>CM077097.1:44635546-45835546 GCA_039513925.1 Platanthera zijinensis
CCGAGGAAAAATGAAGGCAATTTTAGATTTTACAACAACAACAGTATACAAAAAAAGTAAATCAAGTATAGTTTTCTTACGGAAAAAAAAAATATTTTTTCTAACACAATACTCCCCTTCATGGAAAAAAAAATTTGAAATTTTCGGAATTTTTGAAAAAGGTTTTTTTAATACCTGATACGATTTTTTAAATACAGAAAATTTTTTATGATGCACAACAACGTCAGGTGAAGTTTTAGTAGGAGACAGAGTTTTTTTGAAGATTTTGCACAGAGTTTCTCGAGTTCACGACGGAGGAAGAAGCTCAGCCCGAGGTCCATGGGGGCCCTACAGGATCCTGGAGCGGATTGGTCCCTTGGCATACAGACTGGAGCTGCCACTAGAGCTGGAGGGCCTGCACGACGTCTTCCACATCTCCTCCCTCAGGCAGGCCCTATTACGGCTAGAGCGGTAGATAGACACCACGGATGGGCTGTTAGCATCTGATCGGTCATTGTATATGGAGCCGGCCCGGATTGACGATACGGGTATGCGGGTCTTGCGCTATAAGAAGGTCCCACTGGTCAATGTCCTGTGGAGAAATAACGGCCAGGAGCAGCAAACCTGAGCGCCACAGGACTTGATGAAGCTAATATACCCAGACCTCTTCGCCTCAGGTAAACTCTAATCTAAATTTTGGGATGTTACAATTTATTACTCTGGTAGAAACCCTGCAGGCCTAACCTGAATTTCGGGACAAAATTTTTTTATTATGTGTTGGGATTTGTAACATCCCCCAGACAATTAGACACCCCAGGTGGATTGTCATGGCTAGGTCATGACAAGGCCTTTGTAGCTTAGGAACCTCCTTGACACAGGCCAAAAATAGGGATTGCAGTAACATGGTCTGCAAATAGTATTTTCCAATTATTCAGCATAGGGTTTGACTTAAGGACTTTAAATTGGCTCAGTGACCCCACCACAACATCCCTAGGCCATCTAGGAGCCCAGGGGGACATTTAGGACCCATTGGGGCCAGTCAACAGGCCAAGTGACCAAAGTCAACCCTAACCCTAATTCGGTCAAAATGGTCAATTCCCCATCAATTGACCTAACTGACCATTACCATATTGAATTGACTTCACTTCTAGGTCTAAAACATCATAAGAGACCTAGTAGACAAAAAATCCCCATCCTAGGGTCACCACAGGGCAAAATGTCAAAAATACCCTGAAAGTGAGAGTAAGATCTATCTCAACTCTAGAGGGGGGGGGGGGTGAATAGAGTTTATTTAAATTAATTTCACAGTTTTGAAATAATCAGCACATATAAAATTCAATTTATAGTATAGTGTAGAGTGCTAGTAAAGAGTTAAAAACAAAGAAGTAAAGAGCACATCACACAACAAATCAATCACACAAACAAGCCAGAAGACACAAGAAAATATAGTGGTTCCCCAAAAACCTGGGTACATCCACTCTTCTACCACCCTTGGTAGGAATCCACTCAGGATGAGTTGATCAGGTGTCCTGACACCAATGAGCTTTTGATAAGGTGCTCAAAAACAAAACTGGATTTTTTGATAAGGTGTCTTGCCACCACTGAGTTTTGACAAGGCTCTCAGAACCAGACAGAACTTTTGAAGGGAGTTCAAGAACCCTTTTACAGCAGAAAGGAAAAGATAAAGAGGTGAAGTTGTCTTCTCTGTTCTCAAATCAAATGAGAGAAGACTAGTGGATCTTTTGTTGTTAAAGCTCCCCCTGAGATGTAGACAGGTTCAGGAATGGAAGCTTTGCTCTAGGGTGATAGGTCTTCAGAAGTTTAGATCTCCAGCAAAAGATTGCTTCAGGAAAAGGCTGAAAGATGAGGTGTCTGGAGTTCTTGAGATGAAGCTGTGATCACTTTTCTGTAAGCAAAAAGATTGTTATTCTGATTCTTCAGAATTGATCACTTGTTATCTGTCACAGCTTAATTCTTGTTTTTTTTCTCTGTGTATTATCTTGTATATTCTATCTGACTGAAGATAAAAAGGAAGATCTGATTCTCCAAAAAAAAATTCTTGTCAAAGATAGCCGTTGGCAGTCATTAATGTCTTCCATAAAAAGTCTTGTCTTCTAAAGGAAGGTCCAATAAAACATTCCCTGAATAATTCCTTGAAACTTGCTCCAGAATAAAGACAATGGCTGGCAGATCTCCTTGATATAAATGCTGAGAGAATTCAAAAACATTCCAAAGACTGGCAGCATTTGAATCCTTTGAATCGTTGATCTCTCAGAAAAATCGTCGATCTGAGCTCTACGATCGTTGAACTGAGCTCAGAGATGGAAATAGATCACACAGACAGAAAACATCGAACTGAGCTCGAAGATCATCGAACTGAGCTCAGCGACCTGAAGTATAGTTGAAGAGTGATCGTCGACCTGAGCTAGAAGATCGTAGACAGGAGTTCGAAGACTAAGCAAAACTGGCTGAAGGCAAATCGTCGATCTGAGCTCGAAGATCGTCGACCGGAGTTCGACGATTTCTCGAAGTTGAGCTCAGAGAGCGTCGAACCGAGTTCGACGTTTCGTCGACCGGAGCTCGACGAAAATTGCCTTAGACTTGGCTCTATATCCTTGATCTTGGATTGCTCCTAGGGGCAGCTTCAAACCTAAGTTCTAAGCCCTAGACTCATTCTAATGTTGACCTTTACAACTATACAACTAGGTCAACCTGGTTTCCTAAGACAAACATAGTGATCCTTACCCAAATTAGTAATAGGGTGTTCCAACAATCTCCCCCTATTTGGGTTAGGATTACTATTTACAGACAGAATTAGGAAATAAATAAGCATACATTCAAAACAGAAGCTAAATCAACAATGCAGTAGGAAAGATATAGCAGCAATGCAGATCACAGATAAAAAGTCAGCAAATATCCAGAGGAGGATGATTGTTCAGCTTACACAATTCACTTCTTCTCAGTTCCCTTTTTAACATAATTTCTCTGATGGGATTAAGGGCTTCTTTCTTGGATCTTCTATCATCTTCTGCACCTAAGGAAGTTTGAGATCTGGGCCTTGGAACTACAGCCTCAGGGTGCAGCTTCATATAATCTTCTGGATTAAAGAATTTTCTTGATGCATATATCTCCAGTTCTTTCTTTCTCTGATCTGATAGAGTTTTTATGTTGGAAGTGTCCTTGCCTTGTTCTCTGGCCTTTTTCATTTGATCAAGAGCAGCCAACTCTTTCATTCTAGCTGTCCAGGACAAGGGGTTGTTCTCAGGATCCTCAAATGGAACAGGAGGTTCATATCTGTTGATGGATTCAGAATCAGTAGGAGGAGTCTTGGAGACAATTGTATCTTTTAGCTTATAAGGGAAAGGACCTGAAGTAGAATCAGTATGGCCTTGTCCTTCCCTTTGTTGAAATCTGTGCCCTCTCTGGCTTCCTCTATATTGACCCCTTCTAGATTGATATCCCCTTTGATGTTGCCCCCTTTGATAGTATCACTGATAAGACTGGGAGGAGCTTTGTATGGAAGCTGGAGCTTGAGAGGCTGAGCCTGAACCAGAATCTGGAGGAGGAGGAGGAGGAGGAGGCTGATACTGAGAAGATCCTTTTTCATACTTATCCAGCTTCCTTCTCTTCTTCATAGCTTTTGATTGGTTCTTGGAATACTGCATCCAAGGCTCAAATATGGGGCAGTCATGCAGAATATAGTAGGGAATGTCATTAGAATCCTTTGCCTGAGCTGGGGGGACTGTCATCATGGCCTTGCTTCTGGCCTTCCTCTTCTTGGCAATAGTATTTGCAGAGTCATCTGATTCAGTTTGAAATTGATCACTCTCTGAACTTTGAGGTCTGTCATACAAATCATCAATGCTTTTTATGTATTTCTCTTGTAACTTCAACTGATCAGGAGTCAGGGCAGGAGCAGCAGCAGCAACAGAAATTTGAGCAGAAGGAACTTTTGAAGCAGAAGCAACATCAGGAGATGGAGCAGAAGCAGTAGTAGCAATAGGAGCAGAAACAATAGCAGGTGCAGGTTTTTCCAGGTAAGAAGCAAGTTCTTCAGCAGCAGATGTATCTTCAATTACAGGAACCATTTCAGTATCTTCAGTAACAGCAGCAGCAGCTTCATCAACAAGAGGCACAATGGCCTTAGTAGCAGCATCAGAGATGGAAACATAAACATCCACAGCCTTCCAGGTATTTACATATGCTTCAATTTGGCTGGGATCATAGACAGAAATAGGCACAATGGCCTTAGACAAGTCTTCAGTATGTGGAACTGGCAAAGATCTGAAGTAAACTGTATCAAACTCAGAGAGCAGGCTCTGGAGGTCCATTACAAAAGCAGGAGCAGGATCAAGAGCTAGAGCAGACTCAGGCACATCCACTACTTCAGAAGGCATATCCCCCTGCCTGGATTCAGGGAGAACTGAATCAAGGCACCCAGAAGAGGTAATTGCCTGAGAGGGAATGAATGAGGAGAGCTTGGAAGACAGCTCCTTGACATGGGTCAGGAGTGGAGCCAGAGTGGTCTCCAGTAATGAGGTTAGCTTAGGAGCTAGCAGCTCATATAACCTGTCTGCCAGGGCTGATAGATCTACATGCTCAAGAGGGGCTTGAGTAGAGGTAGGAGAGAAGGTTGTTGGAAGGATGTTGGCTGGAGCTGGTGGCATGGAGAATGTGGAGATAGGAGGTGTGGGAATGGATGGCTCTGAGAGTGGAATGGAGGAGATTGAAGATGTTGAGGTGGAGATAGGTGAGGTAAGAGAGGGTGTGAAGGATGGTTGGAAGAGAATTTTGTGCAACATTTGTTGGAATGAGGAGGTAGAGGGAGGCTCAGGAGGAGTGGAAGGTGAATCATCCATAAAGGAATCATCTATAAGGGAAAATGATGGTGAGGTGAAGATTGGATAGGAGAAAAGAGGATGGAATTCCTCTGAGGTAGATGTTGGAGGGGGTGAAACTGGTGAAGAAATGGTAATGGGGGAAGATATGGCTATGGTGGTGATTGGAGGTGAGGATGAAATGGCTGGGGTAGAGACAGCTGGAGGAGGAGGAGAAGCAGGCAACACTTCTGCTGGGGCAGAGACCAGAGGTGGAGTGACTGAGGCAGTCCTGGTGCCTGAAGTCAGTGGTGCAGCGGCTATGGTAGGGTTTATAATCTGCCTGTCCCATTTGCTGAAAAGGGCACAGGAGAGCCTCTTGGATGCATTAATGAACATCCCAGAAGAGGTTAGCAGCTCAGGGCATCTGGAAAGCAGATAGACCCCTAGAATTCTCCCAAAACTGACAGCAGTCTTATTCAGCTTCTTCTTAATCAGGTTGAAGAAAATTGATCCCCAGTCTAGATGTTTTTATCAAGCAGAGCTCCCATTATACAAAATTGATATCTTGATATGGTATCATGGGCTGAGTGCTTGGCCAGAAGCACTTTCCCAACTACATCAGCCAAAATTGAAATTCTATCGACAGATTTTTCTTCAGCAGTTTGTTAGGGTTCACAGCATTGTGACCCATTCTATCAAGCATGGAGTCATATTCCTCTCCAGATAAATCTATGGAATTTTCTCCAGAACTAAGATGAAAAACTTCAGTTAAAAGAGCCGGGACAATTTTACCTGAGTCCCTTTTATGAAGCCGACGACAGAGTTCTTATTCTCATCTGTCGCTGTATAACACCATTCTTTTATTTCTTCTGATGCAATCTTCATTCTGGTAGTCATTATTTGGGATAGCTGCTATTCTCTGAATAGATTGAGAATGTCTTTGAAGCGCTGATCGCTTCCATCAAATGAGTTCATGTCGATATCAACCCGGTGTCGAATTTCATTTTGGAAATCGCAGCACTAGAGCCAGCCATTTGTACCTGTAACAAAGAACCAAACACGACCAAGCGTAGAAGATTTGGAGGGAAAAAGAAAAAAGTTGCAGAGAGTATGAAAGTGCAAAGATGAACGACGGACGAGGAAATGATTTTATATTAGGGTTCGACGGCAAAACGGAAAATTGTGTAGCTCGGTTCGACAAAACGTCGATCTCAGCTCGACGATTTGGGCTACAGAAGGAATTTGAAGAGACTTCAATATCGTCGATCTCCGTTCGATGATGTTGAAAAGCGTCGAGTTCCGCTCGATGACCTCTGAACAGAAAGAGAGGAAACCTGGAGCTAACGGAGGCGCTGAACTCAGATCGACGATTTCGGAAACGTCGATCTCTGGTCGACGTTTTTTTAGAAAAACGTCGATCTACGTTCGACGATTTCTGGGAAAGCGTCGAGCGCAGTTCAGAGACAAAGCCTATTCTACAGACACAAAAAGAACTGATTTTTTAGCCTAGTCTTGGTGTGTTTTAACTTTTCAAAAAATCTTGTAAATTAGTTTAGCTTAGTCCTCTCCATCTAACATTCCCTAACTGATTTAGGAAGAAACTGTGTTTCTCTTCATCCAAGGCTTGGTGAAATATCTCCCCTTTGCAAATCAGTAGGGATATATTGAAGTTCAATTTTTTTTTCTCTACATTATCCCTTAGAAAATGATGACTAATCTCTATGTGTTTTGTCCTACTATGGAGGACTGGATTTGTGCTATAGAGATAGCACTAGTATTATCACAAAAAATTTAGACTTCTCTATGTTGTAGCCATAGTGTATGAGCTGATTTTGTATCCACAATATTTGTGAACAACAACTGCCTGCAACCATATATTCAGCTTCAGCAGTTGAGGTTGACACAAATGTTTGCTTCTTATAAAACCAGGAGACAAGTCTGTCACCAAGGAACTGACAAGTTCCACTGGTTCTTTTCCTGTCTACTCTGCATCCAACACAATCAGCATCTGAGAATCCAGTTAAGTCAAATGCGAGTCTTTTGGATACCAGAGTCCTAGATTTGGACAACTTTTTACATACCTAAGAATCCTCTTCACTAAAGTTAAGTGTGATTCTCTAGGGCTTACCTGGAATCTAGCACATATGCATGTAGCAAACATTATATCTAGTCTACTAGCTATAAGGTACAATAGAGAGCCAATCATTGCTCTATATGTTGTCTGATCAACTGGTTTCCCATGTTCATCAGCATCCATACAGCATTGGTAGGCATGGGTGTTTTCATACAAGATGCCTCAGACATACCAAATCTCTAACCAATTCTTTAGCATACTTGGTTTGGGAATAAATATGCCCTCAGCATGCTGTTTTACTTGCAATCCTAAGAAGAAGGAGAGCTCACCCATGCTACTCATTTCAAATTTGGAATGCATCAGGTTGGAAAACCTTCTGCACAAGTTTGAATTAGTAGATTCAAATATAATATCATCTACATAAATTTGTACTAGTAGGGTATGGGACTTATGGGTTCTAATAAAAAGAGTTTGGTCTACTCTCCCCCTAACAAAATCATTTTCTAGAAAAAAGCATGCTAGAGTCTCATACCATGCTCTAGGAGCTTGCTTGAGACCATATAATGCTTTATGCAATTTGAAAAAATAATCAGGGTGAGTTAGAGAGATAAAACCTGGAGGTTGTCTAACATAGACTTCCTCTTTGATGTCCCCATTGAGAAATGCACTCTTCACA
This sequence comes from Platanthera zijinensis, assembly GCA_039513925.1. Taxonomy (NCBI): domain Eukaryota; kingdom Viridiplantae; phylum Streptophyta; class Magnoliopsida; order Asparagales; family Orchidaceae; genus Platanthera; species Platanthera zijinensis. The sequence goes on from CM077097.1 coordinate 44,643,096, forward strand.
TCCATCTGGTAGACCTGAATCCCTTGTGAGCAGCATAAGCTAGAAATATTCTAATGGCCTCTAACCTTGCAACTTGTGCAAAGGTCTGGTCATAGTCTATTCCTTCTTGTTGAGAATAGCCTTGAGCAACTAGCCTTGCCTTGTTTCTGACAATAACTCCTTGATCATCCAGCTTGTTTCTGAACACCCACTTTGTTCCAACAATGGAGTGATCATTTGGCTTAGGCACTAGTTCCCAAACTTTATTCCTTTCAAATTGATGCAACTCCTCTTGCATTGCAATGATCCAGTGTGGATCTTGCTCTGCATCTTGAATCGATTGAGGCTCAACTTGAGATAGGAAGCAGGTGTGCATCAGGTTTTGGTTGACCTGATTTCTGGTTTGCACACCAGCTGAGATGTCTCCAATTACTTGTGAAGTTGGATGATCTCTTGTTGTTACTAAATCAACAGGGGGTGTTGATTGTTCACCAACCTGTGTTGTTGTTTCCTCTTGTGGAATAACAACTAGCTCTTCAGGATGATTTTCTTCAAAAGGTTTAACTTCTACTTCATCATCACTGCTCTCATCCTTTTGTTGAGAGGTTATTCCTTCTTCTTTAACCTGTAATCTGTTAACACAGTTGTGTTATTTTCTGACTTGATCTTGCACAGGGATTTGTTGAAGGTCACTTTATATCCTTCATCACATAACTGACTGATGCTTATCAGGTTATGCTTTAGTCCTTCAACATATGACACTTTCTTGAAAGTGACTGAGCCTATCTGAACAGCACCATATCCTTTGGTTTGGCCAAAATTTGAATCACCAAAAATTACTTTGGGTCCAAGTTTGGTTATGAAGGATGATAGGTTCTCCCTGTTCCCTGTCATATGCTTTGAGCACGCACTATCCAGATACCATAACTGGTTTGATGTTGGATAGGTCTTTACCTGCACAAAAACAGCTTATATGTTTTTGACCCAGATAACCTTGGGCCTAGGTTGATATCCCTTGAATTCAGAAATGAAAGACATCCCAGGTTGACTCTTATAACCTTCAGGATGGTATCTCCTAGGAGGTACTATCCATTCAGTATAGGGGTTAAAGCCTTGGGATGTGGGACTTCTGGGATTGAATCTAGATGTGCCATTGAAGGAATGTTCACAGACCTGATTTCTGTTCGACGATCGTCGAGCTGAGGTCGACGATCTTGGGTCAGATCGTCGATCTCTGTTCGAAGATCGATTATTCTGGAGTTCAGAGTTTGGATATCGTCGAGCTGAGGTCGACGATCTTGGGTTAGATCGTTGAGCTCTGTTCGACGATCGTCGAGCTCTGCTCGACGCAATCTGTTGAACTGAATTTTTCTCTAGCAGATCTGCATTCTTCCTAGCTACCTCTACTACTCCCTTTCCTTTGTTAGAGACAAATTTGATTGGAGTTGTTATTATTATAGGTTGGCTGGATGAGGCACCCAAGCCCAGTGTACTATTAAATCTAGAGTTCACTGTGCTTGTAATGTCCATCAGTCTGATACTTCTCCCATTTAGGGATTCTTCAAACTTTTTGGCCTTTGATAGTTCACTTTTCAGTGAAGCTATCTCTTCCCTACAGCATTCCAACTCCTCAGAGAGTTTGAGGTTCTCTGGTTTTATAGTGCTATACTCAGATAGTTGTTTTCTGAGGGAAGTGATTTCCTTCTCAGACTCCAACAGATCTAAACATAGTACCTTAAACTCATGTTTAAAATCCTCAGAACTGAAATCAAATGAATTGATTACCTGATCTTCTTCTAGTTGAGCTTCTGAATTTGATTCTGCCTTTTCTGCTTCTGAGTCTGTTTGAGAGGCATTGATAGCCATCATGCAGAATTCCTTTTCATCAGCATCATCCTCATCATCACTGGAGCTGGATGAGGCTTCAGAGTCCTCTTCAGTTTCACTCCATGTCTCAGCAACAAATCCCTTCCTTGTATGTTTGTTCTTGCTGAAGGAGGGTTTGTCTGAGCTGTTCTTTCTGAAGTCTTTTTCCTTTCTTCTTTCTCTTCTATCTTTCTTGTCCTTGTTCTTATTTTCTGGATAGTCAGGCACAATATGGCCTGGTTTCCTGCAACCAAAACATATGATTTCTTTATTGTTATTTGATTTATCATACCTTGGTTTATCATGACCCTTGTATGATCTCTTTCTGAAGTCTTTTCTGGCCATCTTGTAGAATCTTTTGGCCAGTAGACTTAGGAGCTCATCATTTCCTATAGCTTTATCTTCAGGCTCCTCTTCCCCAAACAACTTGGGTACGTCCACTCTTCTACCAACAAGGTAGGAATCCACTCAGGTTTTTGATCAGGTGCCCTGCCACCAACAAGATCTGCTTCAGGTAGATCTAGAAACCCTTTAGACTTTTGATCAGGTGTCTAAAAACCAACACAGATTTTTGATCAGGTGCCCTGCCACCAAGGGATACTTTGAAGGGAGTAATAACCCTGTACAGGGGGAAAGGAGGTTAAGGTGTCTTCTCTATTTTACAATAGATTAGAGAAGCACAATAACTTGCACTGAGCTAGAAAGCTCTAAAAGAATCAAGGCTCCCCCTGGCTCAAAGAACGTCCAGGTGAAGTCTTGCTTCAATGCAGAAACACTTCAGAAAATACTGAAGGAAAAAGCTACAAGAAGATAAATAATATGAAATAAGATTTCTTCTTTAGGCAGCTATCTTCTTCTTCTTCTTCTTCTCTTCTTCAAAAGGCTCTGAGTGAAGATCTTCCTGTAAGCAGGAGAACTCAGGTTGAAGAAGAGTGAAGAACTAAAACTTCTTCTCAGTTAGATGTGAATGAGCTGAGAGCAGTTGAGAAACTGTAAGTTCTTAAGCTTGAATGCTGCTGATAGCTTTTTGGTATATGAGAGCTAGCTGATTTCTTTCTTCAAAGAAGTCTTTATATAGCAGCAGCAGCAACGACTCTTACTTGAGTTTGAATCTTGTCTTCTTCTGAACTCTGCAAGCTGGGATGCAAAAAGCATAAAGCAAAACAAAATACAGCAGGCAGATATCCAATAAAAGGATAAAGCTTTTTAAGAAGCTGCAAATTACTCTGATGAAATAATATAAAAGAAAGTCACATCAGAAGAGACTCTTTACAGTCAAGGAAGACTTTTTGAGTCTAACGGCTATAAAAGATAGCCTGACAGATAAAGCAGAAATCATATCTCAGCTATAAGACAAACAACTTTGTCAGAAAAGATTAGCTCATGCATAAGGAATAGAATAGATATTGCATGGAAATGTTATCACAATTTATTCAGATAATCTTTTATAAAATGTGCCAAAATAATTATGAAATTAATCACATCACAGAAGACGACAAAACTATTTAAAGCATACAGCAAAACGACGAACGACCCTCGGAGATTGTCGACCGAAGCACGGAGATCGTCGACCTATCGGACATATAGTCGAACGATCCAGATAGTTGAACTATCAAAGAAGATAGTCGAACTACCTCAGCAGATAGTCGACCTATCAGAACAGATAGTCGAGCTCAGATCAGTCAGATAGTCGATCTATCAGAACAGATAGTCGAACTACCAAAGCAAAACAGATAGTCGACATATCAAGTATCAAAGAAGATCACAGATAGTCGACCTATCACAGAAGCAGATAGTCGATCAAACAGACAGATATCAACAGATAGTCGAGCTATCAAACAGAACAGATAGTCGACCTATCACAACAGACAAACAGATAGTCGACCTATCAAAGCAACACAGATAGTCGACCTATCAACAGATAGTCGAGCTATCAGATAGTTGAACTATCAGGACAGATAGTCAAACTACCAAACAAAACAGATAGTCGACCTATCAAGCAGATAGTCGACCAATCACAAAAAGCAGATAGTCGACCTATCAACAGATAGTCAAGCTATCAAACAGAACAGATAGTCGACCTATCAACAGATAGTCAAACTATCAGATAGTTGAACTATCCAAGCAGATAGTCGAACTATCAAAGCAGAACAGATAGTCGACCTATCAAACAGATAGTCAACCTATCAAAGCAACACAGATAGTCGACCTATCAACAGATAGTCGAACTATCAAAGCGGACAGATAGTCGACCTATCAACAGATAGTCGAGCTATCAGATAGTTGAACTATCCAAGCAGATAGTCGAACTATCAAAGACAACAGATAGTCGACCTATCAACAGATAGTCGAGCTATCAACGCAGACAGAATGTCGACCAACTGATAGACGATCGTCGATCAGCCGATAGACGATAGTTGAGCGGCATTCGACCATAGTCGAACGAAAAACTACTTAACCAAATATTCATCTGGAAAAGCAATTCTTCACAACTAGAGAATCTAAACTATCACCTAACCTTTGACCATAGATAAATCTTGGGTCAAGAGACAGAAAGAGAGGACTGAACTCAAATCAAAACCTAGGGTTCCAACAATCTCCCCCTATTTGAGTTAAGTCTCTCAACAATTAAAGCATACAAAACTAATTACTGAAAGTAAAATAAAATGCATGAAAAGAAATAACTAAGAAGAAATCATCAATCAAACAGATAAACAATTAACTGTCAATCAATGAAAAAATTAAGGTGCTTCAGAGTTAGATTTAGGATTAGAAGAGCTAGAAACAAAAGTAATCTTTCTGGTGGGATCTAGAGCTTCTTTTTTCGATAACTTCAAGTCTTGTTCTCCAATAATTTTCAATTCTGTTATTCTTGGGACCACTGCCTCAGGATGCTTTTCCATATACTTTGAAGGATCAAATATCTCAGGTCTGACCTGGAATTTTTCGAGCTCCTTCATTCTGAATTTTGACATTGTGGTCAATCCTGCAGTGTCCTTTCCTTCTGCTTTTGCTTTCTTAATTTGCGCTGCTCCAACTAGTTCAAGAAAACGAGCCATCCTAAAGTTAGGATCAAGCTCTGGGCTTTCATAAACATTCTCAGAAGATGTGTCAGCTGGTTCTTTATCCTGATTAACTAGATAACAAGAAGGAGCAGACTTAGCAAAGTTCTTGCTAGAATTTTCAGATAAAAATAAATCACTTACCTTTTGGAGCATCCTTCACAGAGTGAACTGGCTTAGGAGAGGTAGAGCTTTTAAGTTCTTTGGACTAAGGAGGAGAGAAGGTTGGTCTTTGATACACTACCTCCTTTACCTGTTCTTTAACAGCATCAGGTCTTTGATAGCCAGTTTGACTTTTACCTTGGTATCCTTGTGAACTTCTCCTTTGAGCTGACTGAGATGGATTTGATCTTTCAGATTGAGTAGCAGGTTTTGATGATAAGTTTCCTGAGGCTCCTGCACTTGGATGTGGAGGAGGAGGACCTCTAGGATTCCATCTAGGTACAGGAAAGTCATACCTCTTTGACTTTTTCCTTTGCTTTTGCTGGTTCTTAGAAAATAACATCCAATGCTGGAAGTCTTTTGACTTTGGATCAATCCCTCTCAGTATATAATACGGGGTATCATTATCTGGATTAGCAGGAGGAGGAGCTACAACTTTTCTTTTCTTTGTAGCAATTCTTTTTCTTTTAGACTCAGCAGACTCATCAGAATCAATTTCATCTTCAGAATTTGAGGAGATGGGCAGATCATAAGGATCAATAGCATCTTTCAAAGCTCTTTCTTTTTCCTTTCGAGCAGCTCTTTCTAGTTCTTCTTCCATGGCATCCTGTGCCAGGAGAGCATCTAAATCCAAACCTGGGGAATCATCCCATACAGTAGATTTTTTTATTAGAACATCTGCAGCTGATTCTTGAAGATCAGAAACTGTCATAGTGACCAGTTCTGCTTGCACTTCTGGCTGAGCAACTTCAGAATTTTGAACACCTGATTCTGGTTGAATTTCTGGAGCAGTTTGCATAACAGGTTCTTGAGCATCTAGAACTTCTTCCATTTTATCTGTAGTATTATGAATAAAATTTTTCTAAATGACATCTAATCATGCCTTCCAGATATTCCCATACAAGCATATCAGTTAACAAGTCTAAAAAGTAAGTAAAGGGAATACCTTCATAATTGAACAAAGCGTGTCCTAACTCCCACAATTCATCTAGAAAGGAAGTGATGATTCCTTCTAGGTAAAGGGCAACCAAGGGAGTAGAACATTCTTCTAAACAAGCTTTAATAATAAATTCAGATTTCAATACTGCATCAGAAATTTCCTTTTCAGATAGAGGAGGAGGAGCTGAATCTTCTATTGCTTTCTCTGCTACTGCATGATGATCTGCTGGAGGGGAGGCCAAAGGCTGCTCTGAGACATCTTCATCAAGCATCTCCACCTGCCTGATTTCAGTAGATACTAAAACCAGGCCCCTAGAAGAAGAGGGCTCAGTAAACTTTGAGAGTTTTTGAATAGCAGCAGTCAAGGAGGATATAGAAGAAGCAAGGGGAGCAATTGCCTCTTCAATCATAGTTTTGATTGAGGGGGTAATTAACTCCACAATGCTAGAAATAAATGCAGGAGTTATTTCAAAGGATGATGATGATGATGGAATTTCAGAGGATGGAAGATCAGCAGGGATGGTATATGCAAGATGAGCTGGAGAATGAGCTGGAGATGGAACTGGAGATGGATGAGATGATGCAGGGTGATCAATGTGATCAGAAGAGGGACTTGGAGAATGAACTGGAGTAGAAATCTCAGACACCAACAAATCAAAACTGGGATGAGAAATCCCAACAAGATGAGTCGGGAGAAGAGATGCAGGAGGAGATGCAAGAGGAGAAGCAGAATGTCATACCTCAATTGAAGTTGAGGGAACTTCAACTGAAGTAGACGGCAAAACTGATGAAGAAGATGGAAGTGATGGATTTGCTGAGCCAGCTTCTAGAAGGGGGGGAGTGACTGCGGCAGTCCTGGTGCTCTCAGATATAACTGGAGCAACCCCTACGGGAGCGGGCTTCAGGAAGGTCCTTTTCCACTTTGTGAACAGGGATGGATCCATCTTCTTGCTAGCGTTGATGGAGGTGGCAGCTGACACTAGCAGATGGGGATATTTCTCCTTCAGAAAAATCCCAACTACCCTTCCTAGGGTAACTTCTTTCTTTCCATTCTTTTTCCTGATTAAATCAACATAATGCCTGCCCAATTGATCTGCTTCTTATTCACTATTGCACACATTAGTGCAAATTGCTGCCTTGTAATATTATCGTGGGCGGAGTGCTTTCCCAGTAGCAGTTTTCCTACTATTTCAGCAAGAAACTTGATCTTAAACGGAAAATTCACTTTGAGCAACTTAGAGGGAATGCCTTCGCATGTCCCAGCTCAGTTAACATCCTTCCAAACTCAGGAGTATCTTGCTCATACTCTTCTTCACCATTAATCAATCCAAAAATTTCAGTCAAAATAGCGGGAGTCAATATTACCTCTTCTCTGCTAATAGTTCCAGTCATCGAATCATCAGTTGAAGACGAAGAGAAAGCCCATTCTTTGATCTCTTGAGTGTTTATCTTTATTCTGTAGGACATGAGTTTCTCTAACCCTTGATCTTTGCAAAGATTTAGGATTTCTACTATTCCTGGTTCGCAGCAGCTGAAGGCGTCGAAATCTACACTGAAACCGGCATCAAACTTCACTACTGCAAGGAGCGCTGGAGCAATCGTCATCGAAAAAGCTGCAGAAGACGAGAGAGAGACGGCGAGGAGGGAGCAGCAGAAAACGCAAGACAAAGAGCAAGCGGGAAGACGGAATGCGAAAAGACGCTCTCCGTCGACGATAAAAGCAACTATCTCTTAACCTAGGTCGACCATCGGCTTTATATTAAAACAACGATCGTCGATCTATTTAAAAGATACTGGAGACGATGGTCGAACGGTCATTCGACGATCGGTCCTGAAGCAGAGTAGTCGATCAATCGTTCGACTATTTTTGTCTTCACAAACAGCAAGCTATCATCAACCATAGTTCGACGATAAGCTCGACCTGTTCGACTATCTTCGAACGCCGGTCGACGATCTTCAAGCAGATAAGCTATCTTCAACCATAGGTCGACGATAGGCTTGATCTGTTCGACTATCTTCGAACAAGTTTCAATAAGGCAGACGTCACACTTAGTCTCTTCCATTAATCATGCCTAGTTGAACTAAAAAGAACAGATGCTTCTGTTCATCTAAGGGCTTGGTGAATATATCACCTCTCTGAAGGTCTGTGGATATGAACTCAAGGCTGATCTTATTCTTTTCCACACAATCTCTCAGGAAATGGTGCCAGATCTCAATGTGTTTCGTTCTAGAGTGGTGCACTGGATTTTGTGCAATGGAGATAGCACTTGTATTATCACACATGATTTTAGTGTTCTTCTGTGAGTACCCATAATCCAAAAGTTGATTTTGTATCCACAGGATCTGTGAACAACAACTAGCAGTTGCTATATATTCAGCTTATGCAGTTGAGGTTGAGACAGAGGCCTGCTTCTTACAGAACCAAGAGACCAATCTCTCTCCCAGGAACTGACAATTTCCTGAGGTACTTTTCCTGTCAACTCGACAACCAGCATAATCAGAATCAGAATATCCAATTAATTCAAATTCTGACTCAGCTGGGTACCAAAGTCCTAGATTTGGACATCCCTTCAGGTATCTTAAGATTCTCTTGAGAAGAATCAGATGAGATTCCTTGGGGTTGACCTGGAATCTAGCACAAAGGCATGTAGCAAACATTATGTCTGGCCTACGTGCAGTTAAATACAATAGGGAACCAACAATGGCCCTATAATTCTTTTGATCAACAGGCTTTCCCTGATCATCAGAATCAATAACTACATTAGTAGCCATAGGTGTATGCATTGCTGAAGCATCAGCCATCCCAAACTTCTTTACCAATTCCTTGGCATATTTGGATTGGGAGATGAAGATGCCATCAGCATCTTGCTTTACTTGGAGACCAAGAAAGTAAGACAGCTCACCCATACTACTCATCTCAAACTTGGAATGCATCAAGTTAGAGAACTTTTTGCACAGTTTGGGATCAGTGGAACCAAAAATAATGTCATCCATATACACTTGAACTAACAGGATTGTGTCCTTGTGATGCTTGACGAAAAGGGTTCTATCAACTACTCCCCTAACAAAGTTGTGCTCTAACAGGAAACTAGCTAGAGTCTCATACCAGGCTCTTGGTGCTTGTTTTAGTCCATAAAGAGCTTTTTGCAACTTAAATACATGTGACGGCTGAGTTGAAGAAACAAAATAGGGTGGTTGTTCAACAAATACCTCTTCCTTTAGCTCACCATTAAGAAAGGCACTCTTGACATCCATCTGAAAAACCTTAAACTTCATATAGGCTGCATAGGCTAAGAAGATCCTTATTGCCTCTAGCCTTGCAACAGGAGCAAAGGTTTGGTCATAATCTATACCTTCCTCCTGTCAGTAGCCCTGAGCTACAAGCCTAGCTTTATTCCTTACAATGATTCTATTTGCATCCAACTTATTTCTATACACCCATTTGGTGCCTATTATCAGTTGGCCTTTAGGTCTTGGAACTAAAGTCCATACTTTACATCTCTCAAACTGATTGAGTTCCTCTTGCATAGCAATGATCCAGTGGGGATCTAGCTCAGCATCTTTAATGGTGAGGGGCTCAATCTGTGAGAGGAAACAAACATGCATCACATCCTGTCTTAACTGATGTCTTGTTTGAACACCAGCTGATATGTCTCCAATCACTTGAGATGTAGGATGATCTCTAAGTGTGACAACATCAGCAGGTGGGATGTGATCTTCAGCAATAGTTGGGATTAATTCCTCAGGAGGAATTTGATCTACTATTGGTGGTACAACAATAAATTCTGCAATGTCTTCATCACTGTCTGATTCAGTGATATGAAGAGTTGAAAGATGGAGAATATCTTGAGTGACATCTTTGGTAGATTCTTGTACCTGTAATGAACTTGAGGAAGGAGAAGTTTCCTTCTCCTTGTAAAACATTTGGGATTCATCAAAGGACACATGAACAGACTCTTCAATTTTATAAGATGATTTATTAAATACCCTATAAGCTTTGCTTACTTGGGAATATCCAAGAAAAATTCCCATTGAAGCTTTTGCTTCAAATTTTCTACGGTATTCTTTATTATTATTATGAATATAAACTATACAGCCAAAAACTCTAAAATAATTTATTTTAGCTTTCTTTCCTTTAAGTAACTCATAAGGAGTTTTACACTTAAGCTTGTGTATCAGACTTCTATTCAAGACATAGTTGGCTGTACTAACAGCTTCTGCCCAATAGGAAAGAGGCATATTAGCATCTGCCAACAATGTGCCAGCAGCTTCAATTAGTATTCTGTTCTTCCTTTCAACTACCCCATTTTGTTGGGGAGTTCTAGGAGCTGAGAAGCTATGTTTGATACCTTCTCTCTCACAGAATTCTTCCATGAGAAGAGAGTCAAACTCAGTACCATGATCACTTCTGATCAAGGCCACATGAGTAGAGTACTCAGTCTGCACACATAATAGAAAATCTGTAAGGGCTTTGAAGTTATCAGCCTTAATTCTCAAAAAGAACACCCAAGTGAACCTGGAGAAGTCATCTACAATGACTAGGGTGTAATACTTCCCTCCTAAACTCTGTACATTTATTGGGCCAAATAGGCCAAATGTAATAAAAACTAGATTCTAGGAGAATCACTTTTATTTACTGATTTAAATGAATTCTTGGTTTGCTTGCCTAACTGACAAGCCTTGCATAGGCTCTCCTTCTTGTAGGGGCAAGAAGGTAAACCTCTAACAAGGTTGTGTTTAGATAACCTAGATATATTCTTGAGGTTAACATGGCTAAGCCTTTTATGCCATAAAGTATTGTTATTGGTTACTTCATTAAACAAGCAGATTTCAGAGTGAGTTGAGTTAAAATCTACTAAGTAAATGTTACCTTTTCTAATACCTACTAATACAACATTATTATTTAAAGTGATATTACAAAGAGAGTTAGAGAATGATACCTGGTATCCAGCATCACATAACTGACTTACGGAAATTAGATTGTGCTTCAGTCCAGTTACATAAGCAACTCTCTTGAATGTTACAGCTCCAATTGTCATCCTGCCATAGCCTTCAGTTTGACCACAGCTTGAATCTCCAAAGACTACCTTTGGGCCAAGCTTTGCCTTGAACCTTGATAGATGTTCTTTATTTCCTGTCATGTGCTTGGAGCAACCACTATCCAAATACCACTTAATTTGAGTGATAGGATAGGTCTTCACCTGCAAATAAATCAATTTAAACATTGTGGACCCAGGTAACCTTGGGTCCCTTATTTTTCACATAAGAAAAACTGGAAATAAATGTATAAGCAGGCTGAGGGTGATAACCTAATGGGTAAGATCTCCTAGGTGGGATTCTCCATGCAGATGATGGGTCAATGAACCTAGGGTTTCTATTCATATTCGGGTTTCTAAAGTTCTGGTTGGAATTTTGAAATTCTTGTTGAAAGCGTCGATCAGCGTTCGACGATTGGTACCCAGATCATCGATCTCTGTTCGACCATTGGGCCTGCGATCGTCGAGCAGCGTTCGACGCTCTTTGTAATTCCTTAAATTTCTGTTTTCTTTTCTCTCTTTTAGCTTTATTTAAAGCTCTATTTACTTGATTAACTTGCTCAGTGTTTTTTATTCCACTAGATGAAATAAAATTCACTGGAGTTGAAAGTTCGTTCTTAAGAATGATTGGGGGCTCACTAGAAGATACTCCTAAGCCTAATTTGTTATTGCCTGACCTAGTGTTAGACATGCTGGTTATTTCAAGCAACTTAAGGCTTCTACCATTCAGAGACTCTTCTAACCTTTTGGACTTAGCTAATTCATTCTTAAGGAATTTTATTTCTTCACTAGCATTAGTGAGTTCTGCTGTTAACCTAATATTTTCATTAGCAATCAATTCAGATTCAACTAGTTTAATTCTAAGTTATTTTATTTCTTTTTCAGAACTAATTAAATCTAAACATAAAGATTTAAACTCATATTTAAATTCATCAGATGAAAAGTCATAAGAAGACAATACCCCATCTTCAGTTGGCATTTCTTCATCAGAATCTGAGCTCTCTGCAGCTGAGTGATTGCTTCAGGCATCAATTGCCATCAGGCAAACTTCCTTTGCCTTCTTTTCTTCTTCATCCTCACTGGAGCTTGAGGAAGAAGATTCCTCATCAGAATCGCTCCAGGTTTCAGCAACAAAGCCTCTCTCCTTCTTTTGTTCTTGTAGGAGGATAGCTTGGAGTGCTTCCTGTGCTGATCCTTGTCTTTCCTTTTATCTTTGTTCTTTTCCTCTGGACAATCTGGAAGAATATGTCCAGGCTTCCTGCAACCATAACAGATTATTACTTTAGTAGGAGTGCGATCATACCTTGGTTTTTCTTCATACTTTGAAGACTTCTTTCTGAAGTCTTTCCTTCCCATCTTAAGAAATCTTTTGGCAAATAATGCCATCAGTTCCTCATTAGACTGGCTGCCTTCAGAAGTGTCAGCAGCTTTGAGAGCAAGGGTTTGCTCTTTTCTTGTAGGAGTTGGGGTCTTTGCTTCAGCTTCAGCTTCCCTGGACTTCAGCACTTGCTCAAAAGACTTGAGCTTGCCGAGAAGGGCTTCTGTTGAGATTTTTGTTGTGCTTCTGGCCTCCTTGATAGGCCAGATCCTCAGATCCCATGTGCTAGGGAAGCACATAAGAATCTTATCATTGACCTCTGTCAATGAAATATCCTTGTCAAGAGTCCCAGCTCATTGATGATTGAGCTGAGCCTTGTGTACATAGCTTCAACTGATTCAGCATCAGTTTTCTTGAAATTCTCATACTGTGAGATAAGGTTGGACCTTCTGTCCTTCCTCTCATCAGCTGAACCAGCTACAATCTGGTTCAGTGTATCCCACATAGCTTTTGCTGAGGAGCAGTCAGCAACCTTCTAGAATACTTCATCAGACATTGTCTGAGCCAGAATGTTCATTGCCTTGGCATCTGCTATCTTTGCCTTTTTGTATTCATCATTGTAGTCTGGAGGAGGCACTGCACTCATATCAGTTGATGATGAGGCAGTAGCTGCAGCAGGTGCTCTTGGTGGCCCTGTCAAAATAGAAGCAAAAATACTCTCATCAATAGAGTTCATATACAATTTAATCCTTGCCCTCCAGATGCTGAACTTAGCTAAGTTGCATGCTGGAGGTCTGGTGTTAGAGTAATCCTTGAACTGGGCCATGATAGTGAAAGTGAATATCTATAAACTTTGGTATCTATCAGGATCTTGTGACTTAGATGTTAGCCTATTCAGTCAGTCAACCTCCCTCTGATACCAATTGAAAGAAAAGGGGATAAATACTACTCTAGAGGGGGGGTGAATAGAGTAATCAAAATTTGCACTAGCAAAGTTGACTGTCTACTCAACTCCCTTGGAGTTAATTGCGGAATGAAAGTTATAGATATTTGAGATTAAACCTTAAAGCCTAATACAAGTGATGTGCTCAAAAGGCAGCCAACTGTAATTACAGTTAAGGCTAGGAATCCTAAACAGCAACTAGCAGACCTAGTTAAAATCTAATCACAGCCACAATGCAAGTAATTAAATAAAGCAATCAAGACGACACAAGGAATTTATAGTGGTTCCCCAAACAACTTGGGTACGTCCACTCTTCTACCAACAAGGTAGGAATCCACTCAAGTTTTTGATCAGGTGCCCTGCCACCAACAAGATCTGCTTCAGGTAGATCCAGAAACCCTTTAGACTTTTGATCAGGTGTCTAAAAACCAACACAGGTTTTTGATCAGGTGCCCTGCAACCAAGGGATACTTTTGAAGGGAGTAATAACCCTGTACAGGAGGGGGAAAGGAGGTTAAGGTGTCTTCTCTATTTTACAATAGATTAGAGAAGCACAATAACTTGCACTGAGCTAGAAAGCTCTAAAAGAATCAAGGCTCCCCCTGGCTCAAAGAACGTCCAGGTGAATTCTTGCTTCTGTGCAGAAACACTTCAGAAAATACTGAAGGAAAAAGCTACAAGAAGATAAATAATATGAAATAAGATTTTTTTCTTTAGGCAGCTATCTTCTTCTTCTTCTTCTTCAAAAGGCTCTGAGTGAAGATCTTCCTGTAAGCAGGAGAACTCAAGTTGAAGAAGAGTGAAGAACTAAAACTTCTTCTCAGTTAGATGTGAATGAGCTGAGAGCAGTTGAGAAACTGTAAGTTCTTAAGCTTGAATGCTGCTGATAGCTTTTTGGTATATGAGAGCTAGCTGATTTCTTTTTTCAAAGAAGTCTTTATATAGCAGCAGCAGCAACGACTCTTACTTGAGTTTGAATCTTGTTTTCTTCTGAACTCTGCAAGCTGGGCTGCAAAAAGCATAAAGCAAAACAAAATATAGCAGGCAGATATCCTATAAAAGGATAAAGCTTTCTAAGAAGCTGCAAATTACTCTGATGAAATAATATAAGAGAAAGTCACATCAGAAGAGACTCTTTACAGCCAAGGAAGACTTTTTGAGTCTAACGGCTATAAAGGATAGCCTGGCAGATAAAGCAGAAATCATATCTCAGCTATAAGACAAACAACTTTGTCAGAAAAGATTAGCTCATGCATAAGGAATAGAATAGATATTGCATGGAAATGTTATCACAATTTATTCAGATAATCTTTTATAAAATGTGCCAAAATAATTATGAAATTAATCACATCATAGAAGACGACAAAACTATTTAAAACATACAGCAAAACATCGAACGACCCTCGGAGATCGTCGACCGAAGCACGGAGATCGTCGACCTATCGGACAGATAGTCGAACGATCAAAGAAGATAGTCGAACTACCTCAGCAGATAGTCGACCTATCAGAACAGATAGTCGAGCTATCAGATAGTCGATCTATCAGGACAGATAGTCGAACTACCAAAGCAAAACAGATAGTCGACCTATCAAGCAGATAGTCGACCTATCATAGAAAGCAGATAGTCGACCTATCAACAGATAGTCGAGCTATCAAACAGAACAGATAGTCGACCTATCAAACAGATTGTCGACCTATCAAAGCAACACAGATAGTCGACTTATCAACAGATAGTCGAGCTATCAGATAGTTGAACTATCAGGATAGATAGTCGAACTACCAAACAAAACAGATAGTCGAGCTATCAAGCAGATAGTCGACCTATCACAAAAAGCAGATAGTCGACCTATCATCAGATAGTCGAGCTATCAAGCAGAACAGATAGTCGACCTATCAACAGATATTCGAACTATCAGATAGTTGAACTATCCAAACAGATAGTCGAACTATCAAAGCAGAACAGATAGTCGACCTATCAAACAGATAGTCGACCTATCAAAGCAACACAGATAGTCGACCTATCAACAGATAGTCGAACTATCAAAGCGGACAGATAGTCAACCTATCAACAGATAGTCGAGCTTTCAGATAGTTGAACTATCCAAGAAGATAGTCGAACTATCAAAGATAACAGATAGTCGACCTATCAACAGATAGTCGAGCTATCAACGCAGACAGAACGTCGACCAACTGATAGACGATCGTCGATCAGCCGATAGACGATAGTCGAGCGGCGTTCGACCATAGTTGAACGAAAAACTACTTAACCAAATATTCATCTGGAAAAGCAATTCTTCACAACTAGAGAATCTAAACTATCACCTAACCTTTGACCATAGATAAATCTTGGGTCAAGAGACAGAAAGAGAGGACTGAACTCAAATCAAAACCTAGGGTTCCAACAGGATCCCTTAGCCAGAGAAATCGGGCTCAATTGAGCCCGATTGGTGAGAAAATTCTCACCAAAAATCAATGAAAATCATACTATCGGGTTCGCCGGAATAGGCCCCTCCGGCGGCCGTGCCGCCGCTAGGCGATAGCCACCACCTCGAAGGAGGTGGTGGTGGCGGTGGCCGGCCAGGGATGTGGCCGGATGGCCGGGATTTCTGCATTGAAAATGCTTCAGGCGCGGCTAATCTGAGCCGTTGGCTCAAGGAGGAAGATGTCTCCAAAGCCGCTGATCTTGCTTTAAGATCTGTGTTAGATCTTCAATTAGTACTATTAGTGGTATTTTCTTTGTAGGAATTATTAGTGTTTGGTTTAAATTTTTAAAAATACTTAGAGGCTCCTACTGGAAATGTGATCAACATCAAAGTTGTATCTCTAGGTCTCTAGTTTATTTTAAAATTTGTTTCAAGTCATTTGAAACCCTGGATAGACCTCAACTCTCATTTTGGTGAGGTCTATCCATAGGGCTGTCTAGAGCTTAATCTAAATTCTCACTCCAAACCAGACATCCAAATGAACTGAAATTTGGGGTATGGGCTATTCTTAACTATATCTAGGACATATCCAAAAATCAGAATTTTTTGAAAACAGTTTTCTATAGTTTTTAGATTTAATAATCCATCTACAAATTAATTAGGTGTCTTAAAAACCTCAAAATCCACCCAAATTTGGGTGGATGGTCTTAAAGAGCATATTTGGGCTCTGGTAAAAAATTCATCTCATTTGGAGATGTTTGGATTAGGTTTTTAGCTAACCCTAGGTTGACCCCTATAGGGTTAATTAGGTCAAAACACCCCCTTGTGTTTTGAGTGGTCCAATCACCTCAACAGAGGCTGATATTTTGGCCACTGACTTTTTATGGTATGAAACACCCTACAATGGAAATTGGGGGGGGGGGGGGGGGGCGGTTTGGAGTAGGGTAGCACTAGAACCCTAGGGTAGGTCCCTTACTAGGGATTTTTAGGGTTTGAAGGTCATGGGGTCAAATGACCTTGGAATAACTTGAAAATTAGTGGAGAGGACCATAGGGTTATTATAGTCTTTTGGTTAAAATTTTAGGGAATTTGGAAGCCTTTTACCCCCTCAAAACCCTAACCCTAGTTTAGGGCACTAAACCTAATTGGAGTATTAGGCTATCAAATCACTTTAAAATCACATGAAATTTGGGCAGGGTAGTTCTCATGTAGAAATATTCTTAAATTAATTTTGGTTGAATTTTTGGACTAATAAAATAAGTACTTCCTTTTCAACCCTAGATGTGTCCTTAAAGATCATTATGTTGATTGTGAAGTTTCTATTTATTGGAAAATTGTGAAACCATGGAATGGGGCATTTTATATTCTGATAGAGCCCTATGTACTTTTTTTAAAAATTTTAGATGACTATTTCAAGTACTTGCTTCATAAAATTATGATTTGTTTTTTCTGATCAAAAATAGAAACAGAGCCCCAATATTGTCAAGAAAATAATGAAATTAGGTCAGTGAGTGTTTCTGACCATTTTAATTATCCTGTAATTTTTCCCATGATTTTTAGATGGATAAAACCAGTACTTACTTCACAAGTCTATAAATTTGGAATTTTACATTTAATTAGATTCAGAGCCCCTTATGTGTGAGAAAAATTATAAAACATGCTTCTTTAACCATTAGTTATGGAAATAATGGTTATAAATTAAATTAGGGGCTATTATTCACTGTAAAAATTATGAGACTACTTCTACGGTGTTTTTAGGCCATGATAGTCCTACTTGAATTTTATTATAATTTTTTAGAACAACATTGCTAGCCTTTTCTTTATTAGATGGTATTATTGACCTTAAGTTATAAATTATGAAAGGTAGGTCTAATCACCTCTGAAAATTCTCAAACCTTGGATTTAATGTTTATATGACACTTAGTATTTATCATAATTTTGTGATGATTTGTTTCTGATTTTAGAGAGCACTTCATGTTCAAAGTAGGGCATTTGGAGTCTATGGTTAATTAAATTAAAAGTCCACATAATTAGGAAAATTATGAGACTCTAGATTTTGTCTTAATAGGTCATGGTAGACTCCCGGTAATTGTTAGGGATCTATTGGAAGATTAATTAGGGTGCCCCCTAATAGGAGCACCATGTAGCTTAGCATGGTTTGCATATTGTTGATAGGTCTGAAATAGGTTAACACGGAGAGCTTAAACTCACTTAGGGTAGTCACACAAAAATTAAAGAGAGGTTTGATCAAGGGTAGAAATCAATAAAATTAAGTGCCTTGCAAAAGGGAGCTTTGGTCTTCAGCCCATCGTAGTTCCTGGTGCCCTCGAGAACCCTTCACGGGGTATGCCTTGGGCAGTCCTGGGCTAACGTAAACCTAGGCATAATATGGATAAGAGTAACCTCAATAATACCTTCACCTTACTCTCACACTTGTACACGTAGGGAGATAAATTGGTAATGAAAGGATAGTGTAGGCCCGTGGCCTAAGGGCTTACTGGTAGAGTTAAATGGACTTGGTATGGATTTGGAAGTCCGGGGAGCTTAATGCTCTGGGACATGGTATAGACTTGGAAATCCGGGGAGCTGGATGCTCAGGGACTTGAAAAAAGGAGACTTGATTAGTCCAGGGAGCCGTGGGCTCGAGAACTTGGTGAACTAGTAGACTCGGTAGTCTATAGAGCTGGAGGCTCGGTACTATAATTAGATACAAACTTTCATGGTTGCAAGTGAATAGCAGTGGTGGGTCCTCGGTATTGGATGATTGAACACACCGTCATCAGTACGTTGACTCGGTAGACTAGCTGGTTTGCTAGGAATAGTATGGGAACGTACGAGAGGGGCTATGCTGAGTAGTGTGTTTACTAATCTAGGAGTGGAGAGGCCCAACCCACTGTCTCCTTTTTTCCACGACGGAGGCTCATGAGAGTTTAGCTAACTCCAAAAAGGGGAACTAAAGGTCTGTGCGCATAGATTCGTGTGTGAGAGTTTCACTTGCATGTGCATACCATATCATACTTGCATGTCATAGCATAATCATTGCATTTAACCCCTGAAACCTATCAAATAAAATGGTATGGGACATTTTATACGATAGGCCCTGCAAAACGACCCCTTGGTCTATAGGGGTAATCCCTATAAATAGACGGTTACTTTTCTTATTGCTCTTATTTACTCTTCTTACTGCTTTTACTTACTTGCTACTCCTTACTGTTTACTTTTGTTACACACTTGTTTACTCATATGATACCCCTACCATACCTTATTATTTTATTCCTTAGGGTAGATGTCACCTGCTTGATTATGCCGTGCTTTTGGTCCTCCTTTTCACTCCTTTTTGCCCTGTGCCTAGGAGCCACGGGTAGAGGGGTGGGGGATTGTTGACTGAGTCTAGTTTGACTGATGGTCGTTTGACCACCATATTTTAGGTGCTCCGGATGGGCGACAGGGAGCAGCCGCAGGAGACGCAGCACCATTGGGGTACAATGCAGATGGAGATGGGCCAGTGTAGCTCGGGTGGACAGGCATCCGGATCCGTGAGTGGAGCCGAGTATTAGTAGTTTTACTTTTATGAGTGGATTATAGTGAGGTTATCGTGTGTCGGGCTTAAGCCCGTATTTACTTTCTGGCGTTGGTACTTAGACTATCTGCTGGTGTTGACTTGATTTATCGCATGATTTCCTCTTTTATATTATTGTGGACTTGGATGCTTACACTTTCATTCATTATACATTCTGTCGATGGTGATTGAGATGGCTGGCAGGATCGGCATTTTATGGTATCGACCATCCCGGTGGATGGTATCACCGCAAAACGGCGGTTCTGGGCCTAAGACCCCGGTGGTTTAAAAAGAAAAAAAATGGGGTCTTACAAAGTGTATGCATTTGACCTGGCTCAACCACGGAACCCGGATCAAGCGATCACATGTACGCTAGTAAATTTTAAGTTTTTCTTTCCTAAATAATTAGTCTCAGGGATATAAAATTTGCAAACTAGGAACGAAAACCATAACTAGATTTCTAAGACATTTAACTACCTCAGGCATAGTCTTCATCAGCGTCAAGCCCGCTTATATACTGTTCGATACGGGTGCTTCGCACTCGTTCGTGTCAGAAGCCTTCGTGGAAGGGTTGGATGGCGTGGAGCGATTCACAGGCTTGATGGTTAGGATACAGCTACCCGACGGATCGGAGCTGTTCACATCTGCCCACTGCAACATGGAGGCGGAGATCGGCGGAAAGGTATTTGAAGCACCAGCAATGATCCTAATGATGCCAGTCTTTGATTTGATCCTAGGCATGATATGGTTGCATTGGAACCATGCCCAGATTGACTGTCTGACAAAGAGGATCACCGTGAGGCATGGAGATTCCCACGTCGTCATCAAAGGTATTTGACCTATTTCCCCTCTCTTTGTATCATCCGTGCAGGCCGTCAAGGCCCACTTGCAAGGGGAGGTCTATGAAGTATTGTTTGAATTGGCTGAGGCCAAGGATTCTATTTCTGATATCACGGTGGTGCGAGATTTTGCTGACGTATTCCCAGAGAAGTTGTCTGGGCTACCCCCGCACTGGGAGCAGGATTTCTGGATACAGCTGGTGTCAAGGGCTAAGCCGGCATCTAGAGCCCCTTACCAGATGGCCCCGAAGGAGTTGACAGAGTTTAGAAGCCAACTGCAGGAGCTAGTGGAAGCCGGATTTGTCCGGCCGAGCTCTTCACCATGAGGAGCCCCAGTGTTATTCGTCAAGAAGGATGGGACACTTAGATTGTGCATCGACTACCGAGCACGGAACAAGCTGACAATCCGAAATACCTATCCATTGCCAAGGATAGATGAGCTGTTTGATCAGCTGGAGGGGGCGTAATTCTTTTCAAAACTGGATTTCAGGTCGGGCTACTACCAGCTGTGGATCCAGGAGGAGGACATTTCGAAGACTGTCTTTAGTAGCAGATATGGGTTATTTTAGTTTACAGTGATGCCCTTTGGGCTCACAAATTCACCGATGGCGTTCATGAGCCTCATGAACCTGGTGTTTGAGGCATATCTGGATGTGTTTGTCAGTATGTTTATTGATGACATCCTCATCTACTCGAGGACATAGAAGGAGCACACACGGCATCTGACGATGAATCTAGAGAGACTGCGTGTTGGTACCCTAGTTTGGATTTGAGTTCAGTCCTCTCTTTCTGTCTCATGACCCAAGATTTATCTATGGTCAAAGGTTAGTTATTTAGTTAGTTTGCTCTAGTTTAGAGTTGTCACTTTTCTAGATGAAAATTTGGTTAAGTTGTTTTTTGTTCGACTATGGTCGAACGCCGCTCGATTATCGTCTATCGACTGGTCGACGATCGTCTATCGACTGGTCGACGATCGTCTATCCGTTGGTCGACATTTGTCTGTCAGCAGATCGTCTATCTCTGAGTTAGTTCAACTCTTGGTAGCTCGACGTTCTGTGGAATCTGCCTCGCCGATCGTCGAACCCCGCTCGACCTTTTCTGACCAGACAGATTTCTTGATAGTTCAACTATCTGCTTAGATAGTTCAACTATCTGATAGTTCGACTATCTGTTTGATAGGTCGACTATCTGTGTTGCTTGATAGTTCGACTATCTGCTTGGGTAGTTAAACTATCTGATAGTTCGACTATCTATTTGATAGGTCGACTATCTGCTTTCTTTGATAGTTCGACTATCTGTTTGATAGGTCGACTATCTGTTTTTCTTTGATAGTTCGACTATCTGTTTGATAGGTCGACTATTTGCTTTCTTTGATAGTTCGACTATCTGTTTGATAGGTCGACTATCTGTTTTGTTTGATAGCTCGACTATCTGTTTGATAGGTCGACTATCGGATTTGCTTGATAGTTCAACTATCTTTCTTGATAGGTCGACTATCTGATAGCTTGACTATCTGTTCTGATTGCTCGACTATCTGCTGTGGTAGTTCGACTATCTGCTGTGGTAGTTCGACTATCTGCTTGGGTAGTTCGACTATCTGTATCGTTCGACTATCTGTTTGATAGGTTGATGATCTCTGTGCTTCGGTCGACAATCTCCGAGGGTCGTTCGACGTTTTGCTGTGTGTATTTAGTAATTTTGTCCTCTTCTATTCTATGATTTATTTCATATTTATTTGGCATATTATTTCTGTAAATTTGTGATATTATTTCCATGCAATCTCTGCTCCATTCCTTATGCATGAGCCAATCTTTATCTGACAAAGTGTTTTGTCTTATTAGTTGAAATGCAATTTCTGCTTTATCTGCCAGGCTGTCCTTTATAGCCGTTAGACTCAAAAAGTCTTCTCTGGCTGTAAAGAGTTCTTTCTGATGTGACCTTTTTCCTGCACCCTTCTTATCTGATTGGTTATGCAGCTTCTTAGAAAGCTTTATCCTCTTATAGTATGTCTGTCTGCAAGATTTGTTTTTTGCTTTATGCTTTTTGCAGCCCAGATTGCTGATGCCAGAAGAAGACAAAGATTCAAACTCAAATTAAAGCTGTTGCAAAGGCTCATATAAAAAGAGCTTCTTTTGAAAGAAGAACTGAGAACTTGGAAGATAGAACTCAGAATATAGAACTGATATACAACATATACACTCAGCAGCATAGAAAAAGAGAGAAAGCAAGAAAGTTCTACAGCTCTCAGAATTTCATATTCAATTGAGAAGATCAAAGCTCTTCTGCATTCTTCTTCATCCTGAGTTCATCCTGCTTACAGGAAGACTTTCACTCAGAGGCCTTTAGAAGAAGAAGAAGAAAGGAAGATGTTTAAAGAAGAACACCTGTTCCCAAACAAGAATCTTCTTCAAGCTTCTTCTTCAGAACCTCAAGACAATTCTTTGTCTTAGTTCAGAAGTGTTCCTGCACCCTGAAGCAAGACTCCTTCCTGGATATTCTCTAAGCCAGGGGGAGCCTTGATTCTTTAGAGCTATATAGCTCTGTGCAATCCACTAGCTTCTCTAATCTGTTTAACAATAGAGAAGAAGCCTTAACTCTCTCAACCTCCTGTACAAAGGGTTATTACTCCCTTCAAAAGTGAACCATTGGTGGCAGGGCACATGATCAAAAACCTGTGTTGGATATTGAGCTCCTGATCAAAAGCTCAAAGGGTCTACTTGATCTACCTGAAACAGATCAGTTAGTGGCAGGGCACCTGAACAAAAACCTGTAGTGGATTCCTACCAGGGTGGTAGAAGAGTGGACGTACCTATTTAGAGGGAACCAGTATAAAATTTCTTGTGTCGTCTGTGCTGTTTTCATTGTACTGTGGCTGTGAGTAGAATTAACTAGGATTGCTAGTTGCTGTGATAAGATTCCAAGCTTAACTGTAATTACAGTTAGCTCTCTCTTATGCACTACACTTTGTGTTAGGCTCTAGGGTTATCAATATCAATAAACTAATTCCGCAAATTAACTCTAAGGGAGTTGAGTAGGGTGTCATAATTTTTGAATACTCTATTCACCCCCCACCCTCTAGAGTTGTATCAATCATCACTTTCAATTAGTATCAGAGGGAGGTTTGGCTGACTGTATTGGCTAACACCTAAGTCACAAGATCTTGATAGATACCAAGCTTATAGATATTCACTTCATGGCCCAGTCCAAGGATTACTCAAGAACCAGACCTCCAGCATGTAACTTAGCTAAGTTTAGCATCTGGAAGGCAAGGATTAAGTTATATATAAACTCTATTGTTGAGAGTATTTTTGCTTCTATTTTGACAGGACCACCAAGAGCACCTGCTGCAGCTACTACTTCATCATCAACTGATTTGAGTGCAGTGCCTCCTCCAGATTACAACGATGAATACAAAAAGGAAAAGATAGCAGATGCCAAAGCAATGAATATTCTGGCTCAGACAATGTCTGATGAAGTATTCCAGAAAGTTGCTGACTGTCCCTCAGCAAAAGCAATATGGGATACACTGAACTAGATTGTAGCTGGTTCAGCTGATGAAAGGAAGGACAGAAGGTCCAACCTTATCTCCCAGTATGAAAACTTCAAGAAAACTGATGCTTAATCAGTTGAAGCAATGTACACTCGGCTCAGCTCAATCATCAATGATCTGAGGACTCTTGACAAGGATATATCATTGACAGAGGTCAATGATAAGATTCTTATGTGCTTCCCTAGCACATGGGATCTGAGGATCTGGCCTATCAAGGAGGCCAGAAGTACAAATGAAATCTCAACAGAAGCTCTCCTTGGCAAGCTCAAGTCTTTTGAGCAAGTGCTGAAGACCAGGGAAGCTGAGGCTGAAGCAAAGACTCCAACTCCAACAAGAAAAGAGCAATCTCTTGCTCTCAAAGCTGCTGAAGCTTCTGAAGGAAGCCAATCCAATGAGGAACTAATGGCATTATTTGCCAAGAGGTTTCTCAAGATGGTAAGAAAAGACTTCAGAAAGAAATCTTCACGATATGAAGATAAACCAAGGTATGATCGTTCTCCTACTAAAGAAATAATTTGCTATGGTTGCAGGAAGCCTGGACATATTCTACCAGAGTGTCCAGAGGAAAAGAATAAAGAGAAAAGGAAGGAAAAAAGAACAGCACAGGAAGCATTCCAAGCCCTCCTCCTATAAGAACAAAAAGAAGGAGAGAGGTTTCGTTGCTGAAACCTGGAGCGATTCTGATGAGGAATCTTTCTCCTCAAGCTCCAGTGAGGATGAGGAAGAAAAGAAGGCAAAGGAAATTTGCCTGATGGCAATTGATGCCTGCAGCAATCACTCAGCTGCAGAGAATTCAGATTCTGATGAAGAAATGCCAACAAAAGATGAGGTATTGTCTTCTTACGATTTTACATCTGCTGAATTTAAATCAGATTTTAAATCTTTGTGTTTAGATTTAATTAGTTTTGAAAAGGAAATTAAGGACCTTAGAAATAAGCTTGCTGAATCTGAATTTATCTCTAATGAAAACATTAGGTTAACAGCAGAACTCACTAATTCTAGTGAAGAAATAAAATTTCTTAAGAATGAATTAGCTAAGTCAAAAAGGTTAGAAGAATCTCTGAATGGTAGAAGCCTTAAGTTGCTTGAAATAACCAGCATGTCAAACACTAGGTCAGGCAATAATAAGCTAGGCTTAGGAGCTTCATCCTGTGAACCCCCAATTATTCTTAAAAATCATCTTTCAACTCCAGTGAACTTCATCTCAACTGATGGGATAAAGAACACTGAGCAAGTAAGACAAGTTAATCAAGCCTTAAATAAAGCTAAGAGAGAGAAAAGAAAACAAAAATTTAAGGAAATACAAAAAGCGTCGAACGCTGCTCGACGATCGCATGCTCAGTGGTCGAACGAAGCTCGACGATCAGTGCATCCATCGTCAAACGCCGATCGACGTTTTTAATATGAATTTCAAAATTATAATCAGAACCCTAGAAACCTTAATATGAATAGAAACCATAGGTTTGTGTACCCATTAACTGCATGGAACATCCCACCTAGGAGATCTTACCCTTTAGGTTATAAACCTCAACCTGCTTATTCTTTTATTTGTAGTTTTTATTATGTGAAGAATAATGGACCCAAAGTTACCTGGGTCCACAATGTTTAACTTAACTCACTGCAGGTGAAGACCTATCCTATCACTCAGGACAAGTGGTATTTAGATAGTGGTTGCTCCAAACATATGACAGGGAATAGAGAAAATCTGTCAAAGTTCAAGGCCAAGCTTGGACCAAAGGTGATCTTTGGGGATTCTAGCTGTGGTCAAACTTAAGGATATGGTAGGATTACCATTGGAGCAATAACTTTCAAGAGGGTTGCATATGTAACTGAACTGAAGCATAACCTTATCTCAGTAAGTCAGTTATGTGATACAGGATATCAGGTATCGTTCACTAACACCCTTTGTAACATTACTTTAAATAGTAATGTTGTGTTAGTAGGTATTAGACAAGGTAATATTTACTTAGTAGATTTTAATTCAACCCATTCTGAAATCTACGTATTTAATGAAGTAACTAATAACAACACCTTATGGCATAAAAGGCTTAGCCATGTTAACCTCAAGAACATATCTAGGTTATCTAAATACAACCTTGTTAGAGGTTTACCTTCTTGCCCCTACAAGAAGGAGAGCCTATGCAAGGCTTGTCAACTAGGCAAGCAAACCAAAAATTCATTTAAATCTATAAATAAAAGTGATTCACCTAGAATCTTGTATTTATTACATTTGGACCTCTTTGGCCCAATAAATGTACAGAGTCTAGGAGGGAAGTATTACACTTTAGTAATTGTAGACGACTTCTCTAGGTTCACTTGGGTGTTCTTTTTGAGAACTAAGGCTGATAACTTCAAAGCCCTTACAGATTTTCTATTATGTGTGCAGACTGAGTACTATACTCATGTGGCCTTAATCAGAAGTGATCATGGTACTGAGTTTGACTCTCTTCTCATACAAGAATTCTGTGAGAGAGAAGGTATCAAACATAGCTTCTCAGCTCCTAGAACTCTCCAACAAAATGGGGTAGTGGAAAGAAAAAATAGAACCCTGATTGAAGCTGCAGGAACATTATTGGCATATGCTAACATGCCTCTCTCCTATTGGGCAGAAGCTGTTAGCACAGCCAATTATGTGCTGAACAGAAGTCTTATACACAAGTTTAAGTGTAAAACTCCTCATGAGTTGCTTAAAGGAAAGAAACCTAAAATAAATTATTTTAGAGTATTTGGCTGTGTAGTTTACATTCATAACAATAATAAAGAATACCTTAGAAAGTTTGAAGCAAAAGCTTCAATGGGAATTTTTCTTGGATATTCCTAAGTAAGCAAAGCTTATAGGGTATTTAATAAATCATCTTCTAAAATTAAGGAATCTGTGCATATATCTTTTGATGAATCCCAGATGTTTTATAAGGAGAAGGAAACTTCTCCTTCCTCAAGTTCATTGCAGGTACCAGAATCTAGTAAAGATGTCACTCAAGAGATTCTCCATCTATCAACCCTTCATATCACTGAATCAGACAGTGATGAAGACTTTGCAGAAGTTGTTGCTGTACCACCAATAGTAGATCAAATTCCTCCTGAGGAATTAATCCCAACTATTGCTGAAGATCACATCCCTCCTACTGATGTTGTCACACTTAGAGATCATCCTACATCTCAAGTGATTGGAGACATATCAGCTGGTGTTCAAACAAGACATCAATTAAGACAGGATGTGATGCATGCTTGTTTCCTTTCACAAATTGAGCCCCTCACACTTAAAGATGCTGAGCTAGATCTCCACTGGGTCATTGTTATGCAAGAGGAACTCAATCAGTTTGAAAGATGTAAAGTATGGACTTTGGTTCCAAGACCTAAAGGCCAACTGATCATAGGCACCAAGTGGGTATTTAGAAACAAGTTGGATGCAAATGGAATTATTGTAAGGAACAAAGCTAGGCTTGTAGCTCAGGGCTACAGACAGGAGGAAGGTATAGATTATGACCAAACCTTTTCTCCTGTTGCAAGGCTAGAGGCAATAAGGATCTTTCTAGCCTATTCAGCCTATATGAAGTTTAAGGTTTTTCAGATGGATGTCAAAAGTGCCTTTCTAAATGGTGAGCTAAAGGAAGAGGTATTTGTTGAACAACCACCTGGGTTTGTTTCTTCAACTCAGCCCTCACATGTTTTCAAGTTGCAAAAAGCTCTTTATGGACTCAAACAAGCACCCAGAGCATGGTATGAGACTCTAGCTAGTTTCCTGTTAGAGCACAACTTTGTTAGGGGAGTAGTTAATAGAACACTTTTCGTCAAGCACCACAAGGACACAATCCTGTTAGTTCAAGTGTATGTGGATGACATTATTTTTGGTTCCACTGATCCCAAACTGTGCAAAAAGTTCTCTGACTTGATGCATTCTAAGTTTGAGATGAGTAGTATGGGTGAGCTGTCTTACTTTCTTGGTCTCCAAGTAAAGCAAGATGATGATGGCATCTTCATCTCCCAATCCAAATATGCCAAGGAATTGGTAAAGAAGTTTGGGATGGCTGATGCTTCAGCAATGCATACACCTATGGCTACTAATATAGTTATAGATTCTGATGATCAGGGAAAGCCTGTTGATCAAAAGAATTTTAGGGCCATTGTTGGTTCCCTATTGTATTTAACTGCAAGTAGGCCAGATATAATGTTTGCTACATGCCTGTGGGCTAGGTTCCAGGTCAACCCCAAGGAATCTCATCTGATTCTTCTCAAGAGAATCTTGAGATACCTGAAGGGATGAATAAATCTAGGACTATGGTACCCAGCTGAATCAGAATTTTAATTAATTGGATACTCTAATTCTGATTATGCTGGTTGTAGAGTTGACAGGAAAAGTACCTCAGGAACTTGTCAGTTCCTGGGAGAGAGATTGGTCTCTTGGTTATATAAGAAGCAGGCTTCTGTCTCAACTTCAACTGCAGAGGCTAAATTTATAGCAGCTGCTAGTTATTGTTCACAGATCATGTGGATTCAAAACCAGCTTTTGGATTATGGGTACACACACAAGAACACAAAAATCATGTGTGACAGTACCAGTGCTATCTCAATTGCACAAAATCCTGTGCACCACTCTAGAACCAAGCACATTGAGATTAGACACCATTTCCTAAGAGATTGTGTGGAAAAGAACAAGATCAGCCTTGAGTTCATATCCACTAACCTTCAGAGAGGTGATATTTTCACCAAGCCCATAGATGAACAGAAGCATCTGTTCTTTTTGGTTCAACTAGGCATGATTAATGGAAAAGACTAAGTGTGACATCTGCCTTTGTTGAAACCTGTTTGAAGATGGTCGAACGACGTTCGAAGATAGTCGATCGGATCAAGCCTATCGTCGACCTATGGTTGATGATAGCTTATCTGCTTGATGATCGTCGACCAACGTTCGAAGATCGTCGAACAGGTCGAGCTCATCGTCGATCTATGGTTGACGACAGCTTGTTGTTTGTGAAGACAGAAATAGTTGAACAATGGATCGACTACTCTGCCTTAGGAATGATCGTCGAACGACCATTCGACCATCGTCTCCAGTATCTTTTAAAATAGATCGACTATTGTTGGTTTAATATAAAACCGATGGTCGACCTAGGTTAAGAGATCGTTCTTTTTATCGTCGACGGAGAGCGTCTTCTCGCATTCCGTCTTTCTGCTTGCTCCCTGTCTCGCAATTTCTGCTGTTTCGCCTTCGCCGTCTTTCTCGTCTTCTCCAACCCCTCCGATGGCGATTGCTCCAGCCCTCCTGTCCGTAGTAAAGTTCGATGCTGGCTTCAGTATGGACTTCGACTCTTTCAGCTGCTGCGAATCTGCTATAGTGGAAATTCTCAACTTATGCAAAGATCAAGGTTTGGAAAAGCTCATGTCAACAAGAATAAAGATAAAAATTCCCGAGATTAAAGAATGGGCATTTACTTCGTCTTCCAATGACGACTCTATGACCGGAACAATTGGCGGAGAAGAGGTAATTTTGACTCCCGCCATTTTAACTGAAATTTTTGGATTGTTAAATGGGGAAGAGGATTATGAGCAAGATACCCCTGAGTTTGGAAGGATGCAGACAGAACAGGGACATGCCGAAGGCATTCCCTCTAAGATGCTTAAGGTAAATTTTCCGTTGAAGATTAAGTTCCTTGCTGAACTCGTCGGAAAAGTGCTACTGGGAAAGCACTCTGCCCATGACAATATTACCAGGCAACAGTTTGCCCTGATGTGTGCCATCGTGAACAAAAAGCAAATTAATTGGGCAGGAGTTTTGTTTGATTTAATAATGAAAAAGAATAGCAAGAAGGAAGTCACCCTGGGTAGGGTGGTTGGGATTTTTCTAAAGGAGAAATATCCCCATCTATTGGTCTCTGTTTCTACTTCAATAAATGCCAGCAAAAAGATGGACCCAACGTTGTTTGTCAAGTGGAAAAGGAGTTTTCTGAAGCCCGCTCCAGCAGGGGTAGCTCCAGTTGCATCTGAGAGCACAAGGACTGCTTCAGTCACTCCCCTCCTTCAAGAAGCAGGCTTAGCCTCTCTCTCCTTTCCATCCTCTTCTTCTGCATTACCTTCAACCTCTACTGAAGTACCACCATCCACTTCAGTTGAAGTTCCATCCTCTGCATCTCATCTTCATGACTCCTCCACAATTCTCCATGCATCACCTCATGCATCTCATCTCCCTTCTCATCTTGCTAGGATATCTCATCCTAATTTTGATTTATTGGTTTCTGAGCATTCTACACCTCCTCAGTCTCAAACTCTTCATTCTGATCATGTTGATCTTCCTGCATCTACCCATCATTCTCCAGTTCACTCTCCATCTCATCAAGAATATATCATCCCTGCTGATCATCCATCTAATGTGATTCCCCCTCCTACATTTGAAATCACCCCAGCTTTCATCTCTAGCATCCTGGAGTTAATTACTCCTTCAATTAAAATCATGATTGAAGAGGCAATTGCTCCCTTGCATCCTCCATCTCTTCTTTGATTGCTGCCATCCAAGCTCTCTCAAAATCTGCTGATCCCTCTTCATCTAGGGGCCTGTTTTCAGTTTCTACTGAAATCAGGCAGGGGGAGATGCTTTATGAAGATGCCTCTGAGCTGCCCTTGGTCTCTCTTCCAGCAGATCCTCCTGTAGATACAGAAAAAGAGATAGAAGAATCAGCTCCTCCTCCATTGTCTGAAAAAGATATTTCTGATGCTGTAATGAAATCTGAGTTTGTTGTCAAAGTCTGCCTAGAAGAATGCTCCACTCCCCTGGTTGCCCTCTACCTAGAAGGAGTCATTACTTCCTTCCTAGATGAATTATGGGAGTTAGGACATTCAAAGGAAAATTCTGAAGGTATCCCTTTTAATCATTTTTTAGACTTGATAACTGACATGCTAGTATGGGAATACCTAGAAGGAATGATACGATGTCATTTAGCAAATTTATGTTCATAATACTACAGATATAATGGAAGAAGTATTAGCTACTCAAGAGCTTGATCATCAACCAGCTCTAGAAGTTCAACCTGAATCAGAACAATTGTTCAAGATCTTGAGGCTGCTCAACCAGCTCAGTTAGCAGTGCAAAAAGAACTGGTCCACATGACAGTTACTGATGAACAAGAAAAGGTTTCAGAAATTCAAATAGAAAAGTCTACTGTCTGGGATGATTCTCCTGGATTAGACCTAGACACTCTTCTGGCACAGGATGCCCTGGAAGAAGAGTTAGAAAGAGCTGCCTTAAAAGAGAAGGAAAGAGCTGTGCAAGAGGCGATTGATTCGTATGATCTTCCTCCTTCCTCAAATTCTGAGGATGAGGATGATTCTGATGAATCTGATGAGTCCAAGAAAAAGAGATCTGCTAAGAAGAAATGGAAAGCTGTGGCTCCTCCTCCTCCAAATCCTGATAATGATGTCCCCTACTATATCTTGAAAGGTATTGATCCTAAATCTAAAGAGTTTCAGCACTGGATGGCATTTTCTAAGAATCAGCAGAAATTAAGGAAGAAGTCGAAAAGGTATGATAGTCCTGCCCCAAGATGGACTCCTAGAGGTCCTCCTCCTCCACCTCCCAGTGCAGGAGCCTCTGGAAACTTATCTGCAAATCCTTCTGCTCAGTCTGATAGGTCTACTCCATCTCAGTCCTCTCAAAGGAAAAGCTCTCAAGGATATCAAGGCAGAACACAATCTGGTTATCAAAGACATGATGCTGATGTAAAGGAACAAGTGAAGGAGGTGGTTTATCAAAAACCAACTTTTTCTCCTCCTCCTTCCAAAGAATTCAAGAGCACATCCTCCTCAAAGCCAGATCATGCAGTGAAAGCTGTTTCAAAAGGTAAAAGAATTATTTTCTCTGAAAAATCTAGCAAGAAATTTGCTGAGTTTACTCCTCCTTCTTATCTAGTTATTCAGGAAAAAGAGCCAGCTGAAAGCCTGCTAGATATGTCTATTAAATTTAAAGCTGTGAAACCTGTAGATACATCTTGTGAAAATGTGTATGAAAGCCCGGAGCTTGATCCTAATTACAGGATGGCTCGATTTCTTGAGTTTGTTAGATCAGCACAAATTAAGAAAGCCAAAGCTGAAGGCAAAGACACTGCAGGATTAACAACTATGTCCAAATTCAGAATGAAGGAGCTTGATAAATTCCAGGTTAGACCTGAGGTATTTGACCCTTCAAAATACATGGAAAAGCATCCTGAAGCAGTTGTCCCAAGGGCATCAGAATCTAAAATCATTGGAGAGCAAGATCTAAAGCTGTCAAAGAAAGAAGCTCTAGACCCTTCTAGGAAAATTACTTTTATTCCTAGTTCTTCTGAACCTAAACCAAATTCTGAAGCTCCTTAAAATTCATTGATTGACAGTTATTTGCTTATCTGTTTGATTGATGTTATCTGCTTAGCTATTTCCCTTCATGCATTTTATTTATTTTCAGGAGTTTGCTTTGTGTGTTTAGTTGTTGAGAGACTTAACTCAAATAGGGGGAGATTGTTGGTACCCTAGTTTGGATTTGAGTTCAGTCCTCTCTTTCTGTCTCTTGACCCAAGATTTATCTATGGTCAAAGGTTAGTTGTTTAGTTAGTTTGCTCTAGTTTAGAGTTGTCACTTTTCTAGATGAAAATTTGGTTAAGTTGTTTTTTGTTCGACTATGGTCGAACGCCGCTCGACTATCGTCTATCGACTGGTCGACGATCGTCTATCGACTGGTCGACGATCGTCTATCTATTGGTCGACATTTGTCTGTCAGCAGATCGTCTATCTCTGAGTTAGTTCAACTCTTGGTAGCTCGACGTTCTGTGGAATCTGCCTCGCCGATCGTCGAACCCCGCTCGACCTTTTCTGACCAGACAAATTTCTTGATAGTTCAACTATCTGCTTAGATAGTTCAACTATCTGATAGTTCGACTATCTGTTTGATAGGTCGACTATCTGTGTTGCTTGATAGTTCGACTATCTGCTTGGATAGTTCAACTATCTGATAGTTCGACTATCTGTTTGATAGGTCGACTATCTGTTTGATAGGTCGACTATCAGCTTTCTTTGATAGTTCGACTATCTGTTTGATAGGTCGACTATCTGTTTTTCTTTGATAGTTCGACTATCTGTTTGATAGGTCGACTATCTGCTTTCTTTGATAGTTCGACTATCTGTTTGATAGGTTGACTATTGTTTTGTTTGATAGCTCGACTATCTGTTTGATAGGTCGACTATTGGTTTTGCTTGATAGTTCGACTATCTGTCTTGATAGGTCGACTATCTGATAGCTCGACTATCTGTTCTGATTGGTCGACTATCTGCTGTGGTAGTTCGACTATCTGCTTGGGTAGTTCGACTATCTGTATCGTTCGACTATCTGTTTGATAGGTCGACGATCTATGTGCTTCGGTCGACGATCTCCGAGGGTCGTTCGACGTTTTGCTGTGTGTATTTATTAATATTTTTCTCTTCTATTCTATGATTTATTTCATATTTATTTGGCATATTATTTCTATAAATTTGTGATATTATTTCCATGCAATCTCTGCTCCATTCCTTATGCATGAGCCAATCTTTATCTGACAAAGTGTTTTGTCTTATTAGTTGAAATGCAATTTCTGCTTTATCTGCCAGGTTGTCCTTTATAGCCGTTAGACTCAGAAAGTCTTCTCTGGCTGTAAAGAGTTCTTTCTGATGTGACCTTTTTCCTGCACCCTTCTTATCTGATTGGTTATACAGCTTCTTAGAAAGCTTTATCCTCTTATAGTATGTCTGTCTGCAGGATTTGTTTTAGGTTTATGCTTTTTGCAGCCCAGATTTCTGATGCCAGAAGAAGACAAAGATTCAAACTCAAATTAAAGCCGTTGCAAAGGCTCATATAAAAAGAGCTTCTTTTGAAAGAAGAACTGAGAACTTAGAAGATAGAACTCAGAATATAGAACTGATATATAATATATACACTCAGCAGCATAGAAAAAGAGAGAAAGCAAGAAAGTTCTACAGCTCTCAGAATTTCATATTCAACTGAGAAGATCAAAGCTCTTCTGCATTCTTCTTCATTCTGAGTTCATCCTGCTTACAGGAAGACTTTCACTCAGAGGCCTTTAGAAGAAAAAGAAGAAAGAAAGCTGTTTAAAGAAGAACACCTGTTCCCAATCAAGAATCTTCTTCAAGATTCTCCTTCAGAACCTCAAGACAATTATTTGTCTTAGTTCAGAAGTGTTCCTGCACCCTGAAGCAAGACTCCTTCCTGGATATTCTCTAAGCCAGGGGGAGCCTTGATTCTTTAGAGCTATCTAGCTCTGTGCAATCCACTAGCTTCTCTAATCTGTTTAACAAAAGAGAAGAAGCCTTAACTCTCTCAACCTCCTGTACAAATGGTTATTACTCCCTTCAAAAGTGAACCATTGGTGGCAGGGCACCTGATCAAAAACCTGTGTTGGATATTGAGCTCCTGATCAAAAGCTCATAGGGTCTACTTGATCTACCTGAAGCAGATCAGTTGGTGGCAGGGCACCTTAACAAAAACCTGTAGTGGATTCCTACCAGGGTGGTAGAAGAGTGGACGTACCTATTTAGAGGGAACCACTATAAAATTTCTTGTGTCGTCTGTGCTGTTTTCATT
Source organism: Platanthera zijinensis (assembly GCA_039513925.1). Taxonomy (NCBI): domain Eukaryota; kingdom Viridiplantae; phylum Streptophyta; class Magnoliopsida; order Asparagales; family Orchidaceae; genus Platanthera; species Platanthera zijinensis. The sequence goes on from CM077097.1 coordinate 44,677,369, forward strand.
GTAATAAGGCTGTGAGTAGAATTAACTAGGATTGCTAGTTGCTGTGATAGGATTCCAAGCTTAACTGTAATTACAGTTAGCTCTCTCTTGTGCACTACACTTTGTGTGTAACGACCCCATCCGTTACATGACGTATAATAGAAGGTCCGGCCGGGGCCCCACACTATATGCCACAAACAGACGGTGAGGTCACAGGATAATACCAAACCATACGAATCCTAACTCAGAGCATTCTAGCGGAAGCTTTAAGTTATAAATTTGAACTCTAACCAGGAATGTCCAATATATAAACCACCTTTATATATATAACCATGGAATGTACAACAAAGGTTTGGCCTTAAGGCCTTACAATTCCTCTTTTCACACAACATGATTTACAAACCTCGGCGCGCAGGCCGTCCATACATGAGTAAAAGAGAACAAACAAAACATTCGCTTAGCCTTCAAGGGCTAGCCGTAGTAGCAGCAGCAACAGTAGTAGGGCTTCAACCCTTCATTTACCACTCGGCTCTCCAGCACCTGCATAGGGACAAACCACCCAACCGATGGCAAACAATGCAACGGTCAGCATTCAGCTGACCCAATTATAACAATCCTACCCCTTTCTCGGGGCATTAGCATTCTTTCTTTCCCTGCATAGCATGACATCATCAATAGCAACTATATGCGCGCAGGCACATTCAAGCCATCACAACTATCGGCCACACGGCCCGATAGTCCGTGCACTCAGGGCACATTCTTGGTGTACCGGAATACCAGGGTCAACACCACCGTCTACACGGTATTTGAGCATTCTAGTCTTTCCGGCGCGCGGGCCTAAGACTCTCATTAGGCGCTCCAACAAAACCTATAACCAGGCTTCCAAGTCGGACGGACCTAACGCAGGTACGGATCAGCCACCCCCTGTTGCTCAAGTCGCCGTGCCACCTCGAATACGGAAGTATCCATGGCTATTTATAGGCGCGGGTCGGTTTCACCTTTCCTGTTCGGCAATCTGCCTTTTCATCGCGTTGCAGCCCAACGGCTCAACCGCACACAAAGTGGCAACACACGGCCACAAGAGTTGCATCTAACCCTCTTCATTTCCTGGACATCATCCAGTCCTTCCTGCTGCACCAAGCAACAGGTAGGCACAAGGCAACACAAGCCATAATCACGGAGCCTTCTCCGATATGCAAACAAGCATCACCAATCCAGACCATGTCCAGTTGGGCTTCACACAGCATGCCTAGAGCCGTACTCCAATTCCGGCCTCTAACAAGGGGGACTTCACATATCTACCCCAATGGACACCATAGCCCACCGCACACTCGCGGGGAAGGGTTTTCCCTATGCAATGCAGAAAAGAAGGACTTCACATGTCCAAGAAGGGAGATCGTTACCCTTGCCGATCTCTTGGGAGCCATCGCAAACTAGCCGGTGAGAAAGAACCGCAACAGCTTTGCCTTCACAATGCCGGCTTCGGATCACGAATCGGACCACGGGAACTCCGCTGGTGGCTTGATCTCCTCCTTCTTCTTCTTCCTCCTCTCTCTTTCTCTCTTCCTTAAGCAAAATGAAGAATGACTTCTTCATCATTCCTTGACGAATTTAATCCAGCCATGATAGTTTAACTTTCAAGGCAGCCTAAACACCTAGAGGGGGGGGTGAATAGGTTCTGCTTTTCTTATAAAAACTTCTAGGCAGAATTCAATTCAATAGCTAACACAATTGGCACAACAATCACAGAAAATAAAACATCACAGATTGCACAATGTTTTATAGTGGTTCCCCAAGGTCTGGGTACATCCACTTTCCCCTTCACCTATCTAGCAGTATGCTAGATTCGGCCAAACTTCCACTTATCTCAGATCAACAGATCCTACAACTCAGAACCCAACTGGTTCCTACAACTCAGGCACAACTGCCCTACCTCAGCCTTGCCCCAAGGCCTACAACTCAGAGAATATCCTTCTCCTACACTCAGGCAAACAGCCCTACCACTCAGAGTTCAACACTCCTACACTCAGCCTTTATAACATAGGCTTACAACTCAGATCTGTGTAAACAGATCCTACAGAAATATAGAAAAGATTATTAAACTGTCTTGCCAAAGTTGAGAGAGAAAAGGCCAAGACAATTCTTAATCAGCTGATGCAATCAACTGTATCTGAGCCTTCTTCAAAGCTTCTTGAAAATGAACTTAGCTGAGTTGATTCCAAACAGCTTCTTGAGAATCCACAGGTGGTTTCTTTCTTCTTCTTCTAATTCTGGCTTGATCTCTCTCTATCTAGCACTTTGAAAGATTCTTCTGAATTCTTATTAGAACTCTTCTTAGATCTATCCTTAGATAGTCTTCTTAGATCTCCCGGAGAAGATCTTCTTAAGTGACTAGCACTTTCTTGAAATGAATTGGATTATGATCCTTCTCTTCCTTTTGATTCAAAGTTATTCAAAAGGACTATCTGTTGTGGTTATCGTTCTCCTTCTGAATCTGTCTATTTATAGACATTCTTCATGGTAACCGGCTGATCCGGCTTCTAACCGTTTTCTGACAAGTCTGACAGCTTCAGTTAACCGGTGGTAACCCACAGCTGTCAAATCTTCAAACAAGTCCTGTGCCTTAGTCTGGAACCACAAGTTGTTGAAACAGTCTGTCAGAAAGTGTCGAGACCATCTGTCTATCTGTGTCAACACAATTGACTTTGGTGTCGACACAGTCTTCAGTGATGTCGACTAAGTTGCCTTTGAGTCAACACAGCTTCTTCTGAAAATAACTTGGTCTTGACTCTTCAGTGTGTCGACACAAGTCCTGTGTGTCGACACAGTTGTTGTAGAATCATAACTTAGTAAGTGTCGACTTAGCCTTCAGGTGTCGACACATTCATTTCTTAAATCTGCTTTAATGTGTCGACTTAATCACAATGTGTCGACACATTCTGCTGGTGTCGACAAACTTGAGGTCGACTATTTTCTTCTGTGTCGACACATTCAGCTGATGTCGACAATCTTGAGATCGACTATACTCTTCTGTGTCGACACATTCTCCCAATGTTGAGGTCGACGCTTTTCTTCTGTGTCGACACAAATTCCCAGAGTTGTGTCGACTCTTTTCTTCTGTGTCGACACAAATTCCCAGTGATGTGTCGACTTACTTCTTCTGTGTCGACACTTTTTCCCAGTGTAGTTGTAGACTAACTGCTATGTGTCGACACTGCTTCCCAGTGTTGTGTCGACTATTTTCTTCTATGTGTCGACACTGCTTCCTCTGTGTCGACACTTGGACTTAGAATTTTTCTGCATACTTTATCAATTCTTCACCTGCACATGTCAACTTAAAATAACATCAAATACACCTTGATGTATATCATTGAGCTAGGTTGGGCTTCTTCAAATCAGGTACACATTTTCCAATGTACCCAACAATCTCCCCCTATTTGGAGAAGTCATAACCCCTATAGCCAATGATATACACCATTTATAAACAGTACTAAATGATGATTAATGACATAACAGGAATACTTTAATATAAACAAAACATAAAAACAATTCATCACAGAATGCACATTATAATATGCCAAACAACATTTTGTTTATAACTGGGTAATGTTTGATTATAATGTTTTACATTTAATGATTACATCACAACATTACAAAACACTATAAAAGAACTTAAAACATAATCAGGATTGATCAGGCTCTCTAATTATAATCCCTTTGCCAGATTGAATTGTAGCTGTCACAGGAGCTTCTGATTCTTCAGCTATCTTCTTTCCTTTAAGATCAGCTTTCTTCTGAGCTTCTTCCTTGATCCTTTGCCTTTCAAAATAATGAAAAGGCTTTGGGAAGTATTTGCTTGGCTCCTTAGCATCTGATGGCAGTCTTCCCAGCTTAGCTTTCCTTCTGAATTGTACTATTGCTTCTTGTCTTGCCTCATACTTCTGCCATTCTATTTCATTGTACCACTTGCCTCTCTCATGAACTTTATCTTGTACAGCTTTCCATGCAGTGAGTATTATGTTCCTTGAAGTAGGACTCCACTGCTCATAATCTGGCTTAAGTACAGCCTGCTCTCTGAATTTCTTCTTTGCTAATAGAGCATCTTGCTGTTCTTTCAGAGTAGCCTCAGGCTTATCAACCTTTCCAAAGACAATATTAGTAACCTCCTTTGGAGGACTATACATTCCTTGAACTTTCTGATCAATCATGTCAAAATCTGGAGGGGGGTAAATGACTTGGGCAACCTCAGGTTGATTGCCTTCAAGTAGATTTGATTGTATTCCTGATTCAGCCACCATAGCATCATCACACAATGGGGGATATCCCAAAGTGGCTCGGATACTATTGGTCACCCATTTGGAGTGCTCTGAGCCTGCATTAATTAGCATCCTCTCCCCCTTTATGGCTTCTCTAGATACATGATCTCTTAGATCTTCCTTTTGAAATCTGATTTGGCCATCCAAATAATTCACACCTTCTCTAAAAAATGGTTTTAACTTGTTAAGCTTTTCAGATATTTCTTTTTGAGAGGTTGAGATGGCTGTCTTAACAGAAGCAATGGCAGCTTGAAAATTCTTATCAAATTCGTCCCTATCTTTGGCTCTATCTGCAGGCAGACCTGGACCAATCTTCTTTACTTCCTCAATGATCTCATTATGAGATTCAGTTAAATTATCATTCATTCTTAGCTGGTTTTCCAAAACATAGCTTTGCTTCAAAGCAATGTCATCCACCTTTGTAGTAATAGCCTCCTGTTGTTTAGCTAGATAAACCACAGCATTGCCACCCTTGTGGAAGCAATCTGTCATTTCCTTTTTATGCATGTTGACCTGAAACTGGATGGACTTTATATCCTGAGCTAAGTCAAACTGAAGTGACTTGCTATTTTCATCAACATACTTTTCCATAGCCATCCTTTGTTCATCCAATTTTACTTGTAGATCAATCATAAATTTGTTGTAATCAAAGGCTGGAGATACTTGTAGAGGTGTGGTCTGTAAAGCCTGCTTATAATGCTTGCTTCTTCTCTTAAAGACAACAAGTTTTCTTTTCTTTGCCACCCTGGCATCTTCAGTTTCTGTTTCAGATGAAGTATCTACATGAATTCTTTCTTGAGGATGATGAATTGTATCTGTTCCAGGGGCCTGTTGCTCAGTTTCAACATCCACTGGCTCACCCTCAACCTGTGGCTCAACTTCAGCTTCCTGATCAATGTCCATACCTATGGACTTCTCAATATCTAGTCCACCTCCTACTTTATCAGTAGTAGTATCAATATCAGGGAATAACTCCTCCATAGTAAATTCCAGTTGAGCTGTAACTTCTGCAGCAGTTAAAATCTTGAGACAAGTTTAACTGTGCTTCCTCTTGTACTTGCACTTCAGTATTTGTAGTATCTGGAGTAGGAGTGGACACTAGCTCCCCCTGAACCTGTGCAGTAATAAGAATATGAGCAATGTCTTTTATAGTAAAATACATTAGCTCCCCCTATACCTGAGCAGGAGTAGATACCTTTGGAGCAGGAGTGGAAATTGGCTTCCCCTGCATCTGTGCAGGTGTTGACACTTCCTGAACTATAGTTGAGTCAAGCTGTTTTTCAACCTGTGTCCTCAGTGGGTCTTCTTGTAATTGTTCAGATTCTTGATTTTGTGTAGGGGATTTCACAGGGGTGTCTGGCCTGCTCTCTTCAGGCACATCCTTGGACAGCACCCTATCCCACCTAGAGAACAGTCTCATATCCATTCTTCTCATATGATTAATCTTATTTCCTTGCAGTTGCTGCATCACTTCAGGAATCACTCCAGTGAAGTACAGGCTCATGATCCTAGCCATGTTAGGCTTCTTGATTCCTTCTTTGATCTTGTCAAAGATCACTCCTGACCAATCAGTAGGAATAGTAAAAACAATCCTGGTCATCAGGCTGAACATATAGGCAGAAATCCTATCATGTCCACCTGTCTTGCAGAGGATTACTTTCCCAACTACTTCTGACAAGAACTTCCCTTGCTGATTCATACCCTTCCTGTTGAATGCAGCTCCAATCTTCAATCCTGAGTCCAGTCCACACCATTGAAGGGCTTCCCTTGTCTTAGATATAGGAACTTCCTCTTCATTCTCAACTACTTCCAATTGAAAGATCTTTCTTAAACTTCTTTGATTAATCTTCACCTTAGTCCCTTGAACAGTGGACTTAATCTTGAGGCCAGTAGAGTGGACTGATGCAGAGATAAAGAACTCGTGCACCTCCTTCTTCCAGATTTTAGTAGGTTCTGATATGAGAAATTCTAACCCTGACTCAGAGAGGAGGGTGATAACTCCTTGAACATCTGGCGGCGCCTCTGCAATGGCCTGGCGCACCAACTCATACCCTTCATTTATGTTGTCTTCAATCCTTGGCGCCATCGGTTCGTCGAGAAAGCTTGAGAGAAGAGAGAAAGATAGACTATCGACACAGGGTTTTAGTCTCGAAAACCTTGGAAGCGTGTCGACAGAATGAGTTTTTGACCTATTTATAGCCTCAGTTGAAAGAAGTTCAAAAGGTGCCAAAAACAGTCAAAATGTGTCGACACAGACGGAATGTGTCGACACAAACTTCTATTGTCTCGACATTACTTCAGCCTACTATGTGTCGACATCAATTTGTGGTTATGTCGACACCTTAGATAAACAGAAATTCTGTGTCGACTCTAAGGATAAGTGTCGACACATATTCTGTAAGTGTCGACACCATTTTCCTGGTTGAGTCGACATTACATTTCTGGTTAAGTCGACAATATAACTCTTAAGTGTCGACACATATTCTCTGTGTCGACACAATATTTCTGACTTGTCGACATAATTTCTCTGTGTCGACACATTATTACTGAATGTGTCGACACATTCTTACTTAGCCAATTTCTGTAACTTCAATGTGTCCTTTTTAACACTTGATTATGTTGTTATTACTTTTACTTACTTATATACCACTTCAATAGCATTGTTAATGATTTTGTTAATACATTAATCAATGGTTAACATACCTAATTCAATTTTGAATTTATTGAATTTGGTTTCATCTAAAGGCTTAGTAAATACATCTGCTATTTGATAATCTGTTTTTACAAATTCTAATGAGATGTCTCCTCTTTCTACATGTTCTCTAAGAAAATGGTATTTGATTTCTATATGCTTAGTTCTACTATGAGAAACTGGATTATTAGCAATAGAAATAGCACTCTTTGAATCACATAAAAGGGGTGTTCTACTTACCTGAATACCATAATCCTTAAGCTGATGCTGCATCCACAATAGCTGTGCACAGCAGCTTCCAGCAGCAACATACTCTGACTCAGCTGTGGAAATTGCCACACTGGTCTGCTTCTTACTACTCCAAGATATTAGTCTTCCTCCCAGGAATTGACAAGTACCTGTAATAGTCTTTCTATCCTCTCTACATCCTGCAAAATCTGCATCTGAATAGCCTGTTAGTAGAAAATCTCTATTCCTAGGGTACCAAAGACCTAGAGTAGGAGTGCCCTTTAGATATCTCAGAATCCTTTTGACTGCAGTATAATGAGATTCTTTAGGGCAGGCTTGGTACCTAGCACAGACACATGTTGCATACATAATGTCAGGTCTACTAGCAGTGAGATATAGTAGAGACCCAACTATTCCTCTATACAATGATTCATCAACAGGTTTACCTGTCTCATCTTTGCATATAGGCATACTAGTTCCCATAGGAGTTCTCATGGTGGAGGATGACTCCATACCATATTTCTTAATTAATTCTTTGGTGAACTTAGACTGGGATATGGACAATCCATCATCAGTCTGTCTTACTTGGAGTCCCAAGAAGAACTTAAGTTCTCCCATACTGCTCATCTCAAACTTCCCTTGCATAAGTTTGGCAAACTTTTTACAAAGGTTGTTTTCAGTAGATCCAAAGATTATGTCATCAACATAGATCTGGACTAAGATGATCTTTCCTTTGGATTCCCTAAGGAATAGAGTTTTGTCTATCTTTCCTCTTGAGAATTTATTCTCAATGAGGAAGGTAGACAGGGTTTCATACCAAGCCCTTGGAGCTTGTTTTAACCCATACAAAGCTTTCCTAAGCTTATACACATAATCAGGTTTAAGAGAATCAATAAAACCTGATGGCTGCTCTACATATACTTCTTCTTTAAGATCACCATTCAGAAATGCTGACTTCACATCCATCTGGTATACTTTGAAGTCTTGGTAGGCTGCATAGGCAAGGAACATTCTGATTGCCTCCAGCCTTGCTACTGGAGCAAAGGTTTGATCAAAGTCAATTCCTTCTTCCTGCATGTATCCTTTTACAACTAGCCTTGCTTTATTCTTCACTATTATCCCACTCTCATCTAGCTTGTTCCTATAGATCCACTTAGTGCCAATTATATTGTGGCCTCTTGGTTTAGGAACAAGCTCCCAGACTTTGCATCTTCTGAATTGATTCAGCTTCTCTTGCATAGCATCAATCCAGTGCTGGTCTTGGATAGCTTCTTCAAACTTCTTAGGTTCCATCTGGGACAAGAAACTTGAATGCAAAACTGTGCTTTGATTTCTGCTTCTAGTTTGCACTCCTTGTCTTGGATCACCAATTATCTGATCAGTTGGATGATCTCTCAGATATCTTATAGCTGGAGGAAGATTCTCTTCAGGTTGAGCATCTCCAGCTTCTTCATTCTGCTGAGCCTCCGGTTTTCATCAGCTTCCATTATCTCTTGTACTCCCCCTGGACAGCAGCCTTCATTTTCCAATGCTCCATCTTCCTTTGAAGCTTCAACAATGGAGAGCTTGTCCATCTTCTTGCTTATACCTGTTGAGTCATTTGATCTACAAGACAACTCACTATTGATTAATCTTGTTTCATCAAATACAACATGCACAGATTCTTCAACAACTTGAGTAGTTAAGTTAAAGACTCTATAGGCCTTACTATTTGTGCTGTACCCAACAAATATCCCATCCTGGGATTTGGCAGCAAACTTAGTCAAATATGACTTGCCATTGTTAAGTATATAGCACTTGCAACCAAAGATCCTAAAATAGGATAGATTTGGTTTTCTGCCTTTCACAATCTCATAGGGAGTCTTTTTGTGGCTTTTGGTGATAGAAGCCCTATTGATGACATGACAAGCAGTGTTAACTGCCTCAGCCCAAAAATATTCTGGGAGAGAGGTGTCACTCAATAGAGTTCTACCAGCTTCAATTAATGTTCTATTCTTTCTTTCAGCAATTCCTACCTAGACTATGAACTGGCATAGGACCAAAAAGATCCATATGCAAGAGGTATAAGCACCTCACAGAGTCCTTGTTTTCAAGGCTTTGAAATGAGGATTTTGTCTGCTTGCCCTTTTGACAAGCTGAGCATACCCCTTCCTTTATACACTTAACTTGAGGCCCATTCCTTACTAGTTCTTTACTAATGAGTTGGCCAATTGTCTTGTAGTTTAGATGAGCCAATCTCTTGTGCCACTTAACACAATGGGAAGCATTGTCATCAGCTACAAGACAAATGGGGGAAGCCTTATTTTCACATTCAAAATTAAGGCAATATACATTTCTCTTCCTATACCCAGTCAAAATGATCTCTTGATCACTTGACCTTTTGATATGACATCCATCCTTACCAAATGAAATGTCATATCCTAGATCACTCAGCTGGCTTATGCTTATTAGATTATGTTTCAAACCTTTTACATAGGCCACTTGGGTGATAGTAATTAGGTTAGAAGAAATGTTACCAATCCCTTTGATGACTCCCTTTTCAGATCCACCAAAGATCACTTTATGTCCATCTTTGACAGATGAATACTCCTTCAGCAGCCCCTTTGTTCCAGTCATGTGCCTGGAACAACCACTATCCAAGTACCATATAGGGGCATGGTCACTTGGATTCACCTGCAATACAGAATTACTTACCCTTAGAACCCAAGTAAGTCTTGGGTCCTTGGTTCAGGTTAGCATTAATAAAGTTATCATAACCTCTTCTAACAGGTAGACTCTTATTCTTTATAACACTTGTGTTATACCAGCAGTCCAATGCAAAATGACCCCTCTTGCCACAGCACCAACATTCAAACTTATTGTATCTAGATCTAGATACATCCTTGTCAGAAGAATTTTGTTCATTGCTGGTGCTGTTGCAACTTCACCTACTGATTTCTTAAAACCATTGGGTTTATGATCATAGGTAGCCTGCTTGCCTTAACACCCTTGTTCTTCAGAACATTTGTCTTAATATGATCTTGAATGTCTTCATGATCATATATGTTAGAAGGCACTTTCTCCTTACTAAACTTTATGGGGACTGAAAGGTTTAGTGGCTGAATAGGGGCTTTGCCTTTCCTCTTGAATCTGCCAGCCCTGGAGTTACCTTTAAATCCTAATCCAGCCTTACCCTTCTGAGTGACAAATTCATCTATCAAGGGTAAGACAGATTTTGGCTTAGAGTAACTAGCCACTAAATCCCTTTCAATTCTAAGTCTGGCCTCCAGACTCTTTACTTGATCATTAGTATAATTAATTGTGCCCATTGAATAATAGTTATATTCTTCAGCTTGGCAATTTCATTTAATTTTTGATCAAGGACTTTTTCTAACTCAGTTGTTGCTACCCTTAGTTCAGCAATTTCCTGAGCCTGTGTTTTAACCAGATTCTTGCTTTTCTTAAGGGCCTGCAACAAGTCCCCATACTTGTCTATCAATTGATAGACATCTCCTTCAGATCCAGATGCATCTTCATCACTTGATGCAGATGTAGCTGATTCTTCACTTGTATTACAAACAGATGTACAGGAAGGACAGTTTACCTCATTAGGACCAGACTGATTCTGGCATATGTCCTCTTCTGATCTTGTCATCAAACCCATGCATTGATGTTCATTGATGGAGTCTAGCAACTGCATAAACTCCTCTTCCTCAGATGCAGCATATAGTCCAATATATGCTTCAGCTTCAGATCCTGATTCTGAAGTTGACTGGTCTGACATACTTTTATCTTTCTTTGCTACAAAGGATTTCTCCTTCTTGCCTTTCTGATAAGTCTTCTTCTTTTCTGAAGATTCCTTCCTTTTGTCAGGACAATCAGCCACTACATGTCCAGGCCTATTGCAACAATAGCAGACAATCTTTGAAGTAGTGGCTTTGCTGGACTTTGATCTGCTTTTCTCTTTCCTTGATGACCTTCTCTTCTGATAATAGTCATCAACTTGCTGTGATGTGGAAGGCCTAGACTTCCATTGCTTCTTTTTCAAGAACCTTTGGAATTGCCTTGTGAATGCAGCAAAGTCTGCATCTGAATCACAGCTTTCTGAACCCTTATTTGAATTTTCAGAACTATCTTCTTCAACTTCTTTAGGAGGAGATGGTTATTTCCTCCTACTCTTTATAGTGGCTTCAGCATTAAATGCCACAGTCTTTTCTCTATGCTCTCCTCTTGAGTTTCTTTCCTCCTCCTTCCTTACCATAAGTTGCATTTCATAGGATAGCAACTTTCCAAACAGGGTTGGAGGAGATATCTCTGCCAATTTAGCCACTTCTCTTATGGCACAGATCTTTGTATCCCAGTCCTTTGATAAGGATCTTAAGAATTTGTCATTCAGTTCATAGGTACTGAAGACTCTTCCATAGGAGATTAGCTCATTCACAATTCTATAGAATTTCTTATAGCACTCAGTTATGCTATCAGATTTTCCTTGTCTAAAGCTTTCATACTCCTGATTTAGCATAGACTTTCTGTCCAGCCTTACTTCTTCAGATCCCTCCATGTAGACAATCAATGTGTCCCACATCTCCTTGGAGGTCTTGCAGTGAATCAGATTTTGAAATGTTGAATCATCTATGGCACTAACAATGATGTTCTGTGCCCTTTTGTCCATGGTTGCCAAGATGATTTCATCCTTGGTCATTTCTGAATAAGTCTTTGGTATTTGGATATTTGCATCAAGAACAGATATCTTCATTGGAATGAAGGGGCCTTCCTGTACTGTGATGTAAATCCTTGGGTCAGATGCCTCCATAAACAATCTGACTCTTTCTTTCCAGATCCCAAAGATTTCCTTCTTGCATATGGGTAATTTCATAGACCCCAGCTCCTTATGATTCTCTCCAGAACCCATCTTCTTGATTCTTGAATCTGCCTTTCAGATCTACCTCAGACTGTTAAGTCCTTTTTGAGGAACCTCCCTCTGATACCACTTGATAGTTTAACTTTCAAGGCAGCCTAAACACCTAGAGGGGGGGGGGTGAATAGGTTCTGCTTTTCTTATAAAAACTTCTAGGCAGAATTCAATTCAATAGCTAACACAATTGGCACAGCAATCACAGAAAATAAAACATCACAGATTGCACAATGTTTTATAGTGGTTCCCCAAGGTCTGGGTACATCCACTTTCCCCCTTCACCTATCTAGCAGTATGCTAGATTCGGCCAAACTTCCACTTATCTCAGATCAACAGATCCTACAACTCAGAACCCAACTGGTTCCTACAACTCAGGCACAATTGCCCTACCTCAGCCTTGCCCCAAGGCCTACAACTCAGAGAATATCCTTCTCCTACACTCAGGCAAACAGCCCTACCACTCAGAGTTCAACACTCCTACACTCAGCCTTTATAACATAGGCTTACAACTCAGATCTGTGTAAACAGATCCTACAGAAATATAGAAAAGATTATTAAACTGTCTTGCCAAAGTTGAGAGAGAAAAGGCCAAGACAATTCTTGATCAGCTGATGCAATCAACTGTATCTGAGCCTTCTTCAAAGCTTCTTGAAAATGAACTTAGCTGAGTTGATTCCAAACAGCTTCTTGAGAATCCACTGGTGGTTTCTTTCTTCTTCTTCTAATTCTGGCTTGATCTCTCTCTATCCAGCACTTTGAAAGATTCTTCTGAATTCTGATTAGAACTCTTCTTAGATCTATCCTTAGATAGTCTTCTTAGATCTCCGGAGAAGATCTTCTTAAGTGACTAGCACTTTCTTGAAATGAATTGGATTATGATCCTTCTCTTCCTTTTTGATTCAAAGTTATTCAAAAGGACTATCTGTTGTGGTTATCGTTCTCCTTCTGAATCTGTCTTTTTATAGACATTCTTCATGGTAACCGGCTGATCCGGTTTCTAACCGTTTTCTGACAAGTCTGACAGCTTCAGTTAACCGGTGGTAACCCACAGCTGTCAAATCTTCAAACAAGTCCTGTGCCTTAGTCTGGAACCACAAGTTGTTGAAACAGTCTGTCAGAAAGTGTCGAGACCATCTGTCTATCTGTGTCGACACAATTGACTTTGGTGTCGACACAGTCTTCAGTGATGTCGACTAAGTTGCCTTTGAGTCAACACAGCTTCTTCTGAAAATAACTTGGTCTTGACTCTTCAGTGTGTCGACACAGTTGTTGTAGAATCATAACTTAGTAAGTGTCGACTTAGCCTTCAGATGTCGACACATTCATTTCTTAAATCTGCTTTAATGTGTCGACTTAATCACAATGTGTCGACACATTCTGCTGGTGTCGACAAACTTGAGGTCGACTATTTTCTTTTGTGTCGACACATTCAGCTGATGTCGACAATCTTGAGATCGACTATACTCTTCTGTGTCGACACATTCTCCCAATGTTGAGGTCGACGCTTTTCTTCTGTGTCGACACAAATTCCCAGAGTTGTGTCGACTCTTTTCTTCTGTGTCGACACAAATTCCCAGTGATGTGTCGACTTACTTCTTTTGTGTCGACACCTTTTCCCAGTGTAGTTGTAGACTAACTGCTATGTGTCGACACTGCTTCCCAGTGTTGTGTCGACTATTTTCTTCTATGTGTCGACACTGCTTGCTCTGTGTCGACACTTGGACTTAGAATTTTTCTGCATACTTTATCAATTCTTCACCTGCACATGTCAACTTAAAACAACATCAAATACACCTTGATGTATATCATTGAGCTAGGTTGGGCTTCTTCAAATCAGGTACACATTTTCCAATGTACCCAACAAGCCAGGAATCACCTGAGCCCTTGGATCCAAAGAGAGAATTTAAACGGCCACGATTTTCCCAAAAAGTCTCTTTTTTGGCTGACACGGCCTGTGACACGCCCGTGTCACAGGCCGTGTACCCTTAAGCGGCACACGCGGCATTTGAACCGACTAAGATTTACTAGAACACGGGCATCGACACGCCCGTGTCGAACGTGACACGCCCGTGTTATTCCTGAGACACGCCCGTGTCACCCCTGCCTCATCGAGCTGCAATCAGTACATGGGTAGGCACACGGCATCGGACACGCCCGTGTCCGACCTGACACGCCCGTGTTCACGGCTTGGTTCAAGGCCGTGTACTTCTCTTACTCGAACAGGCCATTTTCGAATTTTATTGCGTGACACGCCCTGCGACACGCCCGTGTCGATGGCCGTGTCCCAGGCTCGACGATCGTCGACTATCGATCGTCGACTAACCTGAACACGCCCTGGGACTTGCAACTGAGATCAGTATATATAAGTTACACGCCCTTGTCCCAGGCCGTGTCGAACAGCCTGCACCTCAAATAAGTTTGAAAACTCATTTTGAGATTTCTGGGGTGTTACAATCCTCCCCCCCCTTTAACAAAATTTCGTCCCGAAATTTGCACGGTAAGGAAACAAGAACCAACAAGCTATAACTTGATAACTCGGTTATAACAAAAAGTACACGGTCTACAGCTTATACAAACAGTTCGGGAAATTCAGCTCGCATGGTCTGCTCTCGCTCCCATGTTAGCTCTTCACGGCCACAATTGTCCCATCGGACCTTGACCATCCCGATCACTTTGTTCCGCAACTGTTTCTCGGCTCGATCCTCGATCCGAATGGGTCTAACTCTCGTCGTTAGCCCATACTCGACCGGTACCCGATCATTCTCCACTACATGAGCTGGATCCTTTACCGCCTTACGAAGGACTGAGATGTGAAACACATCATGTAATCCACCCAAGTCTGCTGAAAGTGCTAGTCGATAAGCAGCTTCCCCAACTCGCTCCACCACCTCAAATGGACCAAGATACCTCGGACTTAGCTTTTTCAAACGCCGAATCCTGGACACACCTTTGAAGGGTTTGATCTTCAAATATACCCAATCACCCACCGCAAACTCCACGTTCCGTTGTTTGGCATTGTAGTACTTTGCTTGACGATCTTGGGCTATCAATAGCCTCTCCCGAATAGAGTGTATAAGCGAGGTAGCTTCTTCGACTTCCTTTTTCCCACTCAGCTTAGATTCGCCTGCTTCTGCCCAAGCTAACGGTGTACGGCATTTACGACCATACAACGCCGCAAATGGTGCCATACCAATACTCGCTTGGTAGCTATTATTATAGGCAAATTTGACAAGAAATATATAATCTTCCCATCTCTTACCAAAGTCTAGGGCGCACATGCGGAGTATGTCCTCCATTGTCCTGTTGGTTCGTTCAGTCTGACCATCCGTTTGGGGATGAAAGGCCGTACTAAATGTCAATTTTGTACCTAACATTTGATGAACGAGCCGCCAATCATTCGATGTGAACCGCCCATCACGGTCACTAACAATGCTCCGAGGAACACCGTGCAGTCGAACAACCTGCTCCACATAAAGCTTGGCCAAGGTTTCCACTGAATCGTCTCTTCTGTTTGGAAGGAAGTGCGCCACTTTTGTCAACCGGTCCACAATCACCCAGATTGAATTATGACCGCGTTGAGATCTCGGCAACCCGTGCACGAAATCCATCGAAATGTCATCGAACTTCCACGCCGGAATAGGTAACGACTTCAGGAAACCTCCAGGCTTCTAGCATTCTGCTTTCACCAATGCACAAGTATGGCATTCAGCCACATAACGTGCCACATCTTTCTTTAGTCCGGGCCACCAGAACAGCTTTTTCAGATCTCTGTACATCTTTGTGCTCCCTGGGTGAACTGAGTACTTTGCAAAGTGAGCTTCGTACATCAACTCTTCCCTCAATTTACCCACACTTGGGACACACACTCGACCATTTCTTCGTAACAACCCGTTATCCCAAGAGAATTGGTCATCCGGCCCATCTTTAGCATAGCGCTGGAGACTTTCATCAAGCTCCGTTGCTCGCCGAACTCTGTCCGTAAGGTCATATTGCACCTCCGTCCAGTTCAAGCATGCATCGGTTGACGAACCCTTGTCAACACATGATATCTCCAATGCTTCCAATTCCTGGATCAAACGCTGATCATGCCTCTGCAAGCAGCTTGCCCGTACCGGAGTCTTCCGACTCAAAGCATCAGCGACCACATTTCCCTTCCCGGGAGTATAGTGAATCTCGAAGGTGTAGTCCCCGAGGAACTCCATCCATCTTCGTTGTCGCATATTCAGATCCTTCTGATCCAACAAATACTTTAGGCTTTTGTGATCTATATAGATATCCACTTTAACGCCATATAGATAGTGTCGCCACAACTTGAGCGCAAAGATTACCGCCGCCAACTCTAAATCATGGACGGGGTAATTCCGCTCATGCACTTTCAACTGACGCGAGCCATAAGCAATCACTTTACCAAACTGCAGAAGAACGCAGCCTAAGCCGCTCCCTGATGCATCACTATAGATCTCATACCCATCTGTACCACATGGCGATGTCAACACAGGCGCCGTGGTCAAACGACTCTTCAAGTCTTCAAAAGCTCGCGCCCACTTCGGCGTCCAAATGAACTTTTGATCTTTCCTCGTCAGTGTGGTAAGAGGTAAAGCAATCCGCGAGAAGTTTTCCACAAACCGTCTATAGTAGCCCGCAAGTCCAAGGAAGCTCCTGACCTCGGCCACTGAAGACATCACTGGCCAATCTCGAATGGCACTTATCTTCAACGGATCCACCGCGATACCTTCTCCACTTACCACATGGCCTAAAAAGGCTACTGAAGAGAGCCAGAACTCACACTTTGAGAACTTGGCATAAAGCTTATTCCTCCGCAGGGTATGCAAGACCAACCGCAAATGGTTTGCATGATCCTCTTCCGACTGAGAGTATACTAAGATGTCATCGATAAACACAATCATGAACAAATCCAAGTACTCTCGGAACGTTCGATGCATTAGGTCCATAAATACCGAAGGCGCATTACATAGGACAAACGGCATTACCGTGAACTCATAATGACCGTAGCGTGTTCCAAATGCCGTCTTGGGAATGTCACCTTCCCGAATCCTTAGCTGATAATATCCCGATTTCAAATCCAACTTGGAATAGACTGTTGATCCTGCCAGCTGATCAAAGTGTTCATCAATCCGTGGGATCGGATATTTGTTTTTCTCCGTCAGCTTATTCAACTCGCGGTAGTCAATACATAACCGCAAACTACCATCTTTCTTTTTCACAAATAGAACAGGCGCGCTCCAAGGTGACATACTTGGGCGTATGTATCCCTGCTCCAACAACTCTTGCAATTGAACTTTCAACTCAGCCATCTCTTTTGGCGCGACACGATATGGTGAGCGGGCCACAGGTTTCGCACCTGGCACCAACTCAATAGAGAAGTCAATCTCCCGCTGGGGTGGCAACCCAGGAAGATCTTTTGGAAACACATCGACAAACTCTGACACAACTAGCACTTCACCGACACTGGCCTTTGGCTCAACAGCCTGAATTAGCGTGAAGAATAACTCCGCGCCCTTCCGAACAGCATTGACGACTTGGAGTGCAGACAACAACGTCCCGCTAACTCCTCGCATACCAGCGAACTTCGTCACAAGCCCGGTATTCTGGCCCAGTGTAATCTCCTTGGAGTTGCAATCAATAAAGGCACGCTGCTCCGAGAGCCAGTCCATACCAAAGATCACATCAAACTCCGATAACGGTAGCACAGCTGCACTCAGACCGAAATCCCGACTTCCTATTAGCACATCCACATCGCAAGCCCTATCTGCAAGCATCACATAGCCATTCGGCAATAGCACCCTTGTACTATCCACCGTCACATGACTCGGTACCCCAATTCGAGATTCGAAATCCTCAGACAGAAAAGAATGCGAAGCACCCGTATCAAACAGGGCTCTCGCCAGATTGTTCCGAATCAGGACAAAGCCTGCAGCATATACATCATGCACAAGCTATACATAACCACAAGCAATAGCATGTAAGCAAGTAAGCTAAATCAACTCGTACCTGTGACGACGTCACTTTGCTTAATCGCTTCCTGTTGGCCAAGCTGATAGATTCGGGGCTATGCCTGGGACGCAGAGGAATCAACCACCGCTTTGCCCTTCTCAGCATAAGACGCACCCGTCTTCTTTTCCCCTTTGGGCTGCACAACCCGACAGTCACGAGCTATATGCCCCACCCGACCACAGTTATAGCATGTACGAGAATCCGGCCTTGATGTCGCTCCCGACATAACGGTCGTAGTCACTTGCCCAGACGGCTTGGACCTCTTTCCCTCTTTCTTCTGGTAGAACGATTTGCTCGGGCGAGGTGCTTGAAACTCTGGTTTTGACACAACCAAGCCCTTGTTCCCTTGCACTCGCCGCATGTCCTTCTCCAACGCGCACACAGTATCAACCAACGCCTGAAACCCTTGGTTCACTGAACTCGAAAGCAGGAACCTCAACTCATCCCGCAATCCTTCATAGAACCGATTCGTTTTCCTTTGGTCATCCGCGAAGATTGTTCCCGCATACCGTCCTAACCTGGTAAACTCATGCAAGTAGATATCCACACTATCTTCCCCTTGCTTTAACCGTTGGAACTCATTTTCCATAGCAATGCGTTGCGCCGCTGGGACATGTTTTGCCAGAAATATCCGAGAGAACTCCTCAATCGATACTTGCGTTAATTGCCTGCCCGCCAAATGGTGTACCTCAACCTCGTCCCACCACAACCGCGCCTCTCCTTCAAGCATGAAGGTGGCCAAGGTGACCTTGAGAGTTTCCTCTGCCCTGATCGCTGTCATTATCCGCTTGACACGCGATAACCAATCGTCTGCCTGCGCTGGGGATCCCATTCCCGTAAACGTAGGCGGACTGAAGCTCATAAATTGCTTCAACTGTCGGTCAGCTGCTCGTGGATCTACAGCCTCAACCGGCTCGGGTCGTACCACAACACGAACTGGGTCCACTGCCGGCTGTGCTTGACCGGTCGGCTGAATCATGGCAATTAGAGCCTCAGCAACTAATCGAACAGTTTCCGCAGATGGAGGAGGTGTTGGCACCTCAGCTGGTGCCGCACTCTCATCAGAGCGCTGGTGCTCAGACTGCCCAGCACCACTACGCGTCACCTATAGGTGGACAAGACACACATTAGCGAACGTATGCAAGCAAGACAACACAAAAAGGAACGCGCAGATTCCTCAAACCAGATTTTGTACATTCCTTAATGGACATTCCAGAGTTCATTAGCATTACAGCAGGTCGCACAAACACGTGCTCGCCACCCCACAAAAGAAGTCGACCACGAATTCGAAAGACGAAGACCGACAAAAGCTGATACCAAAATGTAACGACCCCATCCGTTACATGACGTATAGTAGAAGGTCCGGCCGGGGCCCCACACTATATGCCGCAAACAGACGGTGAGGTCACAGGATAATACCAAACCATACGAATCCTAACTCAGAGCATTCTAGCGGAAGCTTTAAGTTATAAATTTGAACTCTAACCGGGAATGTCCAATATATAAACCACCTTTATATATATAACCATGGAATGTACAACAATGGTTTGGCCTTAAGGTCTTACAATTCCTCTTTTCACACAACATGATTTACAAACCTCGGCGCGCAGGCCGGCCATACATGAGTAAAAGAGAACAAACAAAACATTCGCTTAGCCTTCAAGGGCTAGCCGCAGCAGCAGCAACAACAGCAGTAGGGCTTCAGCCCTTCATTTACCACTCGGCTCTCCAGCACCTGCATAGGGACAAACCACCCAACCTGTGGCAAATAATGCAACGGTCAGCATTCAGCTGACCCAATTATAACAATCCTACCCCTTTCTCGGGGCATTAGCATTCTTTCTTTCCCTGCATAGCATGACATCATCAATAGCAACTATGTGCGCGCAGGCACATTCAAGCCATCACAACTATCGGCCACACGGCCCGATAGTCCGTGCACTCAGGGCACATTTTTGGTGTACCGGAATACTAGGGTCAACACCACCATCTACACGGTATTTGAGCATTCTAGTCTTTCCGGCGTGCGGGCTTAAGACTCTCATTAGGCGCTCCAACAAAACCTATAACCAGGCTTCCAAGTCAGACGGACCTAACGCAGGTACGGATCAGCCACCCCCCGTTGCTCAAGTCGCCGTGCCACCTCGAATACGGAAGTATCCATGGCTATTTATAGGCGCGGGTCGGTTTCACCATTCCTGTTCGGCAATCTGCCTTTTCATCGCGTTGCAGCCCAACGGCTCAACCGCACACAAAGTGGCAACACACGGCCACAAGAGTTGCATCCAACCCTCTTCATTTCCTGGACATCATCCAGTCCTTCCTGCTGCACCAAGCAACAGGTAGGCACAATGCAACACAAGCCATAATCACGGAGCCTTCTCCAATATGTAAACAAGCATCACCAATCCAGACCATGTCCAGATGGGCTTCACACAGCATGTCTAGAGTCGTACTCCAATTCCGGCCTCTAACAAGGGGGACTTCACATATCTACCCCAAGGGACACCACAGCCCACCGCACACTCGCGGGGAAGGGTTTTCCCTATGCAATGCAGAAAAGAAGGACTTCACATGTCCAAGAAGGGAGATCGTTACCCTTGTCGATCTCTTGGGAGCCATCGCAAACTAGCCGGTGAGAAAGAACCGCAGCAGCTTTGCCTTCACAACGCCGGCTTCGGATCACGAATCAGACCACGGGAACTCCGCCGGTGGCTTGATCTCCTCCTTCTTCTTCTTCCTCCTCTCTCTTTCTCTCTTCCTTAAGCAAAACGAAGAATGACTTCTTCATCATTCCTTGATGAATTTAATCCAGCCAGGAATCACCTGAGCCCTTGGATCCAAAGAGAGAATTTAAACGGCCACGATTTTCCCAAAAAGTCTCTTTTTTGGCTGACACGGCCTGTGACACGCCCGTGTCACAGGCCGTGTACCCTTAAGCGGCACACGCGGCATTTGAACCGACTAAGATTTACCAGAACACGGGCATCGACACGCCCGTGTCGAACGTGACACGCCCGTGTCATTCCTGAGACACGCCCGTGTCACCCCTGCCTCATCAAGCTGCAATCAGTACACGGGTAGGCACACGGCATCGAACACGCCGTGTCCGACCTGACACGCCCGTGTTCACGGCTTGGTTCAAGGCCGTGTACTTCTCTGACTCGAACAGGCCATTTTCGAATTTTATTGCGTGACACGCCCTGGGACACGCCCGTGTCGATGGCCGTGTCCCAGGCTTGACGATCGTCGACTATCGATCGTCGACTAACCTGAACACGCCCTGGGACACGCCCGTGTCCCAGGCCGTGTACCCCCGACACGCCCTGGGACACGCCCGTGTCCCAGGCCGTGTCGAACAGCCTGCACCTCAAATAAGTTTGAAAACTCATTTTGAGATTTCTGGGGTGTTACATTGTGTTAGGCTCTAGGGTTATCAATATCAATAAACTAATTCCGCAAATTAACTCTAAGGGAGTTGAGTAGGGTGTCATAATTTTTGAATACTCTATTCACCCCCCTCTAGAGTTGTATCTATCATCACTTTCGCTGCGGGAGCACCGTCTTTATGCGAAGTTCTGTAAATGCCAGTTCTGGTTGAAGGAGGTGGCTTTCCTAGGGCATATCATCAGTGGATCTGGGTTGGCAGTGGACCCGGCTAAGATTCAGGCAGTTCGGGATTGGCCGCAGTTGAAGTCGGTCATAGACGTGCGGAGTTTTCTAGGACTTGTCGGTTATTACCAGAAGTTCGTGGAGGGATTTTCTCATATAGCCCTTCCACTCACGTCCCTAACAAGGAAGGATGTGCCCTTTGTGATGGCAGCAACCCCCAGCGTGATAAAGTTGAAGATGAAGACGGCGACGGCGACGGCGTTCTCCTACATGTTAAGAATGATGACGGCGATGGCGGCGGCGACGATGACGTTATCCTACATGTTGAAGATAATGATGGAAGATGACGACGACGACCGCAACATGATGGCGACGGCGACGATGAAGACTTATGAAGGCTTTAAATATTATTTTAATTATTTGCATTTTAATTTTCATCATGTTATTTTTCAATTTTGGTAATGTTTAATTTTTATTTGGGCTGCAAATAGCCAAGTCTTGTTGTAAGCCTATATATAGGCATGGACTCTATTATTTTCATTAGAAAAGAATGAAAGAATTTTGAAAACCTAAAATTGGTTTCCCCCCTTTTTCCCTCTCTCCCTCTTCAGAATTTCGGATCTCCCTCTTACTCCCCTCTCTTGGCCGCCAGCCTCCTTCCCCTCTCCTTCCCTCCTTGTGGAATTCAGCCACAAGCCTCCTCCCCTCTTCCTCCTCTCTTTTCTCCTCCACCTAGCCGACCACGCTCAACTCCACCTCCAATAGTTCGGCCACCACCACCCTCTTAGGCGACCCACCATCTCCTTCATATTGAGATCGGCCAAGGCAAAAAAAAGAGGCTCCTCCCTTTGTGATTTTCATCCATCCCGACGTGAAGCGAAGGAAGAGGACGAGTTTCTCTCTTTTGGAGAAACTCCGGCGGAACCTTGGAAGAGCGATCCTCAAGCGAATCGGAATCATCCATTCCGATTGGGTAACGAGATTTCCTACCTCTTCTGTGAATCTATTTTCTAGAATTTTATTTGGTGGAATACCGTTGTGTTATTTTGGAATTGTTTTTCGATCATGGTTTCACCTTTCCGATAGCATAAGTTGTTTTTTTTCAAGTTGCTTAATTTTCCGAGAGGTTTGGCGAGCCTCGCTTTCATTTTGTTGGGGGAGATCTACTATTTCCGAATCAAACTTTTCGGTAGATCTCTTTTGGTACAACCATCGCTCGGTCGGACCAAATATTGGTCCTTTTAGCTTGAGAGAACATCGACCTATAGCCGTTTGTTCGATCTTTATTCGACGTGGCTACCGTACGTTAGCAATAGTTGATAACGTTGTTTGTGAGTGTGCTGCGTTTAATTATTGTGTGAGCGTAATATCGGGAATAGAGAGGCGTACATGTAATTCCCTTAGCCGTTATAGTGGTAAACGTAGTGGCCTACATCAATTTGGTATCAAAGCGAGGTTGTGTCGATTTTTTTAATTGACACCATCTTAATTAATTTTAGTTGGCCGACACGCACGTGCACAAAATTTTTCTAACAAAAAAAGCAAAAATATATTTTTTTGTGGTCTGCCAATAGCAGCCTAAATTTTTATTTTTCAGCAAAAATTAAGAAAACAAAAATTTAATAATCTCCATATTTTTGCCAGCAAGAATATCAAAAAAATATATATATTATCTTGAAATATTATCGGGAACAAATCTATCTTTGAAAATTAATCAGGATCAGACTATATTTCTTTGTATTTGTGCACTTACTCCGCGTAGTCTATCCCCATTTTCCTGTTGAAAATTAAAACAAAAAATGGCCTACGATGTTCACATTTCCCGAATGAAATCTTTAGGTTCTGTCATGAATGTTAGAAATCCTTTCCATTGTCCGATAGTGGAAGAGATTAAATGGTTGATTGGACAACTAAAGGCTAATCAAGTTGTATCGCACTCATTTAGGAATGTTAGAGTTCCAGCTCCGACCTATGATGGACTAGGTTGAACGCAAGAGTTTTTATGTTGGGTGAAGGCTATGGAGCGCTATTTTGAGAGAAATCAGATTGTGGACCCCCACAGGATCCCCGTCGCGAGACTTCAATTATTTGGTCGAGTCCAGACCTTCTGGCTCAATCAGGAGAGACGTTTTGGGACATCCCTCGAAGAGTTACCTGTAGGTTGGAATATTATGAAGAATCTATTAACGGATGAGTATTACCCTCCCCACTGTCATTCTCAGTCATCTGAAAATCTGAGTGAAACGCCACCTATGATTATGCCTAAACCATACCAGTACGACACCCCGTACTCTCGTGCTAGGACGTCACATAAGTTTACTTCTCCCCGCCAGGGCACTAGACCCTAACTTGATTATGAGAGTGTTCCTATCCTCGTGGGTATTCAGGCGATCAAGACACGTGAGACTAGTGAAACGACTGGGTTTGGCACTATCGATCATTTTATTCTGACTACGCCCGTAGTCTCCTCAGAGTTGCCCCCTGAGCTGTCAGATCTAGTTATTGACTCCCCTGATGAGTCTGAGGCTGATTCTACGATTGCGCCCGTCACCGAGGATGAGGCTATTATCACTGACGAGTGTAGCGACATTGAGGAGATTAGTTACCCTAGTTACCTGGATGCGGATTTCTCTTCTGAGGAATCATCTCCACTCCCCTTCGACGACATTTCGGAGCCATCAATCTTGATTGTAGTGGAGTCTTTGGATGACCCTAAGTCGATTGATAATCTGGCTGAATCGGAAGAGTTACCTTACGCTGAGAGCTTACCCAGTCGTGAGTTAGATGATGTTTGGGATGATGATAGTTTGACCTGTGAGAGTATTACTTTGCCCATTACTAGCCACACTAGCGTTGTGACTGATCACCCTAGTGTTGAGAGCCCTCTCCAAACTACCAGCCTTGACGTGTTAGAGGCTACGATTACACCTAATGAGAATATATCTGATTTTCCTGAGGATCTTGTAAGTGAGGATGTTCCAGTCGATTTCTCTAATCATAAATTAATGGATGCCCCAACTGATTTGGAAGACTTACTATCTGATCAACATTTATTGTTGGAAGAACTTTCGGATGAGTTTGTAGAGTCCTCCTGCGAGGAGTGTTATTCGGAGAGTGAGTTGGGTGATGATGAGCCAGATGAGTTTATCGGGAGGGAAAATCTTCTGTTTGATTTTTCGGTTTAGTTTGATGGCTTGCACCCGGAGGATTTTACTTGGACGATAAATCCATATTTTGACACTGGGTATGACGTAGACCCTCCTCCGGAATTTATCGATGCGCCCATTCCTGAGATTTTTACTGCTACTGATGTCACGATTTATGAGTTGGAAGAATTTCCAAGTGAGAGAGTTATACTTTTGGAGGTCGTTATTGAGGTAGACCCGGATAAGCGTCCCCTTATGCTAACTCCGTGGCGTGAATTTAAATACGATATTAACTCTTTCTCGTTGTTAGTATTACCAATAATCCCTCCTGATATGTTGACCCAACCAGCGGATCCTTTGGGTTGTGCGTTTAATTTGCCTGATTTGATTCAATTAGTTTTACAATCCATGCTGGACCCTCCTTGGGACATGTCGCGTCATGTGTTATTAGATGTTATGTTGGGTCATGATGACAGTCTTGTTAATTCTGTACCCTCTCGATTTTCTAAGATTCACCAAATCTCTGAGAGCACGTTGATGACGTGGCCATCTTTTGTGCCATCGGACTGCATTCAGTTAGTACCACCTGATTTCATTCTACTAGTGCCTCCTGATGTAGTTCCGCTAGTGCCATCCTATTACTTTCCATTGGCGCCACCATATTTATTTCCGTTTATGCCACCTTATGTAGTTCCGTTACTGCCATTTTCTCTGACAAGTCAACATGCACTAGTATTTGCCTCTCCTGTTCTTAATTTACATAAGCATGGTAAGGAAGCGTTAGTCACACACATGTCTTCTTATCAATATATCGCTAACTTACATAAGAGGGTGTCTCCCTATAAGGTTTTCAGTTTACTCTTGGTGTGTCTCGTCCCTGAACGGATGCCTTCGGGCACTATAGAAACGTTGGCGAGTCGGCGAGTTAGAACTTTTCGGATTTTTAATCAATTAGGAGAAACAACATGTCTGTTGAAGTTAACCACTGAATGGGGTAATTCCCCTAGTTTAAATGATTCCAATTTCACGCATTGTGTTTTTCCTCCATTTGAAATATCTAACTCTACGTTTGGTGCCACTATATTGTCATTTTGGTTGGGGGATGAGCTTGTTCTTGGATCGTTCTCTCCATTGGTCTCCAACGGAGGTACGTTGACTGTTGATGCAAAAAATTTTCTTCTTTATTTGCCTAATGCTTTGCCCAAGTTTCGTAGGACAAAATTTTGCCTAGACAGGTTCATTGTTGGTGTTTTGTTCTCCTCTCCAAGTGGAGGTACTCAGCGTTATGTGATACGATTGTGTGCTCGCGCGGTCTCCGGCGACCCGGCGATTGTTCATTTGGATGATGTTCTTTAGCGCCAGCACCTCCATACCAACTCATCGGTGATGAGTTATTTTGAGCGGGGGAGGATTGATGGCGGAAACCCCCAGCATGATAAAGTTGAAGATGAAGACGGTGACGGCGACGGCGTTCTCCTACATGTTAAGGATGATGACGGATTTGGCGGCGGCAACGATGACGTTATCCTACATGTTGAAGATAATGATGGAAGAAGACGACGACGACCCCAACATGATGGCGACAGCGATGATGAAGACTTATGAAGGCTTTAAATATTATTTTAATTATTTGCATTTTAATTTTCATCATGTTATTTTTAAATTTTGGTAATGTTTAATTTTTATTTGGGTTGCAAATAGCCAAGTCTTGTTGTAAGCCTATATATAGGCATGGACTTTATTATTTTCATTAGAAAAGAATGAAAGAATTTTGAAAACCTAAAATTGGTTCCCCCCCCTTTTTCCCTCTCTCCCTCTTAAAAATTTCGGATCTCCCTCTTGCTCCCCTCTCTTGGCTGCCGGCCTCCTTCCCCTCTCCTTCCCTCCTTGTGGAATTCGGCCACAAGCCTCCTCCCCTCTTCCTCCTCTCTTTTCTCCTCCACCTAGCCGACCACCCTAAACTCCACCTCCAATAGTTCGTCCACCACCACCCTCTTAGCCGACCCACCATCTCCTTCATATTGAGATCGGCCAAGGCAAAAAAAAGAGGCTCCTCCCTTTGTGATTTTCATCCATCCCGGCGTGAAGCGAAGGAAGAGGACGAGTTTCTCTCCATTTGGCGAAACTCCGGCGGAACCGTGGAAGAGCGATCCTCAAGCGAATCGGAATCATCCATTCCGGTTGGGTAACGAGATTTCCTACCTCTTGTGTGAATCTATTTTATAGAATTTTATTTGGTGGAATACCGTTGTGTTATTTTGGAATTGTTTTTCGATCATGGTTTCATCTTTCCGATAGCATAAGTTGTTTTTTTCAAGTTGCATAATTTTCCGAGAGGTTTGGCGAGCCTCGCTTTCATTTTGTTGGGGGAGATCTACCATTTCCGAATCAAACTTTTCGGTAGATCTCTTTTGGTACAACCATCGCTCGGTCGGACCCAATATTGGTCCTTTTAGCAATAGTTGATAACGGTGTTCGTGAGTGTGCTGCGTTTAATTATTGTGTGAGCGTAATATCGGGAATAGAGAGGCGTACGTGTAATTCCCTTAGCCGTTATAGTGGCAAACGTAGTGGCCTACATCACTTTGTCTGGACCCACAGTGTGAGACGGCTTTCCAGGAGCTGAAGGATCGACTCACCTCAGCTCCTATACTTTCCCTTCCTTCGGGTAAAGAAGGATTCCAGGTCTACACCGACGCTTCTTACCAGGGAATGGGAGCAGTTTAGATGTAGAAGGGGCACGTGATTGCTTATGCTTCTTGCCAACTTAAGAAGCATGAGCAGAACAATCATGTTCATGACTTAGAGATAGAAGTGGTCGTGTTTGCTCTAAAAGTCTGGCGGCATTATCTGTACGGTGTCCACTGTGAAATATACTCCGATCACTAAAATTTTAAATATGTGGACACGCAGAAGTAGCTGAATATCAGGTAGAGGCGATTGGTTGAATTTCTAGCAGATTACTAGTACGAAATCATTACCACCCAAGGAAGGCGAATATGGTAGCCTATGTGCTGAGTTGGAGAGTCGCCACCTCCGGAGCAGAACCCCAGATTATGTCCATGGAGCTGGTGCAGAGATTAGAGGATAGGCACATCACGCTGGTGTCATCTAATGACCCCGAGCTTTATGAGGAGTATTTAGCCGCAATGAGCGCTATTGATGACATTCGAGACCGAGTTAGAGATGGGCAGAGGCAGGATGCCAAGCTGGAGCAAATATTCCGGTCCTTGGAGGCAGGTACTGCTGGGGATTACACATTGAGATATGACTTGGTGTGCTTTAAAGGACAGGTTTATATACCAGAGGAAGGCTAGGTCTGGGAGGATATCATGACGGAGGCCCACTTCAGTCAGTATTCAGTACACCCGGAAGTTATGAAGATTACTGCGGATATGAAGAAGACCATGTACTAGCTAGGCATGAAGAAGGATTTCACCTACTTCGTGACGCACTGCGAGACATGCCAGCTGGTGAAGGCAGAGTGAAGAAACCCCTCGGGATTATTGCAACCACTCCCAGTACCAGAGTGGAAGTTCGAGGACATCGCGATGGACTTCATACATGAGCTTTCCCGATCACAGATAGGGAATTATTTGATCTGGGTAATCGTCGACAGGATGACGAAGGTAGCCAGATTTATCCCGATCAGGATGAATGATTCGGTTTGTGTGCTGGATTGGAAATTCGTGGAGTAGTTCGTCCGTTATCATGGCATACCCAGGACGATTGTATCGGATCGGGATAAACAGTTTATGTCCAGGGAGTGGATATCGATGCAGACTTACTTAGGACTCGGCTGAAATTTAGTACATCTTTTTATCCTCAGACCGACGGGTAGACAGAACACACCAATCAGACTTTGGAAGATCTACTACGACTATGTATTATGGACTGCAGAGAGCCTTGGGAGAAGCTGTTTCCACTGATCGAGTTCTCATATAATAATAGCTACCAGTCCAGCATAGGGTTGACACCTTATGAGGCCCTATACAGACGAAGGTGTAGGACTCCGCTGTCATGGTTATAGGATGAGGATCCGAAGGTTTTAGGCTCGGATTTTGTTGAGGACACCGAGGCTCAGGTGAGGCTGATACGGGACAAGATTTTAGAGGCACAGAGCAGACAGGCTAAGTATTATGACGCTCGACATCGTCAGGTAGAGTTTCAGGTGGGGGCCGAGTATTCTTGAAGATCCGACCAATGCATGGAGTTTCACGGGTGCGTGGTTGGAAGAAGAAGCTCAGCCCAAGGTATATGGGGCCTTATAGGATCTTGGAGCGGATCGGTCCCTTAGCATACATGCTGGAGCTCCCACCGGAGATGGTGGGTCTGCACGACGTGTTCCACGTATCCTCTCTTAAGAGGGCTCTACTATGCCTGGAGCAGCAAATTATGGGCACGGATGGGCCGGTAGCATTTGATCGGTCAGTTCACCTAGAACCGGTCCGGATTGACGACAAGGGGATACGAGTCTTGTGCCGCAAGAAGGTTCCATTGTTCAAGGTCCTGTGGAGGAATCATGGGCGAGAGGAGCACACATGGGAGCCATAGGACTTGATGCGATAAAGGTACCCAGAGCTTTTCAGTCAGGTATTAATCACAACCTCTTGGGATGTTACAATTTACCTTCATACTTGAAACCCCGTAGGCCTAACTAGAATTTTGGGGATGAAATTTTTTGTTTATATATTGGGATTTGTAACATCCCTAAAACAACTAGACCCCATAGGAGTGGTTTTGTCATGACTAGGTCATGAAAAAACCCTAGAAAGCCCAAGAAGACAAAGTGAATAAGGCTCAAGGTGAAAATCACCTTGGTCTGTAAGTAGTAGAATCCCAATTACAGTCTTAGGCATGACCTTAGGGTTTTAACTTGGTTCCATAATCCCATTATGGAACCTTTAACCCTAAGGGAGGCCAATATGTTTTTACGGGCCCATTGGGGTCAACCAAAAAGAGGCGAAGATGACTCAAGTCCGGGAATCATTAAGTGAGTCGACAAGACACGATGAGTAGATCAGGTATCTACTTAGACAGGTTTTTGGGATCGGGCGTTGAGTGCGTGGAGTGCACTTAACGCCATGGGATGAATTGCGTTGAGTGCACTCAACACCATCTTACTTAGAAAGAATATTGGGCTCGGGCGTTGAGTGCGTCGAGTGCACTCAAAGACATTGGCTGAATGGCATTGAGTCCGTTGAGTGCACTCAATGCCATCTTACTTAGGAGAATCTTGGGCTCGGCCATCGAGTGCGTGGAGTTCACTCAATGTCATAGGCTTAATGGCGTTGAGTGCGTTGAGTGCACTCAATGCCATCTTACTTAGAAAGAATCTTGGGCTCGGGCATTGAGTGCGTCGAGTGCACTCAATGCCATAGGCTGAATGGCGTTGAGTGCATTGATTACACTCAATGCCATCTTACTTAGGAAGAATCTTGGGCTCGGTCGTTAAGTGCGTCGAGTGCACTCAATGCCATAGGCTGAATGGCATTGAGTGCGTTGAGTGCACTCAACGCCATCTTACTTAGAAAGAATTTTGATTTCGGGATTTGAGTGCATTGAGTCCACTCAATGTCACGGGCTGAATGGTGTTGAGTGAGTTGAAAGCACTCAACGCAATCTTACTGAGAAAGGATTTTCTGGAATTATGGCATTGAGTGAGTTGAGCTCACGCAACGCCATAAACTGAATGGCGTCGAGTGAGCTGAGCTCACACCACGCCATTGTTCTTGGGAAAAAATTCTGGAATTATGACGTTGAGTGAGTCGAGCTCACTCAACGCCATAGACTAAATGGCCTCGAGTGAGCTGATCTCACTCAGCTCACTCAACGCCATTGTACTTTGAAAATTCCTGGCGATTTTTGCGTTGAGTGTGGAGGCTTGTCTCAACGATTTTGCCTTAGAGAAATTTTCGGCCCTATTTGCTGGTTCGTATGAAGAGGCTGAACCAGGATCTTCTCGGGAATTGCGCAAGAGCGTTAATTGTCCTGTTTCATTCATTAAGACTTATTTAAACACAAAATATCGGTCCAATGGTAGGGTGCCACGTGGCAGATGGTTTAAACCGAAATTCCATGTTACTGGAGAGAGAGAGAGAGAAAGAGAGGAGTAAATGCCATTCATGGCCTGGAAGGCCAAGGGTCCACTCTTCTTGTTGAAATAACCTCCCCCAGTCAGTTAAGAGAAGGCCAAGGACTTTTTCGGCCATAACAACAACTAGGGGAGGAGAATTATAGTTACGGAAGAGCTCTTCCAGGGGCATTAATGGCCACCACCAACTAGACCCCTCCATTCTTATAATTTTAAAAGTCTCACTGGACTTAGAGGAGCGGTTTCCACATAAAACCTGAAGGTGCCGAGGAAGCCCACCGTGCAGTTGCAGAAATCGAGCGGCACCACCACCGACCATTGCATCCCGGCGATCGACACATCTCTAGGCTGCGAGCAAGGTCGTCCTCCACTCCTCTCTTCGTGGGCTAGATCCTTAACTATTTTAGGAGAGAAATCGGGCTAAATTAAGCCCGATTGGAAAAGAAATTTTCTGAAATTTTCATGGATTTTCATGTATTTTCAAACTTGCGGAATCGCTAGAAACCACCCATCCGGCGGCCGTGCCACTGCCCGGCGATAGCCCTCACCTCAACGGAGGTGGTGGTGGCGGTGGTTGGCCAAGGAGGGGAATGGGTGGCCAGGAACCAAGCTCGGGATAGGCTCCAGGTCGGGTGAATCCCGGCCTTTGCCTGGAGGAAGAAGAAAGCCAGGAGCCCCACGATTGTGCTTTAAGATGTGTGTTGGTGATTTTTTATTAATTCCTGATTTTGAGTTTTCTGTCTCCTAATATCAGACACCTTGAAATAAATATTAAAAATACTTAGAGGCACAAATAGAGAAAATGGTCAACATGAACTTGGTAGATCTTGAGGGTAAATTTAATTTAAAATTGGTTACAACCACTTTGGATAAGTGGTTTGACCACAGTAGTCATTTTGGTGCGACATATACCTAGGTGTGACCAGTCACAAAAATATTTCCCACACCAAACCACTCACCCAAATACTTTGAAATTTAGGACATAGGCTTTTCATAACCTTCCCCTCATACTGTCCAAAAATCAGAAGTTTTGGACAATGTTTTTCTATAGTTTTGTGAATAATTTAATAAATAATATGGAATTTAATTAGGTGTCTTAAACCCCTCAAAAACCTCCAAAATTTTTGTGGGTGATCTTGGGGGATGGTATAAAGCTCCATATTTATTTTCATCACTTTTGGTGATGGTTTAGGGTGGAAGCAAGCAAACCCTAAGTTGGCTCAATAAGGGGTATTTTTGTCAAAAGTGCACTTGAGGTTTGAGTGGTCAAATCACCTCAACAGAGGTTGGGACTTGGGCCACTGGTTTGGCATGACATATAACACCCTCATAAGGGATATGGGGTGGTTTGGGATTTAATTGCCTTAGGACCCAAGTTCAAACCTATGTTTGGGCTTTGGGGGTTTGAGAAGGGCATGTTGTTAAAAGACCTTGAAATGATTTGAAATTTGGTGGAGAGGACTCTAGGGTAGTTAGAGTCCACTTGTAGAAATCTTATTGGATTTAGTGAGGGTTAAGCCCCTCAAATCCCTAACCCTAGTTTAGGTCATAAACCTTTAAATGGTAAGTTGGATTGTCAAGGTGTTGTGAAAAGTTATAAAACTTGGGTAGTGTAGTCATAAGGTTAGTAAGAGCTTTTGGTAATTTTATTGGGAAATTTGGAAGCATATTTTTAGTATCTTCTTTGCAATACATGAATTAGCCTCTATTACTAATTTGGTTATTATAACCTCACTGTTCACTGGAATGTTATGAAATTGAGGCAGAGAAAGTTTTAGACTATGTTGGAACACCCTATTACTAATTTGGGTAAGGATCACTATGCTTGTCTTAGGAATCCCAGTTGACCTAGTTGTATAGTTGAAAAGGTCAACATTAGAATGAGTCTAGGGCTTAGTACTTAGGTTTGAAGCTGCCCCCAGGATCATTCCAAGATCAAGGTTGAAGAGCTTAGTCTAAGGCAATTTTCGTCGAACTCCGGTCGACGAATCGTCGAACTCCGTTCGACGCTCTCTGAGCTCATCTTCAATAAATCGTCGTACTCCGGTCGACGATCGTCGAGCTCAGATTGACTATCTGCTTTTGTCTAGCTTCTGCTGAGTCGTCGAGCTCCCCTCGACTATCTTCTAGCTCAGTTCAACGATCACTCCCTTAAGTTATTTCTCAGATCTCTGAGCTCAGTTCGACGATCGTAGAGCTCAGATCGACGTTTTCTATCTGCTTGTCCATTTAATCTCTGAGCTCAGTTCGACGATCGTAGAGCTCAGATCGACGTTTTCTTTGGAGAGATCGACGCTTTCAGGAATTCAAATGCTGCTGTTCTTTGGAATGTTTTTGAATATTATCAGCATTTATGTCAGAAGATCTCCCAGCCGTTTGTCTTTAATTCTGGAGCAAGTTTCAAGGAATTATTCAGAGAATGTTTGCTGGACTTTCCTCTAGAAGACAAGACTATTTTTGGAAGACATTTATGACTCCCAACGACTAATTTTGGACAAGGAATCGTCAGAAAATTTATTATTCCTTTCTTCTGTGTCATTAAGTTTTTAGGGAATACATACAGAAGAAAACACACAGAATAGAATATACTGATAGCAGAAGAACAACAGAAGAACTGTGACTCAAAAATCTTCTTGTTGACTGAAAAGTGTTCACAATCTCATCACTCCAGACACCTCACCTTCAGCCTTCTTGCTGAAACCATCTTGTGCTGGAGATCAAAGTTTTGAAGACCTATCACCCTAGAGCAAAGCTTCTTTTCCTGAACCTTTCTACATCTCAGGGGGAGCTTTGACATCATCAATCCACTTGTGCTTCTCTCATTTGATTGAGAACAGAGAAGACACCCTTCATTCTTATTTTTCTTTTCCTGCTGTAAAAGGGTTCTTGAACTCCCTTCAAAAGTTTTGTCTGGTTCTGAGAGCCTTGTCAAAACTCAGTGGTGGCAAGACACCTTATCAAAAAATCTAGTTTTGGTTTTTGGGCACCTTATCAAAAGCTCATTGGTGTCAGGACACCTGATCAACTCATCCTGAGTGGATTCCTACCAAGGGTGGTAGAAGAGTGGATGTACCCAGGTTTTTGGGGAACCACTATAATTCCTTGTGTCTTCTGGTTTGTTTGTGTAATTTGTTTGCTGTGTGCTGTGCTTTTTTACTTCTTAGCTTTTAACATTTTACTAGCACTCTACACTATATCATAAATTAAATTTTATATGTGCTGTTCATTTCAACTGTGAAAAATTATTTTAAAATACTCTATTCACCCCCCCTCTAGAGTTGAGATAGATCTTAGCCTCACTTTCAATTGGTATCAGAGCGAGGTTGGTTGCTCATACAGGCTAACACCTGAACCAAAAGATTCTTGATAAGATCAATCTCTTAAGGGGATTATTTTCTCTACATCTTCTTTTTATTTAAAGACATGGCACAGAACAAAGATTATGCAAGCACCAGACCACCAGTGTGCAACCTTTCTAAGTTTGCACTCTGGAAGGCAAGGATTAGATTATACATGAATTCTATTGATGAAGACATCTTCAATTCTGTCTTGACAGTTTGTCCAACTCCACCAGCAAACTCAAGTTCAAATGCTGTCCCACCTCCTTCTGGAACAGATGCAGATATAAAGAAGTGGAAGACTGCAGATGCTAAGGCTATGAACATCTTAGCCCAAACAATGTCTGATGAAATCTTTCAGAAGGTAGCTGAATGCCACTCAGCCAAAGAAATCTGGGACAAACTCTCTGAAATTGTCTCAGGATCTGCTGATGAAAGGAAAGATAGAAGATCTCATCTGATAAGCCAATATGAGAACTTCAAAAAGGGAGAAGCTGAATCAGTGGCTGACATGTACAATAGACTAAGTCTAATTGTCAATGAGCTAAAAACCCTAGACAAAGAAATCTCACTGACTGAGCTAAATGACAAAATCCTGATGTGCTTCCCCAGCACTTGGGATTCAAGAATCTGGCCAATTAAGGATGCAGAAGTTTAAATGAGATTACTACTGAAGCTCTCCTAGGCAAGCTCAAATCCTATGAGCTGCTCATTAAAAATAGAGAAGAAGAACAAAAGGCTATCTCTCCAGCTACAAGGAAAGAAAAGACCATAGCCTTCAAAGCTGTAGAAGAGGAGCCTGAAGATAAAGCTACAGGAAATGATGAGCTCATAAGTCTACTGGCCAAAAGAATCTACAAGATGGCCAGAAAAGACTTCAGAAAGAAACCATACAAGGGTCATGATAAACCAAGGTATGATAAATCAAATAACACTAAAGAAATCATATGCTTTGGTTGCAGGAAACCAGGCCATATTGTGCCTGACTGTCCAGAAAACAAGAATAAGGACAAAAGGGAAAGAAGAGAAAGAAGAAAAGAAAAGGATTACAAGAAGAATAGCTCAGACAAAGCCTCCTCCAGCAAGAACAAACATATAAGGAAGGGCTTTGTTGCTGAAACATGGAGTGAGACTGAAGAGGAATCTGAAGCCTCATCCAGCTCCAGTGATGATGAGGATGATGCAGATGAAAAAGAATTTTGCATGATGGCTATCAATGCATCACAGCAAAACTCTGATGAAGAATCAGATTCAGATTCAGAAAGTCAACCAGATGAGGATCAGGTAATCAACTCTTTTGATTTTGATTCTGAAGACTTCAAAGATGAATTTAAGACACTGTGTCTTGATCTATTAAAATCTGAGAAGGAGATAATCTCTCTCAGGAATCAATTATCTGAGCATAGTGTCCTAAACTCAAAGAACCTCAAACTCTCTGAGGAGTTAGAATGTTGTAGGGAGGAGATAGCCTCATTGAAGAATGAACTATCAAAGGCCAAAAAGTTTGAAGAATCCCTAAATGGGAGAAGTATCAGACTGATGGACATCACAAGCACAGTGAACTCTAGATTTAATAGCACACTGGGCTTGGGTGCTTCATCCAGCCAACCTATAATTCTGACAACTCCAATCAAGTTTGTCTCTGACAAAGGAAAGGGAGTAATAGAGGTACCTAGGAAGAATGCAGATCTGTCAGAGAAGAACTCAGTTCAACAGATGGCGTCGAGCAGAGCTCGACGATCGTCGAACAGAGCTCGACGATCTAACTACAGATCGTCGACCTCAGCTCGACGATATCCAAACTCTGAATCTCAGCATAATCGATCTTCGAACGGCGATCGACGATCTGACCCAAGATCGTCGACCTCAGTTCGACGATTGTCGAACAGAGTTCAGGCTTGTGAACACACCTTCAATGGCACATTCAGATTCAATCCTAGAAGCTCCACATCCCAAGGCTTTAATCCCTATACTGAATGGATAGTACCTCCTAGGAGATACCATCCTGAAGGTTATAAGGATCAACCTGGGATGTCCTTTATTTCAGAATTCAAGGGATATCAACCTAGGCCCAAGGTCAACTGGGTCAAAAACAAATAAGTTGTTTTTTTGTAGGTGAAGACCTATCCAGCATCAAACCATCAATGGTATCTGGATAGTGGTTGCTCAAAGCACATGACAGGGGACAAGGACAACTTCACTTCCTTCAAAGCCAAGCTTGGACCCAAAGTAATTTTTGGAGACTCAAGCTTTGGAACTACAAAAGGATATGGTGCAGTCAAAATTGGCCCAGTCACATTCAAGAAGGTGGCATATGTTGAAGGACTCAAGCACAACTTGATAAGTATCAGTCAATTGTGTGATGAAGGATATCAAGTAACCTTCAACAAAGCCATATGCAAAGTCAAGTCTGTGGACAACACAACTGTGTTGACAGGTAACAGAAGAGGTAACATTTACTTAGTGGATTTTCATTCACCAGTGGTAGATATTTGCCTGTTTAATTCCATTTCAAAATCTAATGTTTTATGGCATAAGAGACTAGGACATATTAACCTTAGAACCATTGCTAAGCTATCTAAAGACAACCTTGTTAAAGGACTACCTTCTGGTCCCTACAAGAAGGAAGGACTTTGCAAGGCCTGTCAATTAGGCAAGCAAACTAAAAGTAGTTTTAAATCAATTAATAAGAGTGATTCACCTAGGATTTTGTACCTGTTGCACATGGATCTTTTTGGACCCATATCTGTGCAAAGCCTAGGAGGGAAGTCCTATACTTTAGTGGTTGTAGATGACTTCTCAAGATTCACTTGGGTATTCTTTCTGAGGAAGAAGTCTGATAACTTCAAGTGTTT
Organism: Platanthera zijinensis; assembly: GCA_039513925.1. Lineage (NCBI taxonomy): Eukaryota > Viridiplantae > Streptophyta > Magnoliopsida > Asparagales > Orchidaceae > Platanthera > Platanthera zijinensis. The sequence continues at coordinate 44,714,538 of CM077097.1, forward strand.
GACAGATTTTCTCAAATGCATTCAGATTGAGTTCAACACTCACATTGCCCTGATCAGAAGTGATCATGGGACAGAGTTTGATTCTCTTCTCATGCAAGAGTTCTGTTAGAGTGAAGGGATCAGGCACACTTTCTCAGCTCCTAGAACTCCTCAACAAAATGGGGTAGCTGAAAGAAAAAATAGAACACTCATTGAATCTGCAACTACATTATTGGCAGATGCTCACTTACCTCTGTCCTTTTGGGCTGAGGCAGTGAACACCTCCAACTTTGTGTTGAACAGAAGCCTGATACACAAGCTGAAGGGCAAGACTCCTTATGAATTGCTCAAAGGGAAGAAACCTAAAATAGGCTATTTCAAAGTTTTTGGTTGCACTTGTTTTATTCATAATAATGACAAGAAATATCTAGCAAAATTCCAAGCTAAAGCTGATGAAGGAGTGTTTCTGGGATACTCCATGATCAGCAAGGCCTATAGGGTTTATAATAAATCTTCCTGCAAAATTGAAGAATCTGTTCATATTATTTTTGATGAAGCTAACATGTCTTTCAAGGAGAAGAATGCTTCTACAATAGAACCTCTGCAGGTACATTCTCTAGCTGAAGACTTGAACAAACTGCAAGTTGCTGAAAAAAATGAGAGTAGTGATGATGAAGAAGAAGTTCAACGTCTTGAAGAAAATCATCCTGAAGAGCCAGTTGCTGCTCCACTAGAGGAGACAACAACACAGGCTGGTGAACAATCAACACTCCCTGTTGACTTAGTAACAACAAGAGATCATCCAATCACCCAAGTAATTGGAGAGATCTCAGCTGGTGTGCAAACTAGAAGTCAGGTCAACCAAAACCTGATGCACACTTGCTTCCTATCTAAAATTGAGCCTCAATCCATTCAAGATGCAGAGCAAGATCCACACTGGATCATTGCAATGCAAGAGGAGTTGCATCAATTTGAAAGGAACAAGGTTTGGGAACTAGTGCCTAAGCCAAAGGATCATCCCATTGTTGGAACAAAGTGGGTATTCAGGAACAAGCTGGATGATCAAGGAGTTATAGTCAGAAACAAGGCAAGGCTAGTTGCTCAAGGGTACTCTCAACAAGAAGGAATAGACTATGATCAGACATTTGCACCAGTTGCAAGGCTGGAAGCCATCAGGATATTCCTAGCCTATGCTGCCCACAAAGGTTTCAAAGTGTATTAAATGGATGTAAAAAGTGCATTTCTCAATGGGGACATCAAAGAGGAAGTCAATGTTAGACAACCTCCAGGTTTTATCTCTCTAACTCACCCTGATTATGTTTACAAATTGCATAAAGCATTATATGGTCTCAAGCAAGCCCCTAGAGCATGGTATGAGACCCTAGCATGCTTTCTTCTGGAAAATGATTTTGTTAGGGGGAGAGTAGACCAAACTCTTTTTATTAGAACCCATAAGTCCCATACCCTGCTAGTGCAAATTTATGTAGATGACATTATTTTTGGTTCTACTGATTCAAAATTGTGCAAAAAGTTTTCCAAGCTTATGCACTCTAAATTTGAAATGAGTAGCATGGGTGAGCTATCCTTCTTCTTAGGACTGCAAGTCAAGCAACATGCTGAAGGCATATTTATTTCTCAAACCAAGTATGCAAAAGAGCTGGTTAAGAAATTTGGTATGTCTGATGCATCATGTATGAAAACACCCATGCCCTCAAATGATGTAATAGATGCTGATGAATATGGGAAACCTGTTGATCAGACAACATATAGAGCAATAATTGGCTCTTTATTGTACCTTACAGCTAGTAGGCCTGATATAATGTTTGCCACATGTATTTGTGCTAGATTCCAAGTTAGCCCTAGAGAGTCACACTTAATCTTAGTTAAGAGAATTCTTAGGTATGTTAAAAGTTGTCCAAATCTAGGTCTCTGGTATCCAAAAGATTCAGCATTTGATTTAACTGGATTCTCAGATGCTGATTATGCTGGATGCAGAATAGACAGGAAAAGCACCAGTGGAACCTGTCAGTTCCTTGGTGATAGACTTGTCTCTTGGTTCTGTAAGAAACAAACATCTGTGTCAACTTCAACTGCTGAAGCTGAGTATATGGCTGCAGGCAGTTGCTGTTCACAAATATTGTGGATACAGAATCAGCTCTTAGACTATGGCTACAACTTAGAGAAGTCTAAAATTTTCCGTGACAATACTAGTGCTATCTCTATAGCACAAAATCCAGTCCTCCATAGTAGGACAAAACACATAGAAATTAGGCATCATTTTCTAAGAGATAATGTAGAGAAAAATAAAATTGAAATTTAATATATTCCTACTGATTTGCAAAGGGGAGATATTTTCACCAAACCCTTGGATGAAAAGAAACACAGTTTCTTCCTAAATCAGTTAGGTATGTTAGATGGAGGAAGCCTTAATTAAATTACAAGATTTTGAAAAGCTAAAACAGACCAAGACTAGGTCAAAAATTTCCCTCTTTTTGTGTCTGTAGAATGAGTTTAGACTCTGAACTGCGCTCGACGTTTTCCCCAAAATCGTCGAACAGAGATCGACAATTTTTCCAAAAATCGTCGACCAGAGATCGACGCTTTTGCAGTCGTCGATCTGAGTTCAGAGCCCTCGCTAGAGCTAGGCTTTCTCTCCTTCTGATCAGAGGCCGTCGAGCTGAGCTCGACGTTTTTCAACATCGTCGAACGAAGATCGCCGATTTTGAAGACTCTTCAGATTCCCTCTGTAGCCCAAATCGTCGAGCTGAGCTCGACGTTTCGTCGAACTGAGCTTACCGATTTTCCTTTTTCGCGTCGAACCCTAATATAAAATCTTTCTTTCAGCCGACGTTCTCCCTTTGCGCTTTCATACTCTGCAACTCTCCTTCTTTTCCCTCCAAATTCTCTACGCTTGGTCGTTTTTGGTTTTCTGTTGCAGGTGAATATGGCTGAATCGAGTGCTGCTATTGCTAAGATGAAGTTCGACACAGGTTTTGACATCGACATAAACTCCTTCGACGGAAGCGACCAGCGCTTCAAGGACATCCTAAACTTATTCCGAGAACAACAGCTGACTCCAATAATGACTACAAGGATGAAGATCGCCTCAGAAGAAATAAAAGAGTGGTGCTTTACCGCAACAGACGAGTCTGAGAATTCTGTTGTCGGCACCATTAAGGGGACTCAGGTATCTCTATCCCCGGCTCTTTTAACAGAAGTCTTTCAACTCAGCACTGGAGAAGACTCCATTGAACTGTCTGGAGAGGAGTTTGACACCATGCTGGATAGGATGGGTCACAATGCAGTAAACCCTAATAAGTTGCTGAAGAAAAATCTGGCAATCGAATTTCAACTCCTGGCTGATGTAGTTGGGAAGGTGCTGTTGGCCAAGCATTCAGCCCATGACACCATTTCCAGATATCAGTTCTGCCTGATGGGAGCCTTATTAGATAAGAAACACCTGGACTGGGGCTCCATTTTCTTCACTCTGATTAAGAAGAAGATCAACAAGAATGCAGTTAGTTATGGAAGAATCTTAGGGGTCTTTCTGCACAGCAGGTGCCCTGACCTATTAACCTCCTCTGGCATGTTTATCAATGCATCCAAGAGGCTTTCCTGTGCCCTCTTCAGTAAATGGGACAGGCAGATTATAAACCCCTCCAGGGCTGCTGCAACACTTCATTCAGGCACAAGAACTATTTTAGTCACTCCTTCAGCAGAAGAGCTGACTGCTTCCTCCCCTCTTCCAGCCATAACCACCCTAACCACCCAAATTGTCACCTCCTCACCACCAGTCTCCACCATAATCATCTCATCCCCAATTACCATTTCCTCACCTATGCCATCCCCTCCTCTATCCACCTCAGAGGAATTCCATCCTCTCTTTTCCTATTCAACCTTCACCATTCCATCCTTCTCACTTACAGATGACTCCTTCATGGATGATTCACCCTCTACTCCTCCTGAGCCACCCTCCACTTCCTCCTTTCAACAACTGCTCCATGACATTCTCTCTCAACCCTCCTTCACACCATCTCTTACTTCCCCTATCTCCACCTCAACCTCCTCTATCTCCATTATTCCATCTTCTGAACCAACCATTCCCTCTCCACCTTTCTCCACAATTTCAGTTTCAGCCACCATCCTTCCATCTACCTTTGCCTCTACCTCTGCTCAAGCCCCACTTGAGCATGTAGATCTTCCTATTTTGGCAGACAGGCTGTATGAGTTGCTAGCTCCCAAGCTGACATCTCTACTGGAGTCTTCCCTGGCTCCACTCCTAAAGCAAGTACAGGAGCTGTCTACCAAGATTGCCTTCCTTTCCTCCTCCCTGGCTATCCCATCTTCTGTGTGCCTTGATTCATCTTTCTCTGAACCAAGGCAGGGGGAGATGCCTTATGAAGAAGTGGATGTGCCAGCTGTAGATATTATGTCTGCTCCAGCTCCAGCTCTTGGATGTGCTTTTGCACTGAATCTGCAGAGGCTGCTATCTATATTTGATACAGTCCATTTCAGTTGTCTGCCTGCAACTCCTGCTGAAGATTTGTCTAAGGCCATTGTGCCTATAGCTACCTGTGATCCAAGCCATATTGATTCCTACATCAAATCCTGGAAGGCTGTGGATATCTCTGATGCTGATACTAAGGCCACTGTGCCTCTTTCAATTGTTACTAAGGCCACTGTGCCTCCTTTTGTTGAAACTGCTGCTGATGCTACTGCTGACATAGAAATGATTCCAGCAACTGATGCTGATGAAATTGCTGCTCCTGCTCCAAAGTCTGCTCCTGCTTCTGCCTGCTCTGCTGTTGCTCCCTCTCCTCCTGCTCCTGATGTTTCTGCAAAACTTAAAGCTCAAGAAGAGCTTATCAGAAGAATTGATGATCTGTATGATCAACATCAAAGTTCTGAGAGTGACCAATACAGGACTGATTCTGATGATTCTGCTAGAACTATTGCCAAGAAGAGAAAAGCCAGAAGTAAAGCAATGATGTCAGTCCCTCCTGCCAAAGCCAAAGACTCAAATGATATTCCATACTACATCCTGCATGACTGCCCAATCTCTGAGCCTTGGATGCAATATTCCAAAAATCAACTGAAAGCTATGAAGAAGAAGAGGAAGCTTGACAAATATGAAAAGGGATCTTCTCAATATCAGCCTCCTCCTCCTCCTCCTCCAGATTCAGGCTCAGGTTCAGCCCCTCAAGCTCCAGTCTCCAGACACAGCTCTTCTCAGCATTATCAAAGATCATATCAAAGGGGACAGCATCAAAAAGGATATCAACCCAGAAGGGGTAATTACAGAGGAAATCAAAGAGGACAAGGATTCTATCAAAGGGAAGGACAAGGTCTCCCTGACCCTTCTTCAGGTCCTTTTCCTTACAAGCTGAAAGACACTATTGTTTCCAGGACTCCTTCTACTGTTTCTGAAATCATCAACAGATATGAACCTCCTATTCCTTTTGAAGACCCTGAGAACAACCCTGTATCCTGGACAGCCAGAATGAAAGAATTGGCTGCCCTTGATCAAATAAAAATGGCCAGAGAACAAGGAAAGGATACTTCAAACATAACTACCTTATCAGAGCAGAGAAAGAAAGAACTGGAAAGATATGCATCAAGGAAATTCTTCATTCCAGAAGATTATATGAAGCTGCACCCAGAGGCTGTTGTTCCAAGGCCCAAATCTCAAACTTCTCTAGGTGCAGAGGATGACAGAAGGTCAAAGAAAGAAAGTCATAATCCAAATAGAGAAATTTTATTTAAAAAGGGATCTGAAAGGAAGTGAACTGTGTAAGCTAAACATTTCATCCACCTTTGGACATCTGCTGATATTTATCTGTGATCTGCTTTACTGCTATATATCTTCTCTGCATTTTGTATTAGCTTATGTATTGTTGTATGCTTTTCATTTCCTATGATTATCTGTATATAGTAATCCTAACCCAAATAGGGGGAGATTGTTGGAACACCCTATTACTAATTTGGGTAAGGATCACTATGCTTGTCTTAGGAATCCCAGTTGACCTAGTTGTATAGTTGAAAAGGTCAACATTAGAATGAGTCTAGGGCTTAGTACTTAGGTTTGAAGCTGCCCCCAGGATCATTCCAAGATCAAGGTTGAAGAGCTTAGTCTAAGGCAATTTTCGTCGAACTCCGGTCGACGAATCGTCGAACTCCGTTCGACGCTCTCTGAGCTCATCTTCAATAAATCGTCGTACTCCGGTCGACGATCGTCGAGCTCAGATCGACTATCTGCTTTTGTCTAGCTTCTGCTGAGTCGTCGAGCTCCCCTCGACTATCTTCTAGCTCAGTTCGACGATCACTCCCTTAAGTTATTTCTCAGATCTCTGAGCTCAGTTCGACGATCGTAGAGCTCAGATCGACGTTTTCTGTCTGCTTGTCCATTTAATCTCTGAGCTCAGTTCGACGATCGTAGAGCTCAGATCGACGTTTTCTTTGGAGAGATCGACGCTTTCAGGAATTCAAATGCTGCTGTTCTTTGGAATGTTTTTGAATATTATCAGCATTTATGTCAGAAGATCTCCCAGCCATTTGTCTTTAATTCTGGAGCAAGTTTCAAGGAATTATTCAGAGAATGTTTGCTGGACTTTCCTCTAGAAGACAAGACTATTTTTGGAAGACATTTATGACTCCCAACGGCTAATTTTGGACAAGGAATCGTCAGAAAATTTATTATTCCTTTCTTCTGTGTCATTAAGTTTTTAGGGAATACATACAGAAGAAAACACACAGAATAGAATATACTGATAGCAGAAGAACAACAGAAGAACTGTGACTCAAAAATCTTCTTGCTGACTGAAAAGTGTTCACAATCTCATCACTCCAGACACCTCACCTTCAGCCTTCTTGCTGAAACCATCTTGTGCTGGAGATCAAAGTTTTGAAGACCTATCACCCTAGAGCAAAGCTTCTTTTCCTGAACCTTTCTATATCTCAGGGGGAGCTTTGACATCATCAATCCACTTGTGCTTCTCTCATTTGATTGAGAACAAAGAAGACACCCTTCATTCTTATTTTTCTTTTCCTGCTGTAAAAGGGTTCTTGAACTCCCTTCAAAAGTTCTGTCTGGTTCTGAGAGCCTTGTCAAAACTCAGTGGTGGCAAGACACCTTATCAAAAAAATCTAGTTTTGGTTTTTGGGCACCTTATCAAAAGCTCATTGGTGTCAGGACACCTGATCAACTCATCCTGAGTGGATTCCTACCAAGGGTGGTAGAAGAGTGGATGTACCCAGGTTTTTGGGGAACCACTATAATTCCTTGTGTCTTCTGGTTTGTTTGTGTAATTTGTTTGCTGTGCGCTGTGCTTTTTTACTTCTTAGCTTTTAACATTTTACTAGCACTCTACACTATATCATAAATTAAATTTTATATGTGCTGTTCATTTCAACTGTGAAAAATTATTTTAAAATACTCTATTCACCCCCCCTCTAGAGTTGAGATAGATCTTAGCCTCACTGGAATGTTATGAAATTGAGGCAGAGAAAGTTTTAGACTATTATACTCATACATGAATTTTGCTATAATTTATAGATGTATATTACTAGTACATACTTCACAACCTCATCAAAATGGAAACTTGTTGAATAATTTCTTCAGAGCTCATTATTTGTTGTAAAATTGTGAAACTTGATCAGTAGGTTTTCTAGATCAATTTGCCCATTTGGGCTTTTATTACAAATTTTAGATTAATAATTGTTGTACTTAGTTCATTAACCTGTTAACTTGGATTACTATGAGAAAATCAAGTTTAGAGTTTATTATTCACTGAAAAATTATGAAACTTGACCTGAAGTTTTTTAAGTCTTTATGATCATCCTTGAATTTTCTGAGAATATTTGGAGGTATATTGACAGTACTTGTCTCTTTAAAATGATTAATGTAGGTTGTATTTAAAATTAGATTTTGAGCCCTAAACCTTGCTGGAAAATTTGGAGACTCTGATTTTACTATTCAATAATCATCATGTAATTATCATAAATTTTGTAGAGCAGTTGCATGTCTGAAAGGGGTACTTCATGTTCAAACTTGGGTCTTGGATTACTTAGGAAAATTAAATAAATTATGAAGTAAATTAGGAAAAATTATGAAATCCTAGATTTAGGCTAATCATGGCATGGTAGACCCCCAATAATTATTATAGGGATATTGGATGATAATTTTGAGTACCTCCCATTGATACATCATATAGCTTAGGATGGTCTGCGTTTAGTAAAAACTGCAGAAATCATAATAAGGTGTAGAATGAACTTAGAGTATTTTGGGATATTAAAATACTGATTTGGAAATGTGAATGAATGCATCTTCTGTAGTCAAGATGAAGAGAGGTTAGTTTGACTAATATTAAGAGGTGATTGGGGTCGACGAAAGATCGTCTTTCCCGAGGAGAGGAAGGGTCTTAATACACAAGGTTAGATCCAAGGTAATATGAGAAGGGAACAGGTAATGGGTAACAACTAATAATAATAAGTGTCTTGCGAAAGGGAGCTTTGGGCTTCAGCCCATCGTAGTTCCTAGTGCCCTTTGAGAACCCTTCACGGGGTATGCCGGGGGCAATCCTAGGCTAACCTAAACAGTAGGTAAAACTAAATTGCAAGGGTAACTAGAATAATTAGGGGTTCACTTTCACTCACCTCGATGTCTCGGGATGTTAGGTTGGTTCACACGGGTTGTAGGCCCGGGGGATTTTGGTGATGGGCAGGTTGGCCCGGGGTGCTTTGGCTTGATTATTGGTTGTGACGGACGGGATAGTCCGGGAAGCTTTGGCTCGGTTTTTGGTTGTGGCAGACGGGATAGTCCAGGGAGCTTTGGCTTGGTGGATGATACATTAATATTTCATGTGCATAAGATATAAGGTGGTGGGTCTTCGGTATTGGAGGGTCGATGCACCGACGCCAATACATCGACTCGGCAAGTGTGGTTTAACACTTCGCCATAAAAGTCCAGTGCGCTAGCCGACAAGAGTACGATGGTGCTCAGCTTAGTGCACCAGCGTTGAGGCGTACGATAGGTCTGACTGGTAGTGCAATTATCGGTTTAGAGGTGGGCGAGGCCCAACCCACCGCTTTTGTTTGCCACTACAGAGATATCTTGGGAGGTTCAGCTCTAAAAAGGGGGAACTAAAGGTCTGTGTACACAGAGTCGAGTGGGTATGTTGCACTTGCATGTTCACTTCATTGCATAATTTCATGTCATAGCATAACTATGCATATAACCCTGACACCTATTGTATAATGTTGTATGGGACGCTTTATATAATTGGCCCTAGAAAACAACCTCTTGGTTTATAAGTTCGTGCGATCATGCTTATAAAACCGCACCAAAAACTTTATGTGAATGTGACAGCAAGTGTACCGGTCGCACAAGTAATATAAAATGGGCGAATTTCCCCAAGTATCGATCTCTCAAAGAATACAGTAAGGTGGAGTTAATTTTGAGGAGGATGTGAGATTGAAGTCCTTTTGTCGGGGTTATAGAAAGGGGGGTTTTGGTATTTGCGATAAAAAGAAATAAAAATACTAACAAGTACTCCTATGCAATGCCGCTATGCGATGTTTTGCCAGACGGGATGGAAGACTAGTCGGGCCGCTATGCACTGAATCGCCAGGCGGATTGGCGAGTAGGCTTGCGGAATGAGGGTCGAGAGCACCTCTTCGCAACGCACGCCACTAGCAATTGCTAGTGCGGCAAGGGTGGATGGGTGATGGATGGAAAATGGCACACCTCAAGTAAATAACTCAAACATACAATCACATAGATATGATTACACATAAACGTATTTTACAATAAGAATACGTCATCAAATACAAAGAGTTTAACTAAGCTACAACAACAAGAGAGGAAAAGTGTGCGAAATCGACCGGATCCGAAGTCTCGCCAAGGATTCACGGATGGAATCGCTAGGTTGTCAATCTGCGTCCTAGCTCGGTCCTCAGTTATGTCTGGGGTAGAGGAGGTTGTCACTAACTCCAAATGGCTCGTATTCTTCGTGTCACGATGCGAAAGAAGGATGGCACAACTTCTCCAAGCTCGGTAGAGAAACCTGGATCAAAACTGTCCTTGAAGCTCAAGGATGAAGGAGGAGGCCGAGAGGAAGCTCCGGCTTGGATTTGGCGTTGAATGCTTGCCCAGATCTCCTCTCCTTGATTAAACGGTGGGGTTTCGCCAAAGAAATGTGGAGGGAAGTGGCTGGAACGAAGCTCCTCTTCAATGGTGAAAATATGCGCTTTAAATAGAAAATGATCAAAAAAATGGTCACGCACGGTCCCGTGCACGACCGTGCGCAAACCGTGCGTTATTAACTTACAGATCTTGATCGCGGAAGAAGATGTGTTTACCCGTGCGTTTTACTCGCGCACGGGAAATTTCGCCTGTGCATGAAGGAAATTGCACGGGTAACGACAGAACGCAGAAATAAAGGAGAAAATAGGGGAACCGTGCATTTTACTCGCGTGCGGGCGCGTTTGCTTGTACGTGAAGGAAACACATGATTTACCCCAGAATGCAGGAATCAAGAGAAAAATATGAGGACCGTGCGATTCCTTCTCGCAAAGTTTGGCCTAAACTGTGCGGGAACAAATCCCATGAGTAGAAACTGAAGTCCCCGAAATTGTTGTGTGAAATGCACGATTGCACTGAAATCGTGCGCGAAGAAATGCACACGACCGTGCATTTTACACAGAAACTAGAAAATGAGTATGGGACATCCCGACTACCTGCACAACAATAAAACCAACTGGGGCACAAGCTCCTAGCACCAAAGATGCAAAAAGAACTAAAAGAGAGACTTGGGGAGCACCATGTGCTTACCCCCAACAGAATAGTGCGCAATTGCACACCACAACGAGCCAAAATGTGCACTTCATGTGGAAATAAAGCAAGAAGAAATATGAACAATATAGAACTAAAAGTGAAGTGCAAATGCGTGAAAACTTACCCAGATGAGTCCGAAAAACCCTATAAATATCGAACTCATCAATAGCATAACCATTACATATAACCCTGACACCTATTGTATAAAGTGGTATGGGACGCTTTATACAATTGGCCCTGCAAAATGACCTCTTGGTTTATAAGTTCGTGCAAGCATGCTTATTAGTTAAGGTTTTTATTCTGTAAATATATATGTATGCTTGCTAGAAAACCGACACCCTATCATATAAATTGGTATGAGGCTTTTTATACGATAGGAGCCTTGCAAAAGATCTCTTTGCTAATGTGCTTTCATATAAGCTAAGGTTACTTATTTCTTGAGTAGCTTTTCTAACCTTTGTTATTGCTATATTTATACATGCTCATCAAATTGCTAGTCTAGTTCTGTCATCACCTGCATTTGCTATTCTCCACTATCATGTCCTCTCCTTTCTTTCTCCCTCGATGCCTAGGAGCCATGGGGGAAGGGGCGAGGGATGATAGGACTTAGTCTTTTAGACTAACGGTTTTCGAACCAAATCATTTTAGGGGACCGTGGAGCCCAGTATGGAGGAGCAGCCCTGGAGGTCGGCACGCTTGGAGATGGGGCAGTTTAGTACCGGAGTTCATACTATTGGGACTGTGAGTCCTGATCTCTAGTAGTTTATTAGTTTTGCTTCCGCTATGAGAGATATATAGTGAGGATTTTGATGTACCGGGCATGAGCCCTAACTTCTATACTTTATTATATTTGTGGACACTCCCTTCGTGGAGAATATTTACTATATATGCAATGCTTGTGGACTTGCCTTTATTATATTGCTACTGTCTTGTGATCGAATCGACCGGCAGGATCGGCGTTTTGTAGTGGAGACCTTCCCGAGTGTGAAGGTGTCACCACAAAACGGCGGTTCTGGGCCTAAGACCCCGGTGTTTTAAAAAGAAAAAAAGGGGTCTTACACTACACCTACAAGATTCATTATGTTCCCGGGAAGGGGAATGTTGTGGCAGATGCTCTGAGTCGTAGAACTCCTTCACAGGCCAACTAGTTGCAAATGCATGACGAGCGGCTCATTCGTGAATTAGAGACTTTGGAGATCTCATGTGTTGACAAGGGATCTAGTTTTAATGTAAGTTTGAGTTGGATAGAGGTTCAATATGACCTCGCGGATAGGATTTGACAGGTCTTGGAGTAGGACGTAAGCTTGAAATGTCCCGTGGTAGAGTCCGTGGATGGGTCGAATGACCAGTTTATTGTTGATGATTGCCTTGTATGGAAAGGTGGTAAGTTTTGCATCCCTAATGTTAGGAAATTACCAGAAGAATTGATGTACGTGGTGCATTTTACCAAGTACTCAATTCACTCTGGGAGCACAAAGATGTTCAAAGACTTGAAGAGGTTGTTCTGGTGGCCAGGTATGAAGAAAGACATAGCGCTATACGTGGCAAAGTGTCAGACTTGTTCCTTATTGAAGGTCGAATGCCATAAGCCAGGTGGATTTCTAAAGTCCCTGACTATACTAGAGTGTAAGTTTGATGACATCTCTATAGATTTCGTGCACGGGTTGCCGAGATTGCACAAGGGGAACGATGTCATTTGGGTGATCGTTGATCATTTAACAAAGATGTCCCATTTTATACCCAATTGGAAGGACGATTCAATGGTGAAGCTGGAAAAGCTTTATGTGGATAACATAGTCCATTTGCATGGTATACCCCGGAGCATCGTTAGTGATCGTGATGGCCGGTTCACATCTAACAATTGGAGGCTCATTCATCAGTTGTTGGTTACTAAGCTGAACTTCAGCACAACTTTTCATCCGCAGACAGATGGGCAAACTCAAAGAGTTAACAGGACGATTGAAGACATGCTTCGTATGTGTGCATTGGATTTTGGTAAAAGGTGGGAGGAACATCTTTACATGATTGATTTCGCATACAATAACAACTACCAAGCCAGCATTCAGATGGCGCCTTGTGAGGCTTTGTACGGAAGGACATGTCGTACGTCATTCTCTTGGGTAGAAATGAGAGAACCAAAGCTTTATAAGCGAAGAGAGGTTGAAGATGCTACTTCAACGATACGGTTGATCGGGAATGGCTACTGATTGCTCAAGATAGAAAGGCCAAGTACTACAACGCCAAGCATCAGAACGTAGAGTTTGCTGTGGGAGAGTGGATATACCTCAAGATAAAGCCGTTTAAAGGCGTATCCAGGATTCGACGCTTAAAGAAGCTGAGTCTGAGGTATGTTTGGCCTTTTGAAATCTTGGAGCGAGTTGGTGAAGCCGCCTATCGGTTGTCTCTTTCAGCAGAGCTGAGTCGCTTATACGATGTATTTCACATCTCGGTCCTACGCAAAGCCATGAAATAACCAGCGTAAGTGGTTGTTGTGGATCATGTATTGGTCGATAGTGGGCTAACAATGAAAGTTAAACCCATTAAAATCGAGGATTCGGAGGTCAAACAATTGCGGAACAAAGTTATCAGGATGGTCAAAGTCCGATGGGACAATTGCGGTCATGAGGAGATTTCGTGGGAGCGAGAGCAGACCATGCTGGAGGAGTATCTCGAACTTTTCTTCTAAGGTACTATTTAATTAAATGTACCTTTCCATTCTCTAATTTCGGGATGAATTTATTTTAAGGGGGGAGAGTTGTAATGCCCCAAAATTTTGTTTTGAATGGGCTGTGTCAACTAAACAACACGGCCTTAGACACTAGCGTGTCCAAAGCCATGTCCTGCTCTGTGTTTGCAACATGACCTGGGATATGGGCGTGTCCAAATCCATGTCCTCCTCTGTAATTATCGGGTTGTGTTGATTAAGGCACACAGCTTCGGACACAGGCGTGTCCGGAGCCGTGCCTGGCACACATCCTGTGACACGGGCATGATACAGGGCCGTGTCCTATCCAGGCGTGACAATTATTGTGCCGGTTGAGGCACACGGCCTAGGACACTGGTGTGTCCAATGCCATGTTAGGCACACGGCCTATAAAACGGGCGTGTCCAGAGTCGTGTCATGTTCTCAAATCGATGATTTTTTGTACTAATGTGGCACACTGCCTGTGACACGCCCATGTCACAAGCCATGTTTGGACGTAGTAAGATGGTTTTATGAGCGAATCAGGGCCTTTCGTTTTATTTAAAAGAGATCCGACGGCCCAAGATTGTCCCTGAGGGTTTTACTTTGGCAAATAAGGGTCTAAACCACATTTCCTTTGATCCTTTCTCTTTATAAAGAGATAGAGAGAGGGGAGAGCATAGGGTGAAGAAGAAGGTGGATTTCGGCCATCGTTGGAGCTTCAGAGCCACAAATTGCGAGCCGAATCAAGAAGTGTGGAGACGAGTCCATTACAGTGGTTTTCATCCGTCTAGTTTTCCATGGAACTTAAGCGAACCTCTAGGTTAACGATTCTCTACTTGGACATGTGAATTCCTCTTCCTTTTTCCATAGGGAACTCTCCCCCGCGAGTGAGTGGTGAGTGTGAGGTATTCCTTTGGGTAGATATTATTTATCCCCGTAGTTTTGCATTTAGAGTCTGGAATCGTAGTACGGACGTAGGCATGGTGTGTGAAGCCTATCCGGACAAGTTGGTCTGGATCAGTGATGTTTTCATTATGCTTGTATTGCCATAGAAGACTCTGTGCCATTTGTTTTTCGTGTTTTCTACGTGGTAGATTGCAACAGGGATCCTTGGGGACTAACTCCAAGGTGCACCCGGACAACTGGGCAGACACGTGATTCTGCCATGTTGGTGGCCTTGGAGCAAACTTGCACATAATTGGGTTATGTAAAATTGTGTGATCGATTGTGGACTCAGGGAATCTTGACCAACGCCGATGGCTTAAATTGTCATGGCGGTGTGAGTAACGGGTTAGGTGGAACCGTACCCGCTCTATGTGGTTCGGTTAAAGCGACCTAAGGTACATGGTACTTACCATTGGCATATATGGAGGGTCTTAGGCTTTGGCCAGAAATACTATAATGCTCACGAGGTTTTCTGTTCTGGGGGCGGCGGTGAGACCGCGTATTTAATTGACTTCACCGAGAATGTGCCCTGAGAGTATAAGGTGTGCGGCCGTGTGTGCCTACGCCTGTGGTGAAGTGTGCTTAAATTATTCTTTCACTATCATGTTTGGTTATACTAATGATATGCAGGGAAGGAGCACCGCCGCCCTGACTAAGGGGCGGGGTCATTATAATTTTGTCAGATTTAGCTGACCGTTGCTTTGTTTTTCCACCATACGGTGGATTGTTCTTTTGCAAGAATAGGTTAGCCTAGTGGCAAATAGCGGGATGAGGCCTTTGTTACTGTGCTGGCCCTTGAAGGCCAAAGCAAAGTGTTTTATTTTATTACTGTCATGTATGGCCGGCCTGTGAGCCGAAGTATGGAAAACATTTTTATTGAGCAAACTATTGTAAGGCCATAAGGCCAAAGATTTGGTGTATGTGATTTCATTCCCATTATAGTTGTAGTGGACATTCATGTTCTTTTGTATGGGTTCTTATAACTATGTTAAAAGCTTCTGTTAGAATGCTCTAATTTAGGATGCGTTTTCCTAAACTATTATCTTGGTATTAATATGTAACTCCACTGAATGTTCTGTTATATTCCATGTGACGGATGGGGGTGTTACAGCCTCAATCCCTACTCCCCATTAAATCACTTTGATCCCTCCTCGATCTCCCACATCAGCTCGATCCACACACTGGTCCTCCTCCCTGATCTAGGCCATCTCCACTATCCATACTGGTAGTTGCTGCTCCCCTGCTCCTCTAACCCTCTTCATTTCTAGAAATTCTTGGCAGGTAGCCATCGCGTGACCCTCCTCCTCGTGGAAGTCAAAATATGGCAAGGCTACCTCTCCCTCCCGTCTCCCCTCTTGGTGGTTCCTCCTCCTTCCTGCTCCATCTCCTTCTATCCCACGCTCTGTTCCTCTTCCTCTCCCTTGGACAATGGTCATAGCTTGCTAATGCGGGGGTGGGAGTGGTCTAAGACCATATCTCCACCCCAGCTGGTTGAATCTTCCTGGTCTTCCATGGTAGTTCCTTCCCCCTTTGGGAAAACCTCTTCCCTGCCCTTGAACGGGACCTCCTAGCTGCCTCCAACCCAGCTCTCGGTATGTCGGATCCCTCCACTCTGCTCTCCTCCTTCCTTATTGCTGACTTTATCCTCCCGGTTCTCTTGACTCCACCTCCGTTAGTCTCCCCAACTTTCTAGCAAACACCGGGTTTGATTCCTCCATCGCTATCTCTTTCGCGGCTTTCTCCATCAATCCCTCAAATGATAACAGTGCCTTCTGAGTTAAACTCATCTTAGAGAAACCCTCCCTCAGCCCAACGGTGAAGGCCATCTAAAGAGCGAATCCTGGTACCTCCTGAATGTCCAAGATTTCTTCCTGGAAACGGTCCACATATTGGGCCAAGGACTCATCTACCTTCTGCCGGATATGAAAAATTGACTCCGGGTTCCTCTTCCTTTTCTTCGAGGTCGAGAAGCGCAACTGGAAACTCCTACTCAAGTCCTCGAAACCATATATCGATCCCGTCAGAAGTTGATGAAACCAGTCCCTAGCTTAGTCTTTCAAGGTGATGGCAAAAAGACGGCACTTGAATGCGTCTGTCATCGGCCTTATGGAGACCGCATCTTCGAACCATTACAAGTGTTGGAGGGGGTCATCTTTCCCCACATAGTAAGTCATCTCGGGCTCCCTGAACCACTCCGGGACTGGATCCTAAAGGATCAACTCACAGAAAGGTGATCCTCTCGCTACGGGTCTCGCCGCCCCAACTCGCGTGACGACATCTCCTGGCGAGATAGCAATCGCCGGCCTAGGAAATAACTCCCTACCCGCTATGTCTCGCCCACACCCCTCTACCGCCTTCTCCTTTCCGGGTCACCCCCTGGAAAATCCTCTCCAACCCTTGCTGACATGAGCACGCCATGAGGTACGAGACTGGATGCCTGCGGTAGGGGGTCTAGCAATCGCCACGCCGCAAGATCTCTTACATCTTGTCCATGATGCCTCCGATGGATGCAATAAATTCCTCTCTCACTACATATCCTCCCGGGTTCTGGGACCCTCCCTTGTCTCCTTCTCCAAGATCTCCTGCCATGAAATGGTTCAAGATTCTTCTATGTAGGCCGCAATTCACGCCCACCACACCAAAAATGTTTAAGCCTAAGACCTGACCTCACCTAGAGTTCGGATCTAGAGTTGCAGCTCACACCTACTCTTCCAAAATTCCTTCCTAGACGAGAATCTCGAAGACTAGAAATAGACCGAGGGCTTCAGCTCGGAGGTCCCAGCTCTTACCCGGAAGAACTAGAAATTCTTCCCCTCCCTAGCCAGTGATGAGCTAGGTTCCTTAGTGGAAGAAGAAGAAGAGGTCAATAACCTTCTTCCAGGCACCTTATCAGTCTATTTATAGTCCTCTGAGTTTGACCTGCCACTAACCAAACTGAACCGACCTGAAATTACCAAAATACCCTGGGTTGGGTCTGCCAACAGCCAAACTCCGCTATTCTGAAGGGTTATATACAGACCACCAAGGGCAAAAGAGTAAAATCACCTGGGGCTAAAAAGGTAAAAACCGCCTTCGAACTGGACCGGCGCTCAACTAATCATCGAACTGGCGCTAGGCCAATCATTGAACCAGCGCTCGACAAGAACGACGTCCTGTGGGCAAGAGTTCCTCCCCCTTTGGCCTCATCCTGCCTCGTGAGTAACCCATCTCGCCGACTCCCCTCTCGCCTTGCGAGTGGCCCGCTCCATGGGTCCCTCTCGCCTTGCGAGTGCGCCACTCCACGGGTCCCTCTCGCCTTGCGATTGGCCCGCTCCCTGGGTCCCTCTTGCCTACTCCTCTCTTTTCCTTGAGCCTTCTACTCTCGCGGGTCCGAGGTTATACACTCTCATCTCTGACTCTAAGAAGAAGCTTACCATTACTAACATCTATAATCGCGCGTGAGGTGGCAAGAAAGGGTTACAGAGGATTAGTGGTACCTCGGTGTCCTCTTCGATGTCAAAGATGACGAAATGTACCGGAAAGATAAATTTATCAACTTTGACGAGCACATCCTCAATAATCCCCATACGGAGTTTGATAGACTCATCTGCCAATTGAATGTTAATTCTTGTGGGTTTAAGCTCTCCTAATCTTAAATTCTAAACTAAAGAATAAGTCATTAAATTGATAGAGGCGCCTAGATCAGCTAACGCATATTTTACGGGTAAATCGCCAAATAAAAAAGGAATAGAGAAACTACCTGGATCGGGTAATTTCTTAGGCAATTTATTAAGTAAAATTGGCAAACACTCCGCGTTCAATTGTACCGTGGAGATATCCTCAAGTTTATTTTTATTGGATAAAATATCCTTGAGGTACTTGGCATATTTCGTCATTTGTTCTATCACTTCGCAAAACGGTAAATTTATTTAAATTTGATTAAACATATATAGAAATTTACCGTGATGCTCATCCAACCGATATTTATGCATTCTAGACGGATAGGGAAGAGGAGGTTTATAAGCCTTTGGTTTATTGTCATTAAAGACTTAAGAGGAGGAGAAGGTGAAGAAATTGGAACCTCTGTATCAACCGGATTTGAAGAAGTAGTTACCTCATTCCCGCTCCGTAGAGTGGTGGCTTTAGCTTGCTCCTTTGGGCTGGGCTCCATATTACCCGGTAATGCTCCTTGTTGGCGATCGGAGAGCATTTTTGTTATTTGCCCAATTTGATTCTCCAAATTATGAATAGATCCGGTAAGATTCCGGATATTGGTGTCATTAGTAGCCGCATATTTATGGAATGCCTCCTCGAGAATGGGAGGTTTTGGAGCTTCTAGTTGAAAGTAACCGGGTGGAATTGTGTTTTGTGGGCATGCCGCGTTCCCTAGATTACTCCAAGAGAGGTTGGGGTGATTCCTTACACCCGGGTTTTAAGTATTACCAAAATTATTACCCAAATTAAAAGGTGTCCGATTCGGATTACCCATGTAATCCACATGTTCGGCAATAGTGGAAGGTTCCCAATATTGGGTTTCACAGGTATGTGTAGACGAGGAAGAAGACATCTCGTCCATTTGTTTTTGTAATTTCTCAACCTAGAGAGATAAACTTGAAACCATATCGATTTCGTACATCCCGGATGGTTTAGGTGGATGAGACCGGGGTGCACTCCACTGATACGTATTCATGGCCAAACCATTTATAAGTTCTTGGGCGGCCGCCAGTGTCTTGTTGTTTAACATTCCACCGGCGGCGGCATCAATATGTTGCCTCGTTTGTTGATTGAATCCATTATAGAAGGTTTGTACTTGCAACCAATCGGGGATTACATGATGCGGACAATAGCGAAGCAATTCCTTAAATCGCTCTCAAGTATCATATAACATTTTCGTATTAACTTGGGAGAAATATGTAATTTCATTGCGTAACTTGGCCGTCTTAGAGGGCGAAAAATATTTCGTGAGAAATTTTTCCGTCATCTCGGCCCAAGTAGTGATGGAGTCTCTTGGTAGAGAACCCAACCACTATTTGGCTTTGGTGCGCAAAGAAAAAAGAATAAGCCTTAGCTGAATGGCATCATCGGAAACCCAGTTAATTTTATAAGTATCGTGTATTTCTAAAAATTTAGAAATATGCGCATTTGGGTCCTCATCATGAATCCCATCAAATTGTACAAATTGTTGTACCATTTGAATGATGTTTGGCTTCAATTCAAAGTTATTGTTCGCAATAGCGGATCGAACAATACTTGATTGCGCCTCATCCAA
The DNA here is from genome assembly GCA_039513925.1 of Platanthera zijinensis. Classification (NCBI taxonomy): domain Eukaryota; kingdom Viridiplantae; phylum Streptophyta; class Magnoliopsida; order Asparagales; family Orchidaceae; genus Platanthera; species Platanthera zijinensis. The sequence goes on from CM077097.1 coordinate 44,734,227, forward strand.
ATTCGGTCGGGCATAATAGGACATAGTACGTTGATCGACCATATTTGGATTTGGGTCACCCAAAATAGAAGAAAATTGAGAAGAAGGGGAAGAAGAAGAAGAAGAGGTAAAAGAAATGTCACCTACAGATTCCTCAACCAAATCTAGAGAATTGAAATCGTGGAGTCATAGGCGGCGGCGGAAGCTTTGCTTGATCTCTGGATCAAAGTCAAGTAGATTTGACGGATTCCCTCGGGTCATACACCATAATATAAACAAAAATAAAATGTTTTTATTTGGATTTTTAAAAAAAACAAAAAGAAAATGATAAAATAAATAGAACCTTACTTACAAAATATCAACAAAGAAAATCCCCCAGCAACGACGCAAAAAACTTGATGGAGATTTTATAGTTTTAAAAATTAAATCCAAACTAATATCCCAAAATAGGCAAGTGTACCTATCGAAATATAATATAAGAAATGTTGTATTTAGACACGGGGCTTGTTGAGTACGTGTACTAACAAGGAAGAGCTATTATTTTATCGGATGAAAAGTTGGTTGATTTGCATTACTAAAAAATAAAAAGAGTTGTTACTTAAGAGAATTACGATGTTTTTAAAAGCTAGCACTTGATCTAGAATCCCTTTGGATTAGAATAAATTTCCATGAAATTATAAAATACAAGCATCAAAATTATTAATTTCGACCGTGGAGGTTCCCTAGCTACAAACTGCCTCTCTCGAGAATACACATTTGACTAAACTTTGGTTTATTGATTAAGATCTCTCGGTCAATCGAAACCCCTAAGGTTTCTCTTAGTGGTGAACCCCATTATTGGATTTTACTCCAATTCGGAAGATTTATGTCTTGCTCTCTCGAGGAGTGCATGCAACTCCCTTTATCCTTGAGCGATCTGCTCGTATCCACAAACTCTCGGTAAATCTCAGATACAGATCTAAGATCGAATAATCATAATTACAACTTATGAATTCAATGAAATGAAATTCAAAGATAAACTGAAGTACATAAAATAGAGTGCTTGATAATTTGAGAGAAAAATAAGAAATTTATTCCATTCCAGAGTTCATCATAACCAAGTGCTAAATGGAAATTAGCTACTCATCATGATGGGAGAATTACATGAAAAGTTGATGAGAGACATGAATATAAAAAAGGCCTTGAAATAACAAGAATAAAAGTTACACTACAAATTGGAAAATGCAAGAAAGAAAATGCAACAAAGCTGAAAATAAACACTAGATTACTCCAAAATTATCCTCCAGATCTCCCCCCTAAGCTTCTAGCAAGGTCTGGAATTTATAGTATTTTTCTTCTAAAGTCACGCCCCTTGGTCATGACCGTGATAGGGGGGCATGTCAGCTGCAGAACTGCTCTCTTGAAAGCCCGGGAACATTGGAGAAAAATCCCGCCAAAATTCACTGTTCTGCGGGTCATGCCCCTAGGTCATGCCCGTGACCTAGGGCATGTCTTTACTATTGCTGGAAATGGCAGGAAGGAGAAACGGCAGGATTTAATCTAGCATTACTGAAGAGGTCACGCACTAGAGTCACGCTCGTGACCTCGGGTGTGTAGGCTGAAAACTAACAGATCTAAAACTGCTATCATAAAGTATGGCATGCCTGAGAGTCACACCTAGTAGTCATGCCCGTGACCTGATGGTCACGCCCGTGAACTGATGGTCACGCCCGTGACCTGATGGTCACGCCCGTAACCTGATGGTCACGCCCGTGCCATGGGCGTGTAATTTTAATTCGACGTGGCAATGGATTCTGGAGCACCTTAAGGGGTCACGCCCTTCTGACACGCTCGTGACCTGGCGTTCACGCCCGTGACAGTAGCATGAAATTGGCATTTTCCAAGTTTTGTCCAGCTTTGTCTCCTGACCAGTCCTGTAAGCTCCAAATTGAAATTGGCAGCCCAGATAGACCCAAAAATAAGAAATTAAAGAAATTAGATAATAAATTCATAAAATATATTTATAAATTAATTAATTATTAAATAAAAACTATATAAAAATAAGGATAAATTTTGAGTTATCAGTGATTTAGGGCAGAATTGATAAGGCTGATTGTGAAGGTTTGACTTGGTCTCTGTGGTCGGCTGGCTAGGCCGTGACATTGCAAGTCATGTGTGGAGAGTGTCCTGGCGAGACAAGTCCCCTGATGTTAAACTGACGAGAACGCCAAGCTTTGGACAAACCTGGGCGATGAAGCCCACGAGCGGGTGGGGTTAAGCAAGGGTTCTTAGCACCAGTTTGTTTGTGTGATGGAACTGACGTGCGAGTAAGATCTTACAGGCAAGCCAGAGTTTGAGACCTATGAGCGGGTGGGGCCTATGCAAGAGTTGTGTTGCGTCTTGAATGCCGTTTGGGGAACTTGGAAATACCCATATGGATGATTTTGGAGTGTTATGCGTGATGATTTGATAGATTCATTCGCATTATAGGGTGTCTTGGGTGAAACCTAGGTTTGCATACATGATACATTATAGGCCCCTTTTATTTAATATTCAACCTAGAAACGTGTTTGTTGTATGAGACATACAAAACTATTGTGTTACTTTCTATGTTTATGAACATTTTCATACGAAGTGCTAAACTGCAGGGTGATGCAGTGCCCCGGGGTCCGCTAGGGATGACAGGGAGGAGATGTGTTGGTTAAATAGTTGACGTCGACCTTTGCTGACCTACGTTATAACAAAACTTTTACAGGGTAAGGATCGCACGCTGGAGCAAGCTCATCGGCGAAAAATACCTAAGCCTGATGAAGTGTTCTCTCTTCTATTAGTTTATGAAGTGTTGAATGTTTTGTTCCGTGAATTGTAATCTGGCTTGCACGCTGAGGTAGCCTAGGAGTGTTATGGCACATTGCTCTGTTTGTTGTTGATATAGTTTTTGACATTTGATTATTGTAAGTCCTTATGGCCATGTTGGACTCCTACAGTTGTGGATAGCTTATGTGTTGGCTGTGTGTTTCCGCTGTCTTGTTGTCTATATTTTGAGTTGTATAATTCTTTATATCACTTTTTAATGCTAAATCTATGATGTTTATATGTCGTGGGGCCCCGGCCGGACCCATCTTATATGTTCATTACAGGTGAGGTGTTATAGAAGTTAGTTTTGCAAGAGGCCTTGGAATTGAACTCATGACGTCGACCAACTTCAAGAAGTGGAGGTCGTGCATGGAGAGTTACCTTCTGGGGGAGGACCTTTGGGAGGTCGTTTATGGAAACTAAAGGCAAGAGGTTACTGCTGCCACTAGTAATGTTGAAGAGGTGAGATCTTGGAGAAGGACAAACGTTAAGGCAGAGTTTACTCTCAAGCGGGCTATCTCATCAGAGCTCGTTGACCATATCATTGGATGTCGGTCAACTGCTGAGATTTGAACTTCCCTTGATGAGTTGTTCAATAAGAAGAATTGTTGCGCAGCTACAATTCTTTGAGAATAAGTTGGCGAGAGCCACTCAGGGTGATTTGTCCATATCTACATTCTTCCTGAAGATGAAGAGCTTAGGTGCTAAAATTTCGGCATTGGACCCTGATGAGCAAATTTCATAGGTGAAGCTTAAGAGGCACATAATTCGCAGATTGACGAAGGAGTATGTTGCCTTCATTACTTCTATTAATGGCTGAGCCACTCAGTCATCATTACTTGAGCTGGAGAACCTGTTGGCTTCGCAGGAAAGCCTAACAAGATAGATTGTTGGAGTTACTATCTCTAGAGGAGATAGAGAGGCTCTCTTCTCAGGGAGTAAGAAGAGGTGGTACAAGAAGAAGACGTCTGCTGGTGATGGTCCTTCTACTTCATATCAGAAAGAGAAGAGCTAATCTTCTAAGCGAGATTGGAAGAAGAAGGAAGGTTCATGGTGCTACGGATCCAATCTGTCTGGTCACTTCAAGAAGGATTACAAGTCAAACTTCAGTCAGGGCATGTTGTAGTAAAAGAAAAGTTGTATCTGGGGCTGAGGAAGGAGGATGGGAAAACACTTTTATGATAGGCACGTGTGTCCATGCTTTATCCACTATCAACTACCAAGATGACAGGAACGTGGACTCAGGGTGTGGTCATCACCTCATCGGAGATGAGTCAAAGTTCTCTTCTCTACAAGCGTACTTAAGTAATGATATTATTATTATCACTGACAATACTGTTCATGCAGTCGAGAAGGAGGGCATCATTTCTTTGGGCAGTGATAAGGGTCCACTAACCTTAAGGAGTGTTTATAATGTGTCGGGCATGAAGAAGAACCTCTTCTCAGTGTCGAACGCAGTGGATGCAGGTTATCACGTTCTATTCGGCCTGACAGAAGTGAAGTTTCTCCGCAATGTTTCAGTGGTGAAGGCTGACGTTACTCATATTATGAGAAGATTAAGGCTCCGTTTGGGAGGACTTATTTTCACCGGTCAAGCGGTTACGATCGCATGAACCAGACCTTAATTAAGGCCCGGTTCTTGCGGTTGTAACCGCTTGACCGGTGTAAATAAGTCCCCCCAAACGGAGCCTAAAGGACTTGTTTGTGTTATCAACAAGTTCCTATGTTGATCGGAGGAGAGCAAATGATAGTGCTACTATCTGGCAAGAAAGGCTAGGACATATTGGGATGGATAGGTTGAAAGCTATTGCGGTAAGGAGCCTTGTGAAAGGCTTGTCTAGATTGTCATCCTTCGGTAATGGTCATGTCTATACGGGGTGCCAATATGGTAAGGCACATCACCTTCTATTTGACAAGTCACAGACCAAATGTAAAGCACCATTGGAGTACATTCATAGTGATCTGATGGGACCCAACGTCACCGCCAGTATTGGAGGCAGCAGGTACATGCTTGTATTAGGTTTAGACTATTCTAGGTACATATGGGTGTACTTCATGAAGGAGAATTTGGGCGCATTCCAATTATTCGTGGAGTTCAAGGAGCTTGTGGAGGGCCTTCTTGCCCTACAAATAATAAAGTTAATAACGGATAACAGAGGGGATTTCGTTTCAAATGAGTTCTCTAACTTCTGCAGGAAGCATGGAATCCGGTGAGAGCTCACTTGTGCACATACTCCACAACTAAATGGAGTAGCAGAGTGGAAGATCTATCATCTAACGGAGACCTGCAAGTGTTGGCTTAATGCCAAAGGCATTACTAGGTCCTTCTAGGCAGAAGGGATGGCTTGCATGGCATACATCGTCAATCTAATGGCTTTGAGTCCAATCAATATGAAGCCTCCTTATGAGCTGATGTTTAAGGAGAATCCTAGCATTGAACAAATTCTGGTGTTTGGGTTGACATACTACGTACATATCCCAAATCGTCTCAGGACTAAGCTAGATGTGAAGGCGAGGAAACTTGTCTTCGTGGGCTATGACGGGAGGAAGAAGATATCGAAGTATATGGACCCTGCCACAAAGAAGTTCGTCGTTTCTAGAGACGTTGTCTTCGATAAACTGACATCGTATGGAGGTAGTTCATCTGTGGAACTACAGGAAAGCTATTTAGACGGCGAGCAAGAGGAAGCTGCGAAGGATATTCTTGTTGAGCTTCCTGTGTCACCAGGAGCTCCACGTTTTTCTAGCTCCGGGGTGGAGGCTTCTAGTTAGCGAAGCAGGGGGGCGATGCTTCGAGTATTCCTAGGATCGGAGCTGGTTAAGAAGAAGCAGCGGAGGTGGTTTGCCATGGTCAAATCCTTCGGAGGTCGAAGAGGACCATCAAACCACCAACTCGGTACCGCGAAGGGAACATGATGAGCTTCGTCTCTTATTTCTTCAAAGACCCTTTGGATGAGCAAGTGGCTTCTAGCTTTGAAGACACCACTGGATTCAAGGAGTGGGATGATGTCATGGATGAGGAGAGGGTTGCCCTTAGAAAGAACGAGACTTGGGATCTTGTGCCCAGGGTCGATGATATTACTCCTATAACGTGCAAGTGGGTGTACAAGCTGAAGAAGAAGGAGAATGGAAGCATCAGGTGATACAAGGCTCACCTTGTAGCTCAAGGGATATCTCAACCGTATGTAGAAGACTATGATTATACGTTTAGTCCTGTTGCTAAAACGACTTCAGTACGAGTTGTGATTGTCATGACGGCTTGCCAAGGATGAAAGATGTGGCAGCTTGACGTAAAGAATATTTTTCTTTATTGAGAGATTGATAAAGACATCTTCATGATTCAGTCACCGGGTTATGTGTTTGAAGATCATTTAAGATATGTCTGCAAGCTCTAGAAGGCTCTTTATGGCCTGAAGTAGGAAACTCAGGCATGGTACAGAAAGATCGCAGAATACCTCCAATTTTGCGATTATTTTGCCTCTGACTTTTATTCAAGCCTGCTCATAAAGAAGAATGGGGAGCTTTATGACTTGGTTCTATTGTATGTTGACGACATGATCGTCATGAGGAATTCTGAGGAGGAAGTAGCTAGGCTCAGGGCAGAGATAGCTATTCATTTTGAGACGAAGGATTTGGGTGAGCTCCACCACTTCCTTGGACTCGAGGTAGAGAGGAGAAAGAGCAACATACTTGTTTCCCAAAGAGGCTATGCAGAATGGATCAGTCAGCGGTTCGGCATGCGGGAGGGAAAGATTTGTTCTACTCCACTAGATGTTGGTCTCAAACTTCGACGTGATGAGGGGGGCTCTTCTAGATCCCTTGGTGTTTAGGGCTCTAATTGGGAGCCTTATATAATTCACAATTACGTGGTCAAACATTGCTTATGAAGAAGGCTAAGTAAGTCGATATATGGAAGAGACTCGGAAGCCTCATCTAGTTGCGGCCAAGAATATCTTGAAGTATGTGAAGACCACTTTGGATATGGGTCTCCTTTTTAGGAGTGACACGAGATTCAACCTGTACGCTTATACATATGCTGATTATTGGGGAGACTCAGATGATCGGAAGTCGACATCTAGTAATGTTTTCACATGTGGATCAACAGGTATCTCGTGGTGCAGTAAAAAACAAGATTGTGCGTCTGTCTCTACTACGAAAGTGGAGTACAAGGCTTCAGCCTTTGCTTCTTGGGAAGTCATCTGGCTCAGGTGGCTAGCATAGGCCGTCCATGAAGAAGTGCGAGATCCAACTCTGCTTCGCGTTGACAACAAAAGTGCTCTTAAACTTGTTAAGAATCCTATTTGTCATGCGCGGACCAAGAATACTGAGTTTGAGCATCAATTCATTCTGGAGAAGGTGCTGAAGGGTTATCATTTAGTTGAGAATGTGTGGAGTGAGGACAATATAACGGGCATCTTCACAAAGCCATTATCGAAGGGGCTATTTGAACAGTTATTGGGACTGCTTGGCCTGGTTTAACCTTCTCACTTCACGGGGGAGTATTGAATTTTTGAACTGAAAGTGACGGCTTATGCGAACAGACCGCGCAAACTAGTGAAGTGAACTGGTTGGTTATTACGTGCGGACTGGTGTGGTGTCTATCCAGCTCGGCTATAGGTTTGCGAGTTCATGCAGTTTTCCAAGGATGTAATCGTGCAGGTTATTTTGTCTATCTGTAGGAGTTGTAGACTCATATGGAGTTTGCTGAGTCCGTCTTGCTGCAGACTCTTCTAGTGCTCGCGAGATCGGCATAGTCTTGTGCTTTTGGTCTTATTCTCTGGTGGAGCGGTTTAGTGGAGACTGTAGAGATTGTTAGTTAGTGTGGTCTGGTTCTTCTTTCTGCCGGTATTGTGTTCGCACCAGGGATTTCTGGAGGTACGGACTTGGTCACGATTTGTACAAAGTCTGGTTGTGCTCAGTCCAAGAGTTCGTATGGGTAGTACAAACAAGTTATTTAGCTGCCGAGTTTGGCATCTTTACTAAGCCTGATTTGTTCTCTAGTCGCGGGCTCGAAGTGTACAAACTTGATTAGTGTCCACAGGGTGCTGCAGACTGGTTGTTGTATCCGTAGTATTTATAAGTGTTGAGGACTGGTCCTGGTTCTGGCCTTGACAGTGGTGTTCAAGGAGGATATGTTTTCTGTCTTGTCTTGTCGGGGAAACAAAGGCAGACTGGTTTCGTGTTCGCGCTATGCGTATATGTTTGTGCTAGCTACGAGAAGGGTGGTGATCCTATCGGTTTGGGCGGTGACCATACTCCTCTCCGCGCCTATAAATAGGACCCCCTGTCACATCATAAATTACCAATGAATGAACAGTATGTAAGAATGGGTTTTCTGCTGCGGATATGTTTTGTTTATCCACCTGGATTGAGAAGTTAACTGGTTTTGTTGTTTCAGATTGTGCGGCTAGCACTGAGAAGCCAGGGACTTGGTTCTGACTGCATTAGGTATCAGTGCGGGTTCTGCGTATACAATCGGTGGTTTGCAGCAGGTTGCGGCTTGCGATCAGGAGGTCTTCTCATTGGCAATCTTTCCCAGTTCAATAAGCTTGTCCGCCAGTTGGCGGTCTGTCTGTTCTATTCAGCAGCAGTTGTTCGCAGATTTTGGTAGCTAGGCGACGTTGCGGTCAGGCGGCTTGCAGATAGCGGACAGAGTTTCTTCAGCTTAGAATAAAGCGGTGTCCGCGAGGTTAAGTTGTGTGGTCTGGCAACTTAGCTGTCTCAGCGGACTTCCTTTTGCAAGTTGGCAGTAGCGGCTATTATAGGATCTGAGCTCCCGGCTTGATTTTTGCCTTGTATGTTTTTGCTTCAATCGGGTACATTAGCTAATAATGTCTCGCTATGTATGACTCGCATTGTAAAAAAAGTTTAATAGTACAAGATTTGCTTGTTCTTCTACTTGCAACTGGTTTATTTGACTTGATTTAGTTTAGTGTTCCTGCGACTTGATTCCCGTTTTCCGCTTATCTCAAAGTTTCACACACACAGATCTCGTGCATACTCTTTTTCGGCAGATCTCCCACCGTGCTCCTCATTTCTCGCAAACATCGCAACTCTCGCATAAAATCCCCCGCTCGAATCCCAGATGCCCTAGATCTCCCCTCACCCTATGAATAAGGACGACCACTTCTCGATGCTTCTTCGCATTTTAACTCCTGTACACAGGGACAGATCAATAAATTTTGACAAGGGAGGGCTCTGGTCATTCAATAAGTTTGAGAAACTCGTAGTCAATGAATAGAATGTTAAAATTAGATTTTCAAGAATAAATGAAGACACATACCGGGTTGTTTTGTATGCATGAGAGGTAATAATTAAAAAAATTCAACCAAAAGAATATTTATATATTTAGTGCGCATATCTATATAAAAATTATTAATAGAAGGATCACATAAAAATGCACTAATTAGAAATCGTGCTCCTAATTCATAAATTCAACTGTAATGAAAATTTGTCATGCTTCCTTGATGCTTCTTCACACCTTATCTCCTACAGAACTGATACACGGTCATCGTCCGAGTCTGTAGATGATACAAATTATTTTGGGTAACATGGTTTGAGCTCCTTGTTGACGATTCAGTTGTTTATTTTAACTGTGTTTAATTTAAGGCGATAATCATTTCACTGTCAGGAGGAAGAAGAAAACATTTATATGGATATGGAAGCAAAACCCTTCATATTGCAACGAGGAAGAAGATGAAAAGTTCTTTGGAAAAAATTTCATTATTGCGCAGATAGTGATGTTTTTTTTCTTTTTGTTGTAAAAAAGTCCAAAATCAGATAAAGCCCATTTCATGAACATGTGGTTTTATATGTTTATGTTAAGTACAGATTGCAATTTCAAGTTTACAGTCATCAAAGTTATGCATTATCAAACAGATAACACAGTGTTTACGTTCATCATAGCAAGAAAAATACTATTTCACCAAACAGTTTTACTTTGTTTATGACCATAGTTTTCAACCATAGTGTTCATGTCCGCCACTGCCAACCGATGTATTTCGAACAGCAACCGCCACACTAAACATTGGCTTAAGAGTTTGTTTGGATCAAACTTGCTGATCATGTAGGCGACATATGTGCAGGACTCAACACCGGGCCGGAGCACTAGGCTATGCTTCGTGGAGCTTTTTTGATCGGATGAGTTTGGAAAAAAAACATTACAATCATAGAGTATATGTTTGGCAAGACAATGGTTATGACCACTACCAAGAAAAAAACTAGTTTTGAACATAAATGTGAATGAAGTTCCTTATGTGAGGTCGGGCGGTCACAAACGACTGTTCCACAATTTTGGGAGTGCAGAATGACTCCGCATTCCACAATTTTCGGCTGAGCAAGACTGGAGGAATATTGTAGCGGTTGCACAGGAACTGGTTGAGGCTGTCGTGGATGTAGCCCGCATGGGAGCTTTGGAGGATGCGGCATTCGGGCTTTAATCGTGTGCAGTGACATCGTGGGAAAGGAAAGCAGAGCCCTAGCAGCGTGCCAATGTTGAACCCGTAAGACGAGCCGCGGTTGTTATAGGAACTGGACCGGTTCCTTCTAAATGCGATATAACATGAGTGACACAGCACAGAGTGCCCCCCTGTGGCCCTCACGATAGTACCCGGCTCACGGATGCAGGTCTGCCCTCCCCCGGCGCACTCCGCCCCGCCGTCGGTGCGCTACGCGCGGGCTCTACCCTGCCCCCGGCGCGCTCCACCCCGTCCCCAACGATTCTTATAAATAAAATTTGTTTGAAGTAATGAAACCATTTTAACATTTTTTTTAATAAATGGTATAACAAATTTAAAAGTAAAAATAAAAGCATTTTATTTAAAAGTAAAAATAAAAACAAGTCACTCTTCACCCGCCTGTTTTTAATTATTTAAAGTTTATGTTTATTAATTTTTAACTATTTAATCCTTACTTTCACGGCATTATTCTCCGGTGAATATTCATCCGTCTCCTTTAATCCCACATTGTGGGTTGAAGAGGATTATTTGGGTTTAAAAGGCATATTCAGGAAGCATTGTCTGAATTTCATTTTAGCGGGCGGGCTAAGCATTGCGGGTGTTGCATCATATACAGAGTCAGACCGACCCTCTAGCAAGCTTTAGTTCCAATTTTTCCAAAATTTAAAGGGTAAAATGATAATTTTCCATTGTAGGGTAGTATCTCTATTAAAATTATATGTTTGGGACCCGTTACTATCCTAGGTGTATTAGCCCTATAAAAAATAAATGGACGGTCCCGATCGATTCAATGGTATGTCGGTGATCGAATGGATGAGACGCTATGTTGGAACCCTACTTGTGATTTGGGCTAGGATCACTATTATGATTGATTAGATGACCCAACATGTATAGTCTAGGGTCATAAAATGTTTCTAGGGTCAAGGTCAGTCATATGATGTTAGATTGTTGGAACCTACCTTCAGAAGACTTCAGAGACAAAAGACTTTAGAAAAAAAAAGTTAAAAGTATGCAGAAAAAGTCATTCAATGAAAGCTGAACTAAGTTCGACGATCATCAATCTCAGATCGACGAACTCAGAATTCCTTATCTGAGTTGAGCTCGACGAAAGTCAAGCTAAGGTCGACAGACTGCTTTCTCTACTTTGAAGTTCAGCTCGGTGAATGACTTACTCAGTTCGACGAACTTGGATCTTATATTGAAGAAGTAAATTAATTAGTTCAATGATCTTGGAGCTCAGCTCGACGAAAGAGAGTTAACAGCTCGACGAACTTGGAGCTCAGGTCGACGAAAATTTGCTGAGTTCGACTAACTCCTTCAAGGTTCTATTCGACTAATTCTCTGCAGTTTTTCAGTTCAACTAATGACAGATCGATTTAAAATTAATTCAATTAAGTAATACTCTGATAATTAATGCATAATATTTCCAATGAATATAGTCGTTACCAGGAAGCATTAATTATGAATTTCATATAGTTATTACCATACCAAATTACTGGGACAGTTATGGAAATGCATTCAAGACAAATTGAGCCGTTCAAACGCCCAGAGATTATGCATACAATTTCAAGGAAGGATTTTAAAATTCAAAGGTTTGAAATCTGCTATCATATATATACTCCTTCAGAAAATTGCAGATGCTAGTGAATGCAGAATAGAGTACCGAAAATAAGTGACGAACAAATACAGTTTTACATACAGAGTTCTACATCATCTACTTCAAGCTTTCAAGAGACAGCAAATCAAATATCAGTCTGAAAGTTTTGCTGAAGAGCAACATCAATTTTGAAGCCCTACACCCTGAAGCAAAGCTTCCATCTACTGATCATCTACACAACTCAAGGAGAGCTTTGACATCATCAATAATCCACTAGTCTTCTCGGAGATTTGAGACAGAGAAGACAAAATAATTTTCATTCTTCTTTCACTATATGCATGATTTTAACTTTCTTCAAAAGTTAACCTTTTGGTTCACAAGTCACCTGATCAAAAGACTTGGGATTGGTTTTTAGGCACCTAATCATAAGCTCAAAGGGTTGCTAGATCTCCCTTAGGAAAATAGATCTTCTGGTGACAGGGCAGCAGAGCAAAAACCTGTGGTGGCAGGACACCTGAGCAAAAACGTATAGTGGATTCCTTTTAGGGTAGTAGAAGAGTGGATGTACCTAGGTTTATTGGGGAACCACTATAAATTCTGTGTGTCGTTTGGATTGCCTTTACTTGTTTTATTTGTGTGCTGTGATTTTTTATTTTTCATATACATATATATCACCTACTTTAATCTATTATAAAAATAACTTAAAGTTTTTAAAATACTTTATTCACCCCTCCCCTCCCCCCCCTCTAGAGTTAAGTTAGATATATCCCTCACTTTCAAATCGTATCAGAGGGTCATTATTTGGTTTCACAGGCTAACACCTGAACCAAAAGATCTTTGATAGATCTTATTTACACTAGTTTGTTCTTTTTCTCATGGCACAAAATAAAGAGTATTCAAGCACCAGACATCAAGTGTGCAATCTAAATAAGTTTGCGCTTTGGAAGGCAAGAATAAGACTTTACATGAATTCTATTGATGAAGACGTCTATAATTCTATTTTGACAGGACCACCACTACTACTTGCAACTATAAGCACTTATGACTTTCCACCGCCTGAGTGGACTAAAGCTCAGAAGAAGGCCAAGATTATTGATGCCAAACCAATGAACATTCCGGCCCAGACTATGTCAGATGACTTATTCCAAAAAGTCGTTGAATGCACTTCAGCAAAGGCAATCTGGGATTCTCTCAATGCTATGGTAGAAAGATCCGCAGATGAAAGAAAAGACAGGAGATCACATCTGATCTCTCAGTATGAGAACTTCAAGAAGGTGAAGGTAGAAGCAGAATCAATTGCTGATATGTACAATAGACTCAGCCTCATAAACAATTAGCTGAAATCATTGGATAATAATATCACATTGACAGAGATAAATGACAAGATCCTTATGTGCTTCCCTAGCACATGGGATCCAAGGATTTGGCTAATCAAAGAAGCTAGAAGCCTCAATAAAATCTGTACAAAGGCCTTATTGGGAAATCTTAAATGATGTAGGCACAAGGTTTCGACGGCCCAAGGTTTTGACGGACAAATCACGCGTTCTTAGGTTTGACAATTAAATTAAATTATCTAGCACATAGTTTTTCTACTTAACATTAACGGATACCAGAGCAATTAATGATACTATTTCTAATATTAAATAATTAATTAACGCAATGGGACGCTACCCCTTATTTTAGATTGAACAAGGTCAATATGCCAATATTCTGTCAAGAGAAATGGACCAACCCGATCCGGACAATTTATCAATTAAAATTAAATTATGCTCCAACGTTCACACATCCAATAAAAGAATATCCAGACTAAATAAGTGATTTAAAAATTAAGTCCTAATCGATCCCAAATTAAAATAATATGAGGGCACGCAAAATCACTTGAACTCAAAGAGAAATCAAGGGTGATGAACCCAATTTCTTCTAGTGTTCTCGAGATATACCCGCTCCTATTAATACGAAAAATATTCGGGAAATAAATGCTTGAAAAATTCAGATTTTATTAAGCGCTAATTTCAATATAAAACCGGACTAAAAACTAGCCTTCTAATTCCACCAAATCTCACAATAATTTAGAACAAACACACAAGAGATGGTTTAGAGAAAATCGTTACCCAAAATCCCAAGAAAGATCCGTCCACAAGATGAGTAGAGGAAGCGCTCACGACGGTGGTTGATGTCTATTCCCATGCAGAATTTCTCGGATCAACACCAGATATTGAAGACTCGAGTTGTTTCCCTTTGCAATCACCCTAGGAGAGGGAGAAACCTTGGAGGACAATATATATGGAAAATAGGAGAGAGAAAAGGTGGTGGCCTATTCTTTTAGCGGGGGTGACTCGGTTTGTTGTGAGGGGCTGCCCGAGTTTGTTTTGGATGAGGTTTGTTGGTTTTGGGTGGTGGGGAGGGTGGCCGTTTTTTATGGAATGGGAGGAAGAGGGTGGCGGCTAGGTGGGTGGTCGGCTAGGGTTTTGGGGATGGATAGAGAAGCTGGTTTCCTTTGGGGGAGAAAAGAAGTGGGAGTGGGCTCGGGTTGGGGTGGTGGGGGAGAGTGAGAATATTGAGGAGGAGGAGAAAGGAGAAATTAGAGTTGGAGGGAGGTGGCTGGCAGCCAAGGAGGAGGGAGACAAGAGGGGGTCGAATTTTAGAGGAGGTGGGGAGAGGAGGAAGGAAATCTTAATCAAGATTAGATTTTTTTTCTTATTTCATCAATTCTACCAAAATCCTTCATAAGCATGGCTATTTATAGCCTACACCGCTCAATCAACCATTCATTCAAAATTCAAAATTCAAAAAGAAACTAGGATGGTTATAAGTACCCATCAAGACATGAAATGAAAATACAATAATACAATGCTTTGAAATTAAAATGTTTAAAGTAAAATTGCATTGAATAGAAATGGCTAGAAAAAATAATTGATAAAATACTAATATCTAAAATATATAATTATAATTTTATATTTTATTTAATGGCGGATGTCAAGCAGAACATGTAGCGGTGATGATGATGAACGTCGTGGTAGACTTCCATCCTCGAGCTTGCGGTATCGATCATCACAATCCACAAACTCTCTCAGACGGGGATCAATGGCCGCATTAGCAACATCGCCATCAATCCACCGCCACTCAAAACAACTCATCACCGATGAGTGGCCCATGAGGGGGAACTGTCCAAAGCAGCAGCAACATGGGGAAAATATTGCAACGCAATCTGTGTCGTAGTAGTATGAACATCTATCAGCACTGAGAACCTGTCTTGTAATGAAACAATAAGACTTCCAAGGAAACTCAAAAGGGTGTCAAGTAAAAGAAATAAAACTAGAATCTTACCATCCAGTTCAAGAACCAAGGAGTCAATGTGGAAAATATACACGACAGTACTAACACTTTCCAACCCAAGAAAATATTTAGTGGTAGGAAGAAACGACGGAGAAATGCACTCAGGTGGAAAAGAGACGTACAGTAAAAAGTCCGGAAACTTGAAATAAAGTGAAACACCTTGTGCTATATTAAAATCTGAAATAAAAGCATGAAATCTGACGTTCTTCATAATCATTGATGGGTCGGTGTTCCTACGTATTAATTTATTAACGGAGCCAGAAGGCATCCGCTCGGGGACTGACCAGATTAACCCCAAATCACTAAATCTAGCGTCGGACAGTCTCGAAAAGGCGTGGAAGTACGTACGAAATAAATTAAAATGAAACTCTATTGTCCTAGATACATGAGGAGAGAATCCATGTGCTACATGACTTGACCCAAACACGGAGGATAAGGGGGTTAAGTCAGGTGGCACGAGAGCCTTATAATCAGAGATGATTTTGATGGGCTCAGGCACCGCAGTCTTAATTTCAATTTAAAAATTTTCAAGCTTGGCATGAAGATATGCCAAGGTGAACCGCTCATCATAAACAATTGAATTGGACGCTCCCGAATGTGAAAAGATGTGCGAGCTAAACAACTCAAGGGACCTAACTATAGTCACTGACGTGGGGAAATGAGGGTCATCAAATGGCGGAGGATAAATGTGTGTGATCGAGTGTGGTATATAAGTATATCTAGGGGACACTACATCCAGAGGCACAATTGCCAAAGAAACAGAGTAAGTCATAGTAGGGGACAGAACCATAGACGGACACGGAGAAAAATGAGCTGTCAAAAGTGATGTATAGTCATATCTATGAGGTGCGGTGAATAGTCCAAATACTAGTGCGCTCAACGTAGTAATATCTACACACTAAGTCAACGTCAAAGTAGGAACTAATAAAGTGGGCATGACACAACAACTCAGACTAGGAATACTGGTTCCACATCCTAAAAAGTCTACGAATATGGGCAAATAAACAGGGGGAACAGTCGATAAAAACAATCACGAGATAAAATCTGAATCAGTAAAAATTTCACCCAATGGTGATGACATCGAAGAACTCTCATTCGGGTGTACAACAACATAATCATCCAAAATTACCCTTCCCTTAGATTGTGACTCATCCATAATATCACTTGGGACATCCTCAATCTCAGGCTCCTCAGATAACTCAGATATATTCTCAGTGAGTGTGATCATAGGCTCTAACATGATTGGGATCGTATCATGGAGAGGGCACTCAATAGTATGGTGAGTAGACACAATGCTTGTAGGGCAAGTAATAGTCAATGGAATAATCTCACAGATAGGAATGTAATCGTCCCATACATCATCTCTAAATCACTAGGGATTCCCTCACTTTTAGAATCATCAGACTCGTCAGGCACTATCGTACAAGAAGGAATACTGTTAGCTAGCTTGCCAACTTCAGCATCTAGAGATTCAATATCCACATCAGAATTTTCAAAGGTATCATTTACTATCTCAATGGGCTTATTCATCGATACCGATAGTTTTAACTTCAAGACAACCTAAATACCTAGGGGGGGTGAATAGGTTCTTTTCCTTATTTTAACTTAAGGATGAATTTAACTTCAGTTCTTTAATATAAATCAGATATCTCTACAGTTAACACAGCACATGCAATCACAGAATCTAAAATAAAACAAGAATCACAGATTGCACAAAGATTTATAGTGGTTCCCCAAGGTCATGGTACATCCACTTTCCCCTTCACCTATCTAGCAATGTTCTAGATTCGACCTAACTTCTTCCTTCTTCTCATATCCACAGATCTTACAGCTCAGAACCCTGAAAGGTTCCTACAACTTAGAACCCTATAAGGTTCCTACAACTAAGGCTCATAGCCCTACCTCAGCCTTGCCACAAGGCCTACAACTCAAAAAACCAATTCTCCTACACTGAGGCTCAATCAGCCTTACCTCAGCCTTGCCACAAGGCCTACAACTCAGAGATAAAAATCTCCTACACTCAGCCTTTATAACATAGGCTTACAATTCAGATCTTTGAAAAGATCCTAAGGAATTTGATGAGTAATTTGATGATCTCTTACCCTTGTTGAGAGAGAAAGGATAAGAGAATTCTTGATCAGCTTCTTGATGAAACTAAAGACTGAAATCAACCTCTGCTTAGCTTTCTTCAAAGCTTCTTGAGTTTGAACTTAGTAGGGTTGATCTCCTTTGAAGTTGACTAACTGCCAGCTTCCTTCTTGGATTCCAGATATGAATCTGGATCTTCTTAGTAGATTAGTTCTTGATCTACTTCTTAGGAAACTTGGGATTGTCTCCTTCTTGACCTCAAAATAGCTGGAGCTCTCTCCCCAAATCTTCTTAAGTTTCTTCTGAATTCTGGAATGAATTCTCCTTAGACAAAATCTGAGTGGATGAACACTACAGAATGTCTTCTTAGATCTTCTCACGAAGATCTTCTTGTGTGACTTGCACTTTCTTGATCAGAGATCAATCTCACAATAGTTGTGTTAGTTGTGTGTATGATCCTTCTTTCTTCTTCTGAATCCATCTATATATAGACTTCATCCATGGTAACTGACTAATCCGGTTTCTAACTAACTTCTGCCAAGTCTGACAGCTTCAGTAAACCTATTGTAACTCACACATGTCAAGTCCACAAACAGTTCTTGAGCCTTTGTCTCTGTCAGCAAAGCGTCGAGACTGGCTTTCTTAAAGTGTCGAGATAATCTGTCAATATGTGTCGACACAGACTTTGGTGATGTCGATATAGCTGTCTTGATGTCGACACAGCTTCTTGACACTGCATCTTGAGAATGTGTCGACACTGATTATTTGTGTCGACACAATCACTTCTCCACTCTACAACAATCAACTATGTTGAAACTATGCTGTGTGTCGACACAAGTCATGTGTGTCGACACAGTTGTTGTAGACTAAGAATTTTGTGTATCGACACTGCCTCCAGACGTCGACACAGTTGATGTCGACTCATCTTCTGTGTATTGACACAGTCTCCCGGTGTCGACACAATTGATGTTGACTATATATTCTGTGTGTCAACACAGTCACCCGGTGTCGATACGGTTGATGTAGACTATGCTTCTATGTGTCGACACAGCCTTTTCCAAGTGTCGACACAAACTTGCTGAAGTGTCGACACAACTTCCTCTGGTGTCGACACATGGACATAGAAACTTTTTCCTGTATTTTAGCCAATACTTATCCTGCACATATAAACTCAGAATAACATCAAATACACCTTGATTTACATCATTGAGCTAAGTTAGGCTTCTCCAAATCAGGTACACATTTTCCAATGCACCCAACAATCTCCCCCTATTTGGAGAAGTCATAACCCTTTTGTCAATGATATACACCACTTATGATAAATAAACATGATGATGTGTATAAGCATTTTTAACAGGGTAACTTATAAACAAAACAAATAATAAACTATAATCACAGAATAAGGATTCAAAATAAAAGAACATGAAACATTGTTTTGTTTATTATCTCAAAAAGTTTCTTAACACTGATTACATAGATTTCTTTTAAACTACGAATTACATAGTTCTAGAAACATCTAGCGAAACTAAACTAAGGCTGGGCTGGCTCCTTGATGACTATTCCTTTTCTTGATTTAATCTGAGCCTGCACAGAAGGTTCTGTATCTTCAATGAGCTTCTTTCCTTTCAAATCAGCCTTCTTTTGTTCTTCAGCCTTAATACTTTGCCTTTCAAAGTAATGAAAAGGCTTAGAGAAATACTTGTTAGGCTCCTGTGCATCAGGAGGTAGCTTCACAATCTTGTCCTTCCTTCTATACTTAACTATGGATTCTTGCCTAGCCTCATACTTCTGCCACTCCTGATCATTATACAATTTACCCCTTTCATGAACTTGGTCTTTGACAGCTTTTCAGGCAGTTAATATGTTATTTCTAGATGTGGGGCTCCATTGCTCAAAATCAGGTTTTAACTCTGCCGGCTCTCTAAATCTTTTCTTTGATAATTGAGCATCTTGCTGAGCTTTCAGACCAGCTTCTGGCATATCTACGTTTTCAATAAGAACATTAGTAACTGGTTGAGGAGGGCTGTACATAGACTGAACTTGTAGATGTATCATCTCAAGATCTGTAGGGGGGTAAATAACTTGGGCAACCTGAGGGTTATCACCTTCAAGTTGAGCTGGTTGCACACCTGACTCAGCCATATTATCATCATCACATAAGGGTGGAAATCCTAGAGTGGCTCTAATGCTGTTGGTTACCCATTTGGCATGATAAGAGCCTGCATAGACTAACACCCTCTCCCCCTTTATGACTTCTCTGGTCACATGATCTCTCAAATCCTCTTTTTGAAATCTGATTTGCCCATCCAAGTAATTGACTCCATCTTTAAAGAATGGCTTTAACTTTTAAAGCTTATCAAAAATTCTTTGTTGAGAGGTAGTAATAGCTGTTTTAAAGGAATCCAAAGCTTCATGTAGCTTTTTATCAAATTCTTCTTTCTCCTTATTTCTTGCTTCAGTCATTTCAATAACTATTTTTCTTACTTCAGTGACTATCTCATTGTGAGATTCAGTCAGATTGTCATTCATTCTTATTTGATTTTCAAGGACATAGCCTTGTTTGACAGCAATATCATCCACTTATTTCTTTATTTTTTATTGTTATTTTGCAAGAAATACAACAGCATTGCCCCCCTTGTGGATGCAATCTGTCATTTCTTTCTTATTCTGATTTACCTCAAATCTGATTGATTTTATATCTTGGGCTAGATCAAACTGGAGGGCCTTATGGCTTTCATCCACATATTTTTCCATAGCCAATCTCTGCTCATCCAATTCCACTTGTAAATCTACCAAAAATTTGTTGTAATCAGTCTCAGGAGTTGATTGGGAAGTAGTAGCTTGCAAAGCCTTCTTATAGCTCTAGCTTCTCCTCCTAAAAACCATCAGTTTTCTTTTCTTGATATTTGCAATCTCCTCATCCACTGAAGCAGAATTACTGGCAATATCAACTCTTTCTTTAAGACTAGGAGGCAGCTTCTTTTCAGTCCCATGCTGCACCTCCTCAAAATTAGCCTGCTCCCCCTCAACTGCTGCTCCCTCTATGTCTGGAAACAACTCTTCCATAGTGAACTCTTGTAGATTATGAACTGGTGAGAGTTCTTTTTCAGCAACATCAGCAAGTCCTGAAGTATCAAGATCAGTTTGTAGAACTATTTCTTCTGATAAGTTGATTCTGTCTTCCTCCTGCACCTGTGAAGACTGTGGCTCCCCCTGCAACTGTGCAGTAACTATCTCCTCAAGGACTTGGGCATTTTCTGTCAGGTCCTGGACCTGTTCCCTAACTTGCTCCCCCTGCACTTGTGCATTAATTGTGTCCTTCTGCACATGATCATGATCAGTAATCTCATGGACTAGTGATTTTGCTACAGTCTCCACATCAGGTATGTCCTTTGAAAGGACCCTATCCTATATGGATATTATCCTGATATCCATCCTTCTCATATGATTTATCTTAGTTCCTGGAAGCTGATTCATTACCTCTGGAATTGCTCCAGACAGGTATAAGCTCATTAATCTAGCCAAATTAGGCTTTTTGATTCCTTCTTTTATCTTCTCAAACAGAACTGCAGACCAGTCTGTATTAATCTTCTAGATTATCCTTGTCATCGAACTGAACATAAAGACAGATAGCCTATCATGTCCTCCTTGTTTGCACAAAATCACATTCCCTACTACTTCAGATCGAAACTTTCCTTATTGATTCATCCCTTTTCTGTTGATTGCTGCTCCAATCTTCATGGCTGGATCCAATCCACACTATTGAAGAGCCTCTCTTGTCTTTGAGGCTGGGACCTCTTCTTCATCCTGAATTCTTGGTAGGTGAAGAATCTTTCTTAAACTCTTCAGAGTAAGTTTGACTTTATTATCATGAATTATCGATTTAATATTTAGTCCAGTGGAATCCACTGTTGCAGCTGCATAGAATTCAAATACTTCTTTCTTCCAGATCTTTGTAGGTTAAGAAACAAGAAACTCTAACCTAGAATCAGTAACTAGGGTAATGACCCATTTAATCTCTGTTGTCGCATCATCAAAAGCATTGCGCACCATCTCGTAGCCTTCGTTAATGTTATCTTCAATCTTTGGCGCCATTGGAAAGGAGAGAAATCTTGAATTGAGAGAAGAGAGTTTGTCGACATAAGGGTTAAGTCTCGAAAATCTGGTGAGCGTGTCGACAGAATACTTTCTCGGCCTATTTATACCTTTTTAAACAAAGAAGGTCAAAAGGCGGGCAAAAACCATCTAAATGTGTCGACACTGTTGGAAAGTGTCGACACATACTTCTATTGTCTCGACCACGGCGATGACTACTATGTTTCGACACCAATTGATGATATGTCGACACAAGACATACTTAGTAGACCATCAGAAATTCTGTGTCGACTCTTATTGTAAGTGTCGACACAATTTTTGGAGGTGTCGGCACCATTACTCTGGTTGTGTCGACACTACTTTTCTTGATGTGTCGACATTTTGGCCCTTAGGTGTCGACACAATCGACTCTGTGTCGATACAATTTCCCTGAATTGTCGACACAACTCCTCTGTGTCGACACATTATTACTGAATGAGTCGACACAATTTTACTTAGCCAAATTTGTTAGACTAGTCTATGTTCAACATTCCTAATTCAATTTTAAATCTATTGAATTTAGTTTCATCTAGAGGCTTAGTGAATACATATGCAATTTGATAATCTGTCTTAACAAATTCTAGTGAGATGTCCTCTTTCTCTACATGTTCTCAAAGAAAATGGTACCTTATTTCTATATGCTTGGTCCTACTATGTGAAACAGGATTATTAGCAATAGAAATAACACTAGTAGAATCACAAAATAAAGGTGTTCTACTTACCTGAATACCATAGTCTTCTAGCTGGTGTTGAATCCACAACAGCTGTACACAAGAACTTCCTGCTGCCACATATTCAAACTTAGCTGTAGATATTGCCACACTAGTCTACTTCTTACTGCTCCAAGATATCAATCTTCCTCCTAAAAATTGGCAGGTGCCTGTAGTGCTTTTCCTATCTTCTTTACAACCTGCAAAGTCTGCATCTGAATATCCTGTTAGTAGAAAATCTCCATTCCTAGGATACCAAAGGGCTAGATTAGGTGTGCCCTTCAGATATCTAAAAATTCTCCTTACAGTAGTGTAATGAGATTCTTTTGGGCATGATTGGTACCTAACACAGACACATGTTGCATACATAATGTCTGGTCTACTAGTAGTGAGATATAGTAGAGAGCCAATTATTCCTCTATACAAAGACTCATCTACAGGCTTACCTGCATCATCTTTGCATATAGACATACTTGTTCACATAGGAGTTCTCATGGTGGAGGATGATTCCATACTATACTTCTTAATTAACTCCTTGGTGAACTTAGACTGGGATATGGACAAGCCATCAACAGTCTGTCTTACTTGGAGTCCCAAGAAGTAATTAAGTTCCCCCATACTGCTCATTTCAAACTTCTTTTTCATAAGTTTAGCAAACTTCTTGCAAAGGTTGTTTTTTGTAGACCCAAATATTATGTCATCTAAATAAATCTGGACTAAGATTATCTTACCTTTGGATTCCTTTAGGAATAGAGTTTTATCTATTTTCCCTCTTGAGAATTTGTTCTCAATAAGGAAAGTAGACAGGGTTTCATACCAAGCCCTTGGGGCTTGATTTAACCCATACAAAGCTTTCCTAAGTCTATAAACATAATCTGGTTTAAGAGAATCTACAAAACCTGTAGGCTGCTCTACATAGACTTCTTCTTATAAATTTCTATTCAGGAATGCTGATTTTACATCCATTTGGAATACTTTGAATCTTTGATATGCTGCATAGGCAAGAAACATTTTGATTGCTTCCAGTCTTGCTACTGGGGCAAAGGTTTGATCAAAGTCAATACCCTCTTCCTGCATGTATCCTTTTGCAACAAGTCTTGCTTTGTTCTTCATAATGATTCCATTCTCATCCATTTTGTTCCTAAAGATTAACGTTGTTCCAATGATGTTGTGGTCTTTTGGTTTAGGAACTAACTCCCAGACTTTGCACCTTCTAAACTGATTCAGCTCCTCTTGCATGACATCAATCAAATGTGGGTCTAGAATAGCTTCTTCAAATTTCTTTGGCTCCAGTTGAGATAAGAAGCTTGAGCAAAGCACTGTGTTCAAGTTCCTGCTTCTGGTTTACACTCCATGTCTTAGATCACCAATTATCTGATTTGCTGGATGATCCTTTAAGTGTCTAACTGCTGGAGATAGTCTCTCTTCAGGCTGAATACCTTCTGTTTCTTCAATGTGTTCCACCTCTTGGTTTTCTTCAGCTTCTAGAGAATCCTGTACTCTCCCTGGACAGCATCCACCATTTTCAATTTATTGATCTGCAGTTGAATCTTCTGCAATGGAAAGCTTATCCATTCTCTCTTTTATACCTATTGGACTACACGAACTACAAGGCAACTCACTGTTGATCAATCTAATTTCATCAAATACAATATGTACAGATTCTTCTACAACTTGAGTAATCAAGTTGTAGACTCTATAAGCCTTACTATTATTGATGTACCCAATAAATATCCCATCTTGGGATTTGGAAGCAAACTTAGTTAAATAAGACTTGCCATTGTTAAGAATATAACACTTGCAACCAAAGATCCTAAAATAGGATAGATTTGGTTTTCTACCTTTCATAATCTCATAGGGAGTCTTCTTGTGGCACTTAGTGATAGAAGACCTTTTGAGCACATGACATGCAGTGTTTACTGCCTCAGCCCAGAAATATTCTGGGAGAGAAGTGTCACTCAATAGTATTCTACCAGCCTCAATCAATGTTCTATTCTTCCTTTCAGCAATACCATTTTGCTGTGGTGTTCTTGGTGAGGAGAATTCTTGGAAAAACCCAAATTCTTCACACAGTCTTGTCATACTTTCAGATTGAAATTTAGTGTCATGGTCACTTCTGATTTTGACCACTGTACTATCCAGTTCATTCTGAATTTGTTTGACAAAACTATGTAAAACACTTGGGGTTTCTGATTTATGTCTCAGAAAGAACACCCAGGAATATTTAGAATAGTCATCTACCACCACAAAAGTGTAGACCTTCTTACCTAGACTATGAACTGGCATAGGACCAAAAAGATCCATATGTAAGAGGTATAGACACCTCACTGAATCCTTTTTTTCAAGTCTATGAAAGGAGGATTTTATCTGCTTGCCTTTTTGACAAGCTGAGCATATCCCATCCTTTATACACTTAACTTGAGGACCATTCCTCACTAACTCTTTGCTAAAGAGTTGGCAAATTGTTTTGTAGTTAAGATGGGCCAGCCTCTTGTGCCATTTGACACAATGAGAGGCTCTCTAATCAGCTACAAGACAAATAGGAGAACCTTTGTTCTCACACTCAAAATTGAGACAGTACACATTCCTCTTTCTATATCCTATCAAAATGTTCTTTTGATAACTTGACCTCTTGATATGACATCCATTCTTAACAAATGAATTGTCATATCCTAAATCACTCAGCTAACTTATGCTTATAAGGTTGTGTTTAAAAGCCGTCACATAGGCCACTTGAGTGATAGTAATCTTATTACTAGAAATGTTATCAAACCCTTTGATGATTCCTTTTTCAGAGCCACCAAAGATTACTTTAGGCCCATTTAAGATAGGCAAGTACTCCTTCAGCAATCCCTTTATTCCAGTCATGTTCCTGGAATATCCACTATCCAAGTACCATATAGGGGTATGGTGACTTGGACTCACCTGCAACAAAGAATTACTTTCCCTTAGAACCCAAGTAGGTCTTTGGTCCTTGGTTCAGGTTAGCTTCATGATTACCAAATCTACCTGCAGCTTTTCTAACAGGTAGACTGTTGTTCTTCCTGACACTAGTGTTGTGCCAACAATCTATGACATAATGACCTGTCTTGCCACAACACCATCATTCATACTTGTTATATCTATTTTTAGATACATCAACTCTTTTGTATTGTGCTGGTACTACTGCAGCTACACCCACTATTTTCTTAAAAACATGGGGTTTATGAACATGGGCTGCCTTATTGACATAACCACCCTTGTTATTCAGAACTTCAGTCTTACTATGACCTTGAGTATTCTCAAAGTCATACTTGTTATAAGGCTCATGCACCTTTCTAAAAACTACAGGGACTTTAAAATTCAGTGGCTGGACTGAGGCTTTTCCTTTTCTCTTGAATTGGACAGCCCTGGTGTTACCCTTAAAGCCTATTCAAGCCTTACCCTTTTGATCCACAAACTCATCTATTAAAGGTAAAACTGATTTTGGCTTGGAATAACTAGCCACCAAATCTTTCTCCTTTTGAAGTCTGACTTCCATAATTTTAATTTGATCATTTTTGTATGTGATTGTGCCCATCTGAATAATAGTTATAGTTTTCAGCTTGGCAATCTCATTCAATTTTTGATCCAACTCTTTCTCTAAACCAGATGCAGCCATTTTAAGATCTGCAATATCCTTAGCCTGAGTTTTGGCCAGGTTCTTGCTTTTCTTTAGTGCTTGCAACAAGTCCCCATATTCATCTATCAGCTGATGAATATCTCCTTCAGATTAGGACCCATCCACATCACTTGATGCAGATGTAGCTGACTCTGTACCAGTACTACAATCAGAATTTCTAGAAATGCATTGTACCTTACTAGGACCAGGCTGATCCTGGTACTTGTCTTCTTCTGATACAGCCATCAGTCTAATATACTGATGCTCTTCTTGTTCATAGATGGAGCCAGCAGTTGCATAAACTCATCTTCTTCATCAGTTGCATAAAGACCAATATATGCCTCAGCTTCAGATTCAGACTCTGAAGTTGATTGGTCTGTCAAGCTTTTCTCCTTCTTAGCAACAAAGGATTTTTCCTTCTTGCTCTTTTGTTGAGTCTTCCTTTTATCAGCAGACTCATTTCTTTTGTCTGGACACTCAGCTACAACATGTCTAGGCTTATTACAGCAGTAGCAAACAATCTTTGATGTTGTAGATTTGCTAGGCTTAGACCTGCAAATGTCCTTTCTTGATGACTTTCTCTTTTGATAATAGTCATCAACTTGCTGTGATGTTGAGGGCCTAGATTTACACTGCTTCTTCTTCAAGAATCTCTTAAACTGCCTTATAAATGCAGCAAAATCTGCATCTGAATCACTACTATCTGAATTTTGGTTGTCTGAATTTTCTTAGGTAATTTCAACAACTTCCCTAGGAGGTGATGGAGACATCCTCCTATTCTTTCTAGTGGCTTCAACCTTGAAGGCCACAGACTTTTCTCTATGCTCCCCTTTTGCATTTCTTTCTTCCTCTTTTCTAGTCATTAGTTGCATTTCATATGACAGCAACTTTCTAAATAAAGTTGGAGGTGAAATATCTGCAAGCTTGGCCACTTCCCTAATGACACAAATTTTTGTGTCCCAATCCTTTGTCAAGGATCTTAGGAATTTATCATTCAGTTCATATGTACTGAAGACCCTTCCATAATACATTAGCTCATTTACAATTCTGTAGAACTTCTTATAACACTCAGATATGCTATCTGACTTCCCTTGTCTGAAGCTTTCATATTCCTGATTTAGCATAGACTTTCAATCTTGTCTAACTTCTTCAGAACCCTCCATATAGACTATCAAAGTGTCCCACATTTCCTTGGAGGTCTTGCAATGAATCAAATTCTAAAAGGTTGAATCATCTATGACACTTACTATGATATTCTGAGCTCTTTTATCCATAGTTGCCAGTATAATCTCATCCTTAGCCATCTTTGAAAAATCCTTGGGAGTTCTCCGGTTTGCATCTAGAACAGATACCTTCATTGGAACATGAGGACCTTCTTTTACTGTAATATAGATCCTTGGGTCAGAAGCCTCCATAAATAATCTGACTCTTTCTTTCCATATACCAAATATCTCCTTCATGCAGATGGGTAGTTTCATAGAACCTAGTTCCTTGTGATTTTATCCAGAACCCATTTTCTTGATTCTTGATTCTGCCTTAGGGATCTAACTCAGACTGTTAAGTCCTTCTTTGAGTAACCTCCCTCTGATACCACTTGATAGTTTTAACTTCAAGACAACCTAAACACCTAGAGGGGGGTGAATAGGTTCTTTTCCTTATTTTAACTTAAGGCAGAATTTAACTTCAGTTCTTTAATATAAATCAGATATCTCTATAGTTAACACAGCACATGCAATCACAGAATCTAAAATAACACAAGCATCACAGATTGCACAGAGATTTATAGTGGTTCCCCAAGGTCTGGGTACATCCACTTTCCCCCTTCACCTATCTAGCAGTGTGCTAGATTCGGCCTAACTTCTTCCTTCTTCTCAGATCCACAGATCTTACAGCTCAGAACCCTGAAAGGTTCCTACAACTCAGAACCCTATAAGGTTCCTACAACTCAGGCTCACAGCCCTACCTCAGCCTTGCCACAAGGCCTATAACTCAGAGAACCAATTCTCCTACACTCAGGCTCAATCGGCCTTATCTCAGCCTTGCCACAAAGCCTACAACTAAGAGATAAAAATCTCCTACACTCAGCCTTTATAACATAGGCTTACAACTCAGATCTTTGAAAAGATCCTACAGAATTTGATGAGTAATTTTATGGTCTCTTACCCTTGTTGAGAGAGAAAGGATAAGAGAATTCTTGATCAGCTTCTTGATGAAACTGAAGACTGAAATCAACCTCTGCTTAGCTTTCTTCAAAGCTTCTTGAATCTGAACTTAGTTGGGTTTATCTCCTTTGAAGTTGACTAACTGCCAGCTTCCTTCTTGGATTCCAGATATGAATTTGGATCTTCTTAGTAGATTAGTTCTTGATCTACTTCTTAGGAAACTTGTGATTATCTCCTTCTTGACCTCAAAATAGCTGGAGCTCTCTCTCCCCCAATCTTCTGAAGTTTCTTCTTAATTCTGGAATGAATTCTCCTTAGACAAAATTTGAGTGGATGAACACTACAGAATGTCTTCTTAGATCTTCTCATGAAGATCTTCTTCTGTGACTTGCACTTTCTTGATTAGAGATCAATCTCACAATAGTTGTGTTAGTTGTGTGTATGATCCTTCTTTCTTCTTCTGAATCCATCTATATATAGACTTCATCCATGGTAACCGGCTAATCCGGGTTCTAACTAACTTCTGATAAGTATGACAACTTCAGTAAACCTGTTGTAACTCACAGCTGTCAAGTCCACAAACAGTTCTTGAGCCTTTGTCTTGTCAGCAAAGCGTCGAGACTGACTGTCTTAAAGTGTCAAGACAATCTGTCAATATATGTCGACACAAGTGACTTCAGTGTCAACACAGACTTTGGTGATGTCGACATAGCTGCCGTGATGTCGACACATCTTCTTGACACTACATCTTGAGAATGTGTCGACACTGATTATTTGTGTCGACATAATCACTTCTCCACTCTACAACAATCAACTATGTTGAAACTCTGCTGTGTGTCGACACAAGTCCTGTGTGTCGACACAGTTTTTGTAAACAAAGAATTTTGTGTGTCGACACTGCCTCCAGGTGTCGACATAGTTGATGTCGACTCTGCTTCTGTGTGTCGACACAGTCTCCCGGTGTCGACACAGTTGATGTCGACTATATATTCTGTGTGTCGACACAGTCTCCCGGTGTCGACACAGTTGATCTCGACTATGCTTCTGTGTGTCGACACAACCTTTTCCAAGTGTCGACACAAACTTGTTGAAGTGTCGACACATCTTCCTCTGGTGTCGACACATGGACTTAGAAACTTTTTCCTGTATTTTAGCCAATACTTATCCTGCACATATAAACTCAGAATAACATCAAATACACCTTGATGTATATCATTGAGCTAAGTGAGGCTTCTCCAAATCAGGTACACATTTTCCAATGTACCCAACAGATACTAAAATAGCAGACACACAAGTAGTAACCTCTTTTGAATTCAAATTTATGGGACTAATTGGCTTATGTTCCCTTGACGTGTGGATAGGCATACTTTGGGTATTACTACTTCTCTGGGGATAGGATCTATCCTGAGGCGTAGGGTAACTCCTATAAGCAGATACGGGTCTAGTACCGTAACTATTCTTACTAACGGGTGTGGTGCTATTAGTATGTAGGTAGTCGGGATCAAATTAATCTGAGAGTAGGCTACGCATATGTGGCCAAGCAATTTTACAGCTACCAACACGACGTTCTTCGTTTAACCAAAACATGCGGTCTCGACCTATTAACCGCTCTCGGACGATGCTAACCTTTTTGTGGTCATCCCATTCATGACAATCAAAATAGATTTCTACCCACTTGAGCCAATCTATAAAAAATTTGGGATCCCCATAACCATCATAGGTGAATATCTCACTCTTAGTGTGAAGATAAGTCTGAGGAAGATTAGAATTCTTAGGGTATGATGGCAAGGCTGGGATAGGAATTAGTTGCCTAATCAAGTCTAGAATCTCATTCACTACGCGTAAAAAAACTGGTTTCTAACATTCGACATGGAATCAGAGAATTATAATACGGAAACATTAACGTCATAGGCCATTTTAGTGAGAACCGGAGAGAGTATCCCACCCGGAATTGGTGCACATGCAATGAATAAATAACCTCGCCCTATTTAATTTTCAAAGATGTAATTGTTCCCGCTAATTACTTAAGATAATAAATAAATATTTTTTTTATTTTCTTACTGTAAATAATATGAAGACGATTATTTTTTTTTGATTTTTTGCTGAAATAATAAAAATATAGACCGCTATTTGGAGACCAAAATTTAAATTTTATAATGATTTAATAAAAATAATGGCTTAATAAAAATAAAATATTTTTTTATTTCTTACTAATAAATGATGGAGAAATTCCAGAAATATTTTTTTTTGAATTTTGAGAAAAACTGAAAATTTTAGGCCGCTATTTGTAGACCAAAAAATTTAAAAATTGATTTATATATTGTGCAATGAAACGGGCAAGTGCGTGTCGGTGCTCAAAGAAAAAGGGGAATGAGCCAATTAGGCAAATTGACGTGAACCTCCCTCTGATACCAATTTGATGCAGGTCCAAGGTTTCGACGGATTAATCATGCGTTCTTAGGTTTGACAATTAAATTTAATTATCAAGCACACGGTTTCTCTACTTAGCACTATCAGATACCCGAGCAATTAATAATACTATTTCCAATATTAAATAATTAATCAACGCAAAGGGACGCTACCCCTTATTTTAGATTGAACCAGGGCTATATGTCAATATTCGCTTAAGCGAAATGGACCCACCCGATCCGGACAATTTATCAATTCAAATTAAATTATGCATCAACATTCACACATCCAATAAAAGAATATCCAGACTAAATATGTTGGGTACACTGAAAAATATGTACAATATTTGGAGAAGCCTCATCTTACACACTGGTATACATCAATTTGTATTTGATGGATGTTTGAGTTTCATTGTGCAGGTGTAAGGTTTGCAAGAAATTTCTCTAAGTACAAGTGTCGACACTTGTGAAGAATTGTGTCGACACCCAGAAGTTATGTCGACACTAAGAACAAGGTCTGTGTCGACACCCAGGCATTGTGTCGACACCTGAAGAAGAAGCTGCATCGACACCCAGAATTGTGTCGACACTTAAGGCAGGAATTGTGTCGACACCTAAAGCAGAAGTTGTGTCGACACCAGAAGAAAGGCTGTGTCGACACTCAGGAATTGTGCCGACACCTGAAGAAGGTTTGTGTCAACACACAGGACTTGTGTCGACACACACTCGATGCCATTTGTCTTCATCAGCCATGTCAAGACCAGAAGCAGTTGTGTCGATATGCAGGACTTGTGTCGACACAAACTAAACGACATCTGGACGACACTCAACGCCATCTAACAGTAATAACTATACTGAGTCTGAAGGCTTGTGTCGACACACAAGACTTGTGTCAACACACACTCACCAATGTCTCGACACACGCTCAACGACAGCTAGACATACACTCAACGTCATCTGTCAGCATCAGTTATGTCGAGACCAGGAGTAGTTGTGTCAACACACAGGACTTGTGTCGACACATACAAACAAAAGCTGTGTCGAGTAGCAGATGAATGACTATGTCAATACATGGAGTGTTGTGTTGACATCATCAAGACTTGTGTCGACAATTAGTCCATTTGTGTCGACACATGTGAAGCAGTTTGCTGAGTGGTTTATGCTGAGTTCTAAAGTCTTTGAGGAAACAACTGTCATGATTGGTGACTCGACAACTTTCATAACCAACAGGTCTGACAACTTTGTCAGAACTGTCAGAAGGTTGTTACAAACCGGATCAGCAGGTAATCATGAGGAAACTTTATATAAGGGGCTGATCCTTGACAACCAAAATAACTAAGAAAGAAAGTAATCAAGCAATTACGGGAAAGAGAATCTGACAACAAGAAAAGGAGAAACCCTTAAGAAGGCAGATCCAGAACAGTCTGTAAGAAAGGTTCAGATCTAATTCTGAATCTAAGGAAGGAGGTATCTGAAGATCAACTTCTACATCAAGTGGAGATCAACATTATTTTGTTCTATCAAGAAGCTTTGAAACAGCTAAGTCAGGTTGGATCTAAAGATTCAGTTTATTCAAGAACTTATCAAGAAGCTCACACCAACAGAGAGTTCTATTTGGTGGAATCTCTGTACCCTTTAAATCATTCAATTTTCTTGTAGGATCTTTTGTAAGATCTGAGTTATAAGCCTGTAATTATAAAGCCTGAGGTAGGGCTGAGTGCCTGAGGTGTAGGACTTGTGAAAGTCTGAGTTGTAAGCCTAGTGATAAAGGCTGAGGTAGGGCTGAGGCCTGAGGTAGAATTCTTGGGATGAATTTGAGGTAAGACTTGTATAAGTCTGAGCTGTAGGAACCAATCTGGTTCTGAGTTGTAAGATCTGTGGATCTGAGTAAGTGGAAGGAAGTTGGGCTGAATCCAGTTCTTTACTGGAGAGGCGAAAGGGGGAAAGTGGATGTACCCATACCTTGGGGAACCGCTATAAATCTGGTGTACTACACTGTGCTGTGATTGGTGTGATGTGATTGTTGTGTTGTGATTGCTGTTTTGAGAATTGTTTTAATCTTTGCTAAGTTAGAACAAGTTAATTGCCTAAAATTTATCGAAGAAAATTAGAACCTATTCACCCCCCCCCCTCTAGGTGTCTAGGCTCTTGAAATCAAGTCTTTCAAGTGGTATCAGAGGTAGGTTACTCAAAGATAGACCTAACAGTCTGAGTGAATCTCCAAGGAAATTAACAGATTTCAAGAATGGGGTCAAATGAAAGAAGGAATTTTGATCTATGAAACTGCCTATCTGCTGGAAAGAATGCTTTGGCATATGGAAGGAAAGGGTCAGGTTGTTCATGGAAGAATTTGATCCAAGAATCTACATCATAGTACAAGAAGGCCCCTTCATTCCAATGAAGGTATCAGTTCTGGATGCAAATATTAGAACCCCATAGAGTTATTCTGAAATGACCAAGGATGTGATCATCTTGGCAACATTAGACAAAAGAGCACAAAACATTATTATAAGTGCTATAGATGATGACACATTTCAGAATCTAGTGCATTGCAAAACCTCTAAGGAGATGTGGGACACCTTGATTGTCTACATGGAGGGAACTGAAGAAGTCAGAGAAGACAGTAAATCTATGCTAAATCAAAAATATGAGAGCTTTAGATAGGCCATGTCTGACAGCACAGTTGAATGTTACAAGAACTTCTTCAGGATAGTAAATGAGTTGATGACCTATGGAAGAGTCTTCAACATATATGAACTGAATGACAAGTTTCTCAGATCACTAATAAATGACTGGGACACAAAGATATGTGCCATTAGAGAGGTTTCCAGGCTTTCTGAAATACCTCCACCAATACTATTTGGAAAGCTGCTATCCTATGAAATGCATCTCACTGCTAGAAAAAAGAAGGAGAAAAATAGTAGCTCTGAGTACAAAGAGAAGTCAGTGGCCTTCAAGGCTGAAGGCACAAGAAAGGGTAGGAGAAAGTCTCCTTCTCCACCAAGAAGGAGTGCTGAGGCAGAAGAAGAAAATCCTTACAAAAGCACATCAGATAGCCACACCTCTGATGAGGACTTTGCTGCCTTTACAAGGAAGTTTCAAAGGTTCATGAAAAAGAAGAAATGGAGAACCAGGCCATCTATATCCTTCTCCAAGGATGAGTATTACAAGAAATAGAAGACTCCCAAGGAGGACAGGTATGCCTCAAAACCTAGTAAACAAACTAATTCTAAGATTATTTGCTATTATTGCAACAGGCCTGCACATGTCATAGCTGACTGTCCAGACAAGAGGACTGAACTTAAGGACAAGAAGAAGCATCAAGTGAAAGGTAAGAAGGAGAAATCCTTTGTTCCTCAAAAGCAGAAGAGTTGTACAGACTCTTTATCTTCAGGATCTGGAGAAGAAGATGATGCAGAAGCATATGTTGGGCTGTTCTCAACAGAAGAGGATTCTAAGGAACTAGAATTCCTACAAATGCTGGACTCCATAAATGGAGTGAAAGACTATTACTGTACAGGGATGATGGCTCTGTCAAAAAATGATCAGTGTCAGGATCAGCCTGGTCCATGCAAGGTATACAATTCTCCCCCAGCTTCTGATTATTTTACTGGATCAAAATCAACAGCATCAACTTCAAGAGAAGTGGATGGTTCTGATTCTGAGGGGGATGTATATCAACTCATTAATGAGTATGGTGAGTTGTTGCAAGCTCTAAAGAGGAGCAAGGTTCTTGTCAAGGAGCAGGCCAAGGAAATTGAGTCTCTTAAGCAGGCTGCATCAGATTCAGCCATGTTGATAGATTTAAAACTTAAGGAGGGTTCCAAACTAAAAAAACATTACTGTTATTCAGATGGGCACAATCTCTTTCAACGAAAATCATATCAAGAAACTGGAGGAAAAACTTCAGCAAGAAAGAAAGTTAGTGGTTAAATTCTCTAAGCCAAAATCTGTCTTGCCCTTAATAGACAATTTCATTTCTCAAAAAGAAAAGACTGGTCTAGGTTTTAAGGGAAGAACTTGGGCAACAAATTCTGATAGAAAAGGTAAGGCCCCAGTTCAGCCACTAGCAAAAAATCCCCATATTTTCTTTAGGAAAGTGATGCAACCTACAAACAGGTATGATCATGATATTACTCATGGTCACTGTGAGTAAGGAGATCTCATGGGCAAGGGTGCAAATGCAAATAGGTCACCCAATAGGGAAGCCCATCAGGTTCAAAAGTAATTCTTGGGATTTGCTGCTCCAGCACCTACACTTAACAGGACTGCTGGCAACAAAGTTGTACCTAAAAGAAGGTACAATAGATTTGAGTGTTGGTGTTGTGGCAAGGTGGGCCACTTTGCCATGGATTGCTGGTTCAACACAAGTGTCCAAACCAAGAATAGTTTACCTGTCAGATTAGCTGCAGGATTTCAAACTAACAAGGACCTAGGACCCAATTATAATTTGTGTTTTAAGGATAAATGATTCTTTATTTGATGCAGGTGAATCCAAGTGGCCATACCCCTATATGGTACTTGGATAGTGGATGTTCCAGACACATGAATGGAATAAGAAGAATGTTGAGGGACTATGTACCCATAGAAAATCGACCCAAAGTAATCTTTGGTGGATCAGAAAAAGGAATCATCAAAGGATTTGGTAACCTTTCTAGTGATTCAATTACTATCACTAAAGTGGCTTATGTGAATAGTCTAAAATATAACCTGATTAGCATAAGTCAACTTAGTGATCTAGGTTATGACATCTCTTTCCTCAAAGGGGAGTGCCAAATAAAGAGGTCAAGTGATCAAGAGATTAGTTTGACTGGCACTAGGAAAGGGAATATATATTGTCTTAACCTAGATTGTGAGTTAACATCTCACCCATTTGTCTAATTGCAGGAGCGAAAGCTTCACTATGTGTCAAATGGCACAAGAGGATAGCTCATCTGAGCTATAAGTCTATAGGACAGCTGTTCAGCATGGGGTTACTGAGGAATGGCTCTCAAGTCAAGTGCATTAAAGAGGGTGTGTGTTCAGCTTGCCAAAAGGGCAAACAGACTAAGTCCTCTTTCCATGCATTAGATACCAAAGATTCAATGAGATGTTTATATCTCCTGTATATGGATTTGTTTAGTCCTATGCCAGTCCATAGTCTTGGTAGGAAAGTATACACATTTGTTATTGTGGATGACTATTCTAGATTCACATGGGTTTTCTTCTTGAGGCAGAAATCTGAAACTCCTACTATTTTCCAAACCTTTGTTAGACAAATTCAGAATGAATTTAACAATTCAGTGGTCAAAATCAGAAGTGACCATGGAACTGAATTTCAGTCTGAATATATGACAAAGTTCTGTGAAGAACTTGGGATTCATCAGGAGTTCTCCTCACCTAGAACACCCCAGCAAAATGGTGTTGCTGAAAGAAAGAATAGGACTCTAATTGAGCCAAGTAGAACACTACATAGTGACACTACTCTCCCTGAGTACTTCTGGGAAGAGGCAATAAATATTGCATGTCATGTACTCAATAGAGCCTCCATCAATAAGAAACATAAGATGACTCCCTATTGAATTTTGAAAGGCAGAAAACCAAACATTTCCTACCTCAGTATCTTTGGTAGCAAGTGTTATGTCCTAGTTAATGGTAAGCACTACCAAACTAAGTTTGCTGCCAAATCCCTAGAAGGGATATTTGTTGGGTACAGTAATAAAGGTAGGGCATACCGGATCTACAACTTGACTACATAAGTTGTGGAAGAATCTGTCCATATAGTATTTGATGAGTCTAAGTTGATTAATAGTGAATTGTCAAGCTCTTTAAGTAGTTCTACAGGTTTAAAGGATAAGCTGGACAAGCTGACTATCAATGAAGAAGCTCCTGCTAGGCTGGATGAAGAAAAGGATGCATGTTGTCCAGGGGGAGAACAAGACTCACTGGATGAAGAAGACATTGAGAAGCATTAGGTTGAGGAAAATGAAGAAGGCCAAGAGGTTGGCAGATTTCCTCCAGCAAGAAGACACCTAAAGGATCATCCAACTCATCAAATCATTGGAGATGTAAGTCAAGGTGTACTAACTAGGAGCAAGAACATGAACACATTTTTATGTTCAAGTTTCTTGTCAAAGATAGAACCCAGGAAGTTTGAAGAAGCCATGCTAGACACAAAATGTATTGATGTTATGCAAGAAGAGCTGAATCAATTCAGAAGATATAAAGTCTGGGAACTGGTTCCTAAACCAAAGGATCAGAACATTATAGGAACGAAGTGGATCTAAAGAAACAAACTTGATGAGAATGACACTATAATGAAGAATAAGGCCAGACTTGTAGCAAAAGACTACATGCAAGAGGAAGGGAT
Source organism: Platanthera zijinensis (assembly GCA_039513925.1). NCBI lineage: Eukaryota > Viridiplantae > Streptophyta > Magnoliopsida > Asparagales > Orchidaceae > Platanthera > Platanthera zijinensis. The sequence goes on from CM077097.1 coordinate 44,770,922, forward strand.
TGACTTTGATCAAACCTTTTCCCTAGTGGTAAGGCTGGATGCTATAAGGTTATTCTAGGCCTATGCTGCCTATCAAGGGTTCAAGGTATATCAGATGGATGTAAAGTAAGCATTTCTCAATAGTGACTTAAAAGAGGAAGTCTATGTTAAACAACCCTCAGGTTTTGTAGATTCTCATTATCCTGATTATGTATATAGGCTTAGGAAAGCCATATATGGTTTGAAACAAGCCCCTAGGGCTTGGTATGAAACCTTGTCTGTTTTTCTTATTGAGAATAAATTCTCTAGAGGAAAGATAGAGAAAACTTTATTCTTTAGGGAATCTAAAGGCAAGATAATCCTAGTCCAGATATATTTTGATGACATTATCTTTAGATCTACTGAAATTAACCTTTGTAGAAACTTTGCCAAACTTATGCAAGGGAAGTTTGAGTTAGGCAGTATGGGTGAGCTGAAGTTCTTCTTGGGAATTCAAGTAAGACAGACTGATGGTGGATTGACCATATCCAAGTCTAAGTTCACCAAGGAGTTTATTAAGAAATCTGGAATGGACTCAGTCTCCACCATGAAAACTCCAATGGGAACAAGTATGCCTATTGGCAAAGATGAGACATAGAAACTTGTTGATGAGTCTTTGTATAGAGGGATAATTGGCTCCCTACTCTACTTGATTGCTAGTAGACCTGACATCATGTATGCTACATGTGTCTGTGCTAGGTACCAAGCTTGACCAAAGGAATCTCATTATACTACAGTTAAGAGAATTTTGAGATATCTTAAGGGCACACCTAATCTAGTTCTTTAGTACACTAAGAATAGATATCTCTTACTAACAGGCTTCTCAGATGAAGACTTTGCAGGATGTAAAGAAGACAGGAAAAGTACTACAGGAACTTGTCAATTCCTAGGTGGAAGGCTAGTGTCATGGTGCAGCAAAAAGCAAACAAGTGTAGCTATCTCAACAGCTGAATCAGAATATATAGCTGCAGACAGCTGCTGTGCACGGTTGATGTGGATAAAGCATCAACTTGAAGACTATGACATCAAGGTAAGTAGAATTCCACTATTCTGTGATTCTACAAGTGTTATTTCTATTGTTAAGAATCCTGTATCACACAGTATAACCAAGCATATAGAAATTAAGTTTCATTTCATAAGAGAACACGTGGAGAAGGAAGATATTAGTTTAGAATTTGTAAACACAAATAATTAAATTGCTGATATTTTTACAAAACCTCTGGATGAAACTAAATTCAATCATTTTAAAATTGAATTAGGTATGTTGAACCTAGAATAGGTCAGCTCAAGCATTCCTATGTAGAATTATTAAGCAAAATATTTCTCAGGAACTTTGTCTAAGTACAAAGGTTATGTCAACACAAGCAAATTGTGTCGACACACTCAGTATGTTGTGTCGACAAATAAAAAGGATTTGTCGACACAGAAATAGTATCTGTGTCGACAGAAGAATAGGTGTTGACATAACTATGTAGAGACATGACCAGCCCGTGTCGACACTAACACAAGTATGTCGACACATAGATATGTCGACACATAGACATGTCGACTAACATTAAGTTTTGTCGTGACCTAAGCCCTTTTATGTCGACACATGTATAACTATGTTGACATGAATTTTTACTAAGGAAGGTGTGTCCTTTGACCTACCCTTTACCAATAGACTATAAATAGGGGAAGACAAAATCTGGTCGACTACGCCTTCAGATTTCACGACTCTAGACCTTGTGTCGACATAGATATTCACTTCTCTTCTCTACTCTCTCTCTCCCTCTCGTCAATGGCGCCCCACAAAGATGACAAGGTGAATGAAGGTTATGAGATGGTTCGTGGTGGATTCACGACAGCATCGTAAGACATCTAAGGAGTAATTACCCTAATTTCGGAAAATGGGTTGGAGTTATTGGTCTCAGAACCAACTAAGATTTGGAAAAGGTAAGTAATGGAATTTTATTCATCGGCAACTGTTGACAAAGGTGGGAAGAAGATCAAAGCCACAGTTCAGGATTCCCGAGTGAAACTAACACTATCAGGATGTCACTCTAACTTCCTAAGGTTAAGGATGATGATGACATAAGTCCATCCATGACAAAAGATGCATTAAGCTGATGCGGGCTAAACCCTAATACCGAAGTTGGATCATCCATTACAGGAAAAGGGATGAATTCACAAGGAAAGTTTCTTTATGAAATCGTAGGCAAGGTGATTTTGTGTAAAATAGCTGGACATGACAGAATTTCAGCCTCAATGTTCAACCTAATGTCAAGAATAATATTCAGGCAAAAAACAGATTGGGTATCAATAGTATTTGACAAATTACAAGAAGGAATAAAGAAACCAAATCTGGGAAGGATCCTAAGCTTATGTTTAGCTTCTACAATACCAGATGTTATGAAGCAACTATAAGGATCCAAGATCAATCATATGAGGAGAATGGATGTAAGGATTTTATCCTGATAGGATAGAGTATTGACCAAAGAGGTTTCTACTCCACAGACACATGTCAAGAAAAATAAGAAAAAGAAAGAAATTGTTCAGCAAGAAGAATCCTCCAGTGATTCTGAGGAGGTAGTCTTCAATTCAGATAAAGACCAACAACAAAAGGAAGCTCAAGATCAAATAGAGAGCAGTAAGCACCCACTGCAACAGATAGTCTCTACTCCAGGGGGAGAACACCCTGAACTAGCAGTACAAGTCACTGAATTATCTGAGCTGCCTGCCCAAGGGGGAGGTATTGCTGAAGCTACTCTGGAGAGTGAGTATGCTGCTGATACAGTGATGGGCATTGTATTAGATATAAACAAAGAAACACTGGAAATTGTTGAGAAGGAAGCACACGATGTGCAGATAAAAGATACAGCTCAGGATGAGCAAGTAAGTATCTCCTTAATAGAGAAAGCCCTGGACAAAACTCTAGATGTCCAGGGAGAATCTTTCGTTTTCCAAACTAATCTTGTTCCTCCTGTACAGATGCAGCAAGAGGTAACTATGGAAGAACTATTTCCTGATTTACCAGTTTTAAGGACCGAGGGGGAGAAATCTCAGGCAGAAAAGGAACTTCCAAGAACTGAGGGGGAGGAGCTACTGAATGCCCCATCTAATAAAGAAACAGTTGATATAGAAAGCTAATCACAACCCTCTGATGATGAGGAAGCATCTATGGCTAAGAAGAGGAAGATGGTTGCAATCAAGAAAAAAGATTGTTGGAACACCCTAATTTGGATTTGGGTCAGGATCACTATGTCTTTAGGACTATTAGATTGACACATCAATGTATAGCAAAGGGTCATAGGATGTGCTAAGTCAGAGGCTCTCAGAGATTGATGAAATCAGCCAAGAGAAAACAGTTAAGAGAAGGATTCAGAATTCAACCTTGCCATCAAGCTCAGATCGACAAGATACGTTCATGCGTCGAGTTGAGATCGACGATCTATGAGCTCAGGTCGACGAGGCGTCGAACTCCGTTCGACGATCTCCGAGCTCAGATCGACGTTTTCTATCCCAGACCAGCTCCAATATCTCTGAGCACAGATCGAGGATAGTTGAGCTCAGATCGATGATCTTCTTATTGAGATGAACGATTTCTGTCATCACACTTAATGCAAGTTCCCAGGAAGATTTTCAGGATAACCTTGGTCCAATCAAAGTGAGCTGTTCATATTCCAACACAGCTTTATTACAGGACAGTTATAAGAATGTATTTATGAAGATTATAGTCGTTGGAGTAACTAAGAGGCAGCAAAAATAAATGCAAGAATTCAAATGACCATTGGCCTTCTATCAGAATATATACACAGAAATACAGAGGAACATTATGTGGAGAGGAGAAAGTGGTATAGGAATCAGAGTTCCAGGAAGAACTCAACATCACCTGTACAGCCAGTGCTCTTCTCAGATCTACTGTTCCAGGAAGCCTGAAGAGACAACTATTCTACATCAATCTGAACGCTTACTGGAAGATCAACATCATCAAGGCTTCATAATTCACACTACAAGACAACTCACATTTCATTCTTTGCTGAAATCATCATTTGTCAGAGCAGTCATTCATTGAAGGCCTATCACCCTTTGCAAAGCTTCCACTCCTGAACCTCTGCAAATCTCAGGGGGAGCTTTGACAACATCATCAAAATCCACTTGTGCTTCTCTTTGATTGTTGAACAGAGAAGACAACATCAACTCTCCCTTCCCCACTGTGCAAAGGGTTCTTGAACTCCCTTCAAAAGTCTTGCTTAGTTTTTGAGACCTTGTCAAAACTCAGATGTGGCAAGACACCTTATCAAAAAATCCTGTTTGGTTTTTGAGCACCTTATCAAAATCTCATTGGTGCCCAGGACACCTGATCAACTCTTCCTGCAGTGGATTCCTACCTAGGGTGGTAGAAGAGTGGACTACCCAAGTTTAGGGGAACCACTATAAAATTCTTGTTTCATCTGGTTTGCCTTTTTATCTTTTCTTTATTATTTTTGCTGTGTGTTTGCTCTAATCTCTAGGATAGATCTCACTTTCATTTGATATCAGAGCCAGGTTTGTTATACAACAACTAAACCATCACTAGGTTGGTGGTTTATACAAGCAAACACCTGAACCAAAAGATCTCTCTTTTGATCCATCCTAGTTAGATTAATTATTCTGTTTTTCACATAGCAAGAATATGGAATATTCTAGCACAAGACCTCCTAAGTGCAACATAAACAAATTTGCACATTGGAAGACAAGAATTAAGTCATTTATGGACAATATTGATGAAGAAATATTTTATGCCATTATGACAGGTCTCCCAACCTCAGCAACAACAACTAAAAGGGTCAGGCTAGCTGATGCCAGAGCCATGAATATCCAAGCACAGTCATTATCTGATGACTTATTCCAGGAAGTTGTTAAATGCTCAATAGCTAAGGAGATATGGGATTCTCTTCAACAAATGGCTTCTGAACCAGTGGATGGAACAACAGAAAGAAGCCACAACATGTTATTTGATGGAGGAGAATTTGTATCCCTAGTTTTTATTTGGGATGTATCAGATGATGAATCATCATTTGAAGATGAAGAGGAGGAAGCAAGGGCCAAAAAATTCTTCTAAATGGCCATCAATACTTCCTGCAGTAGTTTAGAGGCTGAACAAACAGAAGGAAAATCAAAACCTGAAGAGGATCAAGTATTATCTAACTTCGTTTTAAGTTCAGTAAACTCAGAACTTCAATTTTGCTGCCAAGATTCAATACAACCTGAGGAGGAAACAAAACTTCTCAGAGGAATGTTTTCAGAATATATTCAAAGGAAGAAGAAACATTTTAATCTACAAAATGATTTCAGACCGTCGAACTCAGATTGACGATCCTATATAAAATCGTAGAACTCAGTCTGCTTTTTCATAAATTTGATTTAAAATTATAAGGATAAACTATTTAAAATATTTTTAAATCCTTTTCCTATTTGAAACAAATTTATTAGGAAACATCTTTTCTTAGGGCTGCTTCCATCTTTTTGATATCTTGTTCAAAATTATGTTAGGATATCTGTATAAGAATTCTCTGTAAGATAAACATTATATTTCTTATAGATCATTTTCTAAATTCATCTAGATTGAGTCCTCTACTCTAGTTGCATTGGTCAGCAGTGATCATGGAACTGGGTTTGAATCTCTTCTGATGAAAAAAAATTCTATAGGAAGGATGATATCAGACTTTGTTTTTCAGATTCAGAACCCTAATAAAATTTGCTGGACAAATATCATTTTTCTGCTAACATATCCTTTTCAAGGAGAGAGCAATCTCTACCATAGCTTTCTGCATGTACCATCTACAAGAGTTAGCTGGATGACTCAATAAAAATCCAATTTTCAAAGTCATCCTAGCCTCCTTCAGTCACAGTTACTGCATCAACATAGGGGGAGACTGTAATGCCAGCAGCAGTCAGTTTTTAACAGCAACAGAAGACAGCACAACAAAGCTTTTCTTTTTATATCTTATGCTTTGTAATATTAATTGTAATATTTTTACTTTCATGTAAATAGTAATCCTAACCCAAATAGGGGGAGATTGTTGGAACACCCTAGTTTGGATTTGGGTCGGGATCACTATATCTTTAGGACTATTAGATTGACCCATCAATGTATAGCTAATGGTCATAGGATGTGCTAAGTCAGAGGCTCTCAGCGATTGAAGAAATCAGCCAAGAGAAAACAGTTAAGAGAAGGATTAAGAATTCAACCTTGGCATCGAGCTCAGATCGACGAGATAAGTTCAGGCATCAAGCTGAGATCGACGATCTCTGAGCTCAGGTCCACAAGGCATCGAACTCCGTTCGACGATCTCCGAGCTCAGATCGACGTTTTCTTTCCCAGACCAACTCCAATATCTCTAAGACAGATCGACGATAGTTGAGCTCAGATCGACGATCATCTTGTTGAGATCGACGATTTCTGTCATCACACTGAACGCAAGTTCCCAGGAAGATTTTCAAGATAACCTTGGTCCAATCAAAGTGAGCTATTCATATTCCAACACAGCTTTATTACAGGACAGTTACAAGAATGCATTAATGGAGATTATAGCCGTTCGAGTAACTAAGAGGCAGCAATAATAAATGCAAGAATTCAAATGACCATTGGCCTTCTATCAGAATATATACACAAAAATACAGAGAAACATTGTGTGGAGAGGAGAAAGTGGTACAGGAATCAGAGTTCCAGGAAGAACTCAACATCACCTGTACAGCCAGTGCTCTTCTCAGATCAACTGTTCCAGGAAGCCTGAAGAGAATACTACTCTTTATCAGTCTGAAGGCTTACTGGAAGATCAACATCATCAAGGCTTCATCATTCACACCTCAAGATAACTCACATTTCAGCCTTTGCTGAAATCATCATTTGCTGGAGAAGTCATTCATTGAAGACCTATCACCCTTTTCAAAGCTTCCACTCCTGAACCTCTGCTAATCTAAGGGGAGCTTTGACAACATCATCAAAATCCACTTGTGCTTCTCTTTGATTGTTGGACAGAGAAGACAACATCAACTCTCCCTTCCCCACTGTATAAAGGGTTCTTGAACTCCCTTCAAAAGTTTTGCTTTGTTTCTGAGACCTTGTCAAAACTCAGTGGTGGCAAGACACCTGATCAAAAAATCCAGTTTGGTTTTTGAGCACCATATCAAAAGCTCATTGGTGCCCAGGACACCTGATCAACTCTTCCTGCAGTGGATTCCTACCTAGGGTTGTAGAAGTGTGGACTACCCAAGTTTAGCGGAACCACTATAAAATTTTTGTGTCGAATTGTTTGCCTTTTTATCTTTTCTTTATTATTGTTGCTGTGTGTTTGCTCTAATATCTAGGATTGATCTCACTTTCAATTGGTATCAGAGATAGGTTGGTTATACAACAACTAAACCATCACTAGGTTGGTTGTTTATACAGGCTAACACCTGAACCAAAAGATCTCTTTTTTTATCCATCCTAGTTAGATTAATTATTCTATTTTTCACATAGCAAGAATTATGAATATTCTAGCACCATACCTCCTAAGTGAAACATAAACAAATTTGCACTTTGGAAGATAAGAATTAAGTCATTTATGGACAATATTGATGAAGAAATATTTTATGCCATTATGATAGGTCTCCCAACCTCAGCAACAACAACTAAAAGGACCAGGCTAGCTGATGTCAGAGCCATGAATATCCTAGCACAGTCATTATCTGATGACTTGTTCCAGGAAGTTGTTGAATGCTCAACAGCTAAGGAGATATGGGATTCTCTTCATCAAAAGGCTTCTGAACTAGTGGATTGAACAACAAAAAGAAGCCCCAACATGTTATTTGAAGGAGGAGAATCAGTATCCCTAGATGTTATTTGGGATGTATCAGATGATGAATCATCATTTGAAGATGAAGAGGTGGAAGCAAGGGCCAAAAAATTCTGCTTCATGGCCATCAATACTTCCTGCAGCAGTTTAGAGGTTGAATAAATAGAAGGAAAATCAAAACCTGAAGAGGATCATGTATTATCTAACTTCATTTTCAGTTCAGTTAAATCAGAACTTCAATTTTGCTGCCAAGATTCAATAAAACCTGAGGAGGAAACAAAACTTCTCAGAGGAATGTTTTCAGAATATATTCAAAGGAAGAAGAAACATTTTAATCGACGAAATGAGTTCAGACCGTCGAACTCAGATCGACGATCCTATATAAAATCGTTGAACTCAGTCTGCTTTTTCATAAATTTGATTTATAATTATAAGGATAAACTTTTTAAAATATTTTTAAATCCTTTTCCTATTTGGAACAAATTTATTAGGAAACATCTTTTCTTAGGGCTGCTTCTATCTTTTTGATATCTTGTTCAAAATTATGTTAGGATTTTTGTATTAGAATTCTCTGTCAGATAAACTTTCTATTTCTTATAGATCATTTTTGAAATTCATCTAGATTGAGTCCTCTACTCTAGTTGCATTGGTCAGCAGTGATCATGGCACTGAGTATGAATCTCTTTTGATGAAAAGAAATTCTATAGGAAGGATGATATCTGACTTTGCTTTTCAGATTCAGAACCCTAATAAAATTTGTTGGACAAATATCATTTTTCTGCTAACATATCCTTTTCAAGGATAGAGTAATCTCTACCATAGCTTTCTGCAGGTGCCATCTACAAGAGTTAACTGGATGACTCAATCAATAATCCAATTTTCAAAGTCATCCCAGCCTCTCCAGTCACAGTTACTGCATCAACATAGGGGGAGACTGTAATGCCAGCAGCAGTTAGTTTTTAACAGCAACAGAAGACAGCACAACAAAGCTTTTCTTTTTATATCTTATGCTTTGTAATATTTATTGTAATATTTTCACTTTCATGTAAATAGTAATCCTAACCAAAATAGGGGAGATTGTTGGAACACCCTAGTTTGGATTTGGGTCAGGATGACTATGTCTTTAGGACTATTAGATTGACCCATCAATGTATAGCTAAGGGTCATAGGATGTGTTAAGTCAGAGGCTCTCAGAGATTAAAGAAATCAGCCAAGAGAAAACAGTTAAGAGAAGGATTCAGAATTCAACCTTGGCGTCGAGCTCAGATCGACGAGATAAATTCAGGCATCGAGCTGAGATCGACGATCTCCAAGCTCAGGTACACGAGGCGTCGAACTCCGTTCGACGATCTCCGAGCTCAGATCGATGTTTTCTGTCCCAGACTAGCTCCAATATCTCTGAGCTCAGATCGACGATAGTTGAGCTCAGATCGACGATCATCTTGTTGAGATTGATGATTTCTGTCATCACATTGAATGCAAGTTCACAGGCAGATTTTCAGGATAACCTTGGTTCAATCAAAGTGAGCTGTTCATATTCCAACACAGCTTTATTACAGGACAGTTACAAGAATGCATTTATGGAGATTATAGTCGTTAGAGTAACTAAGAGGCAGAAATAATAAATGCAAGAATTCAAATGACCATTGGCCTTCTATCAGAATATATACACAGAAATATAGAGGAACATTGTGTGGAGAGGAGAAAGTTGTACAGGAATCAGAGTTCCAGGAAGAACTCAACATCACCTGTACAACTAGTGCTCTTCTCAGATCTACTATTCCAGGAAGCCTGAAGAGACAATTACTCTACATCAGTCTGAAGGCTTACTGGAAGATCAACATCATTAAGGCTTCATCATTCACACTCCAAGACAACTCATATTTCAGCCTTTGCTAAAATCATCATTTGCTAGAGCAGTCATTCATTGAAGACCTATCACCCTTCGCAAAGCTTCCACTCCTGAACCTCTGCTAATCTCTGGGGGAGCTTTGACAACATCATCAAAATCCATTTGTGCTTCTCTTTTATTGTTGAATAGAGAAGACAACATCAACTCTCCCTTCCCCACTGTATAAAGGGTTCTTGAGCTCCCTTCAAAAGTTCTGCTTGGTTTCTGAGACCTTGTCAAAACTCAGTGGTGGCAAGACACCTAATCAAAAAATCCAGTTTGGTTTTTGAGCACCTTATCAAAAGCTCATTGGTGCCAAGGACACCTGATCAACTCTTCCTGCAGTGGATTCCTACCTAGGGTGGTAGAAGAGTGGACTACCCAAGTTTAGGGGAACAACTATAAAATTCTTGTGTCGTCCGGTTTGCCTTTTTATCTTTTCTTTATTATTCTTGTTGTGTGTTTGCTCTAATCTCTAGGATAGATCTAACTTTCAAAGAGCACAGGCTATAAAAAGGCCTTACAAACAGTCACTCAACCACCTGCTCCAAGCATGGACTTCAGTTCATTACTGGTCCAATTGCAAGTAAAAATGGATGAACAAAGGCAGTCTTTAGAGAAGTATGTGGATGAGTCAAATAAAGAACTGCAGTTTCAGCTGGCTCAGGACATTAAATCAATCAGATTTGAAGTTAATCTGTATAAGAAGGAGAAGACAGATTACTTTCATAAGGGAGGCAATGTTGTCGTATATTTGCCCTAGCAACAACAGCTGCTGAAGACTGAGGTTGAGGACATTGCCACCAAGCAAGGATATGTTTTAGAAAATCAATTCAGGTCTAATGAAAATCTCAAAGACTCCCATGAAGAAATACTCAAAAAATTGGGAAGTATTTCCATTGATTTGAAAACAAAAATATCAAAGCAAATACAAGAAGATCTAGCTGTTGTCCAAACAGCTATTGGAGCCTCTCAAAAGACTATTTCTGATTACTTGGCTAAGTTCAAAGCCTACTATCAAGAAGGTGCAAAATATCTAGCTGATTAAATAAGGTTTCCAAAGACTGATCTGAGAGATCATATAACCAGAGAAGTGATAAAGGGAGAGAGATTATTAGTCAAAGCTGGCTCTGATCATGCAAAATGGGTTTATAATACCATCAGAGCTACACTTGGCTTTCCTCCTTTGTGTGATGATGACAATGTTGCTGAGTCTGGAGTGCAACCTGCTTATATTGAAGGAGATCAGCCTAAAGTTGCACAGGTTATTTACCCTCCTGCTGACTTTGATATGGTTCAACAAGAAGTGCAGACAATATAATGCCCTCCACGGGAGGCACCAAATGTGATTATTGAAAAAGCAGAGATGTCAGAGGCTGCCAAGGAGGCTTAGAAGGAAGCACATCTATCCAAGAAAAGGTTAAGAGAACAGGCTGAGTTGAAGTCAGATTTTGAGCAATGGAGCCCTACTTCCAGGAAAATTATTTTGACTGTCTGGAAGGCTGTAAAGGATAAGACCTATGATAAGGGTAAATGATATTCTGAGTAAGAGTGGAACAAGTATCAAGCGAGGCAAGAAGCCATTCTTCAGTACAGAAGGAGTGCAAAAGCTGGGAAGTTACCTGCTAATTCTCTTGAGCCTAGCAGGTACTTCCCCAAGCCTTTTCACTATTTTGAAAGACAAAGGATAAAGGCTGAAGAATTGAAGAAGAAGGATATCGAAGGGAAGAAACTTGTTGATGATACAAAACCTACAGTACAGGCAAAGATTAAATCTTGAAAAGGCATTGTAATTAAGGAGCCTAGTCAATCATAGGATAGATAGGCTTATGTATAGAAGAATGTAACTTTTTGCTTTTGTTCTAAGGAAAAACATGTAAACCCAAAACTTTCTGATTAGTAAATAAAATCAGCTTCACTATTGATTTTAGGTGTTTACATTGTTTGTATGTTATCTTGTATTGAAATGTATGTACATCTATTTTTATGTGCTTTATTATGAGTGATGTATATCTTTGACTAAGGGTTATGACTTCTCAAAATAGGAGAAGATTATTGGGTACACTGAAAAATATATACCAGATTTTGAGAAGCCTCATCTTACTCAATGATATACATCAATTTGTATTTGATGGATGTTTGAGTTTCATTGTGCAGGTGTAAGGTTTGCAAGAAATTTCTCTAAGTGCAAGTGTCGACACTTGTGAAGAATTGTGTCGACACCCAGAAGTTGTGTCGATACTAGAAGCAAGTTCTATGTCGACACTCAGGCTTTGTGTCGACACCTGAAGAAGAAGCTGTGTCGACACCAAGAATTGTGTCGACAGCTAAGGAAGGAATTATGTCGACGCCTAAAGAAGAAGTTGTGTCGACACCCAGGAGTTATGTCGACACCATAAGAAAGGCTTTGTCAACACTCAGGAATTGTGTCGACACTTGAAGAAGGTTTGTGTCGACACATAGGACTTGTGTCGACACACACTCAATGCATTTGTCTTCATCAGCTAAGTCAAGACCATAAGCAGTTGTGTCGATACACAGGACTTGTGTCGACACACACTCAACGACATCTAGATGACACTCAATGCCATATAACAGCAACAACTATACTGATTCTGAAGGCTTATATCGACACACAGGACTTGTGTCGACACACATTCAATGACTTCTTAACACACACTCGATGACAGCTGGACATACACTCAACGCCATCTGTCAGCATCAGTTATGTCAAGACCAGGAGTAGTTGTGTCGACACACAGGACTTGTGTCAACACATACAAACCGAAGCTGTGTCGAGTAGCAAAAGAATGACTATGTCAACACATGGAGTGTTGTGTCAACATCATTAACACTTGTGTCGACAATTAGTCCATTTGTGTCGACACATGTGAAGCAGTTTGCTGATAGGTTCATGCTGAGTTGTAATGTATTTGAGGAATCAACTGTCATGAATAGTGACTCGACATCTGTCATTACCAATAGGTTTGAAACCTTTGTCAGAACTGTCAAAAGGTTGTTACAAACCGGATCAGCCGGTAATCATGAGGATACTTTATATAAGGGACTGATCCTTGACAACCAAAAGAACTAAGAACGAAAGTAATCAAGCAATTACGGGAAAGAGAATCTGATAACAAGAAAAGGGGAAACCCTTAAGAATGTTGATCCAGAACAGTTTGTATGAAAGGTTCAGATCTAATTCTGAATCTAAGGAAGGAGCTATCTGAAGATCAACTTCTACATCAAGTGGAGATCAACTTAATTTTGTTCTATCAAGAATCTTTGAAATAGCTAAGTCAGGTTGGATCTGAAAAGTCAGTTTATTCAAGAGCTGATCAAAAAGCTCACACCAATAGAGAGTTCTATCTGGTGAAATATCAGTACCCATTTAATCATTCAATTTTCTTGTAGGATCTTTAGTAAGATCTGAGTTGTAAGTATGTAATTGTAAAGGTTAAGGTAGGGATGAGTGCCTGAGGTGTAGTACTTGTGAAAGTCTGTGTTGTAAGCCTAGTGATAAATGCTGAGGTAGGGCTGAGGCCATAGGTAGGATTCTTGGGAAGAATCTGAGGTAAGACTTGTATAAGTATGAGCTGTAGGAACCAATCTGGTTCTGAGTTGTAAGATCTGTGGATCTGAGTAAGTGGAAGGAAGTTGGGCTAAATACAGTTCTTTACTGGATAGGCGAAGGGGGAAAGTGGATGTACCCATACCTTGGAGAACCACTATAAATTTGGTGTACTGTACTGTGTTGTGATTAATGTGTTGTGATTGTTGTGTTGAGAATTATTTTTATTTGTGCTAGGTGAGAATAAGTTAGTTGCCTAAAATTTATTAAAGAAAATTAGAACCTATTCACCCCCTCCCCTCTAGGTCTCTATGCTCTTGAAATCAAGTCTTTCAAAATAAGGGATTTAAAAATTAAGTCCTAATCGATCCCAAATTTAGTTAATATGAGGGTACATCAAATCACTTGAACTCAAAGAGAAATAAAGGGTGATGAACCCGATTTCTTCTAGTGTTCTCGAGATCTACCCGCTCTAATTAATACGAAAAATATTCGGGAAATAAATGCTTAAAAACAGATTTTATTAAGGGCTAATTTCAATATAAACCAATCAAAAGCTTTTCAGTGACTCGCGAGCTTTACTGGGTATATTAAGTATAGGTACTGCTCACGACGGGGAATCCCATTTCACCACCACGAGGTGTTCAACGATCTCGTACGAACATTTTGAACTAGACTAAAAACTAGTCTTCTAATTCCACCAAATGTCACAATAATTTAGAAGAAACGCACAAGAGATGGTTTAGAGAAAATCGTTACCCAAAATCCCAAGAAAGATCTGTTCACAAGATGAGTGGAGGAAGTGCTCACGATGGTGTTTGATGTCTATTCCCACGCGAAATTCCTCGGATCCACACCGGATGTTGAAGACTCGAGTCATTTCCCTTTACAATCACCCTAGGAGAGGGAGAAACCTTGGAGGACAATATATATGGAAAATAGGAGAGAAAAGGTGGTGGCCTATTATTTTCAAGAGGGGTGTCTCCGTTTGTGGTGAGGGGTTGCTCGAGTTTTGTTTTGGATGAGGGTGGTCGGTTTTGGGTGGTGGGGAGGGTGGCCGATTTTTATAGAATGGGAAGGAAAGGGTGGCAGCTAGGTGGGTGGCCGGCTAGGGTTATGGGGAGGGAAAGAAAGGCCGGTTTCCTTTAGGGGAGAAAACAAGTGTTCTCAGGTTGGGGTGGTGGAGGTGAGGGTGAATATTTAGGAGGAGGAGAAGGGAGAAATTAGAGAGGGGGAGGGAGGTGGCCTACAGCCAAGGAGGAGGGAGACAAGAGGGGGCCGAATTTTAGAGGAGGGGGAGAGGAGGAAGGAAATCATAATCAAGATTAGATTTTTTTTTCTTATTTCATCAATTCTAACAAAATCCTTCATAAGCATGGCTTTTTATAGCCTACACCACTCAATCAACCCTTCATTCAAAATTCAAAATTCAAAAAGAAACTAGGATGGTTATAAGCACCCATCAAGACATGAAATGAAAATACAATAATACAATGCTTGAAAATTAAAATGCTTAAAGTAAAATTGCATTGAATAAATATTGCTAGAAATAATAATTTATAAAATACTAATATATAAAATATATAATAATTATTATTTATTTTATAATTATATATTTTATTTAATGGTGGACGTCGTGCAGAACATGTAGTGGCGATGGCGACGAACGTTGTGGTAGACTCCCATCCTCGAGCTTGCGGCATCGATCGTCCCAATCCACGAACTCTCTCAAACGGGGATCAATGGCCGCATCAGCAACGTCACTATCATCAAATCCTATGAGCAGCTCATCAAGACCAGAGAAACTGAACAAAGAACCTCCTCTTTAGTAAGGAAAGAGAAAATCATTGCTTTTAAAGCAACTGAAGAAGCATAAGCCATTCCAGACACTTAAGAACTAATGAGTCTCTTGGCTAAAAGATTTTACAAGATTGCAAGGAAGGACTTCAGGAGAAGATCAGCCAAAAATGATGATAAGACAAGGTATGGCAAGACTCTTACTAAAGAGATTATCTGTTATGGGTGCAGGAAACCTGGACATATACTTCTAGAATGTCCAGAGAACTAGAAGAAAGAGAAGAAGAAGAAGCACTCCAAGAAGTATACTCACAAGCCCTCCTCCAGCAAAAACAAGAAGAAGGAGAGGGGCTTTATTGCTGAAACATGGAGTGAATCTGAGGATGAATCTTCATCCAGCTCCAGTGAGGATAAAGAAGAAGCTAATTCCAGAGAGGTCTACTTGATGGCAATCAATGCATCATGTAGCCACTCTGAATCTGAAATTTCTAAAGCTGAATCTTAATCTGAAGAAGATCAGGTAATTTGTTCTTTTGATTTTACTTCAAAACAATTCAAAACTGAATTTAAACTATTACGCAATGATTTAATCAAATCTGAGAAGGAATTCAAACTTCTCAGAGAAAAATTAATTGAATATGATAATTTATTTTCTGAAAATATTAAACTTAAAGATGATTTAGACAATGCTTCAGAACAAATAATATCCTTAAAAACTAAATTATCTTAGGCTAGGGAGTTTGAAGAATCCCTTAATGGGAGAAGTATCAAACTGATGAATATCATAAGTGTTGGGTTTCTCTAAGAGGTTGGCACAACACTTGTGCACGCAGCGGAAGTAATAAAATCTAGAACAACCCAAAGAGATTGGATCAGGCCATGCATGTTGAATCAAGAAGTTAATACAATAAGTCAAAAATTACCTCTTGGGTGTTGAGTCACAACTCAACAAAGATGCTCCAAATGTGATTCCTTGTCGGTGGCGAGTTCCACGTAGAATAATATCTACGTCTCTGAAGAAATCCACACGAGCGGGAGAACTCCAAACTTCCGTCACACGGATGGTCGGAAAGAAGATCGGCCGCACCTATGCACTTCCCACGGACTGCTAGGTCCGTGTCAGGGAAAGCAAGACCAGCGATGGTCGCCGGAGAGGAGGTGGTCGGCGGAGCGAATAGCCGGCGGCGGAACGTTTCCGTCCGATGGGATTCGGGAATCGGTGGAGCGAACGAAGAATGGCGGAACACTTCCGTCGGATTCATCTCGGTCAAAGGGCCAACGATCGCTTTGATTCGATCAGATCAAATTCCCGAAAACCCTAAGTATCTATTTATACCAAAGGCATAAACAGACTTAGGAATATCGCTATCCGCAGACCACCCAGAAAATAAGGGTTCCAGAATCGGCGAGAATCACCCAGCAGATTCGGTGAGAATCAATCGGCGAGAATCTCATAGGATCGGCGAGAATCAGTCGGCGAGTATCAGTCGACGAGAATCAGAGTACAATACTCGACGATTCACGTCGAATGTGGGTTGACGATAATCATCGACCTGCGGTCGACAATCGTCGACCCGCGGTCGACGATACTCATCGACCCGCGGTCGACGATACTCGTCGACCCGCGTTCGACGATCGTTGACCCTCGGTCGACTATTCTGACCAAACCTTTTCAAGGTAACATATTGCCCAACCCGACAATCGTCTAAGGCAACACTTTGCCCATAAACCCATTCAAGGTCGGTGATTGGTAACCTTTACCAACACAGTCAATCATCCAACTTCTCCACATCTCTAATGTGCGATCCTGCAGGCTCATATTGCGTTGGCAGTGAGATTACATGTTTGACCACTTCTAGATCACCATGGTAACTCCAACAGTCTCCCAGTTGATCTTGAAAGTATCAAACCAAGAACTTCACAAACAATGAGCGGCATCTAGCAATGCATCATTGCTCCCCAAGCAATAAGAGTTCATAACTCATAATCCTTCATGACCAATGTATCAGCGTTGTCTTTGTCCCTTTGTCCCTTACATCCAGAAAGAATTAGAGGCATGGACCGTGTCACCCTCGTAATTGCTCAATCCAAGTTTCTTGATTCAGGACGGACTTCCAGAGAATGGTGAGTCCAATATCACATATTGACTCAACCAAGCATGGCCATGCATTTCTCAGTCCAGTTCCATCAAGGGGCCCATGGATGCAACTCCTGTCATACAGGAGGACAAATTCCATATCTGCTCACACACAAACACCCAAATGATTTGTAACATGCCCAACAACCACCCTTATCATCAACCTTTCTCAAGGAAGACTTTAGATGGCATCAAAGCACGCTCTTCCTCACTTGATGAATGCTGTGACTTCAGGTCAAAGGACCACAACACCATTGTCAATTGAGACCTACTCGTGACACGATTGAATGACAATCCAAAGAGTAGTCTCAGGTTGGGTCTGTCCAGTACAACTTGTTCATTAACAAGTACCCACGTGATGACTTGATATCACAATATCATGACCTGTGAGAACTGGTCATCAGTCAACACACGTGCTAGTCTTAAGATATCATCATCACCCTTAGTTTCTATGATGATACAACGACCAGGGACCTTTTAAGAATGAAGCTTCAAATAAATCATAGGCTCTCACATTCAAGTCACGTACTTGATGTCCTATGGAAGCGAACACTCTAAGGGTATTTATTATGTTACAATTTAACTATCACATAGAAAAATCACAATAAAAGAACTTGCCATTAATTGTAAAAAGAAACATTTAGGTACAAAATTCATCAAATGAATAAACAATAAACAGCCAACAGAATATATGTTTACATGCAACCCACAAGACTCTCACTAGAGTTGATCATTCAGGTATCGTATACCCATTGATCTAGTATGACCATCATGCTTTCTCCGCGCGAGAGGCTTTGTCAGTGGATCCGCAATATTCTCCTCAGTCGGCACTCTGCAAATGTTCACATCTCCTCGTTCGACAATCTCACGAATAAGATGGAACCGCCGAAGTATATGCTTGGAGCGCTGATGGGATCTAGGTTCCTTAGATTGTGCAATTGCACCATTGTTATCACAGTAGAGAACTACGGGACCAACAATGCTAGGAACTACATCAAGCTCGCCGATGAATTTCCTAATCCATACAGCCTCCTTCGCTGCATTAGCTGCAGCGATATACTCGGCCTCTGTTGTAGAATCAGCAACTGTCTCTTGCTTGGAACTCTTCCAGCTCACAGCTCCTCCATTAATGCAAAACACAAAACCTGACTGAGACTTGGAGTCGTCCCTATCAGTTTGGAAGCTAGCATCCGTGTAACCGCATACAATGAGCTATTCCTCTCCACCATACACCAAGAACACATCATTTGTCCTTCTTAAGTACTTCAGGATATTCTTGACTGCAATCTAGTGACACTCACCAGGGTCTAACTGATACCTGCTAGTCATGCTCAAAGCAAAGGAGACATCGGGTCGAGTACATAACATTGCATAAATGATTGATCCAATTGCCGAAGCATATGGAATCAACTTCATGCGGTCCTTATCTTCACAAGATTTTGGACACTGGTCCTTATAGAGATTCACACCATGAGACATGGGTAAAAATCCTTTCTTAGACTCCAGCATGTTGAACCGCTTCAACACCTTTTCAATGTATGTACTCTGGGTCAAACCCAGCAACTTCTTCAATCTATCTCTATAGATCTTAATACCGATTATGTAAGTCGCTTCACCCAAGTCCTTCATAGAAAAGCAGTTCCCTAGGTCATTCTTAAAAACTTTCAGGGTAGGAATGTCATTCCCAATCAAAAGTATGTCATCTACATACAATATCAGGAAGACAACAATGCTCCTACTGATTCGCTTGTAAACACAAGGCTCATCTTCATTCTTGATGAAACCAAACTCTTTGATTTTCTCATCAAAACGAAGATTCCAACTTTGAGAGGCCTGTTTGAGTCCATAGATGGACCTATTCAGCTTGCATATTTTAGTGGCTTCATTTGGGGATACAAAACCCTCGGGTTGTGTCATGTACACTTCCTCAAGGAGGTTTCACTTAAGGAAAGCCGTTTTGACATCCATCTGTCAGATCTCGTAGTCATAATACGTAGCAATAGCAAGCAATATCCTTATGGACTTAACCATGGCAACAGGGGAAAAGGTCTCATCATAGTCAATACCATGAATTTGCTTGAAACCCTTAGCCACCAGTCGCCCTTTGAATGTCTGTACATTCCCATCCATGTCGGTCTTCTTCTTGAAGACCCACTTGCACCCTATGGGTCGTACCCCTTCAGGTGGTTCTACCAAGTTCCAAACATGGTTTGCATACATGGAGTCCATTTCGGATTTCATAGCCTCAAGACATTTGTCGGAGTCCGGTCCATTTATAGCCTCTTGGTAGGTTGCTGGCTCATCATCATGATCCATAAGCAACACATTACCTATTTGAGGCACGAGAAATCCATATCTCTCAGGCTCAAATCTTGGTCTACCAGATCTACTTAGGACTTGTGCTTCTTGAGTAGGTTCTCTAGCTACACCATCTTGTAGTCCTATCTCAGAATCCAATTCCGGTTCATTCACTACATGTGGTTCTTGAACTTCTTCAAGTTCTACCTTTTCAGTCTTTCTTGATAAGAACTCTTTCTCCAAGAAGACACCAGTCCTTGCGACAAACACTTTGCCCTCGGACGGTAGGTAAAAGTAATACCCTTTCGTTTCCTTAGGATATCCCACCAGATAACATTTATCCGATTTGGGTTCCAGCTTGTCTTGCATTTGACGTCGCACGTATGCCTCACAACCCCAAATTTTAATGAACGACATACTAGGACACTTCCCAGTCCATATCTCATATGGTGTCTTCAGAACCGTTTTCGTTGGAGCGCGATTCAGTGTCATTGCAGCAGTCTCTAAAGCAAAACCCCAAAAGGAAACAGGCAAGTCTGCATAAATCATCATCGAACGTACCATGTCTAACAGAGTACGATTTCTCCTCTCAGATACACCATTATGCTGTGGTGTCCTAGGTGGAGTGAGCTGTGATACAATACCACACTCTTTCAGATGATCACGGAACTCATGACTCAGGTATTCGCCACCTCGATCAGATCGGAGTGCTTTAACCCTTTTACCCAATTGGTTTTCTACTTCATTCTTGAACTCTTTTAACTTTTCAAAGGTCTCGGATTTGCACTTCATAAGATACACATATCCGTATCTACTGAAATCATCAGTAAATGTAACAAAGTAGAAATACCCACCTCTAGCCATGGAACTCATGGGTCCGCATACATCACTATGTACAACACCCAAGAGATCCTCAGCCCTCTCAGTATATCCAGTGAAAGGAGCTTTAGTCATCTTTCCTAACAAACAAGATTCGCATCGCTCAAATGATTCATAATCAAATGAGTCCAAAAGTCCATCTCTACGGAGCTTGGATATGCGCTTCTCGTTTATATGGCCCAAACGAAAATGCCAGAGATATGTAGGGTTTGAGTCATTTGTTCTTAGTCTTTTATTATTTTCTACATTATAGATCAGATTGTCCAAGTTCAAAACATAAAGACTATTAAACAATTGGGCTACAGCATAACAAACATCATTCTTAAATATCGAACAACAGTTGTTCTTAATTATAAAAGAAAAACCAATCATGTCCAAACATGAAATGGATATAATGTTTCTAGTTATGGCCGAAACAAAATAACAATTATCAAGTTCTATTACAAGCCCACTGGGCAAAGAAAGACGGTAAACCCCTACGGCTACAGCAGCAACTCTTGCTCCATTGCCGACACGAAGGTCCACCTCCCCTTTACTCAGCAATCTTCTCTTTCCCAGTTCCTGCACATTTGTACAAATGTGAGAACTACATCCGGTATCCAATACCCAAGATGAAGGAGCAGAAAGGTTTATCTCTATAACGTAAATACTTGAAGCAGAGGTCATACCTCCCTTCATTTTCTACAGACCCTCAATGTACGAAGGACAATTCCTCCTCCAATGAACAGCCTTGCCACAGTGGTGGCATTTCCCCTCCTTCACCGTGCTCTTCTTCTTCATCAGTGCAGAAGACTTGGGCTCAAGATGTGACTTAGGTCCCACCTTCGTCTTCTTGAAGCCCTTGGCCTTGCCCTTGCCCTTATGCACCATCAGTATGGGGCTGGCAGGCTTGGCCTTCTTCATATTGATCTCGGCAGTTCTCAACATACCTAGGAGCTCGGGCAGTGTCTTGTCTATCTCATTTATGTTTTAGTTCAATACAAACTGCTCGTAACTGTCCGGCAACGATTGCAGGATCAGATCTGTGGCCAACTCTTGACCCAGAGGAAAACTCAGTCTTTCAAGGTTCTCTATATACCCAATCATCTTGAGTACGTGAGTCCCTACTGAGTCTCGAACTCCCATCTTGCACTGAAATAACGCTTTTGTGACGTCAAACCTCTCTTGACGAGCTTGCCCTTGAAACATTTTCTTGAGATGCTCGTCAATCTCCTTGCACCCCATATTCTCATGTTGCTTCTGAAGCTCAGAGTTCATGGTGGCAAGCATAAGGCACTCGACGTCTAAAGCGTCATCAGTATACTTCTTATAAGTATCCTTATCATCACGGGATGAATTCCCGGTCGGCACCTCGGGGGCTTCCTCTTCCAAGACATAGAGCTTTCGCTCTTGCCTGAGAACAATTCTCAGGTTCCTGTACTAGTCCATATAATTAGTCCCACTGAGCTTATCCTTCTCAAGGATGGCTCTCAGAGACAACGTTGAGTGCGAACCACTTGCCATGGAATTCTACAAGAATTCATGCAGAATAAATCAGTACCAAAATTTCAAAATACAATTATTTTTTTCTTAATTTGGACTTCAACTAAAACTCCCACTATTTTATTCGAAATAATAGCCCTCACTATCAATTCGGAGAGTTCATGCAAGCTACTCTTTTAGTGGACAAGATCCGTATTTCACCAACACAATGAGTCAGCTTTGGCTTTCCTCTCACGATGTGGTTATTTAGGTAGGCAACGCTTGCCAATTGCATCCTCATGCAATTCTTGTATGGTTGGTGAATAACTCCTTATTCGCATCCATCACATGGTGCATGCCAACCCCATGCCTCTAGGCACTCAACCTTTGAAGTCACCTAGTTAAGCTAGACCCGATATCGACAGTGGGATATCACAATTATGCGCTCGCACCCTTACCAAGATAGATTAATGCACCTTGCTTTGGCAAGCCCACACTTCATCGATCGAGGCAGGAAGAGTGTCATCCCTCGGAAGGCATCCGAACACTTAATATTTGATGAAGGGATTTTTGATAATAGGTTAACAATTAACCATGACCAACATTTGATCAATGTGCACATCTAAAGAAAAACACTTCACTAAAATCCCCATGCATCCCTTATGTGCACAACAGAACACTATCAACATTTGATAGAGGAAAAGGGATAAATCTGAACAACTGGACACTTCCAAATCTTCAGGTTTACATGCATTGGACAAGGGACAAAGGCAACTCAACTTCAAGCAGTAGACAAGCTCATCTCTCCTTATTGGATTCAAAATCCAAAACAAAATCGAGGGATGGTTACTGCTAAGGAGATAGTAATTCCTAACAATTAGAAATTACTACAAAATTCCAGGCGTTCCTGGCGGGGTGCCAAGATTAAATCTAGACATTTAGAACACTTCTAAATCCCTAGGTTTACATGTACTGGAATAACCTAACTTCCAATACAACAAACATGGCCGAAACCTCCCTCTGATACCACTGTTGGGTTTCTCTAAGAGGTTGTCACAACACTTGTGCACGCAGCGGAAGTAATAAAATCTAGAACAACCCAAAGAGATTGGATCGGGCCATGCATGTTGAATCAAGAAGTTAATACAATAAGGCAAAAATTACCTCTTGGGTGTTGAGTCACAACTCAACAAAGATGTTCCAAATATGATTCCTTGTTGGTGGCGAGTTCCACGTAGAATAATATCTACGCCTCTGCAGAAATCCACACGAGCGGGAGAACTCCAAACTTCCGTCACACGGATGGTTGGAAAGAAGATCGGCCGCACCTATGCACTTCCCACGGACAGCTAGGTCCGCGTCAGGGAAAGCAAGACCAACGACGGTCGCCGGAGAGGAGGTGGTCGGCGGAGCGAACAGCCGGCGGCGGAACGTTTCTGTCCGGCGGGATTCGGGAATCGGCGGAGCGAACGAAGAACGGCGGAACACTTCCGTCGGATTCGTCTCGGTCAAAGGGCCAACGATCGCTTTGATTCGATTAGATCTAATTCCCGAAAACCTTAAGTATCTATTTATACCAAAGGCATAAACAGACTTAGGAATATCGCTATCCGCAGACCACCCAGAAAATAAGGGTTCCAGAATCGGCAAGAATCACCCAGCAGATTCAGTGAGAATCAATCGGTGAGAATCTCATGGGATCGGCGAGAATCAGTCGGCGAGTATCAGTCGACGAGAATCAAAGTACAATACTCGACGATTCACTTCGAACGTGGGTTGACGATAATCATCGACCTACGGTCGATGATAGTCGACCCGCGGTCGACGATACTCGTCGACCCGCGGTCGACGATACTCATCGACCCGCGTTCGACGATACTCGTCGACCCGCGTTCGACGATCGTCGACCCTCGGTCGACTATTCTGACCAAACCTTTTCAAGGCAACATATTGCCCAACCCGACGATCGTCTAAGGCAACACTTTGCCCATAACCCCATTCAAGGTCGGTGATTGGTAACCTTTACCAACACAGTCAATCATCCAACTTCTCCACATCTCTTATGTGCGACCCTGCGGGCTCATATCGCGTTGGCAGTGAGATTACATGTTTGACCACTTCTAGATCACAATGGTAACTCCAACAATAAGTACAATAAATGCCAGGCTAAATAACAAACTGGGCTTGGGTGCTTCATCTAGTCATCCTCCTTTGTTACAGAAAAACATATTATCTACTCCTATAAAGTTTGTTTTTAAAAAAGGAAAAGAAAAATTAGAAGATGTAAATATAGAAACTGAAGTTTTTCACAAGACTAAACAAAATAAAAAGAAGAATTTTAATAAAAATTATGTTCAACATAATTCGTCGAACCGAGCTCGACGAAATAACTATTATTAGTCGAACTAAGATCGACGAACTATGAACCCAGAAATTCAATATAACTATTCTACTAACTGCGCTCGACGATCTCAATATAGTTCTTCGAACCACGATCGACAAACATGGGGCGCAGAGAATGAATACTTTCATTCTGTGAACGGTGTTCGACGAACGCATCCCCATTCATCGAACGCAGATCGATGAACTTATTTTACTGTGTCGAACCAAGAATTTTTTAACAGAAACTTTAATTTTTTTTAAAACTTTTAATCAAGCTAAAACTTTTATTAATCCTTTTACCCAGTGGATCATTCCTCCTATGAGATTTCATCCACTAGGTTATAAGGATCAACTTGAATTTTCCTATATTTCTAGTTATAAGTTTGAAAGAAATCAAGGACCTAAGGTTACCTGGGTCAAGAACACCTAACCTATTTTTATGCAGGTGAAGAACTATCCTACCACAGAGGAACAGTGGTATCATGATACTGGGTACTCTAAATATATAAATGGAAGAAAAGCAAATATAACAGACTTCAAGTCAAAGCATGGACCAAAAGTAATATTTGGAGACTCCAGCTGTTGACAAACAAAAGGCTATGGAAATGTCAAAGTTGGAGTAGTTACCTTCAGGAAGGTAGCGTATGTAAGTGGTCTCAACCATAACCTAATATCAATAAGTCAATTATGTGATGAAGGTTATCAGGTATCTTTCAATCAATCTTCTTGCATTCTTACTTCTAGTGACAACAGATCTGTTTTAACTGGAATTAGATAAGGCAACATATAAGTAGTAAATTTTAAATCTGCTAATTAATAAATTTTTTAATTTAATCAAATTAGCTCAACCAATGAATTATGGCATACGAGATTAGGTCTTGTAAACCTTAGGAATATTGCCAAATTATCTTGGGACAACCTTGTTAGAGGACTCCCATCTGGTTCTTATAAGAAGGAAGGACTCTGTAGGGCTTGTAAATTAAGCAAGTAAACTAAAAATAGTTTTAAATCCATTAATAAAAGTGATTCACCCAGGATTTTTTACTTGCTACATATGGACCTTTTTGGCCCTATTGTTGTATTAAGTTTAAGAGGAATGTCATACACTTTAGTTGTTGTTCATGAATTTTCTAGATTCACTTGGGTGTTCTTTCTTAGAAACAAGTCAGATAAATTTAAAGTTCTTACAGACTTTCTCAGGAACATTAAGATTGAGTACTCTACTCAGGTTGCATTGATTAGAAGTGATCATGGCACCGAGTTTGAATCTCTTATGATGAAAGAATTCTGTGAGAAGGAAGGTATCAGACATTATTTTTCTGCTCCTAGAACTCCTCAACAAAATGGGATAGCTAAAAGGAAAAATTGAACCCTAATTGAATCTGCTGGGACATTACTTGTAGATGCTTACTTGCCCTTATCCTTTTGGTCAGAGGCTGTAAGAACATCAAATTATGTTCTTAATAGAAGTTTGATTCATAAACTTAAGGGTAAGACACCTTATGAATTACTTAAAAGAAAGAGACTAAAGCAGATTATTTTTATGTCTTTAGATGCAAGTGTTATATTCATAATAATAACAAGAAACATCATAGGAAATTTGAAGCCAAAGTTGCAGAGGGAATTTTCCTTGGATATTCCAAAGTTAGCATGGCTTATAGGGTTTTTAATAAATCAACACTAAAAATGGAAGAGTCTGTTCATATATCTTTTGATGAGGCTAACATGTTTTATAAGGAGAATAACTCTTCTACCATAGACTCATTACAGGTACCCTATCTGTGTGAGAAGTTGGATTATTTAAACCTTAAACAAGAGGTTACTTTGCATCTCTCTCCACAGATTGATGAAGAATGTGATGAAGATTATGTTGAAATTGTTGAACCAATAACAACAAATGTAATTTCATAAGAGGAATTAACTCCACTAGCTGTTGATGTACATACTCCACCTGCTGATCTTGTCACACTTAGAGATCACCCTATATCTCAAGTGATTGGAGACATATCAGTTGGTGTGCAAACAAGACATAAACTGAACCAAGATCAGATGCATGCTTGCTTCATGTCTCAAATTGAGTCTTAATCCATTAAAGGTGCAGATCTAGATCCCCACTAGATTATTGCAATGCAAGAGGAGCTCAATCAATTTGAGAGGTGTAGATTTTTGGATTTAATTCCAAAACCCAAAGACTACCCAGTCATTAGAACTAAATGGGTCTTCAGGAACAAGTTGGATGCACAAGGAGTAATAGTAAGAAACAAAGCTAAGCTGGTAGCCCAAGGATATTCATAGGAAGAAGGAATGATTATGATCAAACCTTTTCTCCTATTTCAATACTTAAAGCTATCAGGATCTTTCTTTCTTATGCTGCATTCCAAAACTTCAAAGTATATCAGATGGATGTAAAAAGTGTCTTTCTAAATGGAGAACTTAAAGAGGAAGCATATGTTGAACAACCTCTAGTTTTTATATCTTCAACTCATCCCTCTTATGATTTTAAGCTGCATAAAGCCCTTTATGGTCTAAAGCAAGCTCCAAGAGCTTGGTATGAGACCTTGGCTTGTTTTCTTAAAGAGTATAAGTTCATTAGAGGCATTGTAGATAGGACTTTATTTATTAGAAATCATAAATCTAAAATTTTGCTAGTACAAATATATGTAGATAATATAATCTTTGGTTTTACTGATTCAAAACTGTGCAAAAGGTTTTCTGACATGATGCATTCAAAGTTTGAAATGAGTAGCATTGGTGAACTATCCTACTTCCTTGGTCTTCAAGTGAAGCAAACCACTAATTGTATCTTTATATCCTAATCTAAATATGCTAAAGAGCTACTTAAAAGATTTGGGATGTCAGATGCCTCAGCCATAAAAACACCCATGCCCTCCAATGCTGTAGTTGATTCTGAAAGTGAGATCTATCCTAGAGATTAAAACACACAACAAGAAAAATAAAGAAAAGAAATAAAGGCAAACAAGATGACACAAGAATTTTATAGTGGTTCCCCTAAACTTTGGTAGTCCACTCTTCTACCACCCTAGGTAGGAATCCACTGCAAGAAGAGTTGATCAGGTGTCTTGGGCACCAATGAGCTTTTGATAAGGTGCTCAAAAACAAAAATAGCTTTTTTGATCAGGTGTCTTGCCACCACTGAGTTTTGATAAGGTCTCAGAAACCAAGCAGAACTTTTGAAGGGAGTTCAAGAACCCTTTTATAGTGGGGAAGGGAGAGTTGATGTTGTCTTCTCTGTTCAACAATCAAAGAGAAGCACAAGTGGATTTTAATGATGTTGTCAAAGCTCCCCCTGAGATATGCAATGGTTCAGGAAGAAGAGCTTTGCATAGGGTGATAGGTCTTCAATGATTGAGATCTCCAACAAATGATGATTTCAGTAAAGGCTAAAATGTGTTGTGTCTGGAGTCTTGAATGATGAAGCCTTGATTATGTTGATCTTCCATTAAGCCTTCAGACTGATGTAGAGTAGTTGTCTCTTCAGGCTTCCTGGAACAGTAGATCTGAGAAGATCACTGGCTATACATGTGATGTTGAGCACTTCCTGGAACTCTGATTCCTGTATCTCTTTCTCCTCTCCTCCTTGTTCTTTTTCACTCCTTTCTACTCTATATCTCTGTGTATATATTCTTATAGGAGGCCAATGATCATTTGAATTCTTGCATTTATTACTGTTGCCTCTTAGTTACTCCAACGGCTATAATCTCCATAAATGCATTCTTGTAACTGTCCTGTAATAAAGCTGTGTTGGAATATGAATAGCTTACTTTGATTGGACCAAGGTTTTCCTGAAAATCTGCCTGGGAACTTGCGTTCAGTGTGATGGAAAAAATCGTCGATCTCAACAAGATGATCGTCGATCTGATCTCAACTATCGTCGATCTGAGCTCAGAGATATTGGAGCTGGTCTGTGATAGAAAACGTCGATCTGAGCTCAGAGATCGTCGAACGAAATTCGACGCCTTGTGGACCTGAGCTCAAAGATCGTCGATCTCAGCCTAACGCTTAAACTCATCTCGTCGATCTGAGCTCGACGCCAAGGTTGAATTCTTAATTCTTCTCTTGACTGATTTTTCTTGGCTGATTTCTTCAATCTCTGAGAACTTCTGACTTAGCACATCCTATGACCCTTAGCTATACATTGATGGGTCAATCTAATAGTCCTAAAGACATAGTGATCCTGACCCAAATCCAAACTAGGGTGTTCCAGCAATCTCCCCCTATTTGGGTTAGGTTTACTATTTACATGAAAATATTACAATAAATATTACAAAGCATAAGATATAAAAAGAAAAGCTTTGCATTGTTATCTTCTGTTGCTGTTAAAACTGACTGCTGCTGGCTTTACAAAACTCCCCCTACGTTGATGCAGTAACTGTGATTGGAGGAGGCTGGGATGACTTTGAAAATTATATTTTGATTGAGTCATCCAGCTAATTCTTATAGATTGTACCTGCAGAAGGCTATGGTAGAGATTGCTCTCTCCTTGAAAAGGATATGTTAGCATAAAAATGATATTTGTCCAGCAAATTTTATTATGATTCTGAATCTGAAAAACAAAGTCTGATATCTTCCTTCCTATAGAATTTCATTTCATCAGAAGAGATTCAAACTCAGTTCCATGATCACTGCTGACCAATGAAAATAGAGTAGAGGACTCAATCTAAATGAATTTAGAAAAATATCTATAAGAAATATAAAGTTATCTGACAGAGAATTCTCATACGGAAATCCTAACATAATTTTGAACAAGATATCAAAAAGATAGAAGAAGCCCTAAGAAAAGATGTTTCCTAATAAATTTGTTAAAAATAGGAAAAGGATTTGAAAATATTTTAAATAATTTATCCTTATAATTATAAATCAAATTTATGAGAAAGCAGACTGAGTTCGACGATTTTATATAGGATCATCGATCTGAGTTCGACGGTCTAAACACATTTCGTCGATTAAAATGTTTCTTCTTCCTTTGAATATATTATGAAAACATTCCTCTGAGAAGTTTTATTTCCTCCTCAGCTTTTATTGAATCTTGGCAGCAAAATTGAAGTTCTGAGTTAACTGAACTGAAAATGAAGTTAGATAATACTTGATCCTCCTCAGGTTTTGATTTTCCTTCTGTTTGTTCAGCCTCTAAACTGCTGCAGGAAGTATTGATGGCCATTAAGTAGAATTTTTTGGCCCTTGCTTCCTCCTCTTCATCTTCAAATGATGATTCATCATTTGATACATCCCAAATAACATCTAGGGATACTGATTCTCCTCCTTCAAATAACATGTTGTGGCTTCTTTCTGTTGTTCCATCCACTGGTTCAAAAGCCATTTGTTGAAGAGAATCCCATATCTCCTTAGTTGTTGATCATTCAACAACTTCCTGGAATAAGTCATCAGATAATGACTATGCTTGGATATTCATGGCTCTGGCATCAGCTAGTCTTGCCCTTTTAGTTGTTGTTGCTGAGGTTGGGAAACCTATCATAATGGCATATATTATTTCTTCAATAATATTGTCCATAAATGACTTAATTCTTGTCTTCTAGAGTGTAAATTTGTTTATGTTGCACTTAGGAGGTCTGGTGCTAAAAAATTCCATATTCTTACTATGTGAAAAACAAAATAATTTATCTAACTTGGATGGATCAAAAGAGAGATCTTTTGGTTCAGGTGTTAGCCTGTATAAACAACCAAACTAGTGAAGATCTAGTTGTTGAATAACCAACCTAACTCTGATACCACTTGAAAGTGAGATCTATCCTAGAGATTAAAACACACGGCAAGAATAATAAAGAAAATAAATAAAGGCAAACCAAACGACACAAGAATTTTATATTGGTTCCCCTAAACTTGGGTAGTCCACTCTTCTACCACCCTAGGTAGGAATCCACCGCAGGAAGAGTTGATCAGGTGTCCTGGGCACCAATGAGCTTTTGATAAGGTGCTCAAAAACCAAACTGGATTTTTTGATCATGTGTCTTGCCACCACTGAGTTTTGACAAGGTCTCAAAAAACAAGCAAAACTTTTGAAGGGAGTTCAAGAACCCTTTTATAGTGGGGAAGGGAGAGTTGATGTTGTCTTCTCTGTTCAACAATCAAAGAGAAGCTCAAGTGGATTTTGATGATGTTGTCAAAGCTCCCCCTGAGATCTGCAATGGTTCATGAAGAAGAGCTTTGCATAGGGTGATAGGTCTTCAATGATTGAGATCTCCAGCAAATGATGATTTCAGCAAAGGCTGAAATGTGTTGTGTCTAGAGTCTTGAATGATGAAGCCTTGATCATGTTGATCTTCCAGTAAGCCTTCAGACTGATGTAGAGTAGTTGTCTCTTCAGGCTTCCTGGAACAGTAGATCTGAGAAGAGCACTGGCTATACAGGTGATGTTGAGTTCTTCCTAGAACTCTGATTCCTGTATCTCTTTCTCCTCTCCTCCTTGTTCTTTTTCACTCATGTCTACTCTGTATCTCTGTGTATATATTCTAATAGGTGGCCAATGGTCATTTGAATTCTTGCATTTATTACTGTTGCCTCTTAGTTACTCCAACGGCTATAATCTCCATAAATGCATTCTTGTAACTGTCCTGTAATAAAGCTATGTTGGAATATGAACAGCTTACTTTGATTGGACCAAGGTTATCCTGAAAATCTACCTGGGCACTTGCATTCAGTGTGATGGCAGAAATCGTCGATCTCAACAAGATGATCGTCGATCTGAGCTCAACTATCGTCGATCTGAGCTCAGAGATATTGGAGCTGGTCTGGGACAGAAAACGTCGATCTGAGCTCAGAGATCGTCGAACGAAGTTTGACACCTCGTGGACCTGAGCTCAGAGATCGTCGATCTCAGCTTGACGCCTAAACTCATCTCGTCGACCTAAGCTCGACGCCAAGGTTGAATTCTGAATTCTTCTCTTGACTGTTTTCTCTTGGCTGATTTCTTCAATCTCTGAGAACTTCTGACTTAGCACATCCTATGACCCTTAGCTATACATTGATTGGCCAATCTAATAGTCCTAAAGACATAGTGATCCTGACCCAAATCCAAACTATGGTTTTCCAACAGATTCTAATGAACAGGGCAAACCAGTTGATTAGAAAATATATAGGGCTATCATTGGGTCCTTATTGTATCTTACAACTAGTAGGCTTGATATTATGTTTGTTACTTGTATTTGTGCTATATTTCAAGTCAATCCTAAAGAATCTCACCTTATTTTATTAAAAAGGATTTTAAGATATATAAAGGGTTGTTCTAATCTAGGACTCTGGTATCCTACTGAGTCAGAATTTGAATTAATTGGATTCAAAGATGCTAACTTTGCTGGATGTAGAGTTGATAGGAAAAGCACATCAGGAACTTGTCAATTCCTTTGTGATAGGATTGTGTCCAGGTTTTGTAAGAAGCAAACATCTGTGTCAACTTCAACTGTTTAAGATGAATACATATCAGTAGGTAGTTGCTGTTCAAAGATTTTGTGGATTTAAAATCAACTTCTGGATTATGGTTTCAACTTAAATAATTCAACCATATTTTGTGATAATACCAGTGCAATTTCAATTGCACAAAATCCAGTGCATCATAGTAGGACCAAGCATGTAGAGATAAGACATCATTTCATTAGAGACAATGTGGACAAAAATAAAATTAATCTTGTCTTTATCTCTATTGATTTACAAAGGGAAGATATTTTCACCAAACCCTTAGATGAAAAGAAACATCTGTTCTTCCTAAATCAGCTAGGTATGATTAATAAAGAAGCTTTAATTTGATTTTTGTTTGTGGTCGACAAATTGTCCATTTTTCGTCAAACGAAGATCGATGAACTGTGAACTCTTCGTGGAGTGTTCGTCGAACGGAGACCGACAAACCTTCCTTTGTGAAACTTTTCGTCGAACGGAGATTGACGAAGTTTGTTTAAGAAAATTTTTCATCGAACAGAGAACGACGAAATGTTATCTTCTCTTCAAACTTATATCGACACTTTTATATCTTTGCAAGATTTTTCGTCGAACTGAGTTCGAAGTTTTATTTTTCATTGGACCGAGTTCGTCTTTTCATCTTCGGAAAACTTATTATTAGGTTTTCATCGAACTCCATCCTGCACTTTTGAGTTCTCTTGCAGTTGATCTTTTCGTTTTGTCGGACAACAATGGCGATTTCTGCGGCGACTCTCTCCGAGTTGAAGTTTGATGCCAGTTTTGACATTGATATTGATTCCTTCAACCATTCTGACAAATATTCAAAGACATTCTCCAATTATTTGAGGCTCAAAAACTAAGGAAGTTCATGAGTACAAGGATTAAGCTTCCTGTATCTGAGATAAAGGGATGGGACTATACTACAAGGACTCCTGTCTCCTCCACAATCCTTGGATCAATATCTGGACAACAGGTTCCTCTTACACCTATTATTCTTACAAAAGTTTTTGGCTTTATTAATGGTGAATATGAAATAGAACTATCTAGTGCTGAGTTTGATGAAATGTTAGAAAGGATGGGTCACTCCCAGGGAAACCCTAATCATTTGATGAAGAAAAATCTCTCTGCTGAATTTAAGTTTTTGGCTGATGTTGTGGGCAAGGTAATCTTGGCCAAGCATACTTCTCATGATTACATAACCAGACAAAAATTTTTGTTGATGAGTGCCTTGGTGAATCAAAAGTCAGTTAACTAGGGAGGAATTCTGTTTGATTCTATTAAGAAAAAGATGAATAAGAAGGATGTAGGATATGGCAGGATTTTGGGCATCTTTCTGCAGGCCAAATGCCTAAAATTATTGGTCTCCCAGACCATATTTATCAATGCTTCCAAGAGGCTCACATCAGCTCTCTTTGTAAGATGATAGAGGGTCATCACTAAGCCCTCGAGGGATTCCTCTTCCAGGACTGCTTCTTAGGACACAAGGGCTCCTGCATCCACTCCTCAAACCTTAGAAGAAGTTCCTGATCTTCCTCCCTCTCCTACTCATTTACAACCTCCACCTCCATAACCCAGACAGTCATCTCCTCCTCCTCCACAACCTATTTTTTCTGAGGAACTTCCTCCATCACCTCTACCATCTATGGTCATTGAAGACATTCCATCACTTCCACATTCTCCAGTTCCTCAATCACCTCTACTATCTTATCATATTGAGTACATTCCTTCTACCTCTTTTCCTACATTCAATCTACTCTCTCCTCCATCTCCACCTCATTCACCAGTTCAGGGATTTATTCAAGATGAACTCCCATCTATCATCCCTCCATCTTAAATTCCAAAAGCATTCGCAATCTGTCCAAACTGTCATCAACCTTCAATTACATCAACTTCCACTCAAAATCTGCCATCTACATCTACTCAGAACTCTTCTGAGTTTATGTATTTGGATTTTTCTTCTATTGCTAATAATCTTCTTGAATTTCTAACTCCTACCCTCAAAAAGCTAATAGAAGAAGCAGTAGCTCCTATTATTGCTTCTATTACTTCCCTATCTTCTCAACTTGCCTCCTCCTCTATTGTCCCTTCTTTTGGGGGCCTAGATTCATGTTTCCCTAGATCTATGTAGGTGGAGATGCTTAATGAATAAGATCCATCAGCTCTTGCTCCAGTCCCAACAGCAGAAGCAGTTATTTTTCAAGATACAGAGATGCTCAGTAAAGTTGAAGAAGCAGTTGCTGAAACTCCTAAAGTTGCTACTGTTTGGAATGTCTCTATTAATCCCGCATTAAACTTGAGTTCTTTATTATCAGGTTTTGATACTCTGCACAACAGTTTTTCTCCAGTTTTTGAGAATACTTCTAATAAGGCTATAGTATGTTATACAACTCAAATTAGCTCTTCAGTTCTATAATAACTTAGAAACAGTCTTTCAGTTATTTCTCCTAGTAATAATCCAGTCCCTGAGACTGTAGCAGCTATTGAGAAAATAGATCTTATAAAGAAATTCCTTTCCCCTCAAACTTATGCTTGGGATGAATCCCCTATGCCCAATTTTGATGATATCATGTTTCAAGACATGGATACAGAGGATATAGATCCACAACCACAAGCTGAAAGAGAAGATATAGTTACACAGCCATAGGCTCAGACAGAAATATCTGTTGATGTGTTAAAATAGATCGATGCTCTATATGATCAACCAGTTGATGAATCTTATAATGATTCAAAGGATTTAGAGGACTCAAAAGACTTTGGTTCCAAGAAGAGGAAATTTACGAAGAAGGCATCAGCTAAAGTTGTTTTTAAACCTTCCTCTACAGCTGACATTCCATACAACATCCTGGATGGGATTACTCTCACTCCAGAAACTCCACACTAGATGAGATATTCTAAGAATCAACAGAAAGCCAGAAAGACGAGTAGGAGATACTCTCCACCTCAACAATCTAGGAGAGGTCCTCCTCCTCCTCCTCCAGCAGTTGGTTCTGCAGGAAATTTTTCTTCATCTCAAAGGTCTAAAACTTCTCAGCAATCCATACATTCTAATCAGGAACAGGATAGACCTTCAAGGTCTGAGTCTCACAGCAGCTAGAGCAGCCATCGACATTTAACTCAAGAAAGGCCACCATCTCCAATCTATGATCCAGAGATGGATCCCAACTTCAGAATGGCCAGGTTCAATGAGATTATAACTCTTTCTCAGATCAGGAAAGCCAGAGAAGAAGGGAAGGATACATCCCAATTCTCAACAATGTCTCACTACAGACAGAAAGAGATAGACAGGTATGCAAAGGAAAATCTATTTAATGTTGACCAATATATGTCTTTGCATTTAGAGGCAGTTGTGCCTAGAGCTACTTCTGTGAAGATTCTTTGTTCTAAAGACATGAAGATGACACAGAAAGAAGCAGAAGACCCTACCAGAAAAGTGATTTTCACTAAACCTGCTTAAGATATTTCTTCTATAGCTTCACATAAGGATTCATAATTCTTAACTTATGCTCTATAAACTTTATTTTTGTTATAATATACTCACAAGGCACATTTGTTCATATCTGCTGAATTATTTATAATTCTGTCAGATACTTTCTTGCTTTGTGATTTTCTTTATTTTTATAGTGTCCTCACCAAAATAGGGGAAGATTGTTGGAACCCAACTTGTGATTTGGGCTAGGATCATTATTAGGATTGATTAGATGACCCAACATATATAGTCTAGGGTCATAGGATGTTTTCATGGTCAAGGTCTGTCACATGATGTTAGATTGTTGGAACCTACCTTCAGATGAATTTAAATACAGAAGACTTTAGAAAAAAAACAGTTAAAATTATGCAGAAAAAGTCATTCGAATAAAGCTGAACTAAGTTCGACGATCGTCGATCTCTGAACAACGAACTCAAAGTTCCTTCTCTGAGTTAAGCTCAACGAAAGTCAAGTTGAGGTTGACGAATTGCTTTCTCTACTTTAAATTTCAGCTCGACGAAGGACTTACTCAGTTCGACGAACTTGGAGCTCAGATTGAAGAAGTAAATTATTCATTTCAACGATCTTGGAGATCTGCTCAACGAAAGAGAGTTATCAGCTCGATGAACTTGGTGCTCAGGTCGACAAAAATTTGCTGAGTTCGACTAACTCCTTCCAGGTTCTGTTCGACTAATTCTCTGCAGTTTTTCAGTTCAACTAATGACAGATCGATTTCAAATAAATTCAATAAAGTAATACTCTGATAATTAATGCATAATATTCCCAATGAATATAGTCGTTGTTGAAGCCAAAAATGACCGAAGCAAAATTTGACTTATGTGGAGTTCGGGGTCCCAAAAGAGGGGTGACCGCACACCTACTACACTTAAATGAAAAATCTAGGCTCTAGACTAGGAACGTAAGGGACAGACCCAAGGTCTCAGCATGGAGGTCCCATCGCATACCCGGAAGACTAACAAACTCTTCCCCTCCCAAGCCAAAGACTGAGCTAAGACACCTACGGAGGGCGCTCTTGGCCGACCGGAACATCTAAGGAGGGTCTCAAGACCAACTCTCTCCTATCAAGATGTGTCTACTTGGGTCTATACAAAATGCTCCTCACCCGCACTACTAATGGCGCAACATCGTCGAGCAATTCTATGACACGCTGCCCAACTGGGCTGCAAACAGCGTGACTCCGCTGTCCCAAAAGTACTATCAACAGGCCATCAGGGGCTTCCCGTCATAAACCTCGGGGCTCCCACGGGACGAGCGGTTCACGAGCACACCACTCGCCCAATACAAAAAGAGTAAATCATACATTCACAGAGCATCACAGATTATAAATTTACAGGAATATAAATTCCATACATCGGCACGCAGGCCGACAATATGAATAAACTAGGCCTTCGAGGGCCGGCACAAGCTTGGGCTTAAGCCTGCTATTCCTCGCTTGGTACTGCAACACCTGTACGCCAACGTCTCAACTAGCGGCGACCAACGAGGCATCGGTCGGCTAACAAAAGTGGGCCAAACACAATGTACGCACCCCCGTTATTGGGGCTATGGTGCATATTCCCTGCAAGTAGATAATATCCAACTTCCTCGGAGTCTTCTCCGGGAACCCCAGAACATCACCAATCCGGCTCACACGTCCGGATGGGCTTCACACAGAACATCACCAATTCGGCTCATACGTCTGGATGGGCTTCACACAGCATGCCTAAATCCGTACTCACACTTCCGGATACTAGATGCAATTAATAGCGGGGACGTACACATCAACCCATCGGAGAGCTCCCTTCCCCCACCCATTGGTGGAGAGGGGCTTCCATGCAAATATGTAAAATAAGGGCTTCACCTGCCCAAGTAGAAACATCGTTACCCTTGACGCGTGTTTGGCGGTGGCGCAGCCGTGTATTGACCGTACAAGCACGGATCCGGACATCGCAGCATGAACTCTGATCCTTTTTCTTGTTGTGGATCTTTGTAGCAATATCCTCTTCATGAGAGGCTTGGGCAACCCTTACTGGAGGTGGCTTCCTCCTCGCGGTGGCGGCCTGGGAAGGAGAAGATCGGGGCAGCCTGGATAGGAGGTGGGAGGAGGCGGCTCGGGTTGCACTTGCCAGCGGCGGCGACGAGGATGGAGATCAAGTTCGGGCCTTGCTTTTCCCTAGGCGGTGGCAGGAAGAGGGGGCGAGAGAAACTCGGCCCTGGCCGGCGACGGGAGAGAAGGAGGAGCCTTGCTCTTTGCTTGGCCGGTGACGGGAGAGATGGAGGGAGGAGCGGTTGTCCCGCTCCAGGCGGCCGAGCGACGGGGAGAGAGGGAGAGGAGCGGCTGTCCTGCTCTAGGCGGCCGAGCGACGGGGGAGAGAGGGAGAGGAGCGGCTGTCCTGCTCCATGCAGTCGATCCCTAGCTGGAAAGGAAAATCCCATGCCTCCTTCTTTATTTTGCTTTTTCCTGCTGCCCTGTACCCGAGCCCCTCTCCTCCCCTTTTTCTTTTTACTTTTTCCTGTACCCGATGCCTGCCCCCCTCCTTTTTCCTGCTGCCTTCCCCATCTCCTCAATGTTATATAATCTATATATTATATTATGTATATTATATAATATGCATATATATATATATATATATATTATATATTAGAAATCCTATGCCCGTAAAAACTCGCACGCCTGCACGAGCATCCGCACGTCTTCGAACGGGGCTGCACCAAATTGTCGCTCAAAGTCCGCCACAAGTCCGCCACTTGGGGAGGATCCCGCTCGGGCAGATACGGGGTTGTACACAATCCCCGCTCTTTTCGAGTTTGGTACAAGCTGGGAAAGAAATGTCCAACCCCAAGTATCCGGCGAGTGGGAGCCGACCCAAAGAAAAATTTTGAGAGAATCTCTCACTTGGAGATAAAGGGAGCTCCGCACCATGACTTAAATCAGAAATAACTCACCCTGAAAATGCTGCCAAAACAAATCTATTTGTCAAAAACCGAACCAAGCTACCATTTCATGTTGGGGCCAAAAATGTTGATACATGTTTTGCTAGGCAAGAAGCTACTATTTAAAACGAGCGTATATTCTATAAACACAATCATCTCATTTTCCCACAAGCAATTTATATATTCGCCGAATCAGCATTAAAAGAAACAAAATCTCTCATATTCTTTTTCAGTTCTAAATCAAGTGATGTATTAGTATTAGTCTACTCCATTTATCCAAATAAAAATGCTGATTTCAAATATGATTTAAACTATGGTTATCCCTTTTTGAAAAAGTATTGCACATTTTTCAAATTTTCTTATGAGACCAAACCCTTTCCAAAACCTTTTTCCGATCCACATCCTTTCCCCCCAGGTGTGTCTACCCCCCTACCTAGCTAATGAGAGTATGGACAGCGAGTCTACCCGGAGCCGAGCCGCGCTCGGGGTAGTGCAGAACCAAGAACCAAGAACCAGACCTCTCCCCAACAGGCGAGCCTACGAACCTGCTAGCTAGATTGGAGCCTTCGCAACG
The DNA here is from genome assembly GCA_039513925.1 of Platanthera zijinensis. Lineage (NCBI taxonomy): Eukaryota > Viridiplantae > Streptophyta > Magnoliopsida > Asparagales > Orchidaceae > Platanthera > Platanthera zijinensis. The sequence goes on from CM077097.1 coordinate 44,809,560, forward strand.
GGTCTACCTGGGGCCGAGCTGCGCTCGGGGTAGTGCAGAACAAAGGACCAAGAACAATACCTCTCCCCCACATGCGAGCCTACGGACCTGCAAGATAGATGGGAGCCTGCGCAGTGGGTCTACCTAGGGCCGAGCCGCGCTCGGGGTAGTGCAGAACCAAGGACCAAGAACCAGACCTCTCCCCCACAGGCGAGCCTACGAACCTGCCAGCTAAATGGGAGCCTCCACAGCGGGTCTACCTGGGGCCGAGACCGGCTCGGGGTGTCGTAGAAGCGGCTAAACTGAAGTATCCCAAAAGCCAACCTTTCCCCCACAGGCGAGCCTTCGGACCTGCCAGCTTGATGGGAGCCTGCGCAGCGGGTCTACCTGGGGCCGAGCCCGGCTCGGGGTGTCGTAGAAGTGGCTAAACTGAAGTATCCCAAAAGCCAACCTATCCCCCACAGGTGAGCCTTCGGACCTGCAAGCTTGATGGAAGCCTGCGCAGCGTGTCTACCTGGGGCCGAGCCCGGCTCGGGGTGTCGTAGAAGCGTATAAACTGAAGTATCACAAAAGCCAACCTTTCCCCCACAGGCGAGCCTTCGGACCTGCCAGCTAGATGGGAGCCTACGCAGCGGGTCTACCTGGGGCCGAGCCCGGCTCGGGGTGTCGTAGAAGTGGCAAAACCGAAGTATCACAAAAGCCAACCTTTACCCCACAGGCGAGCCTTCAGACCTGCCAGCTTGATGGGAGCCTGCGCAGCGAGTCTACTTGGGGCGGAGCCCGGCTCGGGGTGTCATAGAAGTGGCAAAACCGAAGTATCATAAAAGCCAACCTTTCCCCCACAGGCGAGCCTTCGGACCTGCCAGCTTGATGAGAGCCTGCGCAGCGGGTCTACCTGGGGCCGAGCCCGGCTCGGAGTGTTGTAGAAGCGGCTAAACTAAAGTATCTCAAAAGCCAACCTTTCCCCCACAGGCGAGCCTTCGGACCTGCCAGCTAGATGGGAGCCTGCGCAGCGGGTCTACCTGGGGCCGAGCCCGGCTCGGGGTGTCGTAGAAGTGGCAAAACCGAAGTATCACAAAAGCCAACCTTTCCCCCACAGGCGAGCCTTCAGACCTGCCAGCTTGATGGGAGCCTGTGCAGCGGGTCTGCCTTGGGACGAGCCCGGCTCGGGGTGTCGTACAAGTTGCAAAACTGAAGTATCACAAAAGAAAACCTTTCCCCCACAGGCAAGCCTTCGGACCTGCCAACTTGATGGGAGCCTGCGCAGCGGGTCTACCTGGGGCCTAGCCCGGCTCGGGGTGTTGTAGAGGCGGCTAAACGAAAGTATCCCAAAAGCCAACCTTTCCCCCACAGGCGAGCCTTTGGACCTGCCAGCTAGATGGGAGCCTGCGTAGCGGGTCTACCTAGGGCCGAGCTCGGCTCGGGGTGTCATAGAAGTGGCTAAACCGAAGTATCCCAAAAGCCACCTTTCTCCCACAGGCGAGCCTTCGGACCTGCCAGCTAGATGGGAGCCTGCGCAGCGGGTCTACTTGGGGCCGAGCCCGGCTCGGGGTGTCGTAGAAGTGGCTAAACTGAAGTATCCCAAAATCCAACCTTTCCCCCACAGGCGAGCCTTCGGACCTACCAGCTAGATGAGAGCCTGCACAGCGGGTCTACCTGGGGCCGAGCTCGGCTCGGGGTGTCGTAGAAGTGGCTAAACTGAAGTATCACAAAATAAAGTTGAATAAAGTTGAATAAGAACGTTAAAGATCAACCAAATTTGTGATAGATTAGGAGCCAGCTCGTCGGTGTACCAAATTCTAAACAAAGAATACAGAGCAAAAATAACACTGCCACTTTTGGGTACGACGTTAAGTGAGAATTTAATACCGCTTCCACATTTTAACATGGCCAAATGAAAAATAAAGATTTGCCAAATCAAGACAACACTAGAGAGAAAGGAAAATAACAAACATTGGAATTTTATGATGAAATAAATTCAGCTACAATAAGATTGAGTATGCAAGAGAAGTAAAACACAAGGCCTATAACACCATATATACTAGAGAGTACACCTAATAATACTTTCATAAACTTGATCACTCACATACCCAGGAAAATAGTAATTTATCTTTGGTATCGCACATTATACAATTGAGGACTTCGGCAACGTCCTTCCCAAAAGTTCTTCTCAATGCTCTTTCCGGTAGGACAGGACAGACTCCCCTTTCCTTATCTAACAAATCTATATTCTTTAGTGCCAAAACATCAGTATCATCTTCATGAAAGTCACCATCATGAAAACATGAACTGCTAAGTCTCGCCTTAAACTCGGCCATCTTAATTTCTCCTTCCTTACACTCGTCCAAGATGTGAAACATGTTAGGGAAGTGCTAAGTCTCGCCGCCGCCACTCAAAAGTGCGAAACGTGAGCAGGAGGAAAAACTCATCTCCTGCCCTTCCCCTAAACTGCCTACTTTAGGTCCATTAGATTTGGTTCATGCTGATCTATGGGGACCTACTAGCACACCCTCACTAGAAGTAAAACGATATTATCTCCTTCTGGCTCTTTAAAGCATGAACAGGGAAAACATTTGGGATGAAATATCGAGACCGTCAGGAGTGACCCTGAGGGGTGGGAGGGGACTTCTTTCATCACATGACCCTGGTCGTCACTTTGTTCCTCTTCTATAGCCACGACGTTCAACTGAGTTTTTCTGTGCTAGCCACTCTCCACACTCACCACACCATAACTGTTGAAGCCAAAAATGACCGAAGCCAAAATTGACTTCTGTGGAGTTCGGGGTCCCAAAAGAGGGGTGACCGCACACCTACTATACTCAAATGAACAATCTAGGCTCTAGACTAGGAACGTAAGGGACAGACCCAAGGTCTCAACATGGAGGTCCCACCGCATACCCGGAAGACTAACAAGCTCTTCCCCTCCCAAGCCAAAGACTGAGCTAAGACACCTTCGGAGGGCGCTCTTGGCCGACCGGAACATCTAAGGAGGGTCTCAAGACAAACTCTCTCCTATCAAGATGTGTCTACTTGGGTCTATACAAAATGCCCCTCACCCGCCCTACTAATGGCGCAACATCGCCGAGCAATTCTATGACACGGTGCCCAACTGGGCTGCAAACAGCGTGACTCCGCTGTCCCAAAAGTGCTATCAACAGGCCATTAGGGGCTTCCCGGCATAAACCTCGGGGCTCGCACGGGACGAGCAGTTCACGAGCACACCACTCGCCCAAGACAAAAAGAGTAAATCATACATTCATAGAGCATCACAGATTATAAATTTACAGGAATATAAATTCCATACATCGGCACGCAGGCCGGCAATATGAATAAACTAGGCCTTCGAGGGCCGGCACAAGCTTGGGCTTAAGCCCGCTATTTCTCTCTTGGTACTGCAACACCTATACGCCATCGTCTCGACGAGCGGCGGCCAACGAGGCATCGGTCAGCTAACAAAAGCAGGCCAAACACAATGTGCACACCCCCGTTATTGTGGCTATGGTGTGTATTCCCTGCAAGTAGATAATATCCAACTTCCTCGGAGTCTTCTCCGGGAACCCCAGAACATCACCAATCCGGCTCACACATCCGGATGGGCTTCACACAGAACATCACCAATTCGGCTCATACGTCCGGATGAGATTCACATAGCATGCCTAAATCCGTACTCACACTTCTGGATACTAGATGCAATTAATAGCGGGGACGTACACGTCAACCCGTCGGAAAGCTCCCTTCCCCAACCCGTTGGTGGAGAGGGGCTTCCATGCAAATATGTAAAATAAGGGCTTCACCTGGCCAAGTAGAAACATCGTTACCCTTGACTCGTGTTTGGCGGCGGCACAGCCGTGTATTGACCATACAAGCACGGATCCGGACGTCGTAGCATGAACTCTGATCCTTTTTCTTGTTGTGGATCTTGGTAGCAATATCCTCTTCATGAGAGGCTTGGGCAACCCTTGCTGGAGGCGGCGTCCTCCTCGTGGCGGCGGCCTGGGCAGGAGAAGATCGGGGCGGCCTGGACAGGAGGTGGAAGGAGACGGCTCGGGTTGCACTTGCCGGCGGCGGCGACGAGGATGGAGAGCAAGTTCGGGCCTTGCTTTGCCCTAAGCGGTGGCGGGAAGAGGGGGCGAGAGAAACTCGGCCCTGGCCGGCGAGGGGAGAGAAGGAGGAGCCTTGCTCTTTGCTTGGCCGGTGACGAGGGAGATGGAGGGAGGAGCGAATGTCCCGCTCCAGGAGGCCAAGCGACGGGAGAGAGAGGGAGAGGAGCGGCTGTCCTACTCCAGGCGGCCGAGCGACGGGGGAGAGAGGGAGAGGAGCGGCTGTCCTGCTCCAGGCGGCCGAGCCCTAGCTGGAAAGAAAAATCCCATGCCTTCTTCTTTATTTTTCTGTTTCCTGCTGCCCTGTACCCGAGCCCCTCTCCTCCCCTTTTTCTTTTTTACTTTTTCCTGTACCCGATGCATGCCCCCCTCCTTTTTCCTGCTGCCTTCCCCATCTCCTCATTGTTATATAATCTATATATTATATAATATATTATATTATGTATATTATATAATATGCATATATATATATATATATATATATATATATATATATATTATATATTAGAAATCCTACGCCCGTAAACATTCGCACGCCCGCACGAGCATCCACACGTCTTGGAACGGGGCTGCACCAAATTGTCACTCAAAGCCTGCCCCAAGTCCGCCACTTGGGGAGGAACCCGCTCGGGCGGATACGGGGTTATACAGCCGTTACCAGGCAGCATTAATTATGGATTTTGCAGAGTTATTAAGATACCAAATTACTGGGACAGTTATGAAAATACATTCAAGACAAATTGAGCCGTTCCAACTCCCAGAGATTATGTAGATAATTTCAAGGAAAGATTTTAAAATTCAAAGGTTTGAAATCTGCTATCATATTTATACTCCTTTAGAAAATTACAGATGCTAATGAATGTAGAATAGAATATAGAAAATAAGTGAAGAACAAATACAGTTTTACATACAGAGTTCTTCATCATCTGCTTCGAGCTTTCAAGAGACAACAAATCAATTATCAGTCTGAAAGTTTTGCTGAAGAGCAACATCAATTTTGAAGGCCTACACCCTGAAGTAAAGCTTCCATCTCCTGATCATCTAAATAACTCAGGGGGAGCTTTGACAACATCAATAATCCACTAGTCTTCTTAGAGATTCGAGACAGAGAAGACAAAATCATTTTCATTCTTATTTCACCGTGTACAGGGTTTTAACTCCCTTCAAAAGTTAACCTTTTTGTTCACAAGTCACCTGATAAAAAGACTTGGGATTGGTTTTTGGGCACCTGATCAAAAGCTCAAAAGGTTGTTAGATCTCCCTTAGAAAAATAGATCTTCTGGTGACATGGCACCTGAGACAAAACCTGTGGTGGCAGAGAACCCAAGCAAAAACCTGTAGTGGATTCCTACCAAGGAGGTAGAAGAGTGGATGTACCCAGGTTTATTGGGGAACCACTATAAATTCCTTGTGTCATCTAGATTGCCTTTACTTGTTTTATTTGTGTTGTGATTTTTTATTTTTCATATACATATATATCACCTACTTTAATCCACTATAAAAATAACTTAAAGTTTTTAAAATACTCTATTCACCCCTCCTCTAGACTTAAGTTAGATCTATCCCTCATTTTCATGCTATAATCAAATCAGATCAGACGGTCTAGATTTATTTGATGGTATATTGAGTTACACGGTATGTGCCTAAAGTTTTTCTTTATATATAGGATATATATATATTTCATCTGAGAATACAATAAAAACTTCAGACATGGCTACGTAGGTAGGCATGCACTTAACATCTAAACAATAATTTTAATTTGCAAAATAACAAAATTAAAATGCAATAACTGAGGGCAGGTAGAGGTCCCGACGAGTGTGGTGTCAAATACATTGGTGTCATTCCGACCTCGGCTGGTCTCCACCAACTCTTGCCCTCTCAAAATCACTCATCTTTGGTGAGTGCTACGATCAGTAGTGATGTAGAAAATCAACATCCATGCGTTTTAACTCAGCCAAAACCCAGCTTGTATAACCCTTATTACGTCGAGATTAGAAGTGTATAAGGATACATTTATTCGCAAACCTCGAGGAAAGATTGGGCAAGTAGAGGCGAGATTGGGCGAGCAGAAGTAACCTTGGGCAAGCAGAGATGAGCTTGGGCAAGCATATAATAGTAGGGGCGAGCAGAGGCGAGCTTGGGCGAGTACCTCATGAGTATGGGTGAGTAGCCATTGTAACTCACTAGTAGAGGATGGATGCTCGCCAATCCCCCCAATGATTTCTCTATGAATAGACTCACGGGGGTACTAGAAATGACACATTGGAAGAGGTTGAGGTCCCCCCAAGTTGGAAACTCACCATGCCCATGCCTTTCTCGTACCTTTCCCATCTTTTGGTTACAGAGGGGAAGTTTCTCTCAAACTTTTGGGCATGTGGTGGGACCTCCCTTTTGGGCACTTAGGGTATGGTTATAGACAATTTTCTCTCTCCTGCACTAGCCATCCGAATTGTGGCATCGGACCACAAAATTAGTAACCTTAGGATGTATTGATCCAAATATTTTGGAGTAGGGATTTTCCCCGCTTCAAGACAGCTGGCCTGGGTCTCTAGTTTAACATGCCAATGAACCAAGTAACTCTGAAAATAACCATCAACAGTGTCACTGTCTCGTTATCCAACATTTGCTCGGGAACAAAAATATGTCGCGGAAGTCTGTAATCGACTCTGGGAACTGGTACGGAAGAATCACCTAATGTCTCATACTCAGCCTAAAAGGTGTCAGTGGAAAAAGGAAGGACTGTAGGTGATGTGTCAACTACTGAATGAGTATCGATGTGTCCTGAATGTGTCTCCTCACTATCACTCACCAGCCTAGAAAAATCAAATGGAGGAGAAGGCAAGGGAAGTACTAAATATTCATGTGGATAGTCGCGGAATAAAGTCAGATCGGTTGCATTAAAAATCGGATTTACTCCTCAAACAGAAGGCATCTCAAGTTCATAACCATTTTACCCAATCCGCTTTACTACCCAAAAGGGTTTAATTCCACGATCGACTAACTTCTTTACAGTACCCGAAGGTAACCATTCCGGATTTAGCTGAACCATCACCAAGTCATCCACTATGAAACTAGTAGCTATTTTATACTTATTAGCTTGACTTGCATAAATCATAAGTACTATGCAATTTCCGCTCAATTTTTTTATATAAGTATTGCAAATGCAATGCATAGTCATGTGCAAACTAGCTAGTCTTAAAAGTGGGTAGTACTGGTGCTAAATCTAATGACACTTGTGCAGTGAGACCATGAACAATATCATTAGGACATAAACCTGTAGATCTATTCTTCGAATTAATATATGCCAATTAAGCGTGCGAAAGAATTAAATCTGGTTGTGGATCACTCAAGGCTCCTGATAGAACGAACAAAATTGAACCGCCTTAGCTCAAGAGTGGCCCAGTGTGTAAATAGTTAAAGAAAAAGAAAAGCTGACAAGCCAATTGGGTGAAAAACCTATCAACTGGGTGAAAAACCACGTGGCGGAGTCTGTGTCGGCCAAACCTCCATTATTGATGGATGTTGTACATGGTTTTTTGAAGAACTCAAGGGCGACAAGTCACTCCTCATTATAATTGTTAGGAGAGAAAGAGAGAAGTGCTTGGAGGGTAACAGGCTACCACTTGTTGAGCTCAGTATATCTTTGTGAGTTATCGGGAGCGATGCATTTGTTGTGCCTTGAAGTCCTCTAGTGCTTCTTGGAAGCGTGTAATACCCCCAAAATGATAGCGATATCGTCGGGCGACAGTGGGTATCGCCGACGGTGATAGCGAGAACACTCAACACCAAGAAGCGTTGAATGAGCTCATCGCACTCGACGCTAGGGAGCGTTGAGTGAGATATCATATGGCGATAGTGGATAATGCCAAGCGATAGCAATAGACATGACACACTCAATGCCTTGAAGCATTGAATGAACTTAATTCACTCGATGTCGTAAATCATTGAGTGAGCTATCAGAACGACGACAGTGGATATCGCCAGACAATAATGTCACGTAAAGTTAAACATGTGTCGGATGGCCGATAGGAGGCCGATGAGCGGTGGTTGACTAGGGTCAAAGCGGCTATCGACACTATCGCCCAAGCGATAGCGGATATCTCCAAGCGATAGTGGATACTGCCAGGCGATAGCGTTAATGTTTATTATTCAACCAAAATCATGGCCTTGGTTCCCTTTTGATGAAATGATCTTGTGGCTGGGATTAATCCCAAGGCCACTTAAGCAGAGGAGTAGAGGAATGAGAATTCATTCTCTTCTTCTCACTCTCACTTCTTCTTACATCCAAGTTCTTGATTGAAAGATCTAAGGGCTAGAGCTATGCTTGAATAGCTTGGTGAAGGAGATCTAGTAGATGAAAGCAAGAACTGAGGCATGATCCGTGAGGAGGAAAGTGAGGTGCTCCTTTCCAACCAGACAGAAAAGCTTGTTCATGGCTCAAAAATGGACTACAAGGGTAATGATCTTCCTTCTTAGACAAGTGAATACCTCCTTTTTACATAGACAAGGAATTCCCTACCAAAAGGTGGAAGGATCAAGGGAATTCTGTTTGGTTGATATGTGATATCCCCAGGTAGTTTTGCATATAGATCCGGAAATCGCAGTACGGAATAGGCATACTGTGTGAAGCCCATCTAGACAGGTTGGTCTGGATTGGTGATGTTTTGATTTGCATGTCGGAGAAGACTCCATGGATAAATGTGTATGTTAACGTGTGAAATCCGTGGTCTAAGGGTATGCAGGTGACTGCAATAAAGTACTGGAGTTAATCTCTAGGAAACCCCAAAAATTAGGGAAGTTATGAAACTATGTTCCCTATTGCGCGACAACAGTGAGTATCGCCCGGCGATAGCTTCTAGTGAACCATGTAGCCTGTCTCTGGGAGACCTGTGGGATACTAATGGTAAGGCCTGTCTCTAGGAGACTTGAGGGACATTATTATTTGTTAGAGGGAACTTAAAATGTTCGTCTTAGGTACAAAGGAGATGCCGACCCGCGTCATGTCATGGTCATGAAGGTTTCGGCTTTCGATGCATGACGGTCTGAGCAACGGGCAAGGTTGACCTGCACCCACCTTATGATGATTGACTTGGAGCGTGTCACTGGATTGGATTTCAAAGTTATAGAACTCCTTTGACTTTGTCGTCTCATAGGAAGAAAAGAGAGAAATGCTCAAGTGTTGACATCAAGTCTGGGACTGAGAATGGTGGTGGGGCTTGAAACCTCAGCACACTGATAATGTGCCCTGAGTGCACGGGGCGTGTGTCTGTTGAGCCTGCGTCTGTGGTAAATGACTATTTCCACTTTGTATACTGATGATGCATAATTTGACCTAAATTATTAATATAAAAATCTAAATAATCTAATATAAATATATTTATAATGTTAATTTTATTTGCTAAATCGTATCTTTTTATAATTCTATCCTAATGATGCCTACTTTATTATATTTTCTGCGCGCAGCAAACTTCGGGACAACTTTTGGGCATGTTACGGCCAGATTCAGATCTTGGGCTGAACACGAAAGTTGTAGCCCTCGGAAAGACCTTTCCAACGCATGGTTACACGTCTTCATCGGATTTCTGTAGCTTCGGGAATCTGCGTTTAAAGTTGCTGTCCAGCAGATTTCCTGCATGTATGATTCTTTGGTTTGAGCTAGAACCGAGGATCCCGCGACAAATGGCAAAAGAACACGACTTCAGTTATGACGTGCCAACCAAAATGTCAAGTGCAGCCATGCCACCATATTATTGAACTATTTTCAATAAAGAGAATGAAGCCACAATGGTCCAATGAGATATTTTCTCATAAGTGGGAAAGAGGCTAGCCACCTTTTGACTTTGTATTCAACATGTGTTCTTAAAGGAAGCTTCTTGGAAAGAGAGAAAGAAAGCCAACTTTTATCATACTTTTCATGACAAGTATGAAAGAGGCTAGCCTCCATTGGACTTTATATCCAACATGTGCTTTTTGAAAAAGGGAAGGTTCATGGAAGCTTCATCCTCATGCCAAATTCCAACTCTACCCCCTTGGTTTTGTACCTATAAATAGGCAAGAAGGAAAGGGGGAAAGCATCCATCTTTCCTACTTCATTTTGAGCATTGTAGAGAGCCATTGGAGTTTGTTTTTAGAGTATTTTAGTTTAATATTTTCATGCTTTAATGTTCTTACAATTTCTTTTATCGTACTTGTAATTTTCTTGCAAACTCTCTTTATAATGTCTTTTTTGAAATCTTTTGTAACTTCTTTTCAATAAAAAATAAATTAGTTTGTTATTCCCTTTCCCTCTTTCTCTTTCTTTTTATGCATATTCTTAACATGATTTTCATTTCCAATATTATGAGTAACTAAACTTTGTTTAGTGCTTGATCGAAATAATCCGAGGAATGAAATGATCTCTTTTTCTGAATCCATATCTTCTCTTTCTCTTTGAACAAATGTTTAGGATTTACCCTTGATTAATTTATAGAGAGGTCATATCATCGATATATGATTTTCTCTTCTGTTTCCATACTCTAGTAGCCGAAAGGATCATGCGTATGGATTGATCGCTCATGGGTAAAGGGAGTTGAATGCAATCCTTGAAAGAGGACGACATAAATTTCCCGGATTGGAGTCAAATCCAATAGAGGGGTTCACTACATAAAGCGAGTTTTAGGGGTTTCAATTATAGAACGAAAGTTCGGTTGATCAACCTAAACTCAGTTGGGCGTAGCCTTGAAAGAGGTGCGTTCATATTTTGGGAACCTCCACGGTCCAAGCATCTTCGTTAAAAAGAATTAGAGATTTATCTATTTTTTGGTCATTTTCATTCCAAGGTGATTCAAGATCAAGTACTAACCTTTTAAATTATTGCTTAATCATCCTCTTTTATTGTATAACCGTTCTCTCATTTGCAAACAAAATCAAAGTATCTAATTGATAAAATAACAGAAATCTCTTTGAAGTAGAAGTAATCGATGCGCCTTGGTTCTAATACGACCTTGATATTATATCCTATGCTATAAGTGATAAGGTACACTTGCCTTTATCGAATATAGATTCGGAGAACATCATCTTCATCTTCATCTTCTCTTTTTCATAAAACACCTCCGGGATTTTCTCCATCAAGTTTTTGGCGCCGTTGCCGGGGACTTGCGTCGATATTTCAAAAAAAAGATAACTGTTAATTTTATCATTTTTCTTTTTTTTTCTAAAATATATATATCTTAATAATATACCTAAAACCGCCTAAAAAGAACAAAAAGAAAAAAAAAATCCATAATTAATTTTTTAACTCATCTTTAATCATTTGTCTTTTTTTTTTCCTTCTAGTATATGACCCGAGCAAGTTCTTCGAATAATCCTGAATCCCATTTTGATCCAGAAATTGAGCGCACCTTTAGGCGACGCCTTCAATCTCGTGGACAGGATTTACCAATTATTTTTGAAGAATCTATCGGAGATACTAATATAGCAACTATGGGTGACCCCAATCATAATGAAGCCCAGCAACGGACCATGTCCTATTATGCACGGCCGAACTTGGAAGGGACACAATCTAGTATTGTTCGCCCTACTATAGCTAATAATAATTTTGAGATCAAGTCTAGCATCATCCAAATGGTGCAACAATCGGTTACTTTTGATGGTTTACCAGATGAAGATCCAAATCAACATCTTTCAAATTTTCTTGAAATCTGTGATACCTTCAAAATAAATGGCGTTACTGATGACGCCATTCGATTACGACTATTTCCCTTTTCTTTGCGATCAAAGGCCAAGCAGTGGTTAGGCTCTCTTCCTAGAGGATCTATCACTACATGGGCTGAAATGGCGGAAAAATTCATGACTAAATATTTTCCTCCTGCAAAGACCGCCAAATTACGTACTGATATCTCTTCATTTATGCAAATCGACTCAGAGACTCTCTACGATACATGGGAGCGCTTCAAGGAGCTTTTGCGTAGATGTCCTCACCATGCACTTCCTACTTGGCAACAAGTACAAATTTTTTATAATGGCATAAATTTCCAAACAAGGCAGATGATTGATGCAGCCGCTGGGGGTACTCTCAATAATAAAACCCCAGAGGCCGCTCAAGAGCTTTTTGAGGAAATGGCCATGAATGCCTATCAGTGGAATGTGCCCCGAGCGCGCCCTAGCAAGCCGGTAAGACTTTATGAAGTTGATATGACAGCTAATTTAGCTTTACAACTTGAACGTTTAAGCAAGCAAGTGGCAGAGATGTCTGCTTCCTCTGCCACTCCTTCTTGGGCAAATAATACTAATAATACTTTTATTGAAGAACAGGTTGATTTCATGGGGAATCTTACTCGTCCTTCCTTTAACCCGAACAACGCTCCGTATAATAATGCTTATAATCCAGGTTATAGGAACCACCCGAATTTCTCATGGAGCAACCAAAGTAATGCCCAGCGCCCTCCTAATATGAACCCACCTGGTTTTCTTCCACCACCACCAAAGCCCTCTTCGATTGAAGAGGTATTTTCTAAATATGTTGCCTCGAACGAATCCAACATCCGGAATCTCACCGGATCTGTAAAGAACTTAGAGAATCAAATTGGCCAGCTTGCCAAAATGATTGCCGAGCGCCCGCATGGAGCTTTGTCGGGCAACACTGAGACGAATCCAAGGGAGAATGCAAATGCCATCAACCTTCGCAGTGGAAAGGAGGTAACCTCTCCAAGTAGGATTGAACCCGAGGTAACTGTTTCTATTTTACCCCCTCCAGTTTTATTTTCTAATTCTCCGAATGCTTCAAAATCTCCTCTTGTTTCTACTTCTGCACCCCCTTATCCATCTAAAATTAAAAATGAGCGAGTAGAGGAGCAATACAAAAAATTCTTAGAAATTTTAAAACAAATTCATATAAATGTTCCCTTCTGCGAGGCAATCTCTCAAATGCCTAAATACGCGAAATATCTCAAGGAGTTACTCTCCAATAAAAAGAAACTTGAAGATATCTCACGTGTTTCCCTCAATGCAGAATGCTCCGCAGCTTTATTAAATAAATTGCCTCAAAAATTGAATGATCCGGGACGGTTTTCTATCCCGTGCCTCTTTGGCAATTTATTAGTAAAGCATGCCCTCGCCGACCTAGGTGCTAGCATCAATCTAATGCCTTACTCTTTGTTCAAGAAATTGGGGTTAGGAGATCCAATCCCAACTAAAATAAGTATACAACTAGCGGATCGTTCTGTTAAGTATCCAGTAGGGGTAGTGGAAGACGTGTTAGTCAAGGTTGACAAGTTCATCTTTCCGGTGGACTTTGTCATTCTTGACATCGAAGAGGATGCTGAAGTACCACTCATACTCGGCCGCCCCTTCCTTGCCACCTCCCGCGCAATAATAGATGTTAGTAACGGAAAACTCCTCCTTCGTGTTGGAGATGATGAAGTTACTTTCAGTATCAACCCCTCAATGCGAAATTCTCTTTCAAATGATGATTCTTGTTACCATCTAGATGCATCATTTGAAGAAGATTTTTCATCATTTTCTAATTTGTGTCCCACATCTTGTGATGATGCAGAACATGATGAATTATTTTGTTTTAAGGAATTATCTCGTTCTTCGCCTCCTGAGCCAATTGGCTTAAAGAGTATTAAAATTACGACCTCTTACGAAGTACCACCTACTCTTGAGCTTAAGCAACTTCCAGAGCACCTAAAATATGTCTTTTTAGAAAAAGACTCTAAATTGCCGGTCATCATTTCTTCTACTTTGTGTGATTCGGAAATTTTCGAATTAATTCAAATCTTAAATAGGCATCGCCGAGCTATTGCTTGGAAATTATCTGATATTAAAGGGATAAGCCCCTCCTTCTGCACACACAAAATATTACTTGAAGATAATTCTCGCAATAGTGTACAGCCTCAGCGACGACTTAATCCCAACATGAAAGACGTCGTTAAGGCTGAAGTAATTAAACTATTAGATGCAGGAATTATCTACCCGATTTCGGATAGCCCGTGGGTTAGCCCCGTGCAAGTAGTACCAAAGAAAGGAGGCATGACAGTAGTGGTTAATGAGAACAATGAACTAATTCCAACTCGTACTGTTACGGGTTGGCGGATGTGCATCGACTATAGAAAATTAAATGATGCCACCCGAAAAGACCACTTTCCCTTGCCATTCATTGATCAAATTTTAGAACGCCTTTCCGGTCACTCCTACTATTGCTTTCTTGATGGTTTATCGGGATATTTCCAAATACCAATCTCACCCGAGGACCAGGAGAAAACAACCTTTACTTGTCCCTTCGGCACCTTTGCTTATAGAAGGATGCCATTTGGCCTTTGCAATGCACCAGCTACTTTCCAAAGATGTATGTTGGCCATCTTTGATGAGTTGGTTGAGGATGTGATGGAAGTCTTCATGGATGACTTTTCCGTATTTGGAAATTCTTTTAAATCATGCTTAGCTAATCTTGAACGTGTTCTTCAACGTTGTGAAGATACGAATCTAGCCCTAAATTGGGAAAAATGTCATTTCATGGTCCGAGAGGGGTTGGTACTCGGTCATAAAATATCGGGTAAAGGAATCGAGGTTGATAAGGCCAAGATCGAGGTGATTGAGAAACTTCCCCCTCCCACAAATGTAAAATCTATTAGAAGTTTCCTTGGTCACGCAGGTTTTTATCGGCGGTTTATACAAAATTTTTCCAAAATTACAAAGCCGTTAACACACTTGCTAGAAAAAGAGTCTTCTTTCATTTTTGATAATGAATGTTTAGCAGCTTTTAATATTATCAAAGATAAGCTTATCAACTCGCCAATTCTAGTAGCACCAGATTGGTCCTTTCCTTTCGAGATAATGTGCGATGCAAGTGACATTGCTGTAGGCGCAGTGTTAGGCCAACGGGTGAACAAGTATTTTCACCCAATTTATTATGCAAGCAAGACACTCACATCCGCACAGTCCAATTACACAACTACAGAGAAAGAACTTCTGGCAATTGTTTTTGCGTTTGATAAGTTTAGGTCTTATATTACACTCTCTAAAGTCATTGTGTTTACTGATCATTCTGCCCTTAGGTACCTACTAAACAAGGCAGACGCCAAGCCCCGATTATTAAGATGGATCCTCCTACTGCAAGAATTTGACTTGGAGATCCGGGACAAGAAAGGAGCGGAGAACTTGGCGGCCGATCATCTCTCCCGCTTAGAAAACCTGCTGCGGATACGCTGGTGGAAGCTGATATTGATGATAAATTCCCTGAAGAGCGCCTCCTCGCCATCGAAAAATTAACGAATTCTTCTACCCCTTGGTTTGCGGATTTGGCCAACTATCTAGTGGCTCGGGTCCTGCCAAAAGGTTTTTCAAGTCAACAAAAGAAGAAATTCTTTTCCGACGCGAAGAACTACTTTTGGGAGGACCCCTTCTTATTTCGTATCTGCGCAGATCAAGTGGTAAGAAGATGTGTATCGAGCGAGGAAGGCTTGCAAATATTGCGGCACTGCCATGAAGGACCAACCGGCGGACATTATCAAGCAAGCCGGACCGCAAGGAAAGTGCTGGAGGTCGGTTTCTACTGGCCCTCGATCTTTAAGGATGCTCACTCTTTTGTAAGTGGATGCGACAGGTGCCAAAGGTCAGGTAACATATCTCGCCGAGACGAAATGCCCCAAAACTCCTTTATGGAGTGTGAAATTTTCGATCTATGGGGTATCGATTTCGTAGGTCCTCTCCCTCCCTCATTTAATAATAAATATATTCTCGTCGCAGTCGACTACGTGTCGAGGTGGGCGGAAGCACAAGCTCTCCCATCCAACGATGCAAGAGTGGTCATTAAATTTTTGAAGAAATTATTCTCTCGTTTTGGCACGCCTCGTGCTAAAGTTAGTGATAGGGGCACACACTTCTGCAATAGCCAGTTTGCTAAAATTTTAGCAAAATATGGCGTTACACACAAACTCTCCACCGCCTATCACCCACAAACTAGTGGCCAAGTGGAGGTAGTGAACCGCGAGCTCAAGAGGATTTTGGAGAAGACTGTCTCTTTTAATAGGAAGGACTGGTCTTTGAAGCTCGATGATGCTCTATGGGCTTATCGGACGGCATACAAGACCGCCATTGGTTGTACACCATACCGATTAGTCTACGGCAAAGCTTGCCACCTTCCAGTTGAGTTAGAGCACCGTGCCTATTGGGCGCTAAAATTCCTCAATCTTGATTATACTTTGTCCTCCGAGCAAAGAAAATTCCAACTGAACGAACTAGATGAATGGCGTGCTAACGCATATGAAAATAATAAGTTTTATAAGGAGCGCTCAAAGTTCTACCATGATAAAAATATTAAAATTCCTAAAAGTTTTTCACCGGGGGATCTAGTCCTTCTTTACAACTCACGCCTTCGTCTTTTTCCAGGAAAGTTAAAATCTCGATGGTCCGGCCCCTTTGTCGTCAAAGAGGTTTGGCCATATGGGACCGTTCTTATTTCCCACCCGGAACTCGGCTCCTTTAAAGTGAATGGCCACCGATTAAAATTTTATTTCTCTAATGATACTTCGGCCACCAATATTGAGACCCTCACCATATAATCTTCCATGCCAATTAGTCAAGCTACGCGACGGTAAACAAAGCGCTTTTGGGAGGCACCCCAAACTTTATCTTCTTCTTATTATTTTCTTTGTTTTAACATGTATTTGCAGGTTTCCTTCTAGCCTCCTCGATTTCACCATCAGGGATGTCCTCTTTCCTCACTTCTTCTTTTATAGCATTTTTATTACTTCATACTTAGTTTTAAACATTGGGGACAATGTTTAACTTTAAGTATGGGGGTATA
The DNA here is from genome assembly GCA_039513925.1 of Platanthera zijinensis. Lineage (NCBI taxonomy): Eukaryota > Viridiplantae > Streptophyta > Magnoliopsida > Asparagales > Orchidaceae > Platanthera > Platanthera zijinensis. The sequence continues at coordinate 44,826,426 of CM077097.1, forward strand.
AGTCCTTAAATAATAAAATTTTAACAATATATAAATTCCAAAAATTCAAAAAAAAATATATTCTTTCTTTTGTCTTTAATATATATACAAAAAAAGAGAAGATAAAACTCATATAAAATAATTAATAATTTGAGTTAATCTTTGCTAAATCTTTTAGTACCCCATGACTTTGCATTTTCTTGTTTTTAATCATTTATGTACTTGTTTAGTTGAAATAAATTAAATTAAATTTCATTTTGTCTATGTTTCATGAGTAATATGTTGACTCATGTAGTGTTCCTAATTAAGGTAGCATGTTATTTTTGAAAAACATTCTTAAATATTTGCACTTTTTCATAGCCATTTTTTTATGTTTTTCACTTTTATAAAATCTACCATCCCTTGTTTTCTCTTTTAAAAATATTTGAAATGATTGATTAGTGTTAAGTATAGTAGATGCGAACTAATCTAAGATGCTTATTATCTTCATTTTTCAAGAGAAGTCAATTATCTTTATTTTCTATCGGGAATTTGCGTCTCTTGAATTTTTTAATACCTTGCTTTAAGTAGACTTAAGAGCATGAGGATGATCTAGGCAACTTTTTGATTAGTTTGAGCTTTTGCATCCCGAACCTTAAATTCCTAACCATTGCTAGCCACGTTGTGCCTTTTCCATTTTCTTTTTATAAGTCCCACTTATTTTTCACCAAAGCCAAATAGCTTACCCATGTCGCACACTTAAAACTTTTTGAGCTTTATATCACTAGTGTGTACTATATTTTGTGAAAATGGTGGAGATTTGTATTATATCTCAATTGCTACAAAAGAGGAAAAAGAAAAAAAAAGGGGAAAACTCAATTGTTTCAAAAGAAGGAAGAAGATATGATATATATTTATATATATATGCAAAAAAAAAAATTTATGAATGACCTTTTAACCCCAACTTTATATTGCAAAATGACTTGGGGTGTCAAAATTTTATTTTCTAGCAACAAGTTATTTGCAAAGCTCTTCTTTTTTGTTTTAAGTGTGCTTTACCCATCATGTTTATCTTTTGAACTCCACACCCTTAAAACCTAACCCAAAAATTTACACCTAATGAAAGTCCTTTTGATTCATGCTTCTGAGGTTTATTTTTAGTACGGTAGCGAGAAAGTAAATTGAGTAAATTCTTAGGTAGCAGTATTGATCTTTGATTTAGATTGGTATGAATATAAAATGTCTCTTAGATTTTAGTAGCAACTCAATATCCTTTTCATTTATCACATTACTCAATTTTTAGTTTTGCTTAAAAACATGGGATGATTTATTTATTTTTTATGCTAGTGAAAATTATAAAATTCTATGCCAAGACTAAGTAAAAATATTTCGTTTTCTTTTCATAATTCCTCTACCTTAATTTCGCATCGTACTTGTGTTCGGCATAGCCAATTTGTTTGGTTTGTTTTTTTTATTTTTTCTAGCTCGTATGTCTTTGCTTGAGGACAAGCAAAATAATAAGTATGGGGAATTTGATGATGCATAATTTGACCTAAATTATTAATATAAAAATCTAAATAATCTAATATAAATATATTTATAATGTTAATTTTATTTGCTAAATCGTATCTTTTTATAATTCTATCCTAATGATGCCTACTTTATTATATTTTCTGCGCGCAGCAAACTTCGGGACAACTTTTGGGCATGTTACGGCCAGATTCAGATCTTGGGCTGAACACGAAAGTTGTAGCCCTCGGAAAGACCTTTCCAACGCATGGTTACACGTCTTCATCGGATTTCTGTAGCTTCGGGAATCTGCGTTTAAAGTTGCTGTCCAGCAGATTTCCTGCATGTATGATTCTTTGGTTTGAGCTAGAACCGAGGATCCCGCGACAAATGGCAAAAGAACACGACTTCAGTTATGACGTGCCAACCAAAATGTCAAGTGCAGCCATGCCACCATATTATTGAACTATTTTCAATAAAGAGAATGAAGCCACAATGGTCCAATGAGATATTTTCTCATAAGTGGGAAAGAGGCTAGCCACCTTTTGACTTTGTATTCAACATGTGTTCTTAAAGGAAGCTTCTTGGAAAGAGAGAAAGAAAGCCAACTTTTATCATACTTTTCATGACAAGTATGAAAGAGGCTAGCCTCCATTGGACTTTATATCCAACATGTGCTTTTTGAAAAAGGGAAGGTTCATGGAAGCTTCATCCTCATGCCAAATTCCAACTCTACCCCCTTGGTTTTGTACCTATAAATAGGCAAGAAGGAAAGGGGGAAAGCATCCATCTTTCCTACTTCATTTTGAGCATTGTAGAGAGCCATTGGAGTTTGTTTTTAGAGTATTTTAGTTTAATATTTTCATGCTTTAATGTTCTTACAATTTCTTTTATCGTACTTGTAATTTTCTTGCAAACTCTCTTTATAATGTCTTTTTTGAAATCTTTTGTAACTTCTTTTCAATAAGAAATAAATTAGTTTTTTATTCCCTTTCCCTCTTTCTCTTTCTTTTTATGCATATTCTTAACATGATTTTCATTTCCAATATTATGAGTAACTAAACTTTGTTTAGTGCTTGATCGAAATGATCCGAGGAATGAAATGATCTCTTTTTCTGAATCCATATCTTCTCTTTCTCTTTGAACAAATGTTTAGGATTTACCCTTGATTAATTTATAGAGAGGTCATATCATCGATATATGATTTTCTCTTCTGTTTCCATACTCTAGTAGCCGAAAGGATCATGCGTATGGATTGATCGCTCATGGGTAAAGGGAGTTGAATGCAATCCTTGAAAGAGGACGACATAAATTTCCCGGATTGGAGTCAAATCCAATAGAGGGGTTCACTACATAAAGCGAGTTTTAGGGGTTTCAATTATAGAACGAAAGTTCGGTTGATCAACCTAAACTCAGTTGGGCGTAGCCTTGAAAGAGGTGCGTTCATATTTTGGGAACCTCCACGGTCCAAGCATCTTCGTTAAAAAGAATTAGAGATTTATCTATTTTTTTGGTCATTTTCATTCCAAGGTGATTCAAGATCAAGTACTAACCTTTTAAATTATTGCTTAATCATCCTCTTTTATTGTATAACCGTTCTCTCATTTGCAAACAAAATCAAAGTATCTAATTGATAAAATAACAGAAATCTCTTTGAAGTAGAAGTAATCGATGCGCCTTGGTTCTAATACGACCTTGATATTATATCCTATGCTATAAGTGATAAGGTACACTTGCCTTTATCGAATATAGATTCGGAGAACATCATCTTCATCTTCATCTTCTCTTTTTCATAAAACACCTCCGGGATTTTCTCCATCATATACATGTTATGCCTGCAGGGAAAGAATACCGCTACCCCAGGAATAGGGTAGGTCATTATAAATTGGTCAGCTGAATGCTGACTATTTCCTTATTTGTCATCCTTGTGGTTGATTTTCACAGTGAAGGTGCTGGAGAGCCGAGCGAGAAGTAGTGGGATAAAGCCCCGGAAGCTATGCTGACCCTCGAAGGCCAAGCGAAGTTTATTACCTTCATGTATGGCCAGCATGCGTGTCGATGTCTGTAATCCACACCTTGTAAAGAGTAAATGTAAGGCCTTAAGGCAAGAACTATTTTGATCACTGTTGACTGTGTTGGAACCACACCTTGTTTAGGGTTGATTTGGGAGAGGTTCACTATTAGGACTCTCAGATGACCCACATTGTATAGTATAGGGTCATAAGTCTTTATCAGGGTCTAGGTCAAGTCAGCAAACCTAGAGTGATTGGTTTTCACCTTCAGAAACCTTAGAGACAGAAGACCTCTAGAGAAAGTAGTTTTCTAAGAGTCAGAAAAAAGTGTTCGACGATAGCTTAACTCAGCTCGATGATCGTCGATCTCAGATCGACGAACTCAGAGTTTTTTATCTGAGTTAAGCTCGACGAAAGTTCAGGTGAGATCGACGATCTGTCATCTTAAACCAGAAACTCAGCTCGACGAAGTGTTATCTCAGCTCGACGAATTTGGAGCTCTGTTCGACGATTTTCTACCTCTTGTCTGCTATATTCAATTCAACAATATTGGATCTCAGGTTGACAAAATTTGTTGAGTTCGACTATATTCTCCAAGATTCAGTTTGACCGTTTTCTCTCGGTTTCAGTTTGACTAAGGCAAAAGTTTTTCAAATTATATTATATTATGTCTGTAATGCTCTGGTAATTACTGCTCAATATTCTTATGAATATAGCCGTTCCATGACAGCATTATTTATTGTTTTCACAGAGTTATTACTATACTTATTTACTGGGACAGTTGAGGAAATTCATTTAATACAAATTCTAGTAATTCAACTCCCAGATTTTCTGCAGTCAATCAAGGAAAAGGAATTCAAAATTGAAATGTTATAATCTACAAGGAATATATAAGGTTTTCTTCTTCTTCAAGACATAGAACAATATAGAGAATAATAAAAGCAGTAATACATAAAGAAAATAAGCACCCGCTGAAAAAGTCAGTCAGGAATACATTCTTACTTCAGGAATTTTCAAGAGACAAAATTATATACATCTGTCTGAAAGTTTCCTGAAGGTCTTCAACCAGTCTGAAGGTCTACACCCTCAGCAAAGCTCTCTTTCTCCCAAACCATTCTACATCTGAGGGGGAGCTTTGACAACAGCATAATCCACTAGTCTTCTCTCAAATTGTTGACAATGAAGAACATCATCTTTATTTTCTTTCACCACTGTAAAAGGGTTTTTAACTCCCTTCAAAAGTGATCATTTGGTTGTCAAGTCTCCTGATCAAAAGACTTGGATTGGTTTTTGGGCACCTGGTCAAAATCTTAAAAGGTTGCTAGATCTCCCTTGAAAATAGATCTTGTGGTGGCAAGGCACCTGATCAAAAACCTGCAGTGGATTCCTACCAGGGTGGTAGAAGAGTGGATGTACCCAAGTTTAGGGGAACCACTATAAAATCTTTACGTTGTCTAGGTTGCTCTATTTTTATTTTCTCTGTTCTGTGATTTTTGTGTTTTGTTTTTGCCCTTCTATATATTTTTATCTCTTATTTTAATCCGCAATAAAAATTAATCAAAAGTTTTTAATACTCTATTCACCCCCCCCCCCCCTCCTCTCTAAAGTTAGTGTGATCTATCCCTTCTCTTTCAATTAGTATCAGAGGTGAAGGTTGTTTGGTTTCACAGGCTAACACCTGAACCAAAAGATCTTTGGTAGATCCCATTTTCTCTATTGTCTTTTTACATCATGGCACAAAATAAAGAATATTCAAGCACCAGAGAAGAGAAGGTCAAACACATTAGGGTTAGAACCAGAGTAATACAACGGGGTTGGGAACCAGGTATTAACCAATAATAATAAGCTCGGTGGATTTAGTGATGGAAAAGTTGGCCCGGGGAGCTTAGGCTCGGTGGTTGTTTTTTGTGACGGACATGTTTGTCCGGGGAGCTTAGGCTTGGTGGTTGTTGTTTGTGACAGACGTGTTGGTCCGGGGAGCTTCGGCTCGGGTGTTGATACATAAGGTTGCATGTGCATAAATTTAAGGTGGTGGGTCTTTGGTATCGGAGGGTCGATGCACCGATGCTAATACGATGAATCGGCAAGTATGGTTTAGCACTTGGCCAAATAAAGTCCGGTGCGCCAGCCGGCAAGAGTACACAGGAGCTCCGCTTAGTGCACCAGTGTTGAGGCGTACAATAGGTCTGATTGGTAGTGTAATTACCGGTTTAGAGGTGGGAGAGGCCCAACCCACAGCTTCCGTTTGCCACTACGGAGGTATCGTGGGAGGTTCGACTCAAGAAAGGGGGAACTAAAGGTCTGTGTGCACAGAGTCGAGTGGGTGTGTTGCACTTGCATGATCATATCATAGCATACTTGCATGGCATAGCATCATCATTGCATAAACCCCTGACACCTATTGTATAATGTGGTATGGGACACATTATACAATAGGCCCTATAAAACAATCCCTTAGCCTATAAGTTCGTGCGAACGTGCTTATAAGTTAAGGTTACCTTACTTTGTTGATATAATTTGTGCTGCTAGAAAACCGATGTAAGACCCCCTTTTTTTTCTTTTTTAACCACCGGGGTCTTAGCCCAGAATTGCCGCTTTGCGGTGGCACCGACTCACGGGAAGGCCGCCACTACAAAACGCCAATCCTGCCGGGAATTTTCGATCACAAAGAGAGAGAAGTATGTATTACATTGAATGTAAACATGTCCACAGAAACTCATATGAATAAAATCACAACAAGTCCATCAATATATATAAAGTACTGCAAAGAACAGTTCAGATGAAATAAAGAAACGGACTCGAGCCCGGTACATCAGAGTCCTCACTACAAATCACTCATCGCGGAAGCTATAAAAATACTAAACACTCACGGAGCTGGTCACAGGTGCTCAGGTGCAAGACTGGCCCACCTCCATGCGTACCGTACTCCGCTGGTGCTGGTCCCTGTCTCCCATCCGGAGCTCCTGTAATGTTGTGGTTCGAAAACCATTAGTCATAAAGACTAAGCCCTATCATCCCCTACCCCTCCCCCACGGCTCCTAAGCACCGAGCGGAGAGGAGGAAAGGGAAGCTACAATGGTGGAGAATAATCAAACGGATGAAAGTGGAACTAATCTAACAATTGTTCATGGTGTACAAAAAACTAATTAAAGTAGAGTACATCTAGCAGTTCTACGGTAGTGAGTAGTAAAGTAAAACATGTAGTAAGTAGCATATTTATAAGGAGACAAATAGAAAACAAGTAAGTAAATAAGTAAGTAACCTTAACTTATATGAATGTTCATACAAACTTATAAGTTTAGGGGTCTTCTTCAAGGCTCCCATCATATAAAAAGTCTCATACCGATTTATACGTTGGGGTGTCGGTTGTATGCAAATATGAGTGTAGTGATATGCTATGCCATGATTCATGCAAGAGCAACTAACACACACGACTCTATGCGCACAGACCTTTAGTTCCCCCTATTCGGGCAGCTAGCTTCACTCCCAGGAACCTCCGTAGTGGCAAACGGAGACAGTGGGTCGGGCCCTCCACTCCTCGGCGGGTATTCACACTACCGGGCCTAGCCCTTCCGTACGCCCCTAGAAGAACAAAACCTAGAGTATTCGCATACTAGTGCTGGCTATATCCACCAGACTTTCTTTGGCTAAGTGTCCCACACTGCCGAGTCAACGTACCGATGTCGGTGTGAACGACAATCAAATACCAAAGACCCACCACCTTATTCTATATTCAAACCCACGAGCCCTCGGCTCCCCGGACTGTCCCGTCCGTGCATCTACCTTAAGAGCTACCGTCTGAATGGCAACCAAACCAACTTATTCTACCTCCCTAGCTACCGGGGTGTGTGAATGTGCAACCCTAGATATTCTAGTTGTTCTTTTAGTTTATTATTCCTACGGTTTACGTTAGCCCAGAACTGCCCCTGATATTCCCTGTGAAGGGCTCTCAAAGGGCACTAGGAACTATGATGGTAGCTGAAGCCAATCATTCCCTTTCGCAAGTCACTTACTTTTATTTGTTATTACCCATTACCTGATCCCATTCAAATTACTTTGGATCTAACCCTAGTGTGTTAAGACTCTTCCTCTCCCACCGGGAAGGACGATCTTTCGTCGGTCCCGAGCACCTCTTATGACTCGACAACCTACCAACCTAACCTCATCTTGGTTACTAAGGATGCATTCATACACATTTCCAAACCGCTAACCCAATACCCAAATCCTTTAAGTTCATCCTGTAGTCTAATATGATTTCAGCTGTTTTACTAAACGCAGACCATCCTAAGCTATATGAGGTATACAAGGGGAAGTACTCCAAATTGTCTTCCAAATCTCCTATAAATTTTACTGGAGGTCTATCATGACATAATTAGCCTAAATCCAGAAATTTATAATTTTCCTAATTAATCTAATATTTATTTAATTTTCCCAAAAGATTGGCCATTGGTAATTTTAAACATGAACTACATGATTTTCTCAAGTAATGGTCCCCCAAAAATTATGATCACTAAAAAAAAGCAAGGTATCATCAAATACTAATTTTCATGATTTTACAGAAAGTATTAAGTCTCTAATTTATTTATCCATTATACTCTCATTAATCCTATGTAAAGAAGGAAGTACTGAAAATACTCATCATAAAATTATAGAAAAATTACTGAATATTAATATGGTCAAGAAAAGGTCATTGTGCAAATATAATAATTTTACAGGCTTGGTAGACACCAAAATAGATTTAATTTAGTTTTCATGGGAAACAACACTTAATGAAGCAAGCCTTACAATAAAACTTCTAAAAATTTCATAAAATTTAACAGAGCTTTAAAACATAATAAAATTTCATCTTCCTAAAGTTCATTAATTTTCAGTAAGTAATTTCTCCATAATAAATTTCTAAGAAAATAATTCAAACTACTAAATTGTTAATGAAGTATCCAAAATAAAAATCCTAAATTCATTATAAAATCTCCAGAGCTTGTACTAACCTTAAAAACAACTCTAACCAAATCCCATCACTGTTCAGTGAGTTTTAGTGACATTTTCTATCTCTATAAGTTTTGTGCCCTAAAATAGGGTTAGGGTTTTGAGGGACTTATTTACTTTAAAATCCATTTAGATTTCTACAAGAGGATTCTAGCTACCCTAGAATTATATCTACCAAGTTTCATATCATAACCAAGTCATTTGACCACTTGCCCTTCATAAACCACCAAGAACCATCCTTAGTGTTTGACCTTGGGTCCTAGGGAAAATTTACCCAATCCACCTCAAAATCCATGAGAGGGTGCTAGGCATCATGCCTAGTCAGTGGTAAAAATCTAAGCCTTTGTTGAGATGATTTGACCACTCAAATCTCAAAGTGCACTTTTGACCTAAAAACCCCTTAATAGGGCAAAGATTAGGTTTGTCCATTTCCAATCTAAAACACCTCAAAATGAGATGAAAAATTATACAGAGCCTCATGATGAACCAAAGAACCACTCACAAAAATTTGGGAGGGTTTGGAAGTCATTAAGCCATCTAATTAATTACCCTAAGATTATTAAATTTTTCTAAAAACTATAGAAAAATATTCTCCAAAAATTCCCATTTTTGGACAAGCCATAGGTATAGCTAGGGAAGACTCCCTGCCCAAATTTTAAATCATTTGGTCAAGGTGTTGGGGATGCGGTCCGGAATCGCCCCCGCGCTGCGGTGCTATGTTGTAATGGCTTAACTGGCTGCCCCATGGATCTGCCCGAGGACCTTTGATATAAAGATTAGTTGTGCCGTCCTCCATCAGTCCGGGCTTTTGGTCGAGTTGGTAGCGCTAAGTCCTCTCAAGTGGTATCAGAGGGAGGTTGCGGGTTCGAAACCCCGGGGTCGTTTCTGGGGGGGGATTGTTGGGGCTGCGGTCCGGAATGGCCCCCGCGCTGCGGTGCTATGCAGTAATGGCTTAACTGGCTGCCCCGTAGATCCGCACGAGGACCTTTGATATAAAGATTAGTTGCACCGTCCTCCATCAGTCCGGGCTTTTGGTCGAGTTGGTAGCGCTAAATCCTCTCACAAGGGATGAAGGGTGGGCACACCTTTTAGTCTCTGCCTAGCTCTAGGTATAAATCCCACCAAAAGATGTGCCCTGGTCAAACCAGTTGACCAAATTGACCCAAATCAATTTTAAAATCAAGTAGACCCATCGGGCTAAAAATTTTATGTTTACCATTTCTTCATATAAAGCCTCGAAGTAATTTTCATAAATTTTCTAAAGTGGCTGTTATTTTGTACAGAAAATTCATATAAAAGAAAAGAATTAAATAACAGCACTAATCTTAAAGAAGATCCAACAGTGCTGGGTATTCTTCTTCCTCCATCCAAGGGCCGAGATTAGCCCAACCTGTAGTGCATTCCAGACGCTGTCGCCGGCCATCCAGCCTCCTCCCTAGCCGGCCACTGCACCCACCACCTCCGTTGAGGTGTTGGCCATCGCCGGGCGGCGGCGCGGCCGGCGGAGATGCGGAATCCGGCGAACTCGAGAGTGGAGATTGTTGCAGGAAAAACTAGGAAGGAGAGCCCTGCCCGATCGAGCTCCGTTGAGCTTGATTATCAAACCTAAATAATTCTAAGATCTATCCATAGAAAGAGAAGAGGGGAGGACCTTGTTCGCGGGCTGGAGGCGTGCAGATCGATGGAAAGCCATTTCTGATGGTGGCGCTGCTCTGCTTCTGCAATAGCACTATGGGAGGGCTCAAAAGCTTCAGGTAAGGGCTGGGAAACATTCCTTTTGGGGCTCTGATGGTGTTTAAAAGCTCGGTTAAGGAGGGGAAAGGCCATAACTTCAATGGCCATTAATGCCATTGAAATCTTGGCTCGGCCATGGAGGTGGGGGGTTGAACCTGGCTCAATCCAGCCAAGTAACGGCTGGAAACTACTCCTCTTCCCTAGATGAGTTGAGTCCAGCCATTAAAGAGGAGGGGGAATGTCCACGGCATCAAGTGTCATTGATGTCCATGAGAGCAGGTTCTCGGCCACGGCCGAAACTATTCTGCATTTCAAAACCGACGGCCACGTGGCCTACCTCCATTTGACCGGTCAGCATTTAAATTAAGTCTTAACTAAGTCTTAATAAGAGAAAACGGCCCACTTCCTAGACCGGCGCGGTTCAACTGAACCAGCAAACAGCCAAATTATCCTGCCATAAAAGTTTTAAGTAAAATGGCATTGAGTGAGCTCAGCTCACTCAATGCCATCCAAGCTACGGCATTGAGTGAGCTATGCTCACACAATGCTATCCATGCTGCGGCGTTGAGTGAGCTCTGCTCAATCAACGCCATCCAGTATACGGCGCAGAGTACGTCATCCAGAAATGCAGCCCTTCCAGACTATGGCGTTGAGTGAGCTCAGCTCACTCAACGCCATCCAGATTATGGCATTGAGTGAGCTCTGCTCACTCAACGCCATCCAGCCTACTCAAGGTGGCATTGAGTGCAGTCTGTGCACTCAATGCAGTCTAGATTATGGCGTTGAGTGAGCTCTGCTCACTCAATGCCATCCTGCCTACTTATGATTGCATTGAGTGCAGTCTGTGCACTCAACGCCATCTAGCTTATGGCGTTGAGTGAGCTCTGCTCACTCAATGCCATCCAGCCTACTTAAGAAGGCATTTAGTACAGTCTGTGCACTCAACGTCGTCTAGCTTATGGAGTTGAGTGAGCTAAGCTCACTCAACGCCATCCAGACTATGGCGTTGAGTGAGCTCAACTCACTCAACGCCATTCCAAGGTCATGGGCGTGACAGAACGGTCACGGGCGTGCAAGGACCATGTTGAAATTTCTGAGCTCGCCGATCGTATTTCTGAGGTTGACAATCATCGAAGGGGTCACGCCCTAGGTCACGGGCGTGACGGGTCAATCACGGGCGTGACCACCCTTGACTCGAAATCTTGGTCGATAGACTTCAATTCTTGGGTTTCCTAGGGTTCTGTTATGACAAAACCACTTCTAGGGGTCTAGTTAGAAATTGGATGTTACAAATCCCAATAAACAAAACAAAGATTTCGTCCCCGAAATTAAGGTTAAGCCTACGGGGGCCCCTATCAGGAGAAAGAAGCTTGTAAACACCCATGAGAGTTGAAAGATTTACATCTCTACGTCACATTTGCTATGTGCGGTTTGAAGGTGATAGTCAAATCAAATACCAATTCGTCCAATTGACAAGGTATATACCCCAATAAACAAAAGATTAGCCCCTATTCTTGAAATTTCAGTCCTACTAGTTTAAGATAGGAAAGTAAATTGAACGTCTTTAGAGGTAGTGAGGTATACCTGACTGAACAGCTCCGGACACTTTTGTCGCATCAGGTCCTGCGGTTCCCAGGTATGCTCCTCCTGACCGTGGTTCCTCCACAAAACCTTGACTAACGGAACCTTCTTACGTCGCAAAACCCGCACTGCCGTATCATCGATCCTGATAGGCTACAAGTTGACTGACCAATCCGAGGCCACCGGGCCATCTGCTGTGGAAATCAGCTGCTCTAGCCGTAGTAGAGATCTCCGTAGTGAGGATACGTGGAAGACGTCATGCAATCCCACTAACTCCGGTGGTAGCTCCAGTCTATAAGCCAAGGGGCCGATCCGCTCCAGGATCCTATAAGGCCCCATATATCTCGGACTGAGCTTCTTCCGCCCGAGAACCCGCGAGACTCCGTGTATCGGCCGTATCTTAAAGAAAACTCGATCTCCTTCCTGGAACTCCACCTGACGATGCCTCGCATCGTAGTATTTGGCCTGCCTGCTCTGGGCTTCCAACATCCTGTCCCGGATCAATCTATTCTGAGCATCCGTATCCCCCACAAAGCCCAGTGCCCGCGGATCCTCATCCTGAACCCATGATAGTGGAGTCCTGCACCTCCTTCTTTACAACGCCTCGTATGGATCCATGCCTATGCTGGACTGATGGGCGTTGTTGTACGAAAACTCGACCAGTGGCAGCAATCTCTCCCAAGGCTCGCCGCGGTCCAAAATACGCAGGCGCAAAAGATCTTCAAGTGTATGGTTGGTGCGCTCCGTCTGCCTGTCGGTCTGAGGGTGAAAAGTTGTGCTGAATGTCAAACGAGAACCCAGACGGGCCTGGACTGACCTCCACTCCTTGGATGTAAACCGCCCATCGCGATCCGAAATGATAGTCTTGGGCACACCATGATAGCGCACAAACTGCTCAATGAACCTCCATACTAATACACTAATCGGAGCGTCCTTCGCCACTGGAATGAATCTGGCCACCTTTTTTAGCCTGTCCACTATCACCCAGATCGAGTCATTTCCCGCATGGGATCGAGGTAGCCCATTTATGAAGTCCATGGCTATATCCTCAAATTTCCACTTCGGCATCGGAAGTGGCTGCAGCAAGCCTGTCGGGTTCCTACACTCTGCCTTTACGAGTTGGCAGGCCTCACAATGCGTCACAAAGTACGTAATGTCCTTCTTCATAACCGGCCAGTACATCGTCCTCTTCTTATCCTTTACCGTCTTGGTGATTCCCGGGTGCACCGAGTATCTGCTGCAGTGAGCTTCCGTCATAATGTCCTCTCGGATCTGGCCTCCTGCTGGTATGTAGACCCTGCCTCTGAAATACAGGAGACCATCCCTCAAAGAGTAATCTCCTGTCATGCGTTCCTCCAAGGCTTGGAATATCGGCTCAGCTCTCACATCCAGCTTCTGCCCATCTCTGATGCGGTCCCGGATATCATCAGTAGTAACCATCGATCCCAGGTACTCCATGTATAACTCCGGGTCATCCTCGGACACTAATGATATCTGCATCTCCTCGAATGATTTAACCAACTCTAAGGCCATCAGCTGCGAGCCTACTCCTGACGTTCTCGCTCTCCGACTCAAAGCATCTACGACCACGTTTGCCTTCCCTAGATGGTAGTGCATGGTATACTGGTAGTCCGACAGAAACTCCACCCAGCGTCTCTGCCTGATGTTTTACTCCTTCTATGTGTCTACGTATTTCAAGTTCTTGTGGTCTGAGAAGACATCGCAATGTACTCTGTAGAGATAGTGTCGCCAGATATTAAGAGCAAAAATGACTGCCCCAATCTCAAAATCGTGTACGGGATAGTTCTGCTCATGTTGCTTCAGCTGACGGGAGGCGTAGGCTATTACGTGCCAATTATGCATCAGAACGACACCCATCCCCTGATAGGAAGCATCTGTGTACACCTGGAATCCTTCCTTCCCTTACGGAAGAGCAAGGATGGGAGCCGTGTTGGAGTTTCCATGGTGATCTAGAAGTGGTCAAACATGTAATCTCACTGCCAACGCGATATGAGCCTGCAGGGTCGCACATAAGAGCATGTGGAGAAGTTGGAAGATTGACTATGTTGGTAAAGGTTACCAATCACCATACAGAATGGGGTCAGGCAAATGTTGCCAGAGAGATTCGTCGAGAATGGTTTGACGAGGGTCGTCGAGTATGACACGGCGACTAAGGCCAATTCGTCGAGAGTCGACAAGAGTCGTCGAGTATGACTCGACGACTAAGGCAAAATCGTAGAGAGTCGTCGAGTATGTCTTGCCAACTAAGGCATAATAGACGATATTCGGACTGTTCGATTCTCGCCGATTCTCGCCTATTCTCGCTGATTCTCGCCGATTCTTGCCGATTGATTCTCGCCGACTGATTCTCGCCGAATCTGGAGGTGATTCTCGCCGACTGATTCTCCCCGAATCTGGAGGTGATTCTCGCCGACTGATTCTCGCCAAATCTGGAGGTGATTCTCGCCGATCGGTTTAGTTACCCTAGCTTGGGTGGTCTGCGGATAGCGGTGTTCTTTGGACTGTTTATGCCTTTGGTATAAATAGGGGACTTAGGGTTTTGGAAAAAGTGTGCATCGGGTTTTTCCTGTAGCCGTATCGAAGACGACGGAAGAGTTCCGCCGATCTCCCGATCCGCCGATCCGCCGAATCCTGACCCCGCCGGCCGGAAACATTCCGCCGCTGCCTGTTCGCTCCGCCGATGACCTCATCTCCAGCGACCGGCGACGGTCTTGCTTTCCTTGGGGCGGACCTAGCAGTCCGTGGGAAGTGCAAAGGTGCGGTTGATCTTCTTCCCAACCCTTCGTGCGACGAAGCTCGTGGTTCTCCCGCTCGTGTGGATTTCTGTAGAGGCGTGGACGTTATTCCACGTAGAACTCGCCATAGACAAGGACTCGAAGCTTGGAGCATCTCCGTTGAGTTGTGACTCAACGCCGCTAAGGTAATTTTTGCCTAGTTATTTGTTAACTTCTTGATTCAACTTTCATGGCCCGATCCCATCTCTTTTGGGTTATCTTGATGTTTTATTCCTTCCACTGCGTGCACAAGCATTGTGTCATCCTCACAGAGAAACTCAACAGTGGTATCAAAGGGAGGTTTCAGCCATGATTATTGATAGTTTTACTTTCAAGACCACCTAAGCACCTAGAGGGGGGGTGAATAGGTTCTAATGCTTGTTGTAACTTAAGGCAGAATATAACTTCAGGTTATAATAACATTCAAAAAACTTTGCAGCTAACACAGCACAGCAATCACAAACATGTACACATCATAGATTGCACACAGATTTATAGTGGTTCCCCAAGGTCTGGGTACATCCACTTTCCCCCTTCACCTATCTAGCAGTGTGCTAGATTCGGCCTAACTTCCTCCTTTATCTCAGATCCTCAGATCCTACAACTCAGAACCCTGAAAGGTTCCTACAACTCAGAACCCTATAAGGTTCCTACAGCTCAGGCTAACCAGCCTTGCAACAAGGCCTACAACTCAGAGAACACCTTCTCATACAACTCAGGCATAAACAGCCCTACCACTCAGAGAATACCTCTCCTACACTCAGCCTTTATAAAATAGGCTTACAACTTAGATCTATAAATAGATCCTATAAAATTTAAAAATGAAGTTATATAATATCTTACCCCTATTGAGAGAGAAGGGATAAGACTGTTCTTGATCAGCTTCTTGAAAAGGCTGATGGATGAAATCAACTGTATATTATCTTTCTTCAAAGCTTCTTGAATCTGAACTTAGTTAGAGTTGATTTCCTTTGGAATATACTGCTTCTTAAGAAACCTGTGATAGCTTCTTTCTTGTCTTCAAATGGCTGGATCTCTCTCTATCCACAACCCTTGATGATACTTCTGAATTCTTGAATGAATTCAACTTAGACTAAATCTGAGTGGATGTTCACTTCAGAAAGTCTTCTTAGATCTTCTCTCGAAGATCTTCTTCTGTGCCTTGTACTTTCTTGATCAGAGATCTTATCTCACAACAAAGATCAATCAATCAGTGTCTATGTATATTATTTTTCATCTTCTGAATCTGTCTATTTATAAACTTCATCCTTGGTAATCGGCTGATCCGGTTTCTAACAAACTTCTGACAAGTTTGATAGCTTCAGTCGACCTGTTGTAACTCACAGCTGTCAAGTCTTCAAACAGATCTTGTGCCTTTGTCTTTGTCAGCAAAGCGTCGTGACTGTCTGTTAGGAAGTGTCGAGACCATCTGTCAATATGTGTCGACATAAGTGACTTAGGTGTCGACACAGCCTTTGATGATGTCGACATGTCTGCCTTTATGTCGACTCAGCTTCTTGATACTACATCTTGAGAATGTGTCGACACTGAGTATTTGTGTCGACACAAACACTTCACCATTCATCAGCAACTAACTTAGTCCAGACTTTGCTGTGTGTCGACACAAGTCCTGTGTGTCGATACAGTTGATGTAGACTCAGAATATAGTGTATGTCAACACAGTCCAGGTGTCGACACAGCTGTTGTCGACTCTGCCTCTGTATGTCCACACAGTCTTCTGGTGTCGACACAAATGTTGTCGACTAGCAATTATGTGTGTCGACACAGCCTCCCAGTATCGATACAGTTGATGTCGACCAAACTTCTGTGTGTCGACACAGCCTCCAGGTGTCGACACAATTGTTGTCGACTCTTTTTCTCTGTGTTGACACAGCCTTCTTCAAGTGTCGACACAATCTTTCTGAAGTGTCGACACAATTTGATCTGGTGTCGACACATGGACTTAGAATATTTTTCCTGCATTCTAGTACATCCTTAACCTGCACATATAAACTCAAAATAACATCAAATACACCTTGATGTATATCATTGAGCTAAGTTAGGCTTCTTTAAATCAGGTACATATTTTCCAATGTACCCAACAATCTCCCCCTATTTGGAGAAGTCATAACCCTTTTAGCTAATGATATACACCATTTATGAAAATTCAATATGATGATGTATAAAAGCATAATATCACAGGGAACTTTATAAACAAAACATTAAACACAGATACATCACAGAATAAAGATGTAAAAGAAACGATTATAGAACAAAGTGTTGTTTATAAATTCAGAAATGTTTGTTACAGCTTGTTTACATTGATTATTTTAACACACTAACCGTAACATAGTTCTAGGACAAAAACTAGTAGAACTAAAACTAAGGCTGGCCAGGCTCCTTGATTATAATTCCTTGTCCTGGTTGAACTTGAGCCATCACAGGAGGTTCTGCATCATCAGCAGGCTTTTTGCCATTCAAATCAGCTTTCTTCTGAGCCTCAGCCTTGATCCTTTGCCTCTCAAAATAATGAAATGGCTTGGGAAAATACTTGCTAGGCTCCTGAGCATAAGGAGGTAGCTTTCCACCCTTAGCCTTTCTTCTGAATCTAACTATGGACTCCTTCCTGGCCTCATACTTTTGCCATTCTAATTCATTATACCATTTGCCTCTTTCATGCACCTGATCCTTCACAGCCTTCCAGGCAGTTAATATAATGTTCCTTGAGGTGGGGCTCCATTGCTCAAAATCAGGTTTTTGTTCTGCTTGCTCTCTGAATCTCTTCTTTTATAATTGAGCATCTTGTTGAGCCTTCAAATCAGCTTCTGACTTATCTACTTTTTCAACAATAACATTTGTAACCTCCTTTGGAGGACTGTACATTGCCTGCACTTGCTGATGAATCATTTCAAAATTAGTAGGGGGGTATATGACTTGGGCAACCTCAGGTTGATTACCTTCAAGTAGACCTTGTTGTATCCCTGACTCAGCAATGGTATCATCATCACATAATGGTGGATATCCCAATGTGGCTCTGTCACTGTTGGTCACCCACTTGGCATGTTCTGAGCCAGCATGGATGAGTATCCTCTCCCCCTTTAGGACTTCTCTGGAAACATGATCCCTAAGATCATTCTTCTGAAACCTTATTTGGCCATCGAGAAAATTCACACCCTCTTTAAAGAATTATTTTAAATTTTGAAGCTTCTCAGATATTTCTTTCTGTGAGGTGGTTATAGCAGTTTGAACTGAATCTAGGGCAGCCTTAAGCTTCTGATCATAATTTTCCATGTCTGTAGCCCTTGCAGTTGTACGCCATGTAGTAGTATCTTTGAACTCAGTGAGAATCTCATGGTGAGATTCAGTAAGATTTTCATTCATTCTTAGCTGATTTTCAAGAACATATCCTTGTTTTAATGCAATGTCATCCATTTTAGCAAGGATAGTTTGTTGTTGTTTAGCTAGATATACTACAGCATTACCTCCCTTGTGGAAGCAATCTGTCATCTCCTTTTTATTCTGATTGACCTCAAATCTGATTGACTTTATGTCTTGGGCTAGATCAAACTGAAGAGACTTATGACTCTCATCTACAAATTTCTCCAAGGCTCTTCTCTGCTCATCCATCTTCACCTGTAAATTTACCATGAACTTATTGTAATCAAACTCAGTCGGAGATTGGTGAGTTGTTGTCTGGAGAGCTGACTTATAGCTATGACTTCTTCTCTTGAAGACCATTAGCTTCCTTTTCTTAGCCTCCCTGGCTTTTTCTATCTCAGATTCTGAAGAACTTTCAATCTGAACTCTTTCAGGAGGAGTTGCAAGAATTTCTTTCTCAGTTTCATGTTGCACTTCCTCAACATGCACTTTCTCCCCCTCAACAGCACCTTGCTCCTTCTCAACTCTTAGGGTGTCATCCTTTTCAGCTGCCTTTCAACAGTTAGGAAACAACTCTTATAGAGTGTATTCCTTTTGTTCTTGAGCAAGTGATGAAACATCAATTGCAACAGTGTTCAAATCTTCTGAGAAGTTTAGTATTTCTTCCTCTTGTACTTGTTCAGGAATGGGCTCCCCCTGCAACTGTGCAGGATCAGTAATGTTCTGAGCAAGAGTAAGATCTATCTCCCCTGCATCTGTATAGGTATAGATTCCTCTTGGACTTGAGTAGACCCAGTCTGGTCCTCAGACTGCTCTCTAACTTGTTCTTCTTGAACTTGTGCATTGCCATGGTCTTTTTCTGGTGATTTCTCAGCTATTTTCTGCCTGTCCACATTAGGCAAATCTTTTGACAAAACTCTATCCCATCTTGAAAATAACCTCATGTCCATTTTCCTCATATAATTGATCTTGGACCCAGGAATCTGTTGCATTACCTCTGGAAAGATTCCAGCCAGGTATAGACTCAAAATTCTAGCCAAATTTGGCTTCTTGATTCCTTCTTTGATTTTTTTCAAAAAGAACTGCTGGCCAACTGGTTGGAATTATAAAGACAATTCTATTCATCAGGCTGAACATATAGGCTGAGATCCTATCATGTCCACCTGGTTTGCATAAGATCACTTTGCCTACTATTTTAGATAGAAACTTTCCTTGTGGATTCATTCCCTTTCGGTTTATGGCTGCTCCAATCTTTATGGTTGAATCCAAACCACACCACTGGAGAGCCTCCCTTGTCTTTGAGGCTTGGACCTCTTCTTCATCTTGAATACTGGGTAGGTGAAGAATCTTTCTTATACTTTTTAGAGTAAGTTTAACCTTAGTCCCATGAACTATAGAATTGATCTTGAGACCAGTGGAGTCCAATGTTGCAGCAGTATAGAACTCGAAAACTTCTTTCTTCCAAATCTTAGTAGGTTCAGAGACAAGGTATTCCAATCCATTGTCTGCAAGAAGAGAAATCACTTGTTTGATTTCTGGCGCGGCATTGTCGAAGGTAGCCCTAACCAACTCATACCCTCATTGATGTTGTCTTCAACCTTTGGCGCCATTGGAAAGATGAGAAAGCTTGAGAGGAGAGAAGAGAGATTGTCGACACAGGGTTTTAGTCTCGAAAACCTAGTTAGCGTGTCGACAGAATATGTTCTCGACCTATATATACCTTTTCAAAACACAGAAGGTCAAGAGGCGGACAAAAAATTGTCGAAAAGTGTCGACACTGTTGACAAGTGTCGACACATACTTCTATAGTCTCGACCACGGCGCAGACAACCATGTGTCGACACTAATTGATGATATGTCGACACAGGAGATACTGAATAGTTCAGCCAGAATTATGTGTCGACTCTTAGTATAAGAGTCGGCACAAAATCTGTAAGTGTTCACACCATTACTCTGGTTGTGTCGACACTACATAGCTTGATGAGTCGACTCTTTGACCCTTAGGTGTCGACACAGATTCTCATGTGTTGACACATTTTCCCTGACTAGTCGACATGACTACTCTGTGTCGACTCATTATCACTGAATGTGTCGACACAATTTTACTGAGCTAAATATTTTTTTAATAAACTAACCTATGGACAACATTCCTAATTCAATTTTAAATCTATTGAATTTTGTTTCATCCAGAGGCTTAGTAAATACATCTGTAATTTGATAATTAGTTTTAACAAATTCTAATGAGATGTCTTATTTTTCTACAAGTTCTCTAAGAAAATGGTATTTTATCTCTATATGCTTAGTTCTACTATGTGCAACAGGATTGTTTGCAATAGAAATAGCACTTTTAGAATCACACAATAAAGGTGTTCTACTTACTTGAATACCATAGTCCTTTAGCTGATGCTGAATCCACAATAGCTGTGCACAGTAACTTCCTGCTGCCACATATTATGACTCAGCAGTGGATATTGCCACACTAGTCTGCTTCTTACTGCTCCAGGATATCAATCTTCCTCCCAAGAATTGGCATGTACCTGTAGTACTCTTTCTATCTTCTCTACAGCCTGTAAAATCTGCATCTGAATAACCTGTTAGTAGAAAATCTCCATTCCTAGGGTACCAAAGGCCTAGATTAGGTGTGCCCTTAAGATATCTCAAAATCATTTTGACAGCAGTATAATGTGATTCTTTAGGGCAAGCTTGATACCTAGCACAGATACATGTATCATACATAATGTCAGGTCTACTAGCAGTGATATATAATAGAGAGCCAATTATTCCTCTATACAAAGACTCATCTACAGGCTTACCTACATCATCTTTGCATATTGGCATATTTGTTCCCATAGGAGTTCTCATGGTGGAGGATTATTCCATACCATACTTCTTAATTAATTCCATGGTGAACTTATACTGGGATATGGACAAGCCATCTTCTGTCTGTCTTACTTGGAGTCCCAAGAAGAACTTAAGTTCCCCCATACTGCTCATTTCAAACTTCCCTTGCATAAGTTTGGCAAACTTTTTGCAAAGGTTGTTATCTGTAGACCCAAAAATTATGTCATCTACATAGATCTGAACTAAGATTATCTTACCTTTAGACTCCCTTAGGAATAGAGTTTTGTCTATTTTACCTCTTGAGAATTTGTTCTCAATAAGAAAAGTAGATAGGGTTTCATACCAAGCCCTTGGGGCTTGCTTTAACCCATACAATGCTTTCCTAAGTCTATAGACATAACTAAGTTTAAGAGAATCTACAAAACCTGATGGTTGCTCTACATAGACTTCTTCTTTTAGATCACCATTCAGGAATGCTGATTTCACATCCATTTGGTATACTTTGAAGCCTTGATATGTTGCATAGGCAAGGAACATTCTGATTGCCTCCAGTCTTGCTATTGGGGCAAATGTTTGATCAAAGTCCATTCATTCTTCCTGCTTGTATCCTGTAGCAACCAATCTTGCTTTGTTCTTCACAATTACTCCACTCTCATCAAACTTGTTCCTAAAGATCCACTTTGTGCCAATGATGTTGTGGTCTCTTGGTTTAGGAACTAACTCCCAGACTTTGCACCTTCTGAATTGATTAAGCTCCTCTTGCATAGAATTAATCCAGTGTTGGTCTTGGATGGCTTCTTCAAATTTCTTAGGCTCCAGTTGAGATAGAAAACTTGAGTGCAGGACTGTGCTCAGATTTCTGCTTCTAGTCTGCACTCCTTGTCTTGGATCACATATTATTTGATTTGCTGGATTGTCTTTTAGATGTCTTATAGCTGGAGGTAGATTTTCTTCAGGTTCAACATCTCTAGATCCTTCATTATACTGTACCTCTTGGTTGTCATTAGCTTCTATAGAGTCTTGTACTCCCCCTGGACAGTAGCCATCATTTTCCAATACTTCATCTGCAGTTGTGCCTTCTGCAATGGAAAGCTTTTCCATCCTATTGCTTATACCTGTTGGACTGAATGATCTATAAGGCAACTCACTATTGATTAATCTTGTTTCATCAAATACAATATGTACAGATTCTTCTACCACTTGAGTAGTCAAGTTGTAGACTCAATAAGCCTTACTATTGATGTTGTACCCAACAAATATCCCATCTTGGGATTTGGCAGTAAACTTAGTTAGATAAGACTTGCCATTTTTAAGTATATAGTACTTGCAACCAAAGATCCTAAAAGTAGGATAGATTTGGTTTTCTACCTTTCATAATTTCATAGGGAGTCTTTTTGTGGATCTTGGTGATAGAAGCCCTATTGATCACATGACATGTAGTATTTACTGCCTCAGCCCAGAAATATTCTGGAAGAGAAGGGTCACTCAATAGAGTTCTACCAGCTTCAATCAATGTCCTATTCTTTCTTTCAGCAATACCATTTTGCTGTGGTGTTCTAGGTGAGGAGAATTCTTGGAAAATCCCAAATTCTTCACACAATCTTGTCATACTTTCAGATTGAAATTCAGTGCCATGGTCACTTCTGATTTTGACCACTGTACTTTCAGTTCATTCTGAATTTGTTTAACAAAACTATGTAAAACACATGGGGTTTCTGATATTTGTCTCAGAAAGAACACCCATGTATATCTAGAATAGTCATCTACAACCACAAAAGTATAGACCTTCCTACCAAGACTATGAACTGGCATAGGACCAAAAAGATCCATATGTAAGAGGTATAAACACATCACTGAATCCTTGTTTTCAAGGCTATGAAAGGAGGATTTTGTCTGCTTGCCCTTTTGACAAGCTGAACATATCCCTTCCTTTATACAGTTAACATGAGGACCATTCCTCACTAATTCTTTACTAAAGAGTTGGCCAATTATCTTGTAATTAAGATGGGCCAGCCTCTTGTGCCTTTTGACATAATGAGATGCATTATCATAAGCTAAAAGACAAATAGGAGAAACCTTGTTCTCACATACAAAGTCAAGACAATAAACATTTCTTTTTCTGTATCCAGTCAATATGACCTTTTGATCACTTGACCTCTTGATATGACATCCATTCTTAACAAATGAAATGTCATATCCAAGATCACTCAGCTGACTTATGCTTATTAGGTTGTGTTTCAAACCTTTTACATAAGCCACTTGAGTGATGGTAATTTGGTTTGAATAAATGTTACCAAATCCTTTGATGATTCCTCTTTTAGATCCACCAAAAATTACTTTAGGTCCATTCTTAATAGGTATGTACTCCTTCAGTAGCCCCTTTGTTCCAGTCATGTGCCTGGAACAACCACTATCCAAGTACCATATAGGGGCATGGCAACTTGGACTTTCCTGAAATACAAAATTACTTTCCCTTAGAACCCAAGTAAGTCTTGGGTCCTTGGTTCAGGTTAGCATCATTCATATCAAACCTACCAGCAGCTCTTCTAACTGGTAGACTGTTGTTCTTCCTAACACTTATGTTATTCCAGCAGTCTAAGGCAAAATGGCCTATCTTGCCACAGCACCAGCATTCATACCTGTTGTATCTAGGTCTAGATACATTTTTGGCAGAAAAATTTCTGTTCTGAGCTGGTGCTGCTGCAGCTACACCCACTGATTTCTTATAACCATGGGGTTTATGAACATGGATTGACTTATTGGCAAAAACATTCTTGTTCTTCAGAACATCAGTCTTAATATGACCATAAATATTTTCAAGATCATATTTATTAGAAGGCACTTGTACCTTTCTAAACATAACAGGGACTTTAAAGTTTAGTAGCTGGACTGGAGATTTGCCTTTTCTCTTGAATTGGGCAGCCCTGGTGTTACCCTTGAAGTCTAATCCTGCCTTAACCTTTTGAGCCACAAACTCATCTATTAAAGGTAAGACTGATTTTGGCTTAGAGTAACTAGCCACTAAATCTTTCTATACTCTCAGTCTGACCTCCAGACTTTTAACTTGATCTTTGTAATATGTGATTGTGCCCATCTGAATAATAGTTATATTTTTTAGTTCGGCAATCTCATTTAACTTTTGATCCAATACTTTTTCTGACTCAGATGCAACCACCTTAAGATCTGCAATCTCCTGAGCCTGAGTTTTGGCTAGGTTCTTGCTTTTCTTAAGAGGCTGCAATAAGTCTCTATACTTATCTATCAACTGATGAATATCTCCTTCAGATTCAGATCCATCCTTATTACACGATGTAGATGAATCTGATTCTGAACTAGTACTGTAATTTGAAATTCTAGAATTACTTTGTACCTTATTGGGACCAGGCTGATCCTAATACTTGTTGTATTCTAAATCAGCCATCAGTCCCATACACTGATGGTCTTCTTGATCATAGATGGAGTTTAGTAATTGCATAAATTCCTCTTCTTCATTAGATGCATACAGTCTATTGAAAGCTTCAGCTTCAGATTCTTACTCTGAGGAAGATTGATCTGTATGACTCTTCTCCATCTTAGTAACAAAGGATTTCTCCTTCTTGCCCTTTTGTTGAGTCTTCTTTCTGTCTGTTGACTCCATCCTCTTATCTGGACATTCAGCAACACATATCCATGCCTATTGCAGCAATAGCAAACAATCTTTGATGTTGTAGCTTTGCTGGGCTTTGATCTGCTCCTTTCCTTTCTTGATGATTTTCTCTTCTGATAGTAATCATAAACTGGCTGTGATGTGGAGGGCCTTGACTTCCACTGCTTCTTCTTCAAGAACCTCTGAAACTTCCTTGTAAAGGCAGCAAAATCTGCATCTGAATCACTACTTTCTGAGTTCTGATTGTCTGAATTTTCTGAGTTATCTTCAGCAACTTCCTTAGGAGGTGATGGAGACATTCTCCTGCTCTTTCTAGTGGCTTCAACCTTGAAGGCCACTGACTTCTCTCTATGCTCTCCTTTTGTAATTTTTTCTTCCTCCTTCTTAGCCATTAGTTGCATTTCATATGAGAGCAATTTTCCAAATAAGGTTGGAGAAGAAATGTCTGCTAGTTTGGCCACTTCTCTTATGACACAAATCTTGGTATCCCAATCCTTTATCAAGGATCTTAGAAATTTGTCATTCAGCTCATATGTATTGAAGACCCTTCCATAGGACATCAATTCATTCACTATCCTGTAGAACTTCTTATAGCATTCAGTTATGCTATCCGACTTCCCTTGTCTGAAACTCTCATATTCTTGATTAAGCATAGATTTTCTGTCTTGTCTAACTTCTTAAGAACCCTCCATGTAGACAATCAAAGTGTCCCATATTTCCTTAGAGGTTTTGCAGTGAATCAAATTTTGGAAAGTAGAATCATCTATGGCACTCACTATGATATTCTGAGCTCTCTTATCCATAGTTGCAAATATAATCTCATCCTTAGTCATTTCAGAGAAATCTTTAGGAGTTTTTCATTTGCATCTAGAGCAGACACATTCATTGGGATATATGGACCTTGTGTTACTGTAATATAGATCCTTGGATCAGAAGCCTCCATAAACAACCTAACCCTTTCATTCCAGATTCCAAAAATCTCTTTTCTGTAGATGGGTAATTTTATTGACCCTAGTTCCTTGTGATTCTCTCCAGAACCCATTTTCTTTATTCTTGATTCTGCCTATAGGGATCTAACTCAGACTGTTAAGTCCTTCTTTGAGTAACCTTCCTCTGATACCACTTGATAGTTTTACTTTCAAGACCACCTAAACACCTAGAGGGGGGTGAATAGGTTCTAATGCTTGTTGTAACTTAAGGCAGAATATAACTTAAGGTTATAAAAAAATTCAAAAAACTCTGTAGCTAACACAACACAGCAATCACAAACATGTACACATCACAGATTGCGCACAGATTTATAGTGGTTCCCCAAGGTCTGGGTACATCCACTTTCCCCCTTCACCTATCTAGTAGTGTGCTAGATTCGGCCTAACTTCCTCCTTTATCTCAGATCCTCAGATCCTTCAACTCAGAACCCTGAAAGGTTCCTACAACTCAGAACCCTATAAGGTTCCTACAGCTCAGGCTAACCAGCCCTACCTCAGCCTTACAACAAGGACTACAACTCAAAGAACACCTTCTCCTACAACTCAGGCATAAATAACCCTACCACTCAGAGAATACCTCTCCTACACTCATCCTTTATAAAATAGGCTTACAACTCAGATCTATAAATAGATCCTATAGAATTTAAAAATGAAGTTATATAATAACTTACCCCTGTTGAGAGAGAAGGGATAAGACTGTTCTTGATCAGCTTCTTGAAAAGGCTGATGGATGAAATCAACTGTATCTTAGCTTTCTTCAAAGCTTCTTGAATCTGAACTTAGTTAGAGTTGATTTCCTTTGGAATATACTGCTTCTTTAGAAACCTGTGATAGCTTCCTTCTTGTCTTCAAATGGCTGGATCTGTCTCTATGCACAACCCTTGAAGATACTTCTGAATTCTTGAATGAATTCAACTTTGACTGAATCTGAGTGGATGTTCACTTCAGAAAGTCTTCTTAGATCTTCTCTTGAAGATCTTCTTCTATGCCTTGCACTTTCTTGATTAGAGATCTTATCTCACAACAAAGATCAATCAATCAGTTTCTATGTATATAATTTTTCTTCTTCTGAATCTGTCTATTTATACACTTCATCATTGGTAACCGGCTGATCCGGTTTCTAACAAACTTCTTACAAGTCTGACAGCTTCAGTCGACCTGTTGTAACTCACAGCTGTCAAGTCTTCAAACAAATCTTGTGCCTTTGTCTTTGTCAGCAAAGCGTCGTGACTGTCTGTTAGGAAGTGTCGAGACCATCTGTCAATATGTGTCGACATAAGTGACTTAGGTGTCGACACAGCCTTTGATGATGTCGACATGTCTGCCTTTATGTCGACTCAACTTCTTGATACTGCATCTTGAGAATGTGTCGACACTGAGTATTTGTGTCGACAAAAATACTTCACCATTCATCAGCAACTAACTTAGTCCAGACTTTGCTGTGTGTCGACACAAGTCCTTTGTGTCAACACAGTTGATGTAGACTCAGAATGTAGTGTGTGTTGACACAGCCTCCAGGTGTCGACACAGCTGTTATCGACTCTGCCTCTGTGTGTCGACACAGTCTTTTGGTGTCGACACAAATGTTGTTGACTAGCAATTCTGTGTGTCGACACAGCCTCCCAGTGTCGATACAGTTGATGTCGACCAAACTTCTGTGTGTCGACACAGCCTCTAGGTGTCGACACAATTGTTGTCGACTCTTTTTCTCTGTGTCGACACAGCCTTCTTCAAGTGTCGACATAATCTTTCTGAAGTGTCGACACAATTTCGTCTGGTGTCGACACATGGACTTAGAATATTTTTCCTGCATTCTAGTACATTCTTAACCTGCATATATAAACTCAAAATTACATCAAATATACCTTGATGTATATCATTGAGCTAAGTTAGGCTTCTTCAAATCAGGTACACAATTTCCAATGTACTCAACAATTGTTGTATTGGAAGTTAGGTTATTCCAGTACGTGTAAACCTAGGGGTTTAGAAGTGTTCTAAATGTCTAGATTTATTCCTGGTACATCAATTGTTGATGGTTTTTCCAAGGGAAATCGGTGGGCTCATAACCCACAGGTTAGGGGCTCTGCACCTTAGAACCCGGCCAGGAACGTCTGGGATTTCGTGGTATTTTCTAATTGTTAGAAATTGTTGTCTCTTTAGCAGTAACCGTCCCTCGAATGGTTAGTGAACCAGTGTATTATTTTGGATTTTGCATCCAACAATGAGAGACGAGCTTGTCTACTGCTTTAAGTTGAGTTGTCTTTGCTTTTGTCCAATGCATGTAAATCTGAAGATTTGGAAATGTCCGAATGTTCAGATTTAGCCCTTCCCTCAATAAAAAGTTGATAGTGTCAGGTTGTGCACATAAGGGATGCATGTGGATTTTAGAAATTGTTTTTTTGTGGATGTGCACATTGATCAAATGTTGATCATGGTTAATTGTTAACCCATAATCAAAATCCCTTCCTCTAATATTAAGTGTTCGGATGCCTTCTGATGGATGACACTCTTCCTGCCTCGATCGATGTAGTGTGGGCTTGCCAAAGCAAGGTGCATTAATCTATCTTGGTAAGGGTGCGAGCGGATAATTATGATATCCCACTGTCGACATCGGGTCTAGCTTAACTAGGTGACCTCAAAGGTTGAGTGCCTAGAGGCATAGGGTTGGCATGAACCATATGATGGATGCGAATAAGGAGTTATTCACCAACCATACAAGAATTGCATGAGGATGCAATTGGCAAGCATTGCCTACCTAAATAACCACATCATGAGAGGAAAGCCAAAGCTGACTCATTGTGTTGGTGAAATACGGATCTTGTACACAAAGAGAGTAGCTCGCATGAACTCTCCGAATTGATAGTGAGGGCTATTATTTTGAATAAAATAGTGGGAGTTTTAATTGAAGTCCA
Source organism: Platanthera zijinensis (assembly GCA_039513925.1). Taxonomy (NCBI): domain Eukaryota; kingdom Viridiplantae; phylum Streptophyta; class Magnoliopsida; order Asparagales; family Orchidaceae; genus Platanthera; species Platanthera zijinensis. Next base: position 44,854,767 of record CM077097.1, read on the forward strand.
AATTAAAATAAATTGTATTTTGAAATTTTGGTACTGATATTATTCTGCATGAATTCTTTTAGAATTCCATGGCAAGTGGTTCACACTCAACACTGTCTCTCAGAGCCATCCTTGAGAAGGATAAGCTTAATGGGACTAACTACATTGACTGGTATAGGAACCTGAGAATTGTTCTCAGGCAAGAGCGAAAGCTCTATGTCTTGGAAGAAGAAGCCCCCGAGGTGCCGACCGGGAATTTTTCCCATGCTAATAAAGATACTTATAAGAAGTATACTGATGACGCCTTAGACGTCGAATGCCTTATGCTTGCTACCATGAACTTTGAGCTTCAAAGGCAACATGAGAACATGGGGTGCAAGGAGATTGACGAGCATCTCAAGAAAATGTTTCAAGGGAAAGCTCGTCAAGAGAGGTTCGATGTCACAAAAGCGTTGTTTCAGTGCAAGATAGGAGTTCGAGACTCAGTAGGGACTCACGTACTCAAGATAATTGGGTATATAGAGAAACTTGAAAGACTGGGTTTTCCTCTAGGTCAAGAGTTGGCCACAAATTTGATCCTACAATCGTTGCCGGACAGTTACGAGCAGTTTGTCTTGAACTATAACATGAATGAAATAGACAAGACACTGCCCGAGCTCCTAGGCATGTTGAGAACTGCTGAGATAAATATGAAGAAGGCCAAGCCTGTCAGCCCCATACTGATGGTGCATAAGGGCAAGGGCAAGGCCAAGGGCTCTAAGAAGACGAAGGTGGGACCTAAGTCACATCTCGAGACCAATTCTTCTACACTGATGAAAAAGAAGAGCACGGTGAAGGAAGGGAAATGCCACCACTGTGGCAAGGCTGGTCATTGGAGGAGGAAATGTCCTTCTTACATTGAGGGTCTGCAGAAAATGAAGAGAGGTATGACTTACGCTACGAATATTTACATTGTAGAGATAAACCTTTCTGCTCTTTCATCTTGGGTATTGGATACCGGATGTAGTTCACACATTTGTACAAATGTGCAGGAACTAGAAAAGGAGAAGATTGTTGAGTAAAGGGGAGGCAGACCTGCGCGTCGGCAATGGAGCAAGAGTTGCTGCTGTAGCCATAGGGGTTTACCGTCTTTCTTTGCCCAATGGGCTTGTAATAGAACTAGATAACTGTTATTTTGTTCCGACCATAACTAGAAACATTATATCCATTTCATGTTTGGACAAGATTGGATTTTCTTTTATAATTAAGAACAACTGTTGTTCTATATTTAAGAATGATGTTTGTTATGCTGTAGCCCAATTGTTTAATGGTCTTTATGTTTTGAACTTGGACCATCAGATCTATAATGTAGAAAATAATAAAAGACTAAGAACGAATGACTCAAACCCTACATATCTCTGGCATTGTCGTTTGGGCCATATAAATGAGAAGCGCATATTCAAGCTCTATAAAGATGGACTTTTGGACTCATTTGATTATGAATCATTTGAGCGATGCGAATCTTGTTTGTTAGGCAAGATGACTAAATCCCCTTTCACTTATTATACTGAGAGGGCTGAGGATCTCTTGGGTGTTGTACATAGTGATGTATGCGGACCCATGAGCTCCATGGCTAGAGGTGGGTATTTCTACTTTGTTACATTTACTAATGATTTCAGTAGATACGGATATGTGTATCTTATGAAGTGCAAATCCGAGACCTTTGAAAAGTTTAAAGAGTTCAAGAATGAAGTATAAAACCAGTTGGGTAAAAGGGTTAAAGCACTCCGATCTGATCGAGGTGGCGAATACCCGAGTCATGAGTTCCGTGATCATCTGAAAGAGTGTGGTATTGTATCACAGCTCACTCCACCTAGAACACCACAGCATAATGCTGTGTCTTAGAGGAGAAATCGTACTCTGTTAGACATGGTACATTCGATGATGAGTCATGCATACTTGCCTGTTTCCTTTTGGGGTTTTGCTTTAGAGACTGCTGCAATGAAACTGAATCGCGCTCCAACAAAAATGGTTCTGAAGACACCATATGAGATATGGACTGGGAAGCGTCCTAGTATGTCGTTCATTAAAATTTGGGGCTGTGAGTCATACGTGCAATGTCAAATGCTTGACAAGCTGGAACCCAAATGGGATAAATGTTATCTGGTGGGATATCCTAAGGAAACGAAAGGGAATTACTTTTACCTACCGTCTGAGGGCAAAGTGTTTTTCGCAAGGACTGACGTCTTCTTGGAGAAAGAGTTCTTATCAAGAAAGACTTAAAAGGTAGAACTTAAAGAAGTTAAAGAACCACAAGTAGTAAATGAACCGGAATTGGATTCTGAGACAGGACTACAAGATGTTGTAGCTAGAGAACCTGCTCAAGAAACACAAGTCCTACGTAGATCTGGTAGACCTAGATTTGAGCCTGAGAGATATGGATTTCTTATGTCTCAAATAGGTAATGTGTTGCTTATGGATCATGATGATGAACCAGCAACCTACCAAGAGGCTATGAATGGACCGGACTCCGACAAATGGCTTGAGTCCATGAAATGCGAAATGGACTCCATGTATGCAAACCAAGTTTGGAACTTGGTGGAACCACCTGAAGGGGTGCGACCCATAGGGTGCAAGTGGGTCTTCAAGAAGAAGACCGACATGGATGGGAATGTACAGACATTCAAAGGGCGACTCGTGGCTAAGGGTTTCAAGCAAATTCATGGTATTGACTATGATGAGACATTTTCCCCTATTGCCATGGTAATATCCATAAGGATATTACTTGTTATTGCTGCGTATTATGACTACGAGATCTGGCAGATGGATGTCAAAACGGCTTTCCTTAATGGAAACCTCCTTGAGTAAGTGTATATGACACAACCCGAGGGTTTTGTATCCCCAAATGAAGCCACTAAAATATGCAAGCTGAATAGGTCCATCTATGGACTGAAGCAGGCCTCTTGAAGTTGGAATCTTCGTTTTGATGAGAAAATCAAAGAGTTTGGTTTCATCAAGAATGAAGATGAGCCTTGTGTTTACAAGCGAATCAGTGGGAGCATTGTTGTCTTCCTGATATTGTATGGAGATGACATACTTTTGATTGGGAATGACATTCCTACCCTGAAAGTTGTTAAGAACAACCTAGGGAACTGCTTTTCTATGAAGGACTTGGGTGAAGTGACTTACATACTCGGTATTAAGATCAATAGAGATAGATCGAAGAAGTTGCTGGGTTTGACCCAGAGTACATACATCGAGAAGGTGTTGAAGTGGTTCAACATGCTTATGTCCAAGAAAGGATTTTTACCCATGTCTCATGGTGTGAATCTCTTTAAGGACCAGTGTCCAAAATCTTGTGAAGATAAGGACCGCATGAAGTGGATTCCATATGCTTCGACAATTGGATCAATCATGTATGCAATGTGATATACTCGACCCGATGTCTCCTTTGCTTTGAGAATGACTAGCAGGTATCAGTCAGACCCCGGTGAGTGTCACTAGATTGCAGTAAAGAATATCCTGAAGTACTTGAGAAGGACAAAGGATGTGTTCTTGTTGTATGGTGGAGAGGAAGAGCTTGTTGTAAGTTATTACACGGATGCTAGCTTCCAAACTGATAGGGACGATTCAAAGTCTCAGTCAGGGTTTGTGTTTTGCCTTAATGGAAGAGCTGTGAGCTGGAAGAGTTCCAAGCAAGAGACAGTTGCTGATTCTACAATAGAAGCCGAGTATATCGTTGCAGCTAACGCAGCGAAGGAGGCTGTATGGATTAGGAAATTCATCGGCGAGCTTGATGTAGTTCCTAGCATTGTTGGTCCCGTAGTTCTCTACTGTGATAACAATGGTGCAATTACACAATCTAAGGAACCTAGATCCAATCAGCGCTCCAAGCACATACTTCGGTGGTTCCATCTTATTCATGAGATTGTCGAACAAGGAGATGTGAACATTTGTAGAGTGCCGACTGAGGAGAATATTACGGATCCACTGACAAAGCCTCTCGCGTAGAGAAAGCATGATGGTCATACTAGATCAATATGAAGGATCAAGCGCATACCCAACTGCACTAAAAGCGCGGACTGTTGGAGAGGGTGCTACTTAATTTCTTAAATAAGTAGCAAAGCACCACAGGTCAAGTGAAGGAACACCAGACCCAACAATCCCCCCGGCGTCCAGCACAACCCGTCGGTTAAGAGGTGGGGTTACCACATGGCCCACATGGCTCAGAGGTTGGGTTACCACATGTCCACGGTTTACCTGACCCGCCGGACCCACACAGGTAGAAGGGAAAAATCAAGATTTAATAGCCCCCCCCCCCTCCGTCTTGAACCCGTGACCTCCTCTGATACCAATTGAAGGATCAAGCGCATACCCAACTGCACCAAATGCCCAGACTGTTGGAGAGGGCGCTACTTAATTTCTTAAATAAGCAGCAAAGCGCCACGGGTCAAGTGAAGGAACGCCGGACCCAACAAAATTGGTATACGATACATAAATGATCAACTCTAGTGAGAGTCTTGTGGGTTGCGTGTAAACATATATTCTGTTGGCTATTTGTTATTTATTCATATGATGAATTGTGTACCAAGATTTTCTTTTATAATTAATGGCAAGTTCTTTTATTATGATTTCTCTATGCGATAGTTAAATGTTAACATAATAAATTACCTTAGAATGTTCGCTTCCATAGGACATCAAGTACGTGACTTGAATATGAGAGCCTGCGATTTATTTGAAGCTTTATTCTTGAAAGGTCCCTGGTCGTAGTATCATCATAGAAACTAAGGGTGATGATGATACATTAAGACTAGCACGTGCATTGACTGATGACCAGTTCTCACAGGTCATGATATTGTGATATCAAGTCATCACGTGGGTACTTGTTAATGAACAAGTTATACTGGATAGATCCAACCTAAGACTACTTTGTGGATTGTTATCTAAATGTGTTACGAGTAGGTCTCAATTGACAATGGTGTTGTCATCCTTTGACCTGAAGTCAAAGCATTCATCAAGTGAGGAAGAGCGAGCTTTGATACCACCTAAAGTCTTCCTTGAGAAAGGTTGATGATAAGGGTGGCTGTTGGGCATGTTACGAATCATTTGGGTGTTTGTGTGTGAGCAGATATGGGATTTGTCCTCCTATATGACAGGGGTTGCATCCATGGGACCCTTGATGGAACTGGACTGAGAAATGCATGACCATGCTTGGTTGAGTCAATATGTGATATTGGACTCACCATTCTCTGGAAGTCCGTTCTAGATCAAGATACTTGGATTGAGCTATTATGAGGGTGGCACGGTCCATGCCTCTAGTTCTTTCCGGATGTAAGGGACAATGGGACAAAGACAACGCTGGAACATTGTTCATAAAGGCTTATGAGTTATGAACTCTTATTGCTTGGGTAGCAATGATGCATTGCTAGATGCCGCTCATTGTTTGTGAGGTTTTTGGTTTGATACTTTCAAGATCAAGTGGGAGACTGTTGGAGTTACCATGGTAATCTAGAAGTGGTCAAACATGTAATCTCACTGCCAACGCGATATGAGCCTGCAGGGTCGCACATAAGAGCATGTGGAGAAGTTGGTAGATTGACTGTGTTGGTAAAGGTTACCAATCACCATACAGAATGGGGTCCGACAAATGTTGCCAAGGAGGTTCGTCGAGAATTGTAGACTATGGTTTGTCGAGAATCGTCGAGTATCGTCGACTATGGTTCGTCGAGAATCGTCGGGAATTGTCGAGTATCGTCGACTATGGTTCTTCGAGAGTCGTCGGCTATGGTTCGTCGAGAATCATCGACTATGGTTCGTCGAGAATCGTCGACTATGGTTCATCGAGAATCGTCGAGAATCGTCGAGAATCATAGAGAATCGTCGAGAATTGAACTGTTTGATAATCGACGAATGATGATTCCCGACGAATTATTCCAGAAACCCTAATTCTCTGTGGTCTGTGGATAGCGATTTTTCTAGGTCTGTTTATGCTTCGGGTATAAATTAGGACTTAGGTTTTCGTGCGAAAGAGAGAGAAGATCCCCCCGACCCGACGGAAGTGTTCCGCCGATTCGCGTGTTCCGCCGATCCGCTCGTTCCGCTGATTCGCTCGCTCCGCTGACCTCCTCTCCGACGATAGTCGTCAGTGCTTGTCTTCCTGGAGCGGACCTAGAAGTCCTTGGAAGTGCAAGGTGCAGTCGATCTCCCTCACCATTCTTCGTGCGATGAAGATCGGTGATCTCCCGCTCGTGTGGATTCCTACAGAGGCGTAGACGCTATTCTACGTGGGACTCGCGGCCGACAAGAACTCATACATTGGAGCATCTTTTTTGAGTTGTGACTAAACACCGCCAAGGTAATTTTACCTAGTTATTTCTTAACTTCTTGATTGAATTTTCTTGGCCTGATCCCAAATCTCTTTTGGGTTGTTCTTGATTTTATTAATTATGCTACGTGCACAACTGTTGTGCCACCTTATAGAAAACCCAACAGTTAGTATTACATTGAATGTAAACATGTCCACAGAAACTCATATGAATAAAATCACGACAAGTCCATCAATGTATAGAAAGTACTGCAAAGAACAATTACGATGAAATAAAGAAATGGACTCGAGCTTGGTACATCAGAGTCCTCACTACAAATCACTCATCGCGAAAGCTATAAAAATACTAAACACTCACGGAGCTGGTCACAGGTGCTCCAGTGCTAGACTGGCCCACCTCCATGCGCACCGTACTCCGCTGGTGCTGTTCACTGGGTTGCTGGTCCCTGTCTCCAATCTGGAGCTCTTGTAATGTTGTGGTTCGAAAACCAATAGTCATAAATAATTAGCCCTATCATACCCTACCCCTCCCCCAAGACTCCTAAGCACCGAGCAAAGAGGAGGAAAGGGAAGCTACAATGGTGGAGAATAATCAAACGGATGACAGTGGAACTAATCAAACACTTGTTCATGGTGTATAAATAACTAATTAAAATAGAGTACATCTAGAAGTTCTACGGTAGTGAGTAGTAAAGTAAAACATGTAGTAAGTAGCATATTTATAAGGAGACAAATAGAAAATAAGTAAGTAACCTTAAATCATATGAATGCTCATACAAACTTATAAGTTAAGGGGTCTTCTGCAAGTCTCCCATCGTATAAAAAGTCTCATACCGATTTATATGTTGGGGTGTTGGTTGTATGCAAATATGAGTGTAGTGATATGTTATGTCATGATTCATGCAAGTGCAACTATCGCACACGACTCTATGCGCACAGACCTTTAGTTCCCCCTATTCGGGCAGCTAGCTTCACTCCTAGGAACCTCTGTAGTGGCAAACGGAGACATTGGGTTGGGCCTCCCACTCCTAGGCGGGTATCCACACTACCGGGCCTAGCCCTTCAGTACGCCCCTAAAAGAACACAACCTAGAGTATCCGCGTACTAGTGCTGGCTATATCCACCAGACTTTCTTTGGCTAAGTGTCCCACACCGACGAGTAAACGTACCGATGTCGGTGTGAACGATATCAAATACCGAAGACCCACCACCTTATTCTGTATTAAAACCCTCGAGCCCTCGGCTCCCCGGACCGTCCCGTCTGTGCATCTACCTTCAGAGCTACCGTCTGAATGGCAACCAAACCAACTTATTCTACCTCCCTAGCTACCGGGGTGTGTTAATGTGCAACCCTAGATATTTTAGTTGCTCTTTTAGTTTATTATTCTTATGGTTTACGTTCGCCCAGGACTGCCCCTGGTATTCCCTGTGAAGGGCTCTCAAAGGGCACTAGAAACTATGATGGTAGCTGATTCCCATCGTTCCCTTTCGCAAGGTACTTACTTTTATTGGTTATTACCCATTACCCGATCTCATTCAAATAAATTTGGATCTAACCATAGTGTGTTAAGACTCTTCCTCTCCCACCGGGAAGGACAATCTTTCGTCGGTCCCGGGCACCTCTTATGACTCGACAACCTACCAACCTAACCTAATCTTGGTTACTGAGGATGCATTCATACACATTTCCAAACCACTAACCCAATACCCAAATCCTCTAAGTTCGTCCTATAGCCTAATATGATTTCAGCTGTTTTACTAAACGCAGACCATCTTAAGCTATATGAGGTATACAAGGGGAGATACTCCAAATTGTCTTCCAAATCTCCTATAAATTTTACTGGAGGTCTATCATGACATAATTAGCCTAATTCCAGAAATTTATAATTTTCCTAATTAATCTAATATTTATTTAATTTTCCCAAAAGAATTGCCATGGGTAATTTTAAACATGAACTACATGATTTTATCAAGTAATAGCCCCCCAAAATTTATGATCACTAAATAACAGCATGCTATCATCAAATACTAATTTTCATGATTTTACAAGAATGTATTTAGCCTCTAATTAATTTATCCATTATACTCTCATTAATACTATGTAAAGAAGGAAGTACTGAAATTACTCATCATAAAATTATAGATAAATTACTGAATATTAATATGGTCCAGAAAAGGTCATTGTGCAAAGATCATAATTTTACAGGCTTTTGAGACACCAAAATAGATTTATTTAAGTTTTCATAGGAAACAACACTTAATGAAGCAAGCCTTAGAATTAAACTTCTAAAAATCCCATAAAAATTCACAGAACTTTAAAACATAATAAAAACTCCTCTGCCTAAAGTTCATCAATTTTTCAGAAAGTAATTTCTCCATAATAAATTTTTAAGCAAATAATACAAACTACTAAATTGTTAATGAAGTATCCAAAATAAAGATCCTAAATTCATAATAAAATCTCCAGAGCTTGTACTAACTTTAAAAACTACTCTACCCAAATCCCATCACTGTTCAGTGAGTTTTAGTGATATTTTCTATCTATAAAAGTTTTGTGCCCTAAACTAGGGTTAAAGTTTTGAGGGACTTTTTTACTTTAAAATCAATTTAGATTTCTACAAGAGGATTCTAGCTACTCTAGAATTCTATCTACCAAGTTTCAGATCATAACCAGGTCATTTGACAACTTGCCCTTCACAAAACATCAAGAACCATCCTTAGGGTTTGACCTTGGGTCCTAGAGCAAATTTACCCCAAACCCCTTCAAAATCCCTGAGAGGGTGCTAGGCATCATGCCTAGTCAGTGGTAAAAATCTCATCCTCTGTTGAGGTGATTTGACCACTCAAATCTCAAAGTGCACTTTTGACCTAAAAACCCCTTTATAGGGCAAAGCTTAGGTTTGTCCATTTCCAATCTAAAACATCTCCAAATGAGATGAAAAATTATATAGAGCCTCAAGATGAACCAAGGTACCACTCACCAAAATTTGGGAAGGTTTGGAAGTCATTAAGCCCTCTAATTAATTTACCCTAAGATTATTAAATATTTCTAAAAAGTATAAACAAACATTCTCCAAAAATTCCCATTTTTGGACAGGCCCTAGGTATAGCTAGGGTAGACTCCCTTCCCAAATTTTAGATCATTTGGTTAAGGGATGAAGGGTGGGCACACCTCTTAGTCTCTGTCTAGCTCTAAGTATAGATCCCACCAAAAGAGGTCCCCTGGTCAAACCAGTAGACCAAATTGACCCAAATTAATTTTAAAATAAAGTAGACCCATAGGAATACAAATTATATGTTTACCATTTTTTCATATAAAGCCTCTATGTAGTTTTCATATATTTTCTAAAGTGGCGGTTATTTTGTATAGAAAATTCATGTAAAAGAAAAGAATTAAATAACAGCACTAATCTTGAAGCAGATCCAACAGTGTTGGGTCTTCTTCTTCCTCCAGCCATGGGCCGAGATTAGCCCGACCTGGAGTGCATTCCAAACGGTGCCGCCAGCAATCCAACCTCCTCCCTGGCCGGCCACCGCCACCACCACCTCCGTTTAGGTGGTGGCCATCGCCGGGCGGCGGCGCGGCCGCCGGAGATGCGTAATCCGGCGAACCCGAGAGTGGAGATTGTTGCAAGAAAAACAAGGAAGGGGAGCCCTGCCCGATCGAGCTCCGTTGAGCTCGATTATCAAACCTAAAGAGTTCTAAGATCTACCTATAGAAAGAGAGGAGGGGATGACCTTGTTCGTGGGCTGGAGGCGTGCAGATCGACGGAAAGCCATTTCCGATGGTGGCGCCGCTCGGCTTCTGCAATAGCATGGTGGGAGGGCTCAAAAGCTTCAGGTAAGGGCTGGGAAACGTTCCTTTTGGGCCTCTGATGGTGTTTAAAAGCTAGGTTTGCCATTAATGCAATTGAAAGCTTGGCTCGGCCATGGAGGTGGGGGACTGAACCTGGCTCAATCCAGCCAAGTAACAGCTGGAAACTCCTCCTCTTCCCTAGAGGAGTTGAGTCCAGCCATTAAAGAGGAGGGGGAAAGGCTACGACATCAAGTGCCATTTATGGCCATGAGAGCAGGTTCTCGGCCATGGCCGAAACTATTCTGCATTTCAAAACCGACGGCCACGTGGCCTACCTCCATTTGACCGGTCAACACTTAAATTAAGGCTTAACTAAGTATTAATAAGAGAAAACGCCCCACTTCCTAGACCGGCGCGGTTAAACTGAACCAGCACACAACCAAAAAATCCTGCCAGAAAAGTTCTAAGTAAAATGGAATTGAGTGAGCTCAGCTCACTCAATGCCATCCAAGATACAGCGTTGAGTGAGCTCTGCTCACTCAACGCCATCCAAAAATGAAGCCCTTTAAGACTATGGCGTTGAGTGAGCTCAGCTCACTCAACGCCATCCAGATTATGGCTTTTAGTGAGCTCAGCTCACTCAAAGCCATCCAGATTATGGCGTTGAGTGAGCTATGCTCACTCAACGCCATCCAGCCTACTCAAGGTGGCGTTGAGTGAGCTCTGCTCACTCAACGCCATCCAGCCTACTTAAGATGGCGTTGAGTGCAGTCTGTGCACTCAACGTCGTCTAGCTTATGGCATCCAGAATACGGCGTTGAGTGAGCTCAGCTCACTCAACGCCATTCCAAGGTCACAGGCGTGACGGATCGGTCACGGGAGTGCCAGGCCCATGTTGAAATTTCTGAGCTCGCCGATCGTCTTTCTGAGGTAGACGATCGTCGAAGGGGTCACGCCCTAGGTCACGGGCGTGATGGGTCGGTCACGGGCGTGACCACCCCTTGACTCGAAATCTTGGTCGATTGACTTCAATTCTTGGGTTTCCTAGGGTTCTGTTATGATAAAACCACTTCTAGGGGTCTAGTTGGAAATGGGATGTTACAACCGACACCCTATCGTATAAACCGATATGGGATGTTTTATATGATAGGAGTCTTGCTAAAGATCCCTTGGCTTATGTGTTCTCATATAAGTTAAGGTTACTTACTTATTCTTATTCGGTTCTTCATACTTTTATTACTATCATATATACTTATTGAACTGCTAGACAAGTTCTGTTGTCACCTGTACCTTTTTATTCTCCACCTTCATTACCCTCCCTTTCTTCCTTCCCGCTCGGTGCCTAGGAGCCATGGGGGAAATGGTAGGGGATGATAGGGCTTAGTATTATAGACTAACAGTTTTCAAACCATAACATTTTAGGGGACCGTGGAGCCCAGCATAGAGCAGTAGCCCCGGAGTTCGACGCGCTTGGAGACGGGGCAGTCTAGCGCCGGAGTTCAGACAGCTGGGACGGTGAGTCCCATTCATTTTTAGTTGTTATAGTTTTGCTTTCGCGCTGAGTGGCTTGTAGTGAGGATTTTATGTACCGGGCTTAAGCCCTTATTTTCAGTACATTTATATTCTGTGGACTCTCCCTTCATGGAGATATTATTACTCTGATGTGATTTCATTTTGGACTTTTGGTTAGAGTTTTTACCTCACTCGTGTTTACTCTACTTTGGTTGCTTTTCTATGATCGAATCTACTGGCAGAATCGGCGTTTCGCGGTTATGACCCTTCAGGGCGTGAAGGTGTCACCGCAAAGCGGCGGTTCTTGGCCTAAGACCCCAGTGTTTAAAAAGAAAAAAATGGGGTCTTACAAGAATTACAAACATCGCCACGCAGGCCGGCCACACATGAAAATAATAAAGTTCTTCGCTCAACCTTCGAGGGCCAGCAGTAGTAACAGCATGGGATTCAACCCTCTATTTCCCGCTCGGCTCTCAAGCACCAGCACAAGAACAGCCCACCATGATGGTGGCAAACAAGGAAACGGTCCGCATTCAGCTAACAAATTTATAACGACCCTACCCCTTTCTCGGGGCAGTGGTATTCCTTCCCTCTAGGCATAACATTTCACAAGAAGACATATCACACAATGTGCACTCACGCACAATCAATATATACCAAACGTCGGCCATGTATCCCGACGCTCCGCGCACTCGGGGCACATTCTTGGTGTACCGAAAAACCAAGGTCCCACCACCGTTCAAGGGTCCAAAGCCCAATGGTAAAGTTTGAGCATTATGCTCCACAGCCTATAGCCGGAGACTTTAGTCTTTATGTCGCTCAGACCTAAGACTCTCATTATGTGAACCTGACGAATGCCAATATCCCAGGAACTCATGTCAGACAACTATAACGCGGATTCAGTTCAGCCCTTGCCCGTTGCTCAAATCGCTAGTTCAACACTAGACTGACGTGGGTCGGCATCCCCTTGTCCAATCGACACGAAGCCTTTTAAGAGCTCGCAACTCACAATAGCCATACTATCAACCAAGGACTGAATTTACAATCATAAAAGGGGAGTTAGTGCTATCGTTCCTCGTGAATGCTTGGCGGGTTCAACAGAAGCTCTCTTTCTACACCCAAACTCAACCCAAACCCTACAGGATCCTACAGTGCCAGAAAACTGGTCTTTCCATAGCATACAACACAAGAATTATGAGGGTATTTTCCTGGAATCCCCATTCCAGTACTTCCTGTTACTCCACTTCACAGGCACAACCCACCGATTCAACAAACTACTCGTTTAAATGCGGAGTCTTCTCCGGTGCGCAAAATAAAACATCACCAATCCAAACCAACCTGTCCAGATGGGCTTCACACAGCATGCCTATTCTGTACTATACATTTTTGGATCTATATGTAAGACTACATGGGGGTTTCTAGAATCAACCCAACAAAAATCCCTCAACATTCCACCTTTTGGTGGGGAAATCCATGCATATGCCAAAATAAGGACTTCACGTTTCTAAGAAGAAAGATCGTTACCCTTCACGTTCTCTTTGGAGCCATGGCAAAGCGTTTTTACGCGGATGGAAATGATTTCCTCACTTTCCCCTTCGCGATTATAGCTTCAGATCTAGTTTTAAGCCTCAAGATCTTCTCCAGCAAGCAACCCTAACACCAACCGAAGGTTTCTGCTCCAGAACTCGGGCAATGAGGAAGAGAGAGAGAGAGAAAAGGAAATAATACTTTCCTCTTTCCATTCCTCTATAGATAAGGCCTTGGGTTCTATCCCAGCCACTTGATCCAATCAACAAAACCAAGCAATGACACAATTTTGAGTTGAAAAGGTCAATCATTGCTCAATGGTCACACACTATTCGCCTGACATGGGTCACCGCTCTGCATTGGGGATGATAACAGGCCAAAATCTTCGAGCTCAGCTCGACGATATCTTCTCGACATTTTTCGTCGAGCTCCGCTCGACGATCGCCGATCTCAGGTAGACTAAACGTCTGTACCGATTTGGGGTGTTACACTGTCCCCTACCATGTAGTGGTAGTGCTACAGTCGGCAGTTGCTCCTAGTGAGCATTATTTGTGAGGCCTATCTCATCAAGACCTAGGGGCCATTGTTTATGAGGCCTGTCTCGTGGAGATCTGGGGGGCCATTGCTGTCTCTAAGAGACCTAGGGGCCATTGCATGGTGCTGAGAGCCTGTGACCCAGCTTAGGAGGTCGTGAGTGCTGACCTCAAATTATAGTAGATTTATGAATCATACAGAGGGGAAAGGGGATGCTGACCCGTATCGTTGCTTGTGAGTTGGATGATATGAGCACATGAAATAGCTGAACTACACCCAACCCTATGACGATCAACTTGGAGTGAGTCAAAGTGTGTTTCTTGAGGATCATCGTGACTTTGTCATATCATAGGGGCGTTGTATTTTGCTTCGACCCTGAAAGACTAAATAGCTCAAGCATTGCTGACCGTTGCAAAGAATGGAGGTGTTACCCTTTGAGGTCATGTCCACCCAGAATGTGCCCTGAATGCTCAGGGCGTTAGACGGTCGTGCTAACGTCTATGGCGAATGGTGCTTAAGTTGCACCACCTGATTATGGATATTTTAATGTATGCAGGCAAGGAGCACGGCAACCCCGAGTGAGGGGTGGGTTCGTTATAATTTGGTTAGCTAATGTTGACCGTTGCCTTGTTTGCCATCCTTTGGGTGGAATGTTTTCGTGCAGGTGCAGCTAAGTCGAGCAGGAAATAGTAGGCTAAAGCCATGGTTGCTGAGACAGCCCTTGAAGGCCAAAGCGAAGCATGTTTTATTTTATTACTCATGTGTGGCCGGTCTACATGTTAAAGTATATAAAACAATATTATTTGAGAAAACCTTGTAAGGACTTAAGGCCATATCTATTTTGTGTATTTGTCTTATCATTCCAATTTGGTTTAGTGGACATTCAAATGGTTGGGTTCTAAGAAATTAATTTACTTCCTATAGAATGCACTCTGAGTTTGGATGCATGTTTATGAATTATGGTTTCAATAAGTCACTCCATTAACTGTCAGTAGAATATAGTGTGGGCTCCGACCGGACCTTCTGTTATATTCTATGTGACGGATGGGAGTGTTATAATTTGGAATCATATTCTGGTGTTGGTCTTTCTGTTTTGAATTCATGGGCAAATTCTTTTAAGGAGTCGTGAGCACATGTACGTGCGTTACCGTAATAACATGAAAGAACCCATGAATGTCCACTTAGGAATGAAAATACACAGGTTGGAGAAACCTGTGTGTTCCTATAATTACTTTTTGGAAATATGGTTGGTCGCCTAATTGGGTGTTTAACGATTATAGGGCACTAGGTGTGTTGCAGAGCATTCCCAACGTCAGCACTCTACGGAGAGTAGTGCGCTTAATGACGTGCATGTGACCCCTCATTCTGCTGAAACCATAAGACTAGTAGTTGAAGCGGTGTTCTCCATGGCCAATGCCTAGTATAGAAGGCATGTGCAGCCCCCTGTCCCTGGGGTGGCTTCAATTCTGGTTGGCGCTCTGGAGCAAACTGCAATAAGAAGAGCCTCAGATCAGCAATTGAACATGTGTTTGGTGCAGGGAGCGCACTCAGTTGATGAGTATTTACATGCATTTATCATGATAAGGCACTACACAAGATTTAAGTTGGAGGATGAGCAGACTATGGTCAATAGATTTTATAACGGTCTGCGTGAAGTTCTACGACTTCTATTGGTAGGAACAAAGTTATTTGGGTTCCGAGCAGTTGTGGAGTCAGCTAGATCTTTGGAAATAGATTTGGCAAAGGTCCAACGAGGGTCAAAACTCAAAGTACCGAACTCATCAAAGGATGGGTATCAAAGATGGATTAATAACTCCAAATCTATTAGACAAACCTCCCCTTCTATTGTGTCTAAATCTACCACTAGTCAAACTTCGTGTAATTGTTACATATGTGGCAAGATAGGACATGTTGCCCGAGAATGTCGTAGTAATATCCCAAGGGCAAATAAGGCAAGGCCTGTAGCAACCTTTGGGTGAAACCCAGTTACATGTTACACTTGTGGCAAGCCGGGACATATAGACCGTGATTGTTAGAGTTGCAAGACAGAGGAAAAGGTAGGAGGTCAAAAGCAAAGCAATGAGTTAACATGTATGGTTTATTTTATAGCTTTTAAATTGCTTTATATACTTGTGACCTGATTCGTTACCGGTGTATGACTCATTTAGATTAGGCTTTGTTCTACTCTTGATTGTGAGAGAATTATTCATTACAAGGGCTTCTCGCTTCTTAATATATAAAGTTTTTGTGTTGTTCGTCGTAATGCCTTTCATTGTTTTGAAGGTTAAGTTGGTTATTTATATACATACCAAACAGATGCATGTTATGGTGCGGAAAGGAAGTCAAGATATTATTTAAAAATCATATGTATCTTGACCTTAGGCATGGACTGACTCTCGGAGTAGCATACATATGTTGATTATAACTCAAAGGAGTCACAGTAGGACAAAACACTGAGCACGAGACTAAGTTTGTTGGTCCTTCCTAAGGATATCCCTGAGATTCCACCAGAGAGAACGATAGATTTCATCATTGAGCTAGTGCTAGGTACCAAGCCTATGTCATGCTCTTCTTATCATTTAGTACCAAGGGAGATAGCAGAATTGAAAGCACAGCTTTTGGGACTGCTGGAGCAAGGGTATGTGTGTCCAAGTTTTTCACCTTGGAGCACACTAGTACACTTCATGAAAAAGAAGTATGGTAGTCTACAGCTGTGTATTTACTATCAGGAATTAAATAAGCTGACAGAGATGAATAAGTACCTGATTCTAAGGATCGATGATCTGTTCAACCAGCTAGTTGGATCGACTGTATACTCGAAATTGGATCTGAAATCCGGATACTATCAGTTGAGGATTAGGGATAGTGACATTCATAAGATCGCATTCAGCACATATTATGGGCATTATGAGTTCACTTTCATTCCTTATGGGCTGACGAATGTGTCATCCGTGTTTATGGACTTGATGATCAGACATTGAGTGAGTACTTGGACTAGTTCGTGATAGTATTTATTGATGATGTAAGGCCCCATTTGTTTCTCTTAAACCATCGAGGTCTTATGCTCAGAACCGCCGCTTTGCGGTGACACCTACATGTCCGGGAAGGTCGTCACTACAAAATTCCGATCCTGCCAGCCATACCGATCACAGAAGAGAAGAGTAAAAGAATAAAAGTACATGAGTAAAATGAAACTCAAAGCTAGTCCACCAAAATCACATATATATAAATAATTCTCCACGAAGGGAAAGTCCACGGAAATGATAATGCAAAATACTAAAGAGGGCTCCTTCCCGATACATAAAAATCCTCACTACAAATCACTCAATCACGGAAGCAAATCTATAATATAAACTAATGGTCAGGACTCACTGTCCCTGCATCCTGAACTCTAGTGCTAGACTGTCCCGTCTCAAAGCGCACTGACCTCTAGGGCTGCATCTCCTGGTTTCGCTCTACGGTCCCCTAAAATTATTTGGTCAATGACCGTTAGTCTAAAAGACTAAGTCCTATCATCCCCCACCCCTCCACCATTGATCCTAGGCACCGAGCAGGGAGAAGGAAAGGGAAGGTAATGAAGGTTAAGAGTAACAAAGGTAAGCAAGTGGCGGAGGAACTAGTCTATCATGAGTTCATAAATAGAGCAAGTATATGTAAGCAGTAGTAGGTAAGCAGTATGAGTATACAAAAGAATAAGTGAGCAAGTATAGTATGAGAAGGAAAACTAGGTAAGTAACCATGACGTATAGGAATGCCCATACAAACCTATAGACCAAGGGGTCATTTGGCAAGGCCTATTGTATAAAGTGTTTCATACCACTTTATACAATAAGTGTCAGGGGTTATATTCAATGATGATGCTATGACATGCAAGTATGCTATGATGTGAATCATATAAGTGCAATATACACACTCGACTCTGTGCACATAGACCTTTATTTCCCCTTTTTGGAGCCTAACCTCCCAGGATACCTCTGTAGTGGAAAACGGAAGCAGTGGGTTGCGCCTCTCCCACCTCTAAACTAGTATAAACACTACCAGTTAGACCTGTCGTACGCCTCAATGCTGGTGCACAAAGCAGAGCTCCTGTGTACTCTTGTTGGCTGTGCACCGAACTTTATTTGGCCAAGTGTCAAATCTCACCTGCTGAGTCAACGTATTTTTGTCGGTGTGACAACTCTCCAATACCGAAGACCCACCACCTTATTTATTATGCACATGTAACCGTTATATACTTTTCCACCGAGCCAAAGCTACCCGGACTATCCCATCCGTCACAAATATCTACTAATCCATTGACTCGCCGGGCTAACCTGCCCATCACTAAAACCACCGATCCTACCGCTCGCGAGACCCAACCTAACTCCCACAACACTAGGGAGTGTGAGTGTAAGTGAAATCCTAGTATTACTAGTTACTCATAAACATTGATTATTCTTACGGTTTAGGTTAGTCCAGGACTGCCCTAGGTATTCTCAGTGAAGGGCTCTAACAAAGCACTAGGAACTATGATGGTAGCTGAAGCTCATCGTTCCCTTTAGCAAGGCACTTACTATTATTGGTTACTAACCAATTCCCGATCCCTTTTAATATTATACTGGATCCAACCCTCGTGTATTTTGACTCTCTTTCTCTCTACAGGAAAGACGACCTTTTGTCGATCCCGAGCAACACCTAACACGAGCCAACCCAACATTTCCCTCATCATGACTCTTAATGAAGCTCACTTTTTCATCTTACCAAATCATCATACATTACTCCCCACTTCCTATGTGCATCCCCATGTTATAACAATTTCCGCAATTTTACTAAATGCAGACCAACCTAAGGTATATGATGTACATGACAGGAGGTACTCTAAATATTCATCCAAATGCCCTAAGATAATTATTGTGGGTCTAACATGACACACTTAGCCTAAATCCAGAAACTTATAATTTTCCTAGATAATTTGTCATTTATTAAACTTTTCCCAAAAGTTAGGCCATGGGTAATTTTACACATGAAGTACTAGATTTCCTTAAGTTATGGCCACCAAAAAATTATGAACAGTGTATGATAGGAAAATATCAGTGAATTCCAAATTTCACAGATTTTTATAAATGTAATAACCTCTAAATAATTAGTTCAAGTAAATTCAAATAATTTTAAATAATGATGGGAGTACCATATATCATAGTACAAAAATTATATAAAGTTTACCAGAGCCTTATAATATTCATAAAACACTACTAACTAAGTTTCATGCAATTCCGAAGTCAGTGAGCCATGTATAAAAATACTTCAACTAATTCCATTCAAGTGCACTTTGTGAAACAACATTCTTATAAATTATTCAAATTATATGTTATAATTTTCCTAGGCTTTATTATGCCCTAAAAGATTCTCTGGCCAAGTAACACAATTTTCCAGCAAAATATAATATTTATTATCTATTTAACAAAGTATGGTGCACTGGTTTACTTTACACATGAAGTACTAAAAGGAAATGCCCAAATGATCCAAATAATTTACTAGTGCCTCTAAATGATATTTAATTATCCTTGCCAGAGTTTAATATCATTCTAAGTTAATCTTACCATGGTTACTTCAAAATCATCAAAAGGGCAAGGTGGAGATTACACCTACAAGTATGAGCTACTGTTTTCTAAACATCCTATAATAAATCTCAGAGGTCAATAGATCTATAAAATTACTTCTATCAAAATTTCATAAGAATCTAAGGCTATAAGACCCCTTATTTATTCCTTAAGGTGTATAGACCTAAATAATTTCCAAGTGATTTAAGTGGAGTGCATGTGTCCAAATACTACCAAATTCCTTCCTATGGCATTTCACCACCCTAAGATCACATGGACTAAACACCAAGTCCATACAAGGACATATCACCTCATGTCCTTCACAAACCCCCAAAGTTCAACCTTAGGGTTTGAACTAGGGTCCTAGGGTAAACCCACCCTAATCCACAATAAACTCCATGTGAGGGTGTTTAAACTAACTATGGGGCTCTGTCCAAGGTCCCAACCCCTTGGGTGAGAATTGTCCCCTCAATGCCCCGAGCTCACTCTGGCCCTAATTAACCCTTAAAGGGCCACACTTTGGTCTCACCAAACCCTTTTCAAATCTAACCTAATTTGGCTGAGATTATTATCATAGTCATGACATGACCCTAACAGTCAGACACCAAAATTTTGGTGGGTTTAGAGTTCATTAGACCCCTTAAGTAATTCATACATGGATTATTAAATTTCTACAAAAAACTTTAGGAGAAAGTTTTCCAAAAATTCCCATTTTTGGATATATTTTAGGTATAGGTAAGAGTGACCCCCGACCCAAATTTCAAGTCATTTAGATGGCTAAATTGTTGGGGGCACTCAAAACAATCTCTGATTAAGCCTAGTTATAGACCTCACCAAAATGAGTGTTGTGGTCTGACTTGAAATCCAAATTGGTTCAAACTAATTTAAATTAAACTAGACTCATAGGGCTACAATTTTCTTGTAGACCACTTTTTTGAATAGGCCCCTAGGTACTTTTAATAATTAAATTAAAACAACCCAATAACTGTGACAAAAAATATATAAATCAACATATAATATAATAGATCTAGCACAGATCTTAAAGCGGAATCTAATGGCTGTTGGGTTTCTTCTTCCTCCAGCCAAGGGCCATGATTGACCGATCCTAGAGCTTATTACAAGTCCATTTGTCAGCCACCCGGCCACCTCCCTGGCCGGCCACCGCCACCACCACCTCCATTGAGGTGGTGGCTATCATTGGGCGGCGGCACGACCGCCGGACGGGTTGTTTCTGGCGAACCAGCAAACTGATTTTTCACGGAAAATCGGTCGAAAGCTCCACCCGATTGGGATCAATTGAGCCCGATTCTTATCCCAAAAGATTCCTAAGATCTATCCATTGAAGAAGGAGTAGAGGAGGGCTTCATTTGCGGCCTAAAGACGTGTACTTTTACTCCTCACCATTTTCGGCCACAAAACTTTGGCTCCTCTGCAACCTCTACACCAACTTCAACGGAAATGAAAAGTAATCGGGGGAAATGATTGCCCTTGCCCTGGTGAAGGTCCTTAAAGATGTAATTTGGGAGAGGAGGCTTGTAACTCCCGAATGTCATTAAACTCCATTAATGGTCATTAACTCCACCCCTTCGGCTTCACCCAAATCAAGGGGCTGAACTAAATTAATGGCTGGCCACCTCCAGAAACTCCTACTCTCCCTCAGAGGAATAAAAGCCCAATAAATGTGGGAGTTATGGATCCTCCATGGCTATTCCATTCGTAAAACTCCACTCAGCTTTGCTCGAGGCTTTCGTCGAGCTCTGCTCGATGATTTCATTGAGAAGATCATCGAGCTCTAGTCAATCATCAAGCTCTGCTCGATAATTTCGTCGAGCTCTGCTCAACGTTTTGTCGAGCTCTGCTCGATGATTTCCGTCTATCTTAGGTCAACTCTTCGCTTGTACTCATTGTTTTGGGTGTTACATTGGGTGTCATTAGACCCTTTAGTGCTTCCCAGGGTTTTGTCATGACCCAGTCATGACAAAACCATCCTAGGGGTCGAGAAGTCTGAGGGATATTACAAATCCCAATACATAAAAATAAAAATTTTGTCCTCAAAATTCAGGTTAGGACTACAAGGTTTCAAGTATGAGAAATAAAATGTAACATCCCGAGAGGTTAACGGGAATACCTTACGTGAAAAGTTCCGGGTACCTTTGCTACATCAAGTCCTATGGCTCCCATGTGTGCTCCTCTTGTCCATGATTTCTCCACAAGACCTTAACCTGCAAAACCTTCGTGCGTCGCAAGACCCGCATCCCAGTATCGTCTATCTGGATCGGCTCCAGGTGCACCGATCGATCAAAAGCTATAGGCCCATCTATAGTCATAATCTGCCGCTCCGGACAAAGTAGATCTCTCCTGAGGGAGGGGACGTGGAAAATTTCATGCAAACCTGCTAGCTCTGGCGGCTGCTCCATTCTGTATGCAAAGGGACCGATCTGCTCCAGGATCCTGTAAGGCCCCATATATCTTGGACTGAGCTTCTTCTGACCACGCACCCGCAAGACTCCATGCATCGGTTGTATCTTTAGAAACACCCAGTCTCCTACCTGAAACTCTACCTGACAATGCTGAACATCGTAATACTTGGCCTCTCTACTCTGGGCCTCCAACATCCTGTCTCGAATCAACCACACCTGAGCATCCATATCCTCAACGAACTCTGAGCCAAGTGCCTTCGGATCCTCATCTTGGATCAAAGAAAAAGGAGTCCTGCACCTCTACCCATATAAAGCCTCATAAGGGGTCATGCCAATGCTGGACTGGTGGATGTTGTTGTACGGGAATTCGACCAATGGTAACTGCCTCTCTCATAGCTCTCTGCGGTCCAGTATGCAAAGACGCAATAAATCTGCCAATGTCTGATTGGTGCGCTCTATCTGCCCATCCGTCTGAGGGTGGAAGGCGGTACTAAATGTCAATTTAGTCCCCAAATAAGCCTGGGTCGACCTCCATTCCTTAGACGTAAATCGTCCATCACAATCAGAAACTATCGTCCTCGGTACTCCATGGTATCAGACGAACTGCTCCACAAACCTCCGCACCAAGTCACCCACCGGAGCGTCCTTCCTGATCGGTAGAAATCTGGATACCTTTATCAATCGATCGACGATCACCCATATTGAGTCGTTCCCCGCATGTGACCGAGGAAGACCATGTATAAAATCCATGGCAATATCGTCGAACTTCACACCGGCACCGGAAGTGGCTGCAACACTCCTGCAAGACTCTTACACTCGGTCTTCACTAACTGACAGGCCTCACAATGGGTCACAAAATACGTGATGTCCCTCTTCATGCCCAGCCAGTACATCATCCTCTTTAAGTCAGCCATCAACTTGGTGATGCCCGGGTGACTGAGTACCTGCTGTAGTGAGCCTCAATCATAATGTCCTCACAAATCCTACCCCCAGCCGGTATGTACACCCATCCTCTAAAGCATATCAGCCCATTTCTCTCTGCATACTCTCTGGCCATGCCTGCCTCCAAGGTCCTGAATACTATATCTAGCTTATCATCCCTCCTCTGCTCAGCCCTCATGCGATCTCGAATATCATCGGTAGTGCTCATCGCGGACAGATACTTCTCATAAAGCTCTGAGTCATCCGAGGACACCAAAGTAATCACCATATCCTCCATCATTCATACCAGCTCCATAACCATCAATTGGGGGTCTGCTTTCGAAGTGGTAGCCCTCCGCCACAATGCGTATGCCACCGTATTTGCCTTCCCTGGGTAATAGTGTATTGTGTACTCATAATCAGATAAAAACTCCACCCATCATATATGGTGAATGTTTAACTCCATCTTCGTATCGACATATTTCAGATTTTTGTGATCCGAAAATATTTCCCAGTGCACACCATAAAGGTAATGCTGCCAAATCTTTAGAGCGAACACCACTACTCTCATCTCCAAGTCATGCATAGGGTAGTTCTGCTCGTGCTTCTTTAGCTGGCGGGAGGCGTATGCTATCACATGTCCATGCTGCATTAGTACAGCTCCTATCCACTGAAACGACGCATCAGTGTACACCTGAAAACCCTCCTTTCCAAATGGATGAGCGAGGATATGGGCCGACGTAAGCCGACCCTCTGAATCCTGGAAGGTCACCTCACACGGCGGCGTCCAAACGAACGGAGAGTCCTTCTTCCTCAAATAAGTGAGTGGGAGGGCTATCTGAGAGAATCCCTGTACAAACATAAGGTAGTACCCGACTAATTCCATAAAACTTCGGACATCCATAGTCGTATTCAATTAAGGCCAGTCTCGTACTGCCTGAATCTTAGCGGGATCCACCGTCAATCCTGCTTCACTAATAATGTGGCCTAAAAAGGCTACCTCCGTCAGCAAAAACTGGCATTTGCTAAACTTGACATACAACTAATGCTCCCTGAGCTTCTCCAGGGTCAAAGCCAGGTTTTGTGCGTTCTCCTCCTTCATACTCAAATAAATAAGGATGTCATCTATGAACACAATGACAAACCTATCGAGGTATGGCTCAAACACCGGGTTCATCAAGCTCATGAATGCTGATGGCGCATTCGTGAGACAAAAGGGTATCTCGATAAACTCGTACAATCCATATCTATTGTTAAATGCCATCTTCGGGATATCTTCCTCCTGAATCCGTAGTTGATAGTATCCCGACCTCAGAGCTAGATTCGAGAAACAATGTGCTCCCTCTAGCTGATCAAATAATTCATCGATCCTTGGCAGTGGATATGTGTTCCGGACTGTCAACCAATTAATTTAGTGCACGATAATCGATGCAAAACCTGAGGGTCCCATCCTTCTTCTTTACGAACAAGACCGGAGCTTCCCAAGGCAAGGAACTTGGCCTAACGAATCCAGCCTCCACCACCTCCTTCAGCTGACTCTTGAACTCCACCAGCTCCTTTGGAGCCATCCGATAGGGAGCCCTAGACACCAGCTTAGCTCCCGGCACCAAGTGGATCTGGAAATCCTTCTCTTGATGCGGTAGAAATTCTGGTAGCTTCTCTGGGAACACATACGCAAAGTCCCGCACCACCGATATATCGGCAACCACCGTCTTGACCTCGACCATCTTGATGAACACTTCATAGACCTCATCTCCCTACATATGGGCCTTGACGGCCTGAATAGAAGATAACATCCTACGAGAGACAGGAGTAATACCTTTGAAGGTTGTGAAGGTGTTGTCGTAACTCAGTACAACCTTCTTTGTTGGGCAAACTATCTGGGCATGGTTCCATGTAATCCATATCATGCCCAGAACTAGGTCGAAGTCCGGCATCCTCAAGACCGTAGCTGGGGCCTCGAGTGTTAGTCCATCAATAGTGACCTTTAGGATGCACTTAGCAGTACCTAAGACCTCCATCCTGTTGGGGAGACACTCCCTCCTGGCAACTCCCGAATAATGTCCGACTCCCTCCAATCCCTTTATAAACTCCTTGGAGATGAAATTGTGTGACGCCCCCGTATCCACCAAGGTGTGGGCAGGTTTGCCGCATACCATGACTTTTCCTATTTATTTGAGTATGGTTAGGTCACTGGGCCTATGGTTTCCTTTTTCTAGTATGCAAATGTTTTTTGTTGATTCTAAAATTTCAAATATAAATTATAACATTAAAATTACTAGCATACCCGCAATCACCCTGCTCGGTTCCCGAGGTGGAGCCAAGTCTAGATCATACACCTGCTCCCTCTCTTGCCTCTAATCTCCGCCCTAGAAACCACGTCGTCTTCCATGGCCTCAGCCTGCAAACTACTTAGCGGGCAGGGCAGCCTGTGGTGCCGGTATAGGTGCCCCTCTTATGGGGCAATTTCTACGAATGTGCCCTACCTGATGACAATTGTAGCACTCGGGCGGGGGAAGTGCCACACCCCCGGGCCTCTGTATCTCCCGCATCTTAATAGGTTGTGGGGCCAATATCAATGACACCCTCAGCTCCTATCTCACCTCTTGGTGGGGTTGGTCATCAACCCTTCTCTCATCAGCAAAGTGGCCCCTCCACTGATCATTCCTGCCTCCCCGACCCTAATTCTCAGTTGGCCTCTTCTAACCTCGAGTAGTGTGCCAAACAGCCTCCATACTCTTTTCCATTTCCAGAATCCGAGGTATAGGTCTGTCGGATACAAATAGAAGAGCCTCTCTCAGGTCCTCTCGATGGCCCTTATAGAACCTCTTGGTATACCCCGCTTCGTCCAGCTGATATGAGTCCGCAAACCAGGCTAAGTGGTTGAACTCTCGGTGGTACTCCATAACCGTCCTGTTGCCTTGCCTCAGCTGCAGGAACCTGTCTTCTAGCTCATCCCTTGCCGATTATAGTATGAAGTGTTCAAACAGTACGACCTTGAACTCCTCCCAAGTGACGTCAGCAACCTCCCGATCTGCAAATGTCGTATCTAGAAGTGTCTTCCACCATATCTTGGCATGGGACTCCAAGCAGGATACCACTAGAGGTACCCTCTCCTCCCACGGGCACTGTATCCCGGTCAGCATCTCAAACATGATATCGAGCCACTCTTCTGTCTATACAACCGACTCTTTCCCAATGTAAGATGGGGGAGAGAGTCCCCGGAAGATGCTAAACCAATTTGCCCCGGTTCGGCTACGGAACTAGAGCCTGTTGGGCCCTGAAGTCCTTTTGAATGGCCGTCAGAGTCTGCCCCATCTCTGACTGTAGAAACGGAGTAGGAGCCGGGGGAGGTGGTGCAAAATTCAGAGTTTGCTGAGCTCCGCCCTGCGGTGTAGAATGTGTCGGGGGCTGCATAACGAAGGCCAATTGTAAGAAATTTGACCCAAACCTTGTTAAAAGTTGATAACTATATATGATCCTCATATGGTCACACCACGTTTCTGCTGCTTAGTTTGTCCTGAAACTAAACTCGAGAGGGGGTGGCCCAGGGTTAGTGGACTTTTACTCTTTCGATCGTGGTTTCCTCTGATATTAGTTTGTAAGACCCCATTTTTTTCTCTTAAACCACCGGGGTCTTATGCCCAAAACCGCCGCTTTGCGGTGACGCCAACAAGTCCGGGAAGGTTGTCACTACAAAATGTCGATCCTGCCGGCCATACCGATCGCAAAAGAGAAGATTAAAAGAATAAAAGTACATGAGTAAAATGAAACTCAAAACTAGTCCACCAGAATCACATATATATAAATAATTCTCCACGAAGGGAGAGTCCACAAAAATGATAAAGCAAAATACTAAAGAGGGCTCCTGCCCGATAAATCAAAGCCCTCAATACAAATCACTCAATCGCGGAAGTAAATCTATAATATCTACTACTGTTCGGGACTCACTATCCCTGCTGCCTGAACTCCAGTGCTTGACTGTCCCATCTCCAAGCACACCAACCTTTGGGGCTGCCTCTCCTAGTTCGGCTCCACGGTCCCCTAAAATGATTTGGTAAATGATCGTTAGTCTAAAAGACTAAGTCCTATCATCCCCCACCCCTCCCCCATGGCTCCTAGGCACCGAGCGAGGAGAATGAAAGGGAAGGTAATGAAGGTGGAGAGTAACGATAAGCAAGTGGCAGCAAAACTAGTCTACCATGAGTTCATAAACATAGCAAGTATATATAAGCAGTATTAGGTAATAATTATCAGTATATAAAATAATAAGTGAGCAAGTATAGTATGTGAAGGTAAACTAAGTAAGTAACCATGACATATAGGAATGCTCATACAAACTTATAGACCAAGGTGTCATTTTGCAAAACCTATTGTATAAAATGTTTCATACAACTTTATATAATAGGTGTAGGGGTTATATGCAATGATTATGTTATGACATGTAAGTATGCTATCATGTGAATCATGCAAGTGCAACACAAACACTCAACTCTGTGAACACAGCCTTTAGTTCCCCTTTTCTGGAGCCTAACCTCCCAGGATACCTCCGTAGTGGAAAACGGAAGCTGTGAGTTAGGCCTCTCCCACCTCTAAAATGGTATCAACACTACCATTCAGACCTATCGTATGCCTTGACGCTAGTGCACTATGTGGAGCTCCTGCGTACTTTTGCTAGCTGTGCACCTGAAATTATTTGGCCAAGTGCTAAACCGCACCAACCGAGTCAACTTATTGGTGTCGGTGTGACAACTCTCTAATACCAAAGACCCACCACCTTATTTCTTATGCACATGCAACCTTTATATACTTTTCCACTGAGCAAAAGCTCCCCGGACTATCCTGTCTGTCACAAATATCTACTGAACCATCGGCTCACCGGGATAACCTGCCCATCACTAAAACCATCGAGCCTACCACTCACGATACCCAACCTAACTCCCACAACACCTGGGAGTGTGAGTGTAAGTGAAATCTTAGTATTAATAGTTAGTCTTAAACATTGATTATTCTTACGGTTTAGGTTAGCCCAGGACTGCCCTTGGTATTCCCGGTGAAGGGCTCTCACAGGGCACTAGGAACTATGATGGTAGCTAAAGCCCATCATTCCCTTTCGTAAGGCACTTACTATTATTTGTTACTACCCAATTTCCTATCCGTTTTAATATTATACTAGAACAACCCTAGTGTATTTTGACTCTCTTTCTCTCCATAGGAAAGACGACCTTTCGTCGATCCCAAGCACTACCTAACACTAGCCAACCCAACATTCCTTTCATCATGACTCTTAATGAAGCTCACTTTTTCATCTTACCAAATCAACATACATTACTCCCCACTTCCTATGTGCATCCCCATGTTATCACAATTCCACAGTTTTACTAAATGCAGACCAACCTAAGCTATATGTTGTACATGATAGGAGGTACTCCAAATTTTCATCCAAATGCACTAAGATAATTATTGTGTGTCTAACATGACACATTTAGCCTAAATCCAGAAACTTATAATTTTCCTAGATAATTTGGCATTTATTAAATTTTCCCAAATATTAGGCCATGGGTAATTTTACACATGAAGTACTAGATTTCCTTAAGTTATGGCCACTCAAAAATTATGAACAGTGTATGATAGCAAAATATCAGTGAATTCCAAATTTCACAAATTTTCATAAATGTAATGACCACTAAATAATTAATTCAAGTTAATTCAAATAATTTTAAATAATGAAGGGAGTACCATAAATCATAGTCCAAACATTATATAAAAATTATCAGAGCCTTATATTTTTCATAAAACACTACTTACTAAGTTGCATGCAATTCCAAGATCAGTGAGCCATGTATAAAAATACTTCAACTAATTCCATTCAAGTGCACTTTTTGAAGCAACGTTCTTATAAATTCATCAAATAACATGTAATAATTTTCCTAGGCTTTATTATGCCCTAAAAGATTCTT
Source organism: Platanthera zijinensis (assembly GCA_039513925.1). Taxonomy (NCBI): domain Eukaryota; kingdom Viridiplantae; phylum Streptophyta; class Magnoliopsida; order Asparagales; family Orchidaceae; genus Platanthera; species Platanthera zijinensis. Next base: position 44,883,299 of record CM077097.1, read on the forward strand.
TGTCCAAGTAACAAAATTTTTCAGCAAATTATAATATTTATTATATATTTATCAAAGTATTGTACACTTGTTTACTTTACACATGAAGTACTAAAAGGAAATGCTCAAATGATCCAAATAATTTACTAGTGCCTCTAAATGATATTTAATTATCATTGCCAGAGTTTCATAAAATTCTAAGATAATGTAACTATGGTTACTTCAAAATCATCAAAAGGGCAGGGTGGAGATTACACCTACAAATATGAGCTACTGTTTTCTAAACATCCTATAATAAATCTCAGAGGTCAATAGCATTATAAAATTACTTCTACCAAAATTTCATAAGTATCCAAGGTCATAAGACACCTTATTTATTCCTTAAGGTGAATAGACCTAAATAATTTCCAAGTGATTTAAGTGGAGTGCATGTATCCAAATACTACAAAATTCCTTCATAGGGCATTTCACAACCCTAAGATCACATGGACTAAACACCAAGTCCATACAAGGACATATCACCCCATTTCCTTCGTAAACTCCCAAAGTTCAACCTTAGAGTTTAAACTAGGGTACTAGGGCAAATCCACCCTAATCTACCCTAAATTCCATGTGAGGGTATTTAAACTTACCATGGGGCTCTGGCCAAGGACTTAACCCCTTGGGTGAGAATTGGCCCCGCCATGCCCCAAGCTCACTCTGACCCTAATGAACCCTTAAAGGGCCACACTTTTGTCTCACCAACACCTATTCAAATCTATCTCAATTGGGATGAGATTTTTATCAGTCATGCCATGACCTAAGAGTCAGACCCCTAAATTTTTGTGGGTTTAGAGGTAATTAGACCCCTTAAATAATTCATACATGGATTATTAAATTTCTACAAAAAAATTTAGGAAAATGTTTTCCAAAAATTCCCATTTTTGGATATATTTTAGGTATAGGTAAGAGTGACCCCCAGCCCAAATTTCAAGTCATTTGGATGGTTGGATTGATGGGGGCACTCAAAAAATCTCTGATCAAGCCTAGGTATAGAACTCACAAAAATGAGTGTTGTTGTCTGACCTGAACTCCAAATTGGTTTACACCAATTTTAAATTAAACTAGACTCATAGGGCTAAAACTTTCCTATAAACCACTTTTTCTGAATAGGCCCCTCGGTAGGTTTAATAATAAATTTAAAACAGTCGAATAACTATGACAGAAAATATATAAATCAACATCTAGTATAATAGATCTAGCACAGATCTTAAAGCGGAATTTAACGGTTGTTGGGTTTCTTCTTCCTCCAGCCAAGGGAAATGATTGATCGAACCTGTAGCTTATTCCAAGTCCATTTGTCGGCCACTCGGCCACCTCCCTTGTCGGCCACCTCCTTGGCCGGCCATCTCCCTGGCCGTCCACCGCCACCACCACCTCCGTTGAGGTTGTGGCTATCGCTGGGCGGCGGCACGGCCGCTAGAGGGGCTGTTTCCGGCGAACCCGTAAAATCATTTTTCACGAAAAAATCGGTGGAAAGCTCCATCCATCGGGCTCAATTGAGCCTGATTCTTATCCCTAAAGATTCCTAAGATCTATCCATAGAAGGAGTAGAGGAGGACCTGATTTACGGCCTGAAGACGTGCGCTTTGCCTCCTCAACATTTCCAGCCACCAAACTTTTGCTCCTCTACAACCTCTACACCAACCTAAATGGAAATTAAATGGAATCGAGGGAAACTGTTTGGTACACAGGAAACTGTGTACCAGATTTGGAGAAGCCTCACTTAACTCAATGATATACAACAATGTGTATTTGATGGGATGTTGAGTTTCAATGTGCAGGTTAAAGAAATACAGGAAAATATTCTAAGTACAAGTGTCGACACTTGTGAGGGAAATGTGTCGACACCAGAAGTCAGATTGTGTCGACACACAGGAATTTGTTTCGACACATAGAAATTTTGTCAGCGGCAATTATGTCGACACACGGGACTTTTTTCGACACACAGAAATTCTGTCAGAAGCAATTGTGTCGACACACAGGACTTGTGTTGACACACACTCAAGAAATCTGTCAACAGAAGCTATATCGAGACTAGAAGCAGTTGTATCAACACACAGGACTTGTGTCGACACACACTCAAGAAATCTGTCAACAGAAGCTATGTCGAGACTAGAAGCAGTTGTGTCGACACACAGCACTTGTATCGACACACAATCAAGAAATCTGTCAACAGAAGCTATGTCGAGACTAGAAGCAGTTGTGTCGACACACAGGACTTGTGTCGATACATCCAATAGAAGCTGTGTCGAGAGGATAAGGAATGACTGTGTCGACATATTAGGAGCTGTGTCGACATCATCAAGACTTGTGTCGACACATGGTCTTTTTGTGTTGACACATTTGAAGTATTATCCTGACAAGTCTCTATTATGATAGAAGTTTAAAGAGGGGTCAGGTATCAAGACTGAAGACCTGACAACTGTCATAAGTAACAAAGCTATCACATCTGTCAGAGCTGTCAAAAGATCGTTATGAGCCGGATCAACCGGTAACCTTGGATGGGTTCTATATAAAGACTTATTCTATCACAAACAAAGTGAATAGTGAAGAGTAAACAACAAACTAAGAGACAAACACAGAAGAAGAAGGCAGATTCTGAACAAGTCTGTAAGAAGAGTTCAGATCTAATTCTGAATACAAGAAGGAAGCTGGATTGAAGATCATCTCCAACTTCATTTGAAGATCAACCTTACTTTGTTTAGATTCAAGAAGCTTTGAAGAAGCTAAGACAGGTTTGATCTTAAGAAGTCCGTTTAATCAAGAACTTATCAAGAAAGTCTTCACCTCCTTCTCTTTCTATCTGGGTGAAAAATTTATTATTTTAAACAATCAATTTTTCTATAAGATCTCTTGTAGATCTGAGTGTATGAGAGTTGTCTCTCTGAGTTGTAAGCCTAAACATATAAAGGCTAAGGTAGGGCTCAGTGCCTGAGGTAGAACCTTGGTGATCTGAGTTGTAGGCCCGGTTGTTAAGGCTGAGGTATGGCTGAGTGCCTGAGGTAGGATCTTGGTGATCTGAGTTGTAGGCCTTGTGGTTAAGGCTGAGGTAGGGTTGTTGCCTAAGGTAGGATTCTTGGGAAGAATATGAGTTGTAGGAATTGAAAAAGTCTGATCTGTAGGAACTAGTTGGGTTCTAAGTTGTAAGATCTGAAGATATGAGATAGTGGAAGGAAGTTTGGCTGAATCCAGTACTCTTTTGGATAGGTGAAGGGGGAGAGTGGACGTACCCATAAATTGGGGAACTACTATAAACCATTTTGTGCTGTGCTATGAATTTTCTGTGATTGTTATTCTTTGTGCTGTGATAATTGTAGTTTGTTTAACATTTTTAATTCCCTAAGTTGATAAAAAGGATTTGAACCTTTTCACCTCCCCCCTCTAGGTGTTTAGGCTCTATAAATCAAATCTTTCAAGTGGTATCATAGGGAGGTTCACTCAAATATAGACCTAACAGTCTATGTAGATGTCCAAGGCAATTAACTATTAGCCAGAATGGGTTCAAGTGAAAATCAGAAGGAACTTGGATCCATGAAACTTTCTATCTGCAGGAAAGAAAACTTTGGCATATGGAAAGAGAGGGTTAGATTGTTCATGGAAGCATCTGATCCAAGAATCTAAATCACAGTTCTAGAAGGACCTTTCATTCCTATGAACATATCAGTTCTTGATGCAAATCTCAAAACTCCAAAGAGCTATTCTAAAATAAGAAAGGAAGAGATCATCCTAGCAACCTTAGACAAGAGAGCACAAAACATAATTGTGAGTGCCATAAATGATTCTACATTCCAGAATCTGGTATATTACAAAAGCTCCAAGGAGATATGGGAGACTTTGATTGTCTATATGGAGGGAACGGAAGAAGTAAGAGAGGATAGAAAGTCCATGTTAAATCAAGAATATGAGAGCTTTAAACATTCCAAGAAAGATAGCATAGCTGAATGTTACAAGAAATATTTTAGAATTGTAAATGAGCTAATGACCTATGGAAGAGTCTTTAGCACATATGAACTGAATGACAAGTTTCTCAGGTCACTAACCAAGGACTGGGATACAAAAATATGTTCCATCAGAGAAGTGTCCAGGCTTGCTGATACACCTCCACCAACCTTGTTTAGAAAACTATTATCTTATGAGATGCAGCTCACTGCCAGAAAGGAGGAGGAGAAAAGCAATAGGTCTGAATACAAAAAAATGTCAGTATCCTTCAAGGCTAAAGCCACAAGAAAGGGTAGGAGAAAGTCTCCTTCTCCACCCAGGAGAATTATTGAGGTTGAATTAGAAAATCCTGACATCAACACTTCAGACAACCACAACTCTGATGAAGACTTTGTTGCCTTTACAAAGCAGTTTCAAAGGTTCATGAAGAAGAAGAAATGGAGAAAAAAGCCATCTTCATCTTTCTCCATGTATGACTATTACAAGAAGACGAAAACTTCTATGGATGATAGGTATGGCTCTAATCCTAGTAAAAAAACTTCTTCTAAAATTGTTTGTTATTATTGCAACAGGCCAGGACATTTCATCGCTGATTGTCCTAATAAATGAAAGGAATCTAAGGAAAAGAAGAAGCATCAAAATAAGGGCAAGAAGGAGAGATCCCTTGTTTCCCAAAAGCAAAAGAGTTGGACTGACTCTTCATCATCAGAATCTAGAGAAGAGGATGAAGCAGAAGCTTATATTAGATTGTTCACTACAGAAGAGGATTCTAAAGAAATTGAATTCCTACAAATGCTTGATTCTATAAATGGGAGTGAAGATCATTATTGTAGAGGGCTGATGGCTTTGTCTGAGGAAGATCAGTGCTAGGATCAGCCTGGTCCCAATAAGGTATACAATCCATTATCAGTCTCTGATTATTATACTTGATCAGAATCAGAAGCATCAGCATCAAGAGATGAGGATGGTTCTGAATTTGAAGGGGATGTCCATCAACTAATTGATGAGTATGGTGGTCTTTGCAAGCTATTAAGAGAAGAAGAATCCTTGTCAAAGAGCAGACTAAGGAAATTGCATCTCTTAAACTGGTTACATCAGATTCAGCAAAACTGCTGGATTTGAAGCTGAATGAAGTTGCCAAACTGAAAAACATAACTGTTATTCAGATGGGTACAATTACCTTCAAAAATGATCACATCAAGAGTCTGGAAGTCATACTTCAAAAAGAGAAGGATCTTGTAGCTAAATTATCAAAGCCAAAGTCAGTCTTACCCTAAATAGATAACTTTATCTCCGAAAAGGGTAAGACAGGATTAGGCTTCAAGGAAAGAACTAGGGCAGCTAATTCCAAAAGAAAAGGCAAAGCCCCAGTTCAGCCACTAGCCTTCAAACCCCCTATTTCTTTTAGAAAAGTGATGCAGCCTACTAACAGGTATGATCATGAAATCACTCATGGTCACTGTAAGTATGGTAATCTGAATGGAAAGGAAGCAAATGCTAATAGGGCGTCCCATGAGCAAACACACCAGGTTATTAAAGAATCCTTAGTGTTTGCTGCTCCAGCACCTACACTTAAAAGGACTGCTGATAGCAATATTTTTAAGCCTGGACTTAAGAGAAGGTACAACAGATTTGAGTGTTGGTGTTGTGGCAAGGTGGGCCACTATGCCATTGATTGTTGGTAGAATGCTAGTATTCTAAAAAAGGCCAGCTTACTTGTCAGAAAGGCTGCAGGTAAGCATGTCAAATATCAAGTTGACCTGGACCTAGTGTAAGACCTCATTTTTTTTTCTTTTCAACCATCGGGGTCTTATGCCCAGAATTGCCGCTTTGCGGTGGCACCGACACTTGGGAAGGCCGCCACTACAAAACGCAAATTCTGCCGGCCTGTTCGATCATAAAAGAAAGAGAAGTAAACTATAAACTGAATACAGAATGTCCACAGAATCACATGTAAATGGAAATCACAAAAAGTCAATATAAATAAAGAGAGTAGAAAGTACTGCAAAAGATCAGTACAGATGAAGTAAAAATGGGCTTTAGCCCGGTACATCAGATCCTCACTACATATCACTCGCGGAAGCTATAAGATAGTACTAAACACTAACGGAGCTGGTCACAGGTGCTACAGAACTAGATTGGCCCACCTCCAAGCGCACCGTGCTCTGCTGGTGCTGGTCCCTGGTCTGCTGGTCCCTGTATCCCATCCGGAGCTCCTGTAATGTTGTGGTTTGAAAACCATTAGTCATAAAGACTAAGCCCTATCATCCCCTACCCCCCCCCCCCCCACGTCTCCTAAGCACCGAACGGAGAGGAGGAAAGGGAAGCTATAATGGTGGAGAATACGCAAAGCAAATGACCGTGGAACTAGTCTAGCAGTAAATATATATTGTATAAGCAGCTAAGTATGAAAGGTACATCTAGCAGTTCTAAATAGTGAGCAGTAAGGTAAACTTATAGTAAATCAATATATATATGAAAGGACAAGTAGAAATTAAATATGTAACCTTAACTTATATGAATGCCCATACAAACTTATAAGTTAAAGGGTCTTCTGCAAGGCTCCCATCGTATAAAAAGTCTCATACTGATTTATACGTTGGGGTGTCGGTTGTATGCAAATATGAGTGTAGTGATATGCTATGCCATGATTCATTCAAGTACAACTCACGCACACGACTCTATGCGCACAGACCTTTAGTTCCCCATGTTCGGGCAACTAGCTTCACTCCTAGGAACCTTCGTAGTGGCAAACGGAGATAGTGGATCGAGCCCCCCACTCCTAGACGGGTATCCACACTACCGGGCCTAGCCCTTCCGTACGCCCCTAGAAGAACACAACCTAGAGTATTCGTGTACTAGTGCTGGTTGTATCCACCAGATTTTCTTTGGCTAAGTGTCCCACACCGTTGAGTCTACATACCGATGTTGGTGTGAACGATTGTCAAATACCGAAGACCCACCACCTTATTCTGTATTTAAACCCTCGAGCCCTCGGCTCCCCGGATTGTCCCGTCCGTACATCTACCTTCAGAAGCTACCGACTGAAAGACAATTAAACCAACCTACTCAACCTCCCTAACTACTAGGGTGTGTGAATGTGAAACTCTAGTTATACTAGTTGCACTTTTAGTTTATTATTCCTACGGTTTACGTTAGCCCGGGACTGCCCCCAGCATACCCCGTGAAGGGCTCTCAAAGGGCACTAGGAACTATGATGGTAGCTGAAGCCCATCATTCCCTTTGGCAAGGCACTTACTTTTATTGGTTAATACCCATTACCCAATCCCCTTTAAATTACTTCGGATCTAACCCTAGTGTATTAAGGCTCTTCCGCTCCTACCGAGGAGGACGATCTTTCGTCGATCCCGAGCACCTCTTACAACCTACCACCTTATCCCTGTCTTGACCCCTGAGGGTACATTCTTATTCATTCCTAGTCATCTTGCTAATACTCCAATCCCCAAGATCATTTTGCACCTTAATATAACTTATGCAGTTTCGACTAAACGCAGACCATTCTAAGCTATATGAGATACACAAAGGGAGCTACAACAAATTGTCTTCCAAAATTCCTATAAACTTTACTAGAGGTCTATTATAACAAACTTAGTCTAAAACCAGAGATTCATAAATTTTCTAATTAATTTGATATTTATTGAATTTTCCCAAATATTTGGCCATGGGCAATTTTGAACATGAACTATATGATCTACTCAAGTAATGGCCACCCAAAATTTTTATCACTAAATAACAGAGATATATTAATAGATACTAATTTCCATAATTTTTCAGAAACTATTTGACCTCTAATTAATTTATCAAAAATAATTCCCTTAATCTTATGTAAAGAAGGAAGTACCAAAATTATTCATCAGAAAATTATATAAAAGTTACAGAATCATAATATGGGACATAAAGGGTCATTGTGCAAAAATCATAATTTTACAGGCTTGCTAGACATCAAAATAAATTTTATTAAGTTTTCATAGGAAACAATACTTAATGAACCAACCCTTAGAAATAATCTTCTAAAAATCCCATAAAAATTCACAGAGCTTTAAAACATAATAAAAAGTCTTATAGCTAAAGTTCATCAATTTCCAGCAAGTAGTTACTCCATAATAAATTTCTAAGTAAATAATACAAATTATTAAATTTTTAATGAAGTATCAAAAATAATAATCCTAAATTCATAACAAAATCTCCAGAGCTTGTACTAACTTTAAGCACTACTCTACCCAAATCTAATCACTGTTCAGTGAGTTTTAGTGAAATTTTCTATCACTACAAGGTTTGTTCCCTTAACTAGGGCTAGGGTTTTGAGGGACCTATTCACCTTAGAATCTATTTTAGATTTCTTCCAAAGGATTATACCTACCCTAGAATTCTCTCTCCCAAGTTTCAAATCCTTTCAAGGTCAACTGACCCCTTGCCCTCCACAACCCTCAAAAGCCCTCTCTTAGGGTTTGAGTTTGGATCCAAGGGTAAAACAATCCTAAACCACTCCATATTCCCTAAGAGGGTGATAGTGGTCGTACCAAGTCAGTGGTCAAAATCACAGCCTCTATTGAGGTGAATTGACCACTCAAACATCAAAAATAGCTCTTTGACCTAAATAACCCTATAAGGGTATACCTAGGGTTGGATCAATACCTAACCCAAACATCTCCAAATGAGATGCGGATTTTACCAGATCCCTAACATGCTCTCTAAAACCACCCACCCAAATTTGGGGGAGTTTTGAGATGTTTAGGACACCTAATTATTTCTTCATGGATTATTAATTTTTTCTAAAAACTATAGAAAAATGTTCTTCAAAAATTCTCATTTTTGGACAGGCCCTAGGTATAGCTACGGTAGACATCCTGTCAAAATTTCAGATCATTTGGACAAGGGATGAAGGGTGGGAATCCATTTGAATCTCAGGATAGCCCTAGGTATAGGTCCCACCAAACTGGATTTTGTGGTCAAACTAATTACCCAAACGAGTTGAAATAAATTTTAAAATAATCTAGACTCGAAGGGCTATAACTTCTATGACTGGTTATTTTTCCCAAAACGGCAAATAAGGGCCTCATTTATTTAATTTAAAAGGAGAAGAATATCTAGTGAAAACAATACACTATATAATATATTTAAATATAATAAAACAACATAGCACTGTTCATCTTCTCAGAAACCCGAAACCAGCAACCCTAAAAAAACGCATAAAACCTGTAGCTTTGCATGAGCCACCACCGACCAGTTGGCCACCTCCCTGGCCAGCCCCCTCCACCACCACCTCCTTCGAGGTGGTGGCTATCAGTCGGCGGTGGTTTGGCCACCGGAGGTGGTGGTTTACGGCGAACCCGACCACCATGAATTTCACAAAAACCATGGAAACGCTCACCCGATCAAGCTCTTTTGAGCCTGATATCTCTCTTAATAATTCCTAAGATCTATCCATAGAAGAAGAGGTAGAGGAGGACCTTGTTCGTGGGTTGGAGGCGTGCAAATCGACGGAATGCCATTTCCGATGGTGGCGCCGCTCGACTAATGCAACAACACGGTGGGACGGCTCGAAATATTCAGGTAAAGGCTGGGCAACGTTCATCTTGGGCCACTGATGGTGTTTAAAGGCATGGTTAAGGAGGGGAGAGGCCAAAAATTCAATGGCCATTAATGCCATTGAAAGCTTGGCTCGGCCATGGAGGAGGTGGGGTGAACCTGGCTTAATCCAGCCAATTAACGACTGGAAACTCCTCCTCTTTCCTAGAGGAGTTGAATCCAGCCATTAAAGAGGAGGGGAAGGGGGGCCACGACATCAAGTGCCATTACTGGCCGTGAAAGCTGGCTCTCGGCCATGGTCGTGACTATTCATAACCGTCGGCCATGTGGCATTTCCTCCACTCGAACGATCAAAATTAATTTAAATAATACTTAATTAGGTCTTAGTAGAGGAACGACTAATTTAAGACATCCTGGCCCGCTTCCCAAAACGGCCCGAATCAACTGAACAAGCAGCCAAGCCAAAACTGTCGAAAAAATTCTAACTAAAATGGCATTGAGTGAGCTCAGATCACTCAATGCCATCCAGCCTACGGCATTGAGTGAGCTCAGCTCACTCAACGCCATCCAGCCTATGGCGTTGAGTGAGCTCAGCTCACTCAACGCCATCCCACCTACGGCGTTGAGTGAGATCAGCTCACTCAACGCCATCCAGACTACGGCGTTGAGTGAGCTCAGCTCACTCAACGCCCTCCAGACTACAGAGTTGAGTGAGCTCAGCTCACTCAATGCCATACAGACTACGGCGTTAAGTGATCTCAGCTCACTCAACGCCATCCAGACTACGGCATTGAGTGAGCTCAGCTCACTCAACGCCATCCATCCAACACAAGATAGCATTGAGTGCAGTTAGTGCACTCAACGCCATTTAGCTTACGGCATTGAGTGCACTCGATGCAATCAATGCCATTTAGCCTAAGTAAGGTGGCGTTGAGTGCAGTCAGTGCACTCAACGCCGCACAACTTTTGGCATTGAGTGTACTCGACGCACTCAACGCCATCCAGCATGTGAGATGGCGTTGAGTGCAGTCAGTGCACTCAACGCCATTCTGCTTATGACGTTGAGTGCACTCGATCCACTCAACGCTAGCCATCCTTTGGCGTTGAGTGCACTCGACGCACTCAACGTCCGAGCCCAAATCCTGTTTTAAGCAAATTCTGACCTACTATTTGCAGACCGAGGTGATTTTCACCTTGAGCCCGGGTCACTTGGCCTCCTTGGGCTTCCTAGGGTTTTGTCATGACTTGGTCTTGAAAAAACCTCTCCTAAGGGTCTGGTCGGAAATGGGATGTTACACCTAGGACCCAATAACAATTGGGGTTCTAAGGGTAAGTAATTTTATTTGATGCAAGTGAGTCCAAGTGGCCATACCCCTATATGGTACTTGGACAGTGGATGTTCTAGGAACATGACTAGAATAAGAAGGATGTTGAAGGATTACTCTCCTATAGAAAATGGACCTAAAGTAATATTTGGTGGATCTGAAAAGGGGGGCATCAAAGGGTTTGGTAACATTTTCAATAACTCTATTACTATCACCCAAGTGGCTTATGTGAAAGGTCGAAAACATAACCTAATTTGCATAAGCCAACTAAGTGATCTAGGTTATGACACTTCTTTCCACAAGGGTTTAAGCCAAAAAAGAAGGTCAAATGCTCAAGAGATCATTTTGACAGGCACCAGGAAAGAAAATGTCTACTGGCTTAACTTTGATTATGAGAATAAGATCTCTCCTATTTATCTAGTTTCATATGAGAAAGCATCTCATTGTGTCCAATAGCACAAGAGGCTAGCTCACCTGAACTACAAGTCAATAGGCCAACTCTTTGGTATGGAGTTAGTGAGGAAAGTTCCTCAGGTCAAGTGCATTAAAGAGGGTGTATGTTCAGCTTGCCAAAAGGGCAAACAGACTAACCATGGACATGATACCAAAGATTCTGTGAGATGTCTTTTCCTCCTACATATGAATTTATTTGGTCCTATGCCAGTTCATAGTCTAGGTAGGAAAGCTTACACATTTGTAATTGTGTATTACTATTCTAGATTAACATGGGTTTTCTTCTTGAGGATGAAATCTAAAACCCCAACTGTCTTCCAGAATTTTGTTAGGCAAATTCTGAATGAACTTAACAATTCAGTGGTCAAAATAAGAAGTGATCATGGGACTAAATTTCAGTCTGAATGCATGACAAGGTTCTGTGAAGAACTTAGGATTCATCAGGAGTTCTCCTCACCTAGAACTCCCTAGAAAAATGGAGTTACTGAAAGAAAGAATAGGACTCTTATTAAGCCAAGTAGAACACTATTAAGTGGCACTTCTCTCCCAGAATATTTCTTGGCTGAGGCAGTAAATACTGCATGTCATGTTCTCAATAGAGCATCCATCAATAAAAGACACAATAAGACACCCTATGAGATTATGAAAGGCAGAAAACCAAACATATCCTACTTTAGAATCTTTGGTAGCAAGTGTTATGTTCTAAATAATGGCAATCACTATCAAACTAAATTTGCTGTCAAATCCCTAAAAGGGATATCTGTTGGATACAGCAATAACAGTAGGGCTTACAGGATCTACAACTGGACTACATAAGTTGTAGAAGAGTCTGTCCATGTATTCTTTGATTAGTCTAAGCTAATTAACTATGAGCTGTCTAGCACTTCTGTTAGTCCTATAGGTTTGAAGGAAAAGATGGACAAGCTAACAATTAGTGAAGACCAACCTGCATGACAGGATGAAGAAAATGATGGATACTGTCTAGGGGGAGTACAAGTCTCACTGGATAAAGATGAAGACAATGAAGTACATCTAGATGAGGGCAATGAAGAAGACCAAGAGATGGACAGATTTCCTCCAGCAAGAAGACATTTGAAGGATCATCCAGCATAACAAATCATTGGTGATGCAAGACATGGAATTCTAACCAAAATCAAGAGCATGAATACACTTCTATGTTCAAGCTTCCTGTCCCAGATGGAACCTAAGAAGTTTGAAGAGGCTATACAAGACACAAATTTGATTGATGCCATGCAGGAAGAGTTGAATCAATTCAGAAGATGTAAATTCTGTGAGTTGGTTCCTAAACCAAAGAACAACAATGTCATAGGAACTAAGTTTATCAACAGAAACAAGTTAGATGAAAATGGCACTATAATCAAGAACAAAGCCAGACTGGTAGCAAAGGGCTACAGACAAGAAGAAGAGATAGACTTTGATTAGATATTTGCCCAAGTGGAAATGTTGGAAGCAATAATACTATTCCTGGCTTATGCAGCTTATCATGGGTTCAAAGTATTTAAAATGGATGTAAAGTCAGCATTTTTGAATGGTGACTTAAAAGAGGAAGTTTATGTTGAACAACATTCAAGTTTTGTAGATTCTCTTTATCCCAACTATATATATAGGCTTAAGAAAGCTCTATATGGTTTGAAATAAGCCCCTAGGGCTTTGTATGAAACACTGTCTGCTTTCCTTATTGAGAATAAATTCTTAAGAGGGAAAATTGACAAGACTCTATTCTTTAGGGAATCATAAGGTAAGATCATCCTAGTCCAGATATATGTTGATGATATTATCTTTGGTTCTACATAAAACAACCTTTGTATTAAGTTTTCGAAACTTATGCAAGGGAAGTTTGAGATGAGCAGCATGGGTGAGCTGAAATTCTTCTTGGGACTCTAGGTTAGAAAGACTGATGATTGATTGTCCATATCTTAGTCTAAGTTCACTAAGAAGTTAATTAAAAAATATGGCATAGAGTCATCCTCCACCATGAAAACTCCAATGGGGACAAGTATGCCTATAGGTAAAGATGAGCCAGGAAAACCTGTTGATAAGTCTTTGTATAGAGCGATAATTGGCTCCCTACTTTACTTGACTGCTAGTAGACCTGACATCATGTATGTTATATGTGTCTGTGCTAGGTACCAAGCTTGCCTAAAGGAATCTCATTATTCTGCTGTTAAGAGAATCTTAAGATATCTTAAGGGCACACCTAATCTTGGTCTTTGGTACCCTAAGAATAGAGATTTCTTGCTAACAGGTTTTTCAGATGTAGACTTTGCAGGCTGCAAAGAAGATAGGAAAAGCACCACAGGCACATGTAAGTTCCTAGGTGGAAGGTTGGTGTCATTGAGCAGCAAAAAGCAGACAAGTGTAGTTATTTCCACTGCTGAATCAGAGTATATAGTTGCAGGCAGTTGCTGTACGTGCTCAGTTGTTGTGGATACAACATCAACTTGAAAACTATGACATCAAGGTAAGTAGAATTCAATTATATTGTGATTCTACTAGTGTTATATCTATTGCTAGAAATCATGTTTCACATAGCAGAACTAAGCATATAGAAATCAAGTTTCACTTCATCAGGGAACATGTTGAAAAAGAAGACATAAGTCTAGAATTTGTCAACACTAACAATCAAATTGCTGATATATTTACCAAACCTCTGAATGAAAGTAAATTCAATTATTTTAAAATTGAATTAGCTATGTTGAACCTAGAATGAGATGTTAAGTCAGCACAAAATTTCTCAATAAATTTGGCTAAGTTAGAAAGTTTGTGTCGACACAAGCCAATTGTGTCGACACTATCATAATATTGTGTCGACACCACTCTTTCGAGACCTTGTACTAGTAGATTATAATGTCGACACACAAAAAACGTTGTCGACACATAGACATATCAACACCCTCAATACTCTGTCAAGACTTATGTATTCTATGTCGACACAGGCAAAATTATGTCGAAACATGGACATGACGACATTTACAAAGCTCTGTCGATACCTAGGTCGTCTATGTTAACACAAGTAAAATTTTGTCGGCTAGTTAAATCCCTAGTCTGGCACATCTTCTGGCCTTTCTTTTACAAGTATACTATAAATAGAAGAAGACAAAATCTGGCCGATTGTGCTTTTAGAACTCTCGACTCTAGACTTTGTGTCGACAAGAAATTCTCCCATCGACTCTCTTCTCTCTCTTTCACTCATGGCGCCACAATAGGAAGACAAGGTCAACGAGGGATATGAACTGGTACGCAAGGTGTTTGAGATTGCCTCCCCAGAAATCAAGGTCGTGATTTCCCTAATCACTGAAAATGGATTGGAATACTTGGTCTCAGAACCTACAAGGATCTGGAAGAATGAGATTCTTGAATTTTACTCGTCAGCAACAATGGATTCTACGGGAATGAAGATTAAATCCACTATAAGTGGTACTACAGTAAAACTCTCACCGAAGAATATAAGAAAGCCATTTCAGCTTCCCAAGATTAAGGAATAAGATGATATCACATCATCCATGACAAGGGATACACTCCAATGGTGTGGAATGGATCCCACTACCAAGATTGGATCTTCAATGACCAGGAAGGGAATGAATTCCCAGGGTAAGTTCCTGTCAGAGATAATAGGCAAGGTTATTCTATGCAAAACAAGAGGACATGATAGGATTTCTGCCTATATGTTCAAACTCATGACCAGAGTTATATACAAGGTGAAAACAGACTGGTCTGCTGTAATATTTGACAAGATCAAAGGAAGTGCCAAGAAGCCCAATCTAGGTAGAATACAAAGCCTGTTTCTGGCTTCAACCATTCCAGAAGTGTTGAATAAAACTCAAGGAACAAAGATTAATCATATGAGGAGAATGGATCTGAGAATACTATCCAGATGGGATAGAGTTTTGACAAAAGATGTTTCTACCCCCACAGAAACAAGTGAAGAAGGATAAGAAAAAGAAAACTACCACCCAGGCAGCAGAATCTTCTAGTGATTCTGAAGAGCTGGTTGACTTCAGTTCAAATGCAGAACAACCAAGAAAATCACCTACACCAACACCATCTAAAGAGGCTCAAGCCTAAGGGGAGAGCATTCAACTACAAGAAAACCAGATGGTCTCCACTCCAGGGGGAGACAACACTGAGAATACAATTGTTCAAAAACTTAAACAATCATAGCTGCCAGCCCAAGGGGGAGGTATAGCTTAAGTTGCACTGGAGAGTGAGAATGCAACTGATACTATTATGGACATAGTCTCAGAAATCAACAATTCTGCAACAATCAGCACTGAGAAAGGAGCACAGGATGTGCATATGTCAGACCTAGATCAACCTGAGCAACTCCACTCCTCCAGTTTAGAGAAAACCCTAGAAAAGGATCTTGATGTTCAGGGGGAACCATTTGTTGAAAAAGAGAACATTATCCCTCCTATTCAGATACAGCAGGAGGTAACTCTTGAAGAGTTATTTCCTGATTTACAAGGACCTCAAACTGAGGGGGAGATGGCAAGGACTGAGGGGGAGATGCCACTAAATGCCTCAAGTCCTAAGGAAACTGTGGCTATAGAAAGTTCATCATATTCTTCTGAAGATGAAAACACCACCAGGGCCAAGAAAAGTAAGCTGGTGGCACTCAGGAAGAGGAGCACATGCTATAAGAAAGCCTTGCAGACTGTCCCTCAAATATCTGCTCCAGGAATAGACTTCAGTTCACTTTTGGTGAAACTGCAAGTGAAAATGGATGAACAAAGACTTGCTCTGGAGAAATATATGGATAAGTCACACAAAGAAATGCAGTTCCAGCTGACCCAAGATATCAAATCTATCAGATTTGAAGTAAATTTGCATAAGAAGGAGATGACAGATTGCTTCCATAAGGGAGGTAATGGAGTAATATACTTGGCCACACAATAATAGGACATGAAAACTAAAATAGCTGACATTGCAGATAAACAAGGATATATTCTAGAAAATCAATTCAGAATGAATGAAAATCTCACAAACTAACATGGTGCTATCCTCACAAAAATGGGAGGTATTGCTACTGCTGTGAAAACTGAAGTATCTTACCAGATCAAAGAAGATCTAGTTGTTGTCCAAACAACAATTCAGGCTTCTGAAATGGCTATTTCTGATCCACTGTAGAAGTTCAGACTCTACTACAAAGAGGGCATAGATTTTATTGCCGATCAAGTAAGGTTTCAGAAGGATGATCTAAGAGATCATGTGGCCAAAGAAGTCATAAATGGGGAGAGAGTGTTTGTCAAAGCAAGCTCAGATCATGCCAAATGGGTATCCAATACCATCAGAGCTACTCTTGGATATCCACCCCTTTGTGGTGATGATACTACTGCAGAATCTGGTATTAAACCTGCTTACATTGAAGGGGTTCAGCAGGAAGTTGCCCAAGTCATCTATCCTCCATCTAATTTTTAAGATGTACAGCAGGCAGCATATCAAATGTATAACCCTCCATAGGAGGCACATAATATTATTATTGAAAAAGTTTAAATGTCTGAAGTCGCTTTACAAAGAGAGCAAGAAGCACAAAGAGCTAGGGATGCTCAGAAAGAGGCTCAACTTTCTAAGAAAAGATTCAGAGAGCAGGCTGAATTAAAGGCTGATTTTGAACAATGGAGTCCAACCTCCAGAAATATCATTCTTACTGCTTGGAAAGCTCTGAAAGATAATATGAATGATAGAGGCAAATGGTACTCTGAACGAGAATAGAGTAAGTATCAGGAAAGGCAAGATGCCATACATCAGTTTAGAAGGGATATCAAAGTTGGGAAGTTACCTGCTAACTCTGTGGAGCCTAGGAAGTATTTCCCAAAGCCTTATCATTACTTTGAAAGGCAGAAGATTAAGGCAGAAGAGCTCAAATAGAAAGATCTGAAAGGGAGGAAGCCAGCTGATGACACAGAATCAAAGGTGCAAGCTAAGATTCAATCTGGCAAAGGAATAGTTATCAAGGAGCCTGATCAATCTTAGGGATAGATAGGCTAGTTTTAGAACTGTGTAATTTTTTGTTCTAAAAAATCTTGTAAATCAAAAACTAATTCCTCATTAATGAATTTTATAATATTCTGTGATGATATTTCATGTTGTTTTTGCATTATGAGTTACCATGTCTGTGTAATGATTATATGCTTCTTAATCTTTGTTTTATTTTAAGTGGTGTATATCATTGACTAAGGGTTATGACTTATCCAAATAGGGCGAGATTGTTGGGTACACTATAAACTGTGTACCAGATTTTGAGAAGCCTCACATAACTCAATGATATACATCAATGTGTATTTGATGGGATGTTGAGTTTCAATGTGCAGGTTAAAGAAATGCAGGAAAATATTCTAAGTACAAGTGTCGACACTTGTGAGGGAAATTTGTCGACACCAGAAATCAGATTGTGTCGACACACAGGACTTTTGTTGACACACAGAAATTCTGTCACCAGCAGTTATGTCGACACACAGGACTTGTTTCGACACACAGAAATTCTGTCAGAAGCAATTGTTTCTACACACAGGACTTGTGTCGACACACACTCAAGAAATCTGTTAACAGAAGCTATGTCGAGACTAGAAGCAGTTGTGTCGACACACACTCAAGAAATTGTCAACAGAAGCTATGTCGAGACTAGAAGCAGTTGTGTCGACACACAGGACTTGTGTCGACACACACTCAAGAAATTTGTCAACAAAATTTATGTTGAGACTAAAAGCAGTTGTGTCGACACACATCACTTTTGTCGACACATCCAGCAAAAGCTATGTCGACATATTAGGAGCTGTGTTGGCATCATCATGACTTGTGTCGACACATGGTCTATTTATGTTGATACAGATGAAGTGTTATCCTGACAAGTATCTGCTATGATAGAAGTTCAAGGAGTTATCAGGTATCAAGAATGAAGACCTGATAGCTCTCATTAGTAACAAAGTTGTCACATCTGTCAGAGCTGTCAGAAGGCTGTTATAAACCGAATCAACCGGTAACCTTGAATGGGTTCAATATAAAGACTTATTCTATGACGAACAATGTGAATAGTGAAGAGTAAATAGCGAACTAAGATAAAAACACAGAAGAAGAAGGCAGATCCTGAACAAGACTACAAGAGGAGTTTAGATCTAATTCTGAATACAAGAAGGAAGCTGGATTGAAGATCAACTCCAACTTCATTTGAAGATCAACCTTACTTTGTTCAGATATAAGAAGCTTTGAATAAGATAAGATAGGTTGGATCTTAAGAAGTAAGTTCAATCAAGAACTTATCAAGAAAGTCTTCACCTCATTCTCTTTCTGTTTGGGTGAAGAATTTATTATGAAAGTGAAGGGATAGATACTACTCTAGAGGGGGGGTGAATAGAGTTATCAAAATTTGACTTAGCAAAGTTGACTTTCTACTCAACTCCCTTGGAGTGAAATCCGGAATGAAAAGATTATAGATATGGAGATAACCCTAAAGCCTAACACAAGTGATGTGCACAGACTTAAGCTAACTGTAATTACAGTTAAGGCTTGGATAACCTAATCAGCAACTAGCAAACCTAGTTATATCTAATCATAGCCACAATGCAAGAATTTAAACAAGGCAATCCAGACGACACAAGGAATTTAAGTGGTTCCCCAAACAACTTGGGTACGTCCACTCTTCTACCAACAAGGTAGGAATCCACTCAGGTTTTTGATCAGGTGCCCTGCCACCAATAAGATCTGCTTCAGGTAGATCAAGAGGCCCTTTAGACTTTTGATCAGGTGTCTAAAAACCGAACACAGGTTTTTGATCAGGTGCCCTGCCACCAAGGGATACTTTTGAAGGGAGTAATAACCCTGTACAGGAGGGGGAAAGGGGTTAAGGTGTCTTCTCTATTTTACAATAGATTAGAGAAGCACAATAACTTGCACTGAGCTAGACAGCTCTAAAAGAATCAAGGCTCCCCCTGGCTCAAAGAACGTCCAGGTGAAGTCTTGCTTCAGTGCAGAAACTCTTCAGTGAGAACTGAAGGAAAAACTACAAGAAGATATAAAATAATAAAAGAAAATCTTCTAGCAGCTGTCTTATTCTTCTTCTTCTTCAAAAAATCTCTGAGTTAGAACTTCCTGGAACAGGAGATCTCAGGTTGAAGAGGAGCAGAAGAGCTAACACTTCTCAGTTGAATGAGGATTGCTGAGAGCAATGAACTTGGACTTGATGAAGGCTTGAATGCTAATTAAATAACTCTTAGAATCACTGGTTAGCTAGCTGAAATCCTTTTCCAAAGGATTCCTTTTATAGCAGTAACAAGCAACGACTCTTTTCAATTTGAACTATTTGTCTTCTTCTGAAACTTGAAACCTGGGATGCAAATATCACAAAGACAAACAAACTCTGTAGCAAAATATTCTATAAAAGGGATAAACCTTTTTCAAAGAAGCTGCAGGAAGCAATCTGATAATAAAGGTACTAAATAAAATCACATCAGAAACAAACTCTTTATAGCATAAGGAAGACTTTTCAGTCTAACGGCTATAAAGGACTGACAGCAGATAAAGTAAAATACAATGTCAACTAATAAGACAAACAACTTTATCTGAAAAGATTTTACTCAGGCAAAAGGGATGGAGCAGATATTGTCTGGAAATATTATCATAAAACAACTGAAATAAAATGCCAGATAATGTATTAATTTATTAAATAGAATAAATAAATACAAAATAAAAAGGCAAACAGAAAACGTCGAACGACCCTCGGAGATCGTCGACCGGCGCACGGAGATCGTCGACCTATCGGGCAGATAGTCGAACGATCTAGATAGTCGAACTATCAGAGAAGATAGTCGAACTACCTAGGCAGATAGTCGACCTATCAGAACAGATAGTCGATCTATCAGATAGTCGATCTATCCGGATAGATAGTCGAACTATCAAACACAAACAGATAGTCGACCTATCAAGCAGATAGTCCACCTATCACAGAAAACAGATAGTCGACCTATCAACAGATAGTCGACCTATCAAAACATAACAGATAGTCGATCTATCAACAGATAGTCGAGCTATCAGATAGTTGAACTATCAGGACAGATAGTCGAACTATCAAAGACGACAGATAGTCGACCTATCAACAGATAGTCGACCTATCAAAGCGGAACAGATAGTCGACCTATCAACAGATAGTCGACCTATCAGATAGTTGAACTATCAGGACAGATAGTCGAACTACCAAACCAAGCAGATAGTCGACCTATCAACAGATAGTCGAGCTATCAACGCAGACAGAGCGTCGACCAACTGATAGACGATAGTCGATCAGCCAATAGACGATAGTCGAGCGACGTTCGACTATAGTCGAACGAAAAACTACTTAACCAAATTCTTCATCTGGAAAAGCGGGGACTCTACAGCTAGATCACTAACCATTGACCATAGATATTTCTTGGGTCAAGGGACTAAAAAGACAAGACTAAACTCAAATCAAACTAGGGTACCAACAATCTCCCCCTATTTGAGTTAAGTCTCTCAAAAACTAAAACACAGAGCTAGCTATAGAACAATAAAACCAATACAGGAAATAGTTAAGCAACTAAATAGCAATTAACAATCAGTCAGATAAATAACAGCAGTCAATCAAAATTAAGAATCTACAGAATCAGGCTTGGGATCAGAAGAGCTAGGAACAAAAGAAACTTTCCGCAAGGGATCAATGGCTTCTTTCTTAGACATCTTCAAATCTTGCACGCCAATAAACTTCAGTTCTGATGCCCTTGGGACGACTGCTTCTGGATGCTTTTCCATATATTTAGAAGGGTCAAAAACTTCAGGGCTAACCTGGATTCTATCAAGTTCCTTCATTCTGAACTTTGACATTGTAGAAAGTCCTGCAGAGTCCTTTCCTTCAGCCTTAGCTTTCTTTATCTGGGCTGATCCAACAAGTTCTAGAAATCGAGCCATCCTGAAATCAGGATCTAACTCTTGGCTTTCATACACATTTTCAGATGATGTATCAATAGGCTTCACAGCTTTAAACTTAACAGATAAATCTAATAAACTTTCAACTGTATCTTTAACTTCTTGAATAACTAAAGATGATGGAGGAGCAAATTCAGCAAACTTCTTACAGGACTTTTCAGAGAAAACAGTTCTTTTACCTTTTGACATATCCTTAGCAACATGAACTGGTATAGCAGGAGAATCCTTTTTCTTGGGAGAAGGAGGAGGTGAAAATGTTGGCTTTTGATATACAACCTCCTTTACTTGCTCTTTAACCTCAGTATCATGCCTTTGAGTACCAGTATATGATTTGCCTTGGTGGCTTTGAGAACTTTTCCTTGAATGAGGCTGAGAAGGAGCAGATTTTGCAGATGGAGCAGATGGATTAGCAGATAAATTGCCAGAGGCTCCTGCACCGGGAGGTGGAGGAGGAGGACCTCTGGGAGTCCATTTGGGAGCAGGACAATCATATCTCTTAGATTTCTTTCTCTCCTTTTGCTGGTTCTTAGAGAACCACATCCAGTGCTAGAACTCTTTCGACTTTGGATCAATTCCTTTCAGAATGTAATAGGGAATGTCATGATCTGGATTTGGAGGAGGAGGAGCTACAACTTTCCTTTTCTTATTTGCAGCTTTCTTTCTCTTAGAATTCTCAGATAGATCTGAATCATCTTCATCCTCAGAATGAGATGAGGGAGGATGATCATATGGATCATAGGCTTCAGATACAGCCTTTTCCTTTTCTTTTAGGTCAGCTTTCTCTTTCTCTTCTTCTATGGCATCCTATGCCAGAAGGGTATCTAAATCCAACCCTGGGGAATCATCCCATAAAGTAGACTTTTCAGTTTCAATTTCAGAATCCTTTTGTTGAAACTCAGGAACTGTCGAGGGGACCAGTTCAGATAGCACTGCTTGCTGAGCAGGTTCAGCAGCCTCAGAAACTAGAACAGGCTCTACAGCCTCAGATAGCACTGCTTGCTCTACAACCACTTGGACATCAGGAGCTGATACAGATTCAGGCTCTACAACATCTAGAGTTTCTGGAGCAGGTTCAGGTTCTGGCTCTAAGACAACTGCCACTACTTCTTCCATTATATCTGAAGGATTAGGAATAAAATCTTGCTAAATGACATCTAGTCATCCCTTCCAGATATTCCCATACTAACATATCAATTAAGTAATCTACAAATTGGGAAAGAGACATACCTTCAGTATTTTCTTCAGGGTGACCTAACTCCCATAAATCATCTAGAAAGGATGTGATTATTCCTTCTAGGTATAGGGCAACTAGGGGAGTTGAGGATTCTTCCAGGTAAACTTTTACAACAAATTCAGTCATCATTATTGCATCAGATATTTCTTTTTCTTTTTTAGATGGAGGAGGAGCTGAAATTTCTGCTGCTTTTTCTGATACTGCAAGTTGAGCTGCTGGAGGGGAGGCCAACGGCTGCTCAGAGACATCTTCATTGAACATCTCCCCCTGCCTGATTTCAGTGGGAACTGAAACCAGGCCCCTGGATGAAGAGGGCTCAGCAGATTTAGAAAGAATTTTGATGGCATCAGATAAAGAAGCAATGGAGGAAGCAAGTGGAGCAATTGCCTCTTCAATCATGATTTTGATTGAAGGGGTAATTAACTCCACAATGCTGGAAATGAATTCTGGAGTTATCTCAAAAGATGGTGGGGGAACTGCAGTGGATGGAAGATCAACAGGAGGAATGTATTCCTGATGAACTGGAAAGCGAACTGGAGATGGAGAAGGAGAATGATGTGGAGAGTTAATTGGAAATAGATGGGTAGAAGCAGGAAGATCAATATGATCTGAAGATTGAACTGGAGAACGAATAGGGGTAGAAGGTACAGAAGCTAATAAATCAAAACTAGGATTAGATATCCTAGCAAGATGATGAGGGATAGGAGATGCTGGAGGAGAAGATGGAATTTCAACTGTTGTTAGATCATGAACAGGAGAGGCAGAACGTCGTACTTCAACTGAAGTTGATGGAACTTCAACTAAAGTAGACAGCAGAGCAGAAGAAGATAAAGGTAGAGATAGAGGAGCTGAGCCAACTTCTTGAGGGTGGGGAGCGACAGAGTCAGTCCTTGTGCTCTCAGATGCAGCTGGAGCAGCCCCTGCAGGAGCGGGCTTCACGAATGTCCTCTTCCACTTTGAGAACAAGTTGGGATCCATCTTCTTACTGGCATTAATGGTTGTAGCAGTTGAAATCAGCAGTTGGGGATATCTTTCCTTCAGAAGAATCCCAATAACCCTTCCTAGGGTAACTTCCTTCTTACTGTTCTTCTTCCTTATCAAATCAAACAAAACACCTGCCCAATTGATCCTTTTCTTGTTGACAATTGCACACATGAGTGCAAATTGTTGTCTTGTAATGTTATCGTGGGCAGAGTGTTTGCCTAGCAGCACTTTTCCAACTAACTCAGCAAGAAATTTTATCTTAAAAGGAAAATTTACCTTGAGGAGCTTGGAGGGAATGCCTTCTGCATGTCCCAGCTCAATCAACATCCTTCCAAATTCTGGAGCATCTTGCTCAAATTCTTCTTCGCCATTAGTCAAACCAAAAACATCAGTCAAAACGGCGGGAGACAAAATTACCTCTACTCCGCCAATTGATCCTGTCATTGAATCTTCAGTAGAAGATGAAGTAAATGCCCATTCCTTAATCTCTGGTATATTTAACTTGATCCTTGTTGACATGAGCCTTTCCAGACCTTGATCTTTGCAGAGCTGAAGAATTTCCACGATATATGGTTCGCAGCAACTGAATGTGTCAAAATCCATACTGAATCCGGCGTCAAACTTCACGACTGCGAGGAGCGCTGGAGAAATCGCCATTGATTTGCTGGAGAAGGCGCGAGAGAGACGGAGAAGACGAATCGGCAGAAAATCGCAAGAGGAGGAGCAAGCGGGAAGACGGAATGCGAAAGGACGCTCTCCGTCGACGATAAAAGCGAAGATCTTTTAACCTAGGTCGACTATCGGCTTTATATTAGACCGGAGATAGTCGATCTATTTAAAAGATACTGGAGACGATGGTCGAACGGTCGTTCGACGATCGGTCCAGAAGCAGAGTAGTCGAGCAATCGTTCGACTATTTCTGGCTTCTCAAACAACAAGCTGTCGTCATCCAGATATCGACAATGAGCTCGACTTGTTCGACTATGGTCGAACGCCAGTCGACGATCTTCAACCGGACAAGATTTCATCAACCATAGGTCGATGATGGGCTTGACCCGATCGACTATCTTCGAACGTCGTTCGATTATCTTCAAACAAGTTTCAACAAGGCAGAAGTCACACTTAGTCTCTTCCATTGATCATGCCTAGTTGAAGTAAAAAGAACAGATGTTTCTGTTCATCTAAGGGCTTGGTGAATATATCACCTCTCTGAAACTCAGTGGATATGAACTCAAGACAAATCTTGTTCTTTTCCACACAATCTCTCAGGAAATGGTGCCTGATCTCAATGTGCTTCGTTCTAGAGTGGTGCACTGGATTTTGTGCAATTGATATAGCACTGGTACTATCACACATGATTTTGGTGTTCTTGTGTGAGTAACCATAATCCACAAGCTGGTTTTGAATCCACAGGATCTGTGAACAACAACTGGCAGCTGCTATATATTCAGCTTCTGCAGTTGAAGTTGTGACAGAAGCCTGCTTCTTACAGAACCAAGAGACCAGTCTCTCTCCCAAGAACTGACAAGTTCCTGAGGTGCTCTTCCTGTCAACTCTGCAACCAGCATAGTCAGAGTCAGAGTATCCAATTAACTCAAATTCTGATTCTGCTGGGTACCAAAGTCCTAGATTTGGACATCCCTTCAGGTATCTCAGGATTCTCTTGAGAAGAATCAGATGAGATTCCTTGGGGTTGACCTGGAATCTAGCACAAAGGCATGTAGCAAACATTATATCTAGCCTACTTGTAGTTAAATATAATAGGGAACCAACAATGGCCCTATAATTCTTTTGATCAACTGGCTTGCCGTGATCATCAGAATCAATAACTACATTAGTAGCCATAGGTGTAGGCATTGCTGAAGCATCAGCCATCCCAAATTTCTTTACCAATTCCTTGGCATATTTGGATTGGGAGATGAAGATACCATCAGCATCTTGCTTAACTTGGATACCAAGAAAGTAAGATAGCACACCCATACTACTCATCTCAAACTTAGAGTGCATTAGGTCAGAAAACCTTTTGCAAAGTTTGGGATCAGTGGAGCCAAAAATAATATCATCCACATACACTTGAACTAACAGGATTGTGTCCTTGCGGTGCTTGACGAAAAGGGTTCTATCAACTAATCCCCTAGTAAAGTTGTGCTCTAACAGGAAACTAGCTAAAGTCTCATACCAGGCTCTGGGGGCTTGCTTTAGTCCATATAGAGCTTTCTGCGACTTGAAAACATGTGAGGGCTGAGTTGAAGAAACAAACCCTGGTGGTTGTTCAACAAACACCTCTTCCTTAAGCTCACCATTCAGGAATGCACTTTTGACATCCATCTGAAAGACCTTAAACTTCATGTAGGCTGCATAGGCCAAGAAGATCCTTATTGCTTCTAGCCTTGCAACAGGAGCGAAGGTTTGTTCATAATCTATACCTTCCTCCTGTCTGTAGCCCTAAGCTACAAGCCTAGCTTTATTCCTTACAATAATTCCATTTGCATCCAACTTGTTTCTATACACCCACTTGGTGCCTATGATCAGTTGGCCTTTAGGTCTTGGAACCAAAGTCCAAACTTTACATCTCTCAAACTGATTGAGTTCCTCTTGCATAGCAATGATCCAATGGGGATCTAGCTTTGCATCTTTAAATGTGAGGGGCTCAACCTATGAGAGGAAACAAGCGTGCATCACATCCTGTCTTAACTGATGTCTTGTTTGAACACCAGCTGATATGTATCCTATCACTTGAGATGTAGGGTGATCTTTAAGTGTGACAATATCAGCAGGTGGGATGTAATCTTCAGCAATAGTTGGGATTAATTCCTCAGGAGGAATTTGATCTACTGTTGGTGGAACAACAACAGCTTCCGCAATGTCTTCATCGCTGTCTGATTCAGTGATCTGAAGAGTTGATAGTTGAAGAATCTCTTGAGTAGCATCAGGTACCTGCAATGAACTGGAGGAAGGAGAATTTTCCTTCTCCTTGTAAAACATCTGAGACTCATCAAAAGATACATGCACAGATTCTTCAATTTTACAGGTTGATTTGTTATAAACCCTATAAGCTTTGCTTACTTGGGAATATCCAAGCATAATTTCCATTGAAGCTTTTGCTTCAAACTTTCTAAGGTATTCTTTATTATTATTATGAATATAAACTACACAGCCAAAAACTCTAAAATAGTTTATTTTAGGTTTCTTTCCTTTAAGCAACTCATAAGGAGTTTTACACTTAAGCTTGTGTATCAGGCTTCTATTCAAGACATAATTGGCTGTACTAACAGCTTCTGCCCAATAGGAAAGAGGCATATTAGCATCAGCCAACAATGTGCTAGCAGCTTCAATGAGTGTTCTGTTCTTCCTTTCAACTACCCCATTTTGTTGGGGAGTTCTAGGAGCTGAGAAGCTATGTTTGATACCTTCTCTCTCACAGAATTCTTGCATGAGAAGAGAGTCAAACTCAGTACCATGATCACTTCTGATCAAGGCCACATGAGTAGAGTACTCAGTCTGCACACATAATAGAAAGTCTGTAAGGGCTTTGAAGTTATCAGCCTTAGTTCTCAAAAAGAAAACCCAACTAAATCTAGAGAAGTCATCTACAATGACTAAGGTGTAATACTTCCCTCCTAAACTCTGTACATTTATTGGGCCAAATAGGTCCAAATGTAATAAATACAAGATTCTAGGAGAATCACTTTTATTTACAGATTTAAAAGAGTTTTTGGTTTGCTTGTCTAGCTGATAAGCCTTGCATAGGCTCTCCTTCTTGTAGGGGCAAGAAGGTAAACCTCTAACAAGGTTGTGTTTAGATAACCTAGATATATTTTTAAGGTTAACATGACTAAGCCTCTTATGCCACAAAGAATTATTATTAATTGTTACTTCATTAAATAAACAGATTTCAGAATGAGTTGAATTGAAATCTACTAAATAAATATTACCTAATCTAATGCCTACTAAAACAACATTATTATTTAAAGTAATATTACAAGAAGAGTTAGAAAATGAAACCTGGTAGCCAGCATCACATAGCTGGCTGACTGAAATCAAATTGTGCTTCAGTCCTGTCACATATGCAACTCTCTTGAAAGTAACAACTCCAATTGTGACCCTGCCATAGCCTTCTGTCTGACCACAGCTTGAATCTCCAAAGATAACCTTTGGGCCGAGCTTAGCTTTGAACTTTGACAGATGATTTTTATTTCCTATCATATGCTTGGAGCATCCACTATCCAAATACCACTTATTTTGAGTGATAGGATAGGCCTTCACCTATAAGAAATTCATTTAGACATTGTGGACCCAGGTAACCTTGGGTCCCTTGTTTTTCACATAAGAAAAGCTAGAAATAAATAAAAATGCAGGCTGAGGGTGATAACCTAATGGGTGAGATCTCCTAGGTGGGATTCTCCATGCAGATGATGGGTCAACAAACCTAGGGTTTCTATTTTCATTTAGGTTTCTACGGGTTTGATGATGATTTTGAAAATCATATTGAAAACGTCGATCGACGTTCGACGATGGGCGCTCAGATCGTCGAGCTTCGTTCGACCATTGAGCTTCCGATCGTCGAGCAGCGTTCGACGCTCTTTGTATTTCTTTAAAAAATTTCTTCCTCTTTTCTCTCTTAGCTTTATTTAAAGTTTTATTAACTTGATTTACTTGCTCAGTGTTCTTTATCCCATCAGCTGAGATAAAGTTCACTGGAGTTGAAAGATTATTTTTAAGAATAATTGGGGGTTCACTGGGAGAAGCTCCTAAGCCTAGTTTGTTATTACCTGACCTAGTGTTAGTCATGCTGGTTATCTCTAACAGCTTAAGGCTTCTACCATTTAGAGATTCTTCTAACCTTTAGACTTAGCTAACTCAATTTTAAGAAACTTAATTTCTTCACTATAATTAGTGAGATCTTCCTTTAACTTAATATTTTCAGTAGATATGATTTCTGATTCAGCTAGCCTATATCTAAGTTCTTTAATCTCTTTTTCAGAACTAATTAAATCTAAGCATAAAGATTTAAAATCTGATTTGAATTCTGCAGAAGTAAAGTCTTAAGAAGATAGTACCTCATCTTCTGTTGGCATTTCTTCCTCTGAATCTGAACTCTCTGCAGCTGAATGATTGCTGCAGGCATCTATTGCCATCAGGCAAACTTCCTTTGCCTTCTTCTCTTCCTCATCCTCACTGGAGCTTGAGGAGGAAGATTCCTCATCAGAATCACTCCAGGTTTCAGCGACGAAACCTCTCTCCTTCTTCTTGTTCTTGTAGGAGGATGGCTTGGAGTGCTTCCTGTGCTGTTCCTTTTCTTTCCTCTTATCTTTGTTCTTCTCCTCTGGACACTCTGGTAAGATATGTCCAGGTTTCCTGCAACCATAACAGATAATTTCTTTAGCAGGTGAATGGTCATACCTTGGTTTGTCTTCATAGCGTGAAGACTTCTTTCTGAATTCCTTTCTCCCCATCTTGAGAAACCTCTTGGCAAATAATGCCATTAGTTCCTCATTGGATTGGCTGCCTTCAGAAGCATCAGCAGCCTTAAGAGCTAGAGATTGCTCTTTTCTTGTTGGAGTAAGGGTCTTTGCTTCAGCTTCTGCTTCCCTGGACTTCAGCACTTGCTCAAAAGACTTGAGCTTGCCGAGAAGGGCTTCTATTGAGATCTCTGTTGTACTTCTGGCTTCCTTGATGGGCCAGATCCTCAGATCCCATGTGCTAGGGAAGCACATAAGAATCTTATCATTGACCTCTGTCAATGAGATATCCTTGTCAAGGGTCCTCAGCTCATTGATGATTGAGCTTAGCCTTGTATACATGGCTTCAACTGATTCAGCATCAGTTTTCTTGAAGTTCTCATATTGTGAGATAAGGTTGGACCTCCTGTCCTTCCTTTCATCAGCTGAACCAGCTACAATCTGGTTCAGTGTATCCCACATTGCTTTTGCTGAAGGGCAGTCAGCAACCTTCTGGAATACTTCATCAGACATTGTCTGAGCCAGTATATTCATTGCCTTGGCATCTGCTATCTTTGCCTTTTTGTACTCATCGTTGTAGTCTGGAGGAGGCACTGCACTCATACCAGATGATGAGGCAGAAGCAGCAGAAGGTGCTCTTGGGGGTCCTGACAAAATAGAAGCAAAGATGCTTTCATCAATAGAATTCATATATAATTTGATCCTTGCCTTCCAGATGCCAAACTTAGCTAAGTTGCATGCTGGAGGTCTGGTGCTAGAATAATCCTTGGACTGGTCCATGATAGTGATAGTGAATATCTATAAACTTTGGTATCTATCAGGATCTTGTGACTTAGGTGTTAGCCTATTCAGTCAGTCAACCTCGCTCTGATACCAATTGAAAGTGAAGGGATAGATACTACTCTAGAGGGGGGGTGAATAGAGTTATCAAAATTTGACTTAGCAAAGTTGACTTTCTACTCAACTCCCTTGGAGTGAAATGCGGAATGAAAAGATTATAGATATGGAGATAACCCTAAAGCCTAACACAAGTGATGTGCACAGACTCAAGCTAACTGTAATTATAGTTAAGGCTTGGAGAACCTAATCAGCAACTAGCAAACCTAGTTATATCTAATCACAGCCACAATGCAAGAATTTAAACAAGGCAATCCAGACGACACAAGGAATTTAAGTGGTTCCCCAAACAACTTGGGTACGTCCACTCTTCTACCAACAAGGTAGGAATCCACTCAGGTTTTTGATCAGGTGCCCTGCCACCAACAAGATCTGCTTCAGGTAGATCAAGAGACCCTTTAGACTTTTGATCAGGTGTCTAAAAACCGAAAACAGGTTTTTGATCAGGTGCCCTGCCACCAAGGGATACTTTTGAAGGGAGTAATAACCCTGTACAGGAGGGGGAAAGGGGTTAAGGTGTCTTCTCTATTTTACAATAGATTAGAGAAGCACAATAACTTGCACTGAGCTAGACAGCTCTAAAAGAATCAAGGCTCCCCTTGGCTCAAAGAACGTCCAGGTGAAGTCTCGCTTCAGTGCAGAAACTCTTCAGTGAGAACTGAAGGAAAAACTACAAGAAGATATAAAATAATAAAAGAAAATCTTCTAGCAGCTGTCTTCTTCTTCTTCTTCAAAAAATCTCTGAGTTAGAACTTCCTGGAACAGGAGATCTCAGGTTGAAGAGGAGCAGAAGAGCTAACACTTCTCAGTTGAATGAGGATTGCTGAGAGCAATGAACTTGGACTTGATGAAGGCTTGAATGCTAATTGAATAACTCTTAGAATTACTGGTTAGCTAGCTGAAATCCTTCTCCAAAGGATTCCTTTTATAGCAGCAACAAGCAATGGCTCTTTTCAATTTGAACTGTTTGTCTTCTTCTGAAACTTGAAACCTGGGCTGCAAATATCACAAAGACAAACAAACTCTGCAGCAAAATATTCTATAAAAGGGATAAACTTTTTTCAAAGAAGCTGCAGGAAGCAATCTAATAATAAAGGTACTAAATAAAATCACATCAGAAACAAACTCTTTATAGCATAAGGAAGACTTTTCAGTCTAACGGCTATAAAGGACTGACAGCACATAAAGTAAAATACAATGTCAACTAATAAGACAAACAACTTTATCTGAAAAGATTTTACTCAGGCAAAAGGGATGGAGCAGATATTGCCTGGAAATATTATCATAAAACAACTGAAATAAAATGTCAGATAATGTATTAATTTATTAAATAAAATAAATAAATACAAAATAAAAAGGCAAACAGAAATCGTCGAACGACCCTCGGAGATCGTCGACCGGCGCACGGAGATCGTCAACCTATCGGGCAGATAGTCGAACGATCCAGATAGTCGAACTATCAGAGAAGATAGTCGAACTACCTAGGCAGATAGTCGACCTATCAGAACAGATAGTCGATCTATCAGATAGTCGATCTATCCGGACAGATAGTCGAACTATCAAACACAAACAGATAGTCGACCTATCACAGAAAATAGATAGTCGACCTATCAACAGATAGTCGACCTATCAAAACAAAACAGATAGTCGATCTATCAACAGATAGTCGAGCTATCAGATAGTTGAACTATCAGGACAGATAGTCAAACTATCAAAGATGACAGATAGTCGACCTATCAACAGATAGTCGACCTATCAAAGCGGAACAGATAGTCGACCTATCAACAGATAGTCGACCTATCAGATAGTTGAACTATCAGGACAGATAGTCGAACTACCAAACCAAGCAGATAGTCGACCTATCAACAGATTGTCGAGCTATCAATGCAGACAGAGTGTCGACCAACTGATAGACGATAGTCGATCAGCCGATAGACGATAGTCGAGCGACGTTCGACTATAGTCGAACGAAAAACTACTTAACCAAATTCTTCATCTGGAAAAGCGGGGACTCTACAGCTAGATCACTAACCATTGACCATAGATATTTCTTGGGTCAAGGGACTAAAAAGACAAGACTAAACTCAAATCAAACTAGGGTACCAACATATTATTTTAAACAATCAATTTTTCTATAAGATCTCTTATAGATCTGAGTGTAGGAGAGTTGTCTCTCTGAGTTGTAAGCTTAAACATATAAAAGCTGAGGTAGGGCTGAGTGCTTGAGGTTGGATCTTGGTGATTTGAGTTGTAGGCCTGGTGGTTAAGGCTGAGGTAGTGCTAAGTGCCTGAGGTAGGACCTTGGTGTAACACCTCTACCCGTCAAGAAGAATATCATAGAGGGTCCGGCCGGGGCCCCACACCATATTCCACAAACAGGAGGAGACGCTACGAAATAATATCAAAACACCAACGCATCCTAACACAGAGCATTCTAGCGGAAGCTTCACGGTTGAAAACTTGAACTCAAGTACAACAAGAACTGTCCACTAAAAATATAGGAATGTATACAACCAAAGTGTCTGGCCTTAAGGCCTTACAAATTTCTCTTAACAAGGTGTGGTTTACAGACATCGGCACGTAGGCCGGCCACACATGAACAAGAAGAAACAAAACAAAGCCTTCGAGGGCAGCAACGCAGCTTGGGATTCAGCCCGCTAAGTCCCGCTCGGACCAGCACCTCCAGCACCTGTAAGAAGCAATCCACCAAGCGGTGGCAAATAGGGCAACGGTCAGCATTCAACTGACCAATTATAACGACCCTGCCCTTGGCACGGGGCAGCGGAATTCCAGCCCTGCATATCATTTTCCAATATGATATATATATATATATAGCAAACTACGCAAGACAGGCACGACCGCATAGTACCTACATATCACAAACGTCGGCACGACGGATCGACTCTCCATGCACTCAGGGCACATTCGGGTGTACCGAAAACACCGGATCCCACCAATGAGCATTCTAGTCATGATTGGCACGCAAGCCGTCGACTCTCGCTATGTGATCCTAACAGGGCCTTAAGCACCCAGTTAGACAACCATAATGCGGGTACAGATCCGCTTATCCCGTTGCTCACATAGTCAGACTCAAGACTGGACTGACGCGGGTACAGCTTCACCTTGCCCGTCCACAAAAAGAGTTGAACCCAACTCGTGTAATTTCCTGGACTTCCTCCAGTACTTCCTGCTGCACCAAGCAACAGGTATGCACCACAGATTGCACACAAACAATCAAATTCTCGGAGATTCCTCCGAAAGCAAACAAGCATAACCAATCCAGACAAACACGTCTAGATGGGCTTCACACAGCATTCCTAGATCCATACTCCAATTCTGGACTCTAACAAGGAAGACTTCACATATCTACCCCAAGGGACATCACAACCCACCGCACACTCGCGGGGACGGATTTTCCCTATGCAAATGCAGGAACGTAGGACTTCACATGTCCAAGACAGAAATCGTTACCCTTGGAATTCGCCTCGGAGCCATGGAGAAAATTGAGATGGATGAAAGCCTTCGAAGCAGCCTTGCCTTCGTAAATCCGAACTCGGCTCGCGATTTGGACCACTGCAGCACCACCGGCGGCCGGATTCCTCTTCTTCTTCCTTGCTTTGCTCTCCCCTCTCTCTTAACTTTAGAAAGAGAAAGATGAAACTCAAATGATCTTTCTCCTCTTCAATCCCAGCCTTATTAACCCAGGGAAGAGCCCAGACCATTGGATCTTGGTCAAAGAAAATGAACGGCTCTGATCAGCCCGAATTTGATTTTCTGGGCCGAACACGGGTAGTTACACGCCCGTGTCATATGTCGTGTTCCTGAAGCGGTGCACAACCGACTTAAGCCAAACCAGAATATGGGTGGTGACACGCCCGGGACACGCCCGGGACACGCCCGTGTCGACACCTGATACGCCCGTGTCGAGGGGCGTGTTCCCCCATCGAGACGGAAATCAGCATTTTCCCCCGAGACCACACAGGCACTTGACACGCCCGTGTGATAATTTGACATGCTCGTATCACGATCGACACGGCTGGACCTCCACGCCGTGTCCTTCTCGGGACAAACTGGCTAATTTTTGGGCATGACACGCCCTGGGACACGCCTGTGTCCCAGGCCGTGTCGATGTGTCGATACTCAATGATCGTCGACTCAACGATCGTCGACAATGAATAATACGCCCTGGGACACGCCCGTGTCCCAAGCCGTGTACTCCAGACACGCCCTGGGACACGCCCGTGTCCCAGGCTGTGTCAGCCATCCTGAACCTCAATTTGACCTGTTAAGATTTCTGGGGTATTATAATCCTCCCCTCCTTAATTAAATTTCGTCCTGAAATTTGAAGAGAGCAGGGAGAAAACAACATAACACAATTAGAGACATATATGTTTCGATTACATATACAAACGAGTGAACAAGTTACGAAAATAACTCGGGAAACTCTGCTCGATAGGTCTGCTCCCGCTCCCATGTTAGGTCTTCTCGACCACAATTGTCCCACCGGACTTTGACCATCCCGATCGTTTTGTTCCGCAACTATTTCTCGGCTCGATCCTCGATCCAAATGGGCCCACCTTTATCATTAGCCCATACTCAACCGGCACCTGATCATTCTCAATTACTTGAGCTGGATCCTTGACTGCTTTTCGTAGTACTGAGATGTGGAGCACATCATGCAGTCCTCCCAATTCCGATGAAAGAGCTAGCCGATAGGCAGCTTCCCCAACTCGCTCCACCACTTCAAATGGACCAAGGTATCGCGGACTTAGCTTTTTTAACTGCCGAATCCGAGATACGCCTTTGAAGGGTTTAATCTTTAAATAGACCCAGTCACCCACCGCGAACTCCACGTTCCGGTGCTTAGCATTGAAATACTTGGCTTGACGATCCTGGGCTATTAGTAGTCTCTCTCGAATAAAGCGTATTGTTGAGTTAGCATCCTCGGCTGCCTTTTGTCCCAAAAGTTTGGATTTGCCAGTTTCTGCCCAAGCTAACGGTGTACGACACTTGCGACCATACAG
The DNA here is from genome assembly GCA_039513925.1 of Platanthera zijinensis. Taxonomy (NCBI): domain Eukaryota; kingdom Viridiplantae; phylum Streptophyta; class Magnoliopsida; order Asparagales; family Orchidaceae; genus Platanthera; species Platanthera zijinensis. The sequence goes on from CM077097.1 coordinate 44,918,142, forward strand.
AGCTTCAAATGGTATCATGCCGATGCTCGCTTGGTAACTATTATTATAGGAAAATTCCACCATAACAAGATGATCTTCCCACTTCTTACTGAAGTCCAGGGCGCACATACGGAGCATATCCTCCATTGTTCTGTTGGTTCGTTCAGTTTGGCCATCGGTTTGCGGATGAAAGGCCGTACTGAATGCTAACTTCGTGCCCAACAGCTGATGAATTTGCCTCCAATCCTTTGAAGTAAATCGCCCATCACAGTCACTGACGATGCTGAAAGTGAAGGGATAGATACTACTCTAGAGGAGGGGTGAATAGAGTTATCAAATTTTGCACTAGACAAAACTTAATGGTCTACCCAACTCCCTTGGAGTGAAGTGCGGAATGAAAGATTATAGATATAGATTTAACCCTAGAGCCTAACACAAGTGGAGTGCACAAACTCAAGCTAACTGTAATTACAGTTAAGGCTTGGAAAAACCAAATCAGCAACTAGCACCCTAGTTATATCTAATCACAGCCACAATATAGGAATTAAACAATGGAATCCAGACGACACAAGGAAATTTATAGTGGTTCCCCAAACAACTTGGGTACGTCCACTCTTCTACCCACACGGTAGGAATCCACTCAGGTTTTTGATCAGGTGCCCTGCCACCAACAGAATCTGCTTCAGGTAGATTCAGAAACCCTTTAGACTTTTGATCAGGTGTCTAAAAACCAAGCACAGGTTTTTGATCAGGTGCCCTGCCACCAAGGGATACTTTTGAAGGGAGTAATAACCCTGTACAGGAGGGGGAAGAAGGTTAAGATGTCTTCTCTATTTTACAATAGATTAGAGAAGCACAAAAACTTGCACTGAGCTAGAATGCTCTAAAGAATCAAGGCTCCCCCTGGCTCAAAGATGTCCAGGTGAAGTCTTGCTTCAGTGCAGAAAACTCTTCAGAAAGTTCTGAAGGAAAAGCTACAGGAAGAAAATAAATAACAAAATTAAATCTCTTCAAGCAGCTATCTTCTTCTTCTTCTTCTTCAAAGGATCTCTGAGTTTGAACTTCCTGAAAGCAGGAGAACTCAGGTTGAAGAAGAGACGAAGATCTTAACACTTCTCAGTTAGATGGAGTTTGCTGAGAGCAGAAAGCTTGAACTTGGAGAAGGCTTGAAAGCTTGAATGAACAACTGGTTAGCTATTAGCTAGCTTGAATCCTTCTTCAAAGGGTTCTTTATATAATAGCAGCAAGCAACGGCTCTCTTCCATTTGAATTATTTGTCTTCTTCTGAGCCTTGAGACCTGGGCTGTAAATATCAAGAAGACAGAAACATCTCTGCAGCAAAACATTCTATAAAAGGAATAACCCTTTTTCTAAGAAGCTGCAGGCTTAAATCAAATAACAAAGGACTAAATAAAGTCACATCAGAAATAATCTCTTTATAGCAAAGAAGAAGACTTTTCAGTCTAACGGCTATAAAGGGCTGTCAGCAGATAAAGTAATTTACAAAGACAGCTAATAAGACAAACAACTTTATCTTAAAAAGATTTGACTCAGGCAAAAGAGATGGAGCAAATATTGCCTGGTAATTTTATCATACAACTTAAAATAATGTGCCAGAAAATGTATTAATTAAATATAATAATTAAATACAAAATATAAAGGCAGGCAGAAAGCGTCGAACGACCTTCGGAGATCGTCGACCGACGCACGGAGATCGTCGATCTATCGGGCAGATAGTCGAACGATCCAGATAGTCGACCTATCGAAGAAGATAGTCGAACTACCCCGGCAGATAGTCGATCTATCAGAGCAGATAGTCGAACTATCAGATAGTCGATCTATCAGGACAGATAGTCGAACTATCAAGCGCACAGAGATAGTCGACCTATCAAGCAGATAGTCGACCTACCTCAGAAAAACAGATAGTCGACCTATCAACAGATAGTCGACCTATCAGCGCAGAACAGATAGTCGACCTATCAAGCAGATAGTCGAACTATCAGCGCAGAACAGATAGTCGACCTATCAACAGATAGTCGAACTATCAGCGCAGACCAAAGCGTCGACCAACTGATAGACGATCGTCGATCAGTCGATAGACGATAGTCGAGCGGCGTTCGACTATAGTCGAACGAAAAACCTACTTAACCAAATTCTCAATCTGGAAAAGTGAGGACTCTACAACTAGACTTCTAACCATTGACCATAGATATTTCTTGGGTCAAGGAGCACAAAGAAGAGGACTAAACTCAAATCAAACTAGGGTACCAACAATCTCCCCCTATTTGAGTTAAGTCTCTCAAAAAAATTAAAACAAACAGCTAGCTATAGAACACTAAAATAATATAGGAAATAGACTAGCAGATTATCAAACAGATAAACAAATATAGCACAGCAGTTAATTAAACTATGGATCAACAGAGTCAGGCTTAGATACAGAGGAGCTAGACACAAAAGATATTTTCCTTAATGGATCATCTGATTCTTTCTTTGACAATTTCAGGTCCTGCGCACCAATGATCTTCAGCTCTGTAGATCTTGGAACTACTGCTTCCGGATGCTTTTCCATGTATTTGGATGGGTCAAAAACCTCAGGATTCACCTGGAACTTTTCAAGCTCTTTCTTTCTGTAAACAGACATGGTAGTTAAACCTGTCGTATCTTTTCCTTCGGCTCTAGCTTTTCTAATTTGAGCTGCTCCTACTAGTTCTTGGAAACGAGCCATCCTAAAATTAGGATCAAGCTCAGGATTTTCATAAACAGGCCCAGGAGGAGCAGCCTCAGATACTTTATCTAGATAAGATATTAGAGAATACTTAGCAACAGATTCTTGCTAGAAATTTTAGAGCAAAGTAAACTATTTACCTTCCGAATCACTTTTCTCAGACTGAACTGGAGATGGAGATGAAACTTTCTTCTTTGGAGAAGGAGGTGGGGAAAAGGTTGGTCTTTGAACCACAGTCTCCTTCATTTGTCTTTGAGAACCAGAAAGCGATTTGCCTTGCGAGCTATGATAACTTTGTCTTTGCTGGGGCTGAAAAGAAGCAGATCTTCTAGAAGAGGCAGCAGGATTAGCTGATAGGTTCCCAGAGGCTCCTGCACCTGGAGGAGGAGGAGGAGGACCTCGGGGAGTCCATCTTGAGACAAGGCTATCATACCTCTTAGTCCTTTTTCTTTCTTTCTGCTGATTCTTTGAAAACCACATCCAGTGCTGAAAATCCTTTGATTTATGGTCAATGCCCTTCAGAATATAATAGGGAGTGTCATTATCTTTACTTGGAGGAGGAGGAGCAGGAGCTTTCCTTTTCTTTAAAACAGCTTTCTTTCTCTTTGATCTCTCAGAAACATCAGAATCATCCTCATCATCAGAGGGAGATGATGGACGATTTTCATACGGATCATAGGCTTCTGAAACAGCCTTTTCTTTAAGCTTAAGAGCAGATTTTTCTCTTTCCTCTTCCATGGCATCCAGAGCCAGAAGGGAGTCTAAGTCCAACCCTGGAGAGTCATCCCAGATGGTTGACTTTTCAACTAGCAATTCCTTTTCTTTCTCTTTTAAAGATTGTACTCTTAAAACCCAGGAGGCTCTTGCTTGAACTTCTTCCACACTCAGAACGGGAGTGTCTTCTTTGACTTTATCTTGATTTTCAGATTCATCTTTATCATCTAGAAAAGATTCTAGTTCAGGATCAACTTGAGTATCAGGAATGCTTGGGGCAGCTTCAGAAACAATTTCTATTATCTGGGCAGATAAATCCTCTCTAATATCATCTGTAGAATTATGAATATAGATCTGCTAAATAAACAGAAATCATTCCTTCCAGGAATTCACAAGCTAACAAATTAATCGACTCATCAACAAAACGAATAAATGAGTTACCTTCATATTTAACCATCTCCCATGATTCATTCAGATATGACGTTATAATTCCTTCTAAGAATCTAGCAATCACAGGAGTGGTAAGGTCTTCCAGGCAGACTTTAACTGCAAATTTAGACAACATGATTCCATCTGTTATTTCCTTATCAGACAAAACTGGAGCTAATTCTATCTCAGCAGGAGCAGATTCTTCCTGGGCAGTCATTACTGCATCTTTTATGGCTGGAGGGGAGGCAGGATGGTCTGAGGCATCTTCATGGAACATCTCCCCCTGCCTGATTTCAGTGGCTACTGAAACCAGGCCCCTAGAGGAAGATGGCTCAGCAGATTTTGAAATGGATTTGATAGAGGCGGTAAAAAGATCAATGGAGGCTGCAAGGGGAGCGATTGCCTCTTCAATCATGGTTTTGATTGATGGGGTAATCAGCTCCACAATGCGGGAGATAATCTCAGGAGAGATCTCAATAGATGAAGGATGAGAGGTGGATGGAGCTGCAGCAGATATGGTAGTGATGCTGGGATGAGAAATGATGTGGACAGGGGATCGAACTGGAGATGGAGCAGGAGAGTTAATTGGGGAATGAATTGGGGAATGAACGGGAGATACAGGAGGAGTAGGAATTCTCTCTGATCCTAACAAATCGAAGCTAGGAGCAGATATCCTAGCCAGATGAGTAGGTAGAGGAGAGGCAGGAGGGGAAGGAGGAACAACCATAGTTGTTTCTGGAGCAGCAGAGGAAGAAGGTCTTACTTCAGCTGAAGTTGATGGAACTTCAACTGAGGCAGACAATAAAGCAGAGGAGGAGGAAAGAAGAGCTGAGCCAGCTTCACCATGGTGAGGAGCGACTGATACAGTCCTTGTGTCCTCAGATGTTGCTGGAGCAGATTTCACAAACGTTCTCTTCCACTTTGAGAACAGATGGGGATCCATCTTCTTGCTGGCGTTGATTGTAGTTGCAGTTGAACTCAGTAGATGGGGGAATCTTTCCTTCAGGAAAATACCGATAACCCTTCCGAGGGTGACTTCTTTCTTGCCATTCTTTTTCCTTATTAAATCAAACATCACTGCTGCCCAATTGATCCTTTTCCGATTAACAATTGCACACATGAGTGCGAATTGCTGCCTTGTTATATTATCGTGGGCAGAGTGCTTGCCCAGGAGCACTTTTCCTACTATCTCAGCCAAAAACTTGATTTTGAAAGGAAAATTCACTTTGAGCAGCTTCGTGGGAATGCCCTCTGCATGTCCCAGCTCAACAAGCATACTTCCGAATTCCTGAGCATCTTGCTCATAATCTTCGTCACCATTAACTAAATCAAAAACATCAGATAAAACGGCCGGAGTCAGGATTACCTCCTCTCCGCCGATGGTACCAGTCATCGATTCGTCTGTGGAAGACGACGTGAAAGCCCATTCTTTGATTTCTGGAATGTTGATCTTAATCCTTGCAGACATTAACTTTTCTAATCCTTGATCCCTGCATAGCTGTAGAACTTCTACGATTCCTGCATCACAGCTGCTGAAAGCATCAAAATCCACGCTAAATCCTGCATCAAACTTCACGACGGCCAGAACTGCTGGAGAGACCGCCATGGATCGCTGGAGAAACGCGAGAAGGAGGAAGAAGACGAAGGGGACGAAGCGGCAGAAAATCGCAAGCGGGAAAGCAGAATGCGAAAGGGCACGCTCCGTCGACGATAAAGCAAAAGATCTTTTGACCTAGGTCGACTATCGGCTTTATATCAGACCGGATATAGTCGGTCTATTAAAAAAGATCTAGACCCGATGGTCGAACGGTCGTTCGACGATCGGCTCAGAAGCAGAGTAGTCGGACAATCGTTCGACTATTTCTGGCTTCTCAAACAACAGGCTATCGTCATCCAGAGATCGACGATGAGTCCAACCTGTTCGACGATGGTCGAACGTCGATCGACGATCTTCAAACAGATAGGCTATCATTAACCAGAGGTCGACGATAGGCTTAATCCGTTCGACGATCTTCGATCATCGTTCGACTATCTTCAAACAGATTTCAACATAGGCAGATAACGTCACACTTAGTCTCGTCCATTGATCATGCCTAGTTGAACTAAAAAGAACAGATGCTTCTGTTCATCTAAAGGCTTGGTGAATATATCACCTCTCTGAAACTCAGTGGATATGAACTCAAGACAAATCTTGTTCTTTTCCACACAATCTCTCAGGAAATGGTGACTAATCGCAATGTGCTTCATTCTAGAGTGGTGCACTGGATTTTGTGCAATTGAGATAGCACTGGTACTATCACACATGATCTTGGTGTTCTTGTGTGAGTAACCATAATCCACAAGCTGGTTTTGAATCCATAGGATCTGTGAACAACAACTAGCAGCAGCTATATATTCAGCCTCTGCAGTTGAAGTTGAGACAGAAGCCTGCTTCTTACAGAACCAAGAGACCAATCTCTCTCCCAGGAACTGGCAAGTTCCTGAGGTGCTCTTCCTGTCAACTCTGCAACCAGCATAATCAGAATCAGAATATCCAATTAATTCAAACTCTGACTCAGCTGGGTACCAAAGTCCTAGATCTGGACATCCCTTTAGGTATCTCAGGATTCTCTTTAGAAGAATCAGATGAGATTCCTTGGGGTTGACCTGGAATCTAGCACAAAGGCATGTAGCAAACATTATATCTGGCCTACTTGCAGTTAGATATAATAGGGAACCAACAATGGCCCTATAATTCTTTTGATCAACTGGCTTGCCGTGATCATCAGAATCAATAACTACATTAGTAGCCATGGGTGTAGGCATTGCTGAAGCATCAGCCATCCCAAATTTCTTTACCAATTCCTTGGCATATTTGGATTGGGAGATGAAGATACCATCAGCATCTTGCTTAACTTGGAGACCAAGAAAGTAAGACAGCACACCCATACTACTCATCTCAAACTTAGAGTGCATCAGGTAAGAGAACCTTTTGCAAAGTTTGGGATCAGTGGAGCCAAAAATAATATCATCTACATACACCTGAACTAACAGGATTGTGTCCTTGTGATGCTTGACGAAAAGGGTTCTATCAACTACTCCCCTAGTAAAGTTGTGCTCTAACAGGAAACTAGTTAAGGTCTCATACCAGGCCCTAGGAGCTTGCTTTAGTCCATAAAGAGCTTTCTGCAACTTAAACACATGTGAGGGCTGAGTTGAAGAAACAAACCCTGGTGGTTGTTCAACAAACATCTCTTCCTTAAGCTCACCATTCAGGAATGCACTTTTGACATCCATTTGGAACACCTTAAACTTCATGAAGGCTGCATAGGCCAAGAAGATCCTTATTGCTTCTAGCCTTGCAACAGGAGCAAAGATTTGGTCATAGTCTATACCTTCCTCCTGTCTGTAGCCCTGAGCTACAAGCCTAGCTTTATTCCTTACTATAATTCCATTTGCATCTAGCTTGTTTCTATACACCCACTTGGTGCCTATGATCAGTTGGCCTTTAGGTCTTGGAACCAAAGTCCAAACTTTACATCTCTCAAACTGATTGAGCTCCTCTTGCATTGCAATGATCCAGTGGGGATCTAGCTCTGCATCTTTAAAGGTGAGGGGCTCAACCTGTGAGAGGAAACAAGCATGCATCACATCCTGTCTTAATTGATGTCTTGTTTGCACACCAGCTGATATATCTCCAATCACTTGAGATGTGGGGTGATCTCTAAGTGTGACAATATCAGCAGGTGGGATGTGATCTTCAGCAACAGTTGGGATTAATTCCTCAGGAGGAATTTGATCTACTGTTGGTGGAACAACAACAGCTTCAACAGCTTCAGCAATGTCTTCATCACTGTCTGATTCAGTGATCTGAAGAGTTGAAAGTTGAAGAATTTCTTGAGGGGCATCATGTACCTACAAAGAACTTGAGGAAGGAGAATTTTCTTTCTCCTTGTAAAACATCTGAGACTCATCAAAAGTCACATGTACAGATTCTTCAATTTTACAGGTTGATTTGTTATAAACCCTATAAGCTTTGCTTACTTGGGAATATCCAAGCATGATTCCCATTGAAGCTTTTGCTTCAAACTTTCTAATATATTCTTTATTATTATTATGAATATAAACAATACAGCCAAAAATTCTAAAATAATTAATTTTTGGTTTCTTTCCTTTAAGCAACTCATAAGGAGTTTTACACTTAAGTTTGTGTATCAAACTTCTATTCAAGACATAGTTGGCTGTACTAACAGCTTCTGCCCAATAGGATAGAGGCATGTTAGCATCTGCCAACAATGTGCTAGCAGCTTCAATCAGTGTTCTATTCTTCCTTTCAACTACCCCATTTTGTTGAGGAGTTCTAGGAGCTGAGAAGCTATGTTTGATACCTTCTCTCTCACAGAATTCTTGCATGAGAAGAGAGTCAAACTCAGTACCATGATCACTTCTGATCAAGGCCACATGAGTAGAGTACTCAGTCTGCACACATAGTAGAAAGTCTGTAAGGGCTTTGAAGTTATCAGACTTAGTTCTCAAAAAGAAAACCCAACTGAACCTAGAGAAGTCATCTACAATTACTAATGTGTAATACTTCCCTCCTAAACTCTGTACATTTATTGGGCCAAAAAGGTCCAAATGTAATAAGTACAGGATCCTAGGAGAATCACTTTTATTTACAGATTTAAAAGAATTCATGGTTTGCTTGCCTAGCTGACAAGCCTTGCATAGGCTCTCCTTCTTGTAGGGGCAAGAAGGTAAACCTCTAACAAGGTTGTGCTTAGATAACCTAGATATATTTTTAAGGTTTACATGACTAAGCCTTTTATGCCATAGGGAATTATTATTAAGGGTTACTTCATTAAACAGGCAGATTTCAGATTGAGATGAATTGAAATCTACTAAATAAATGTTACCTATTCTAATACCTACTAAAACAATATTATTATTTAAAGTAATACTGCAAGAGGAGTTAGAAAATGAAACCTGGTAGCCAGCATCACATAGCTGGCTGACTGAAATCAGATTATGCTTCAGTCCATTGACATAAGCAACTCTCTTGAAAGTAACTGCTCCAATTGTGATCTTGCCATAGCCTTCTGTCTGACCACAGCTGGAGTCTCCAAAGATAACCTTTGGGCCGAGCTTAGCTTTGAACTTTGACAGTAGATCTTTATTTCCTGTCATATGCTTAGAGCATCCACTATCCAAATACCACTTATTTTGAGTGATTGGATAGGCCTTCACCTGCAAGACAATTATTTAGACAGAGTGGACCCAGGTAACCTTGGGTCCCTTGTTTTTCACATAAGAAAAACTGGAAATGTATGAGAATGCAGGCTGAGGGTGATAACCTAGTGGGTGAGATCTCCTAGGTGGGATTCTCCATGCTGATGATGGGTCAACAAACCTAGGGTTTCTATTCTCATTTAGGTTTCTATGGAATTGATTGTTATTTTTAAAATCATATTGAAATCGTCGATCGACGTTCGACGATGGGTGCTCAGATCGTCGACCTTCGTTCGACCATGGAGCTTCCGATCGTCGAGCTGCGTTCGACGCTCTTTGCATTTCTTTAAAAAATTTCTTTCTCTTTTCTCTCTTAGCTTTATTTAGGGTTTTATTAACCAGATTTACTTGCTCAGTGTTCTTCTTTCCACTAGCTGAAATGAAGTTCACTGGAGTTGAAAGGTTATTTTTAAGAAGGACTGGGGGTTCACTGGGAGAAGCTCCTAAGCCTAGTTTATCATTACCTGACCTAGTGTTAGTCATGCTGGTAATTTCTAACAGCTTAAGGCTTCTACCATTAAGGGATTCTTCTAATCTCTTAGACTTAGCTAACTCTATTTTAAGAAATTTGATTTCTTCACTACAAGTAGTGAGTTCTTCCTTTAACCTAATGTTTTCAGAGGCTTTTGATTCTGAGTCAGCTAACCTATTTCTATGTTCTTTTATTTCCTTTTCTGAACTAATCAAATCTAAGCATAAAGATTTAAATTCTACTTTAAATTCTTCTGAAGTAAAATCATAAGAAGAAAGTACCTCATCTTCTGTAGGCATCTCTTCATCAGAATCAGAACTCTCTGCAGCAGAGTGGTTGCTGCAGGCATCTATTGCCATCAGGCAAACTTCTTTTGCCTTCTTCTCTTCCTCATCTTCACTGGAGCTTGATGAGGAGGATTCTTCATCAGAATCACTCCAGGTTTCAGCAATGAAACCTCTCTCCTTCTTTTTGTTTTTGTAGGAGGATGGCTTGGAGTGCTTCCTGTGCTGTTCTTTATCTTTTCTCTTTTCTTTGTTCTTCTCCTCTGGACACTCTGGCAAGATGTGTCCAGGCTTCCTGCAACCATAACATATAATTTCTTTAGCAGGAGAGCGGTCATACCTTGGTTTGTCTTCATAGCGTGAAGACTTCTTTCTGAACTCCTTTCTCCCCATTTTGAGAAACCTTTTGGCAAACAGTGCCATAAGTTCCTCATTAGATTGGCTGCCTTCAGAAACATCTGCAGTCTTAAGAGCTAGAGATTGCTCTTTTCTTGTTGGAGTGGGGGTCTTTGCTTCAGCTTCAGCTTCCCTTGTCTTCAGCACTTGCTCAAAAGACTTGAGCTTGCCGAGAAGAGCTTCAGTGGAGATCTCATTAGTACTTCTGGCTTCTTTGATGGGCCAGATTCTTAGATCCCATGTGCTATGGAAGCACATAAGAATCTTATCATTGACCTCTGTCAATGATATGTCCTTGTCCAGGGTCCTCAGCTCATTGATGATTGAGCTGAGCCTGGTGTACATAGCTTCAACTGATTCAGCATCAGTTTTCTTGAAGTTCTCGTACTGTGAGATCAGGTTGGACCTTCTATCCTTCCTTTCATCAGCTGAACCAGCTACAATCTGGTTCAGTGTGTCCCACATGGCCTTTGCTGAAGAGCAATCAGCAACCTTCTGGAACACCTCATCAGACATTGTCTGAGCCAGTATGTTCATTGCCTTGGCATCTGCAATTTTGGCCTTCTTGTACTCATCATTATAATCTGGAGGAGGCACTGCACTCATATCAGATGATGAGGCAGTGGCAGCAGCAGGTGCTCTTGGGGGACCTGACAAAATAGAAGCAAAAATACTTTCATCAATAGAATTCATATAAAGTTTGATCCTTGCCTTCCAGATGCCAAACTTAGCTAAGTTGCATGCTGGAGGTCTGGTGCTTGAATAATCCTTAGACTGGGCCATGATAGTGAATATCTATAAGCTTTGGTATCTATCAGGATCTTGTGACTTAGGTGTTAGCCTATTCAGTCAGTTAACCTCCCTCTGATACCAATTGAAAGTGAAGGGATAGATACTACTCTAGAGGGGGGGTGAATAGAGTTATCAAATTTTGCACTAGACAAAACTTAATGGTCTACCCAACTCCCTTGGAGTGAAGTGCGGAATGAAAGATTATAGATATAGATTTAACCCTAGAGCCTAACACAAGTGGAGTGCACAAACTCAAGCTAACTGTAATTACAGTTAAGGCTTGGAAAAACCTAATCAGCAACTAGCACCCTAGTTATATCTAATCACAGCCACAATACAGGAATTAAACAATGGAATCCAGACGACACAAGGAAATTTATAGTGGTTCCCCAAACAACTTGGGTACGTCCACTCTTCTACCCACACGGTAGGAATCCACTCAGGTTTTTGATCAGGTGCCCTGCCACCAACAGAATCTGCTTCAGGTAGATTCAGAAACCCTTTAGACTTTTGATCAGGTGTCTAAAAACCAAGCACAGGTTTTTGATCAGGTGCCCTGCCACCAAGGGATACTTTTGAAGGGAGTAATAACCCTGTACAGGAGGGGGAAGAAGGTTAAGATGTCTTCTCTATTTTACAATAGATTAGAGAAGCACAAAAACTTGCACTGAGCTAGAATGCTCTAAAGAATCAAGGCTCCCCCTGGCTCAAAGATGTCCAGGTGAAGTCTTGCTTCAGTGCAGAAAACTCTTCAGAAAGTTCTGAAGGAAAAGCTACAGGAAGAAAATAAATAACAAAATTAAATCTCTTCAAGCAGCTATCTTCTTCTTCTTCTTCTTCAAAGGATCTCTGAGTTTGAACTTCCTGAAAGCAGGAGAACTCAGGTTGAAGAAGAGACGAAGATCTTAACACTTCTCAGTTAGATGGAGTTTGCTGAGAGCAGAAAGCTTGAACTTGGAGAAGGCTTGAAAGCTTGAATGAACAACTGGTTAGCTATTAGCTAGCTTGAATCCTTCTTCAAAGGGTTCTTTATATAATAGCAGCAAGCAACGGCTCTCTTCCATTTGAATTATTTGTCTTCTTCTGAGCCTTGAGACCTGGGCTGTAAATATCAAGAAGACAGAAACATCTCTGCAGCAAAACATTCTATAAAAGGAATAACCCTTTTTCTAAGAAGCTGCAGGCTTAAATCAAATAACAAAGGACTAAATAAAGTCACATCAGAAATAATCTCTTTATAGCAAAGAAGAAGACTTTTCAGTCTAACGGCTATAAAGGGCTGTCAGCAGATAAAGTAATTTACAAAGACAGCTAATAAGACAAACAACTTTATCTTAAAAAGATTTGACTCAGGCAAAAGAGATGGAGCAAATATTGCCTGGTAATTTTATCATACAGCTTAAAATAATGTGCCAGAAAATGTATTAATTAAATATAATAAATAAATACAAAATATAAAGGCAGGCAGAAAGCGTCGAACGACCTTCGGAGATCGTCGACCGACGCACGGAGATCGTCGATCTATCGGGCAGATAGTCGAACGATCCAGATAGTCGACCTATCGAAGAAGATAGTCGAACTACCCCGGCAGATAGTCGATCTATCAGAGCAGATAGTCGAACTATCAGATAGTCGATCTATCAGGACAGATAGTCGAACTATCAAGCGCACAGAGATAGTCGACCTATCAAGCAGATAGTCGACCTACCTCAGAAAACAGATAGTCGACCTATCAACAGATAGTCGACCTATCAGCGCAGAACAGATAGTCGACCTATCAAGCAGATAGTCGAACTATCAGCGCAGAACAGATAGTCGACCTATCAACAGATAGTCGAACTATCAGCGCAGACCAAAGCGTCGACCAACTGATAGACGATCGTCGATCAGTCGATAGACGATAGTCGAGCGGCGTTCGACTATAGTCGAACGAAAAACCTACTTAACCAAATTCTCAATCTGGAAAAGTGAGGACTCTATAACTAGACTTCTAACCATTGACCATAGATATTTCTTGGGTCAAGGAGCACAAAGAAGAGGACTAAACTCAAATCAAACTAGGGTACCAACAGATGCTTCGAGGAATACCGTACAATCGAACAATCTGCTCCACATAGAGTTTTGCCAATGTTTCCACTGAATCGTCCCGTTTGTTCGGTACAAAGTGAGCCACCTTTGTTAACCGGTCTACAATTACCCAAGTTGAGTCATTCCCACGTTGCGATCTCGGCAACCCGTGCACGAAATCCATGGAAATATCCTCAAACTTCCACTGCGGAACTGGCAATGATTTCAGGAAACCACTCGGCCGTTGACATTCTGCTTTTACCAAAGCACAAGTACGACACTTAGCCACATACTCTGTTATGTCCTTCTTTAAACCAGGCCACCAGAACAATTTCTTCATGTCCTTGTACATCTTTGTGCTCCCAGGGTGAATTAAGTACTTTGTAAAGTGTGCTTCATATAACAATTCTTCTCGCAATTTACCCGTACTAGGGACGCATAGTCGGCCATCCTTCCATAATAACCCGTCATCCCAGGAGAATTGGTCACCAGACCCTTCCTTGGCATAGCGTTGGAGACTTTCATCAAGCCCCGGTGCCCGCCGAACCCTGTCCGCAAGGTCATATTGAACCTCCATCCAGTTCAAGCATGCATCGGCCGAAGAATCCCTCTCAACACAAGATATCTCCAACGCTTCCAATTCCTTGATTAGACGCTCGTCATGTATCCGCAACCAACTTGCCCGCACCGGAGTCCGACGACTCAAGGCATCAGCGACCACATTTCCCTTTCCGGGAAAATAGTGAATGTCGAAGGTATAATCCCCTAGGAATTCCATCCACCTCCTTTGTCGCATATTTAAATCCTTTTGATCGAGCAGATACTTCAGGATTTTATGATCTGTATAAATATCTACCCTCACGCCATAAAGATAGTACCGCCACAACTTTAGCGAAAAGATCACTGCCGCCAACTCCAAGTCGTAGACGGGGTACTTACGCTCATGCACCTTTAATTGATGTGAGCCATAAGCGATCACCTTGCCAAACTGCAGGAGAACGCAGTCTAAGCCGCTTCCTGACGCATCGCTGTATATATCAAAACCGTCTGTACCACAAGGCGACTTCAAAACAGGCGTCGTGGTCAAACAACCTTTTAGCTCCTTAAAAGCTCGCGCGCAATCCGGCGTCCAAACGAATTTCTGATCTTTTCTCGTCAACGTAGTCAAAGGCAAAGCAAAGCGGGAGAAGTTCGCCACAAATCGTCTATAGTAGCCTGCTAGTGCAAGAAAGCTCCTGAATTCGGCCACCGAAGACATCACTGGCCAATCACGAATGGCACTTATCTTTGCCGTATCTACCAATATGCCCTCTCCACTTACCACATGGCCCAGAAAAGCCACCGACGAGAGCCTGAACTCACACTTAGAGAACTTGGCATACAACTTATTTATCCGCAAGGTATGCAATACTAACCGCAAATGGTTTGCATGATCTTCCTCTGACTAAAAGTACACGAGGATATCATCAATGAACACAATCACAAACAGATCCAAGTATTCGCGGAACGTTCGATGCATGAGATCCATGAATACCGAAGGCGCATTACATAAGCCGAATGGCATCACTGTGAACTCATAATGACCGTAGCGTGTGCCAAACGCTGTCTTGGGAATGTCACCTTCCCTAATCCGCAATTGGTAATACCCGGATTTCAAATCCCACTTGGAATAGACGGTTGAGCCTGCTAGCTGATCAAACAAGTCATCGATCCGTTGAATCGGATACCTGTTTTTATCCGTCAGCTTATTCAGTTCGCGATAATCAATACATAGCCGCAAACTACCATCTTTCTTTTTCACAAAAAGAATAGGCGTGCTCCAAGGTGACATACTTGGGCGTATGTATCCCTGCTCCAACAGTTCTTGCAACTAAACTTTTAGTTCGGCCATCTCTTTTGGCGCTACCCGATACGGTGAACGGGCCACAGGTTTCGCACCTGACACCAGCTTGATAGCGAAGTCGATTTCCCTTTGGGGAGGAAACCCTGGAAGGTCCTTTGGAAACACATCAGCATACTCCGACACAATCGGAACGTCACTCACAGTGGCATTCGGCGCCACCGCCTCTACGAGTGTGAAGAACAACTCCGCACCCTTCCGAACTGCCTTAACGACTTAGAGAGCAGATAACAACATCCCACTCATCCCTTGTATACCAATGAACTTGGTCTCTTCTTCGGTATTCTGCCTAAGTGTGACCTCTTTTTACGTGTAATCTATACAGGCACGCTGCTCTGACAGCCAGTCCATACCAAAGATTATATCAAATTCCTTGATCGGCAATACTAGTGTTTCCACCTTGAACTCCCGAGTCCCTATCTTCACCTCAAGATCGTAAGATTTATCCGCGCACATCAAACATCCATTAGATAACAACACCTTTACACTGTCTGTCATGGTCCGGATAGGTACCCCAACATGAAAGATGAACTCTTCAGACAGAAATGAATGTGAAGCACCTGTGTCAAACAGTGCTCGCGCCGGATACTCTCATATAAGGACAAACCCTACAACCTCACAATCAAAACAAGCACAGCACACATGATAAAATAACATTAAAAACTGCGCGCACCTGTGATGACATTTTCCTGCTTAATGGCCTCCTGTTGTCTAAGGTTGAAGACTCTAGGCTGCGCGTGCGAGGCAGAAGACTCCACCACATCTTCCCTTTCTCCACATAAGACGCTCCGGTCTTCTTGTCACCCTTTGGAGGACCAACTCGGCAATCACGTGCGAAGTGTCCCAACTTCCCGCACGTAAAATAAGCATGAGATCCATACCCAGATGTCTCTGTCACAGTCGCAGAAGGAGCTTGTCCAGTAGACTTGGACTTCTTTCCCCATCTCTTACGATACCAAAACTTCTCTGGACGCGGCGGCTTGAACTCTGGCTTTATCACAGCCAAGGTTCCTCTTTCCTGCCCCCTTTTCATGTCCGTCTCCAAAGACCAAGCCGTACAGACTAAGGCTTGAAATCCCTGACTCACAGAACTCGAGAGCAAATACCGCAGCTCATCTCGCAGTCCCGCATAAAACCTACTAGTCTTACGCTCTTCTTCGACAAAGATGGTACCCGCATATCTTCCCAAACGTGTGAATTCAAGAAGGTAATCATCCACACTACAATCTCCTTAACCGCTGAAATTCCATTTCCATCGATAACCTTTGCTGTATTGGTAGATGTTGTGCCATGAACAACGGAGAAAATTCGTCCATCGAGACTTCTGCATGTTGTCTACTAGACAAGTGATGCAGTTCAATCTCATCCCACAATAAACGAGCCTCTCCTTCTAGTAGGAAAGTGGCCAACATAACTTTTTGTCCCTCCTCAACCTTGATCGCTCATATGATCCTCTTGATCCTTACAAGCCAATCCTCTGCTTGGGCCGGTGACCCTGCCCCAGTAAATTGTGGAGGATTGAAGCTCAAGAATTGCTTCAATTGTTGATCTGCTGCCCATAGATCAACTACAGCTTCTACTAGTTCTTGTCGTACCGTACCCCAGCATGCGTTGGCACCACTGCAGGACGTGCCTGCCCAGCCTGCTGAGCATTCATCACAGCAAGTACCAATTTCGTGATGAAACGTACCATTTCAGCAGATGGAGGAGGTGTGGGCACCTCAGCTGGTGCCGCACTTTCGACAGAATGTTGAGGTTCGGATTGACCCGCAACACTTCTAGTCACCTATATGTGTAAAACACACAATTTAGCGACCAAGTAAAACGGCAAACATACAAAAAGAATACACAAGTTCAACAAACAAGTGTATTTGCATTCCTAAGTGGACATTCTTGAGTTCAAGTTAAGTGTTATAACGACAGCACTGACACGTGCTCTCCACGCCTCAAAAGAATTCGTCCGCAAATTCAGAAGAGATCGACCAACAAGCTGATACCAAATTGTAACACCTCTACCCGTCAAGAAGAATATAATAGAGGGTCCGGCCGGGGCCCCACACCATATTCAACAAACAGGCGGAGACGCTACGAAATAATATCAAAACGCCAACGCATCCTAACACAGAGCATTCTAGCGGAAGCTTCACGGTTGAAAACTTGAACTCAAGTACAACAAGAACTGTCCACTAAAAACATAGAAATGTATACAACCAAAGTGTCTGGCCTTAAGGCCTTACAAATTTCTCTTAACAAGGTGTGGTTTACAGACATCGGCATGCAGGCCGGCCACATATGAACAAGAAGAAAAAAAAACAAAGCCTTCGAGAGCAGCAACGCAGCTTGGCCTTCAGCCCGCTAAGTCCCGCTCGGACAAGCACCTCCAGCACCTGTAAGAAGAAATCCACCAAGATGTGTCAAATAGGGCAACAGTCAGCATTCAGCTGACCAATTATAATGACCCTGCCCCTGACACGGGGCAGCGGAATTCCAGCCCTGCGTAGCATTTTCCAATATGATATATATATAGCAAACCACACAAGATGTGCACGACCGCACAGTCACTACATATCACAAATGTCGGCACGACGGCCCGACACTCCGTGCACTCAGGGTACATTCGGGTGTACCGAAAACACCGGATCCCACCAATGAGCATTCTAGTCATGATTGGCACGCAAGCCGTCGACTCTCGCTATGTGATCCTAACAGGGCCTTAAGCACCCAAGGTTAGACAACCATAATGCGGGTACAGATCCGCTTTTCCCGTTGCTCACATTATCAGACTCAAGACTGGACTGACGCGGGTACAGCTTCACCTTGCCCGTCCACCATAAGAGTTGAACCCAACTCGCACAATTTCCTAGACTTCCTCCAGTACTTCCTGCTGCACCAAGCAACAGGTATGCACCACAGATTGCACACAAACAATCAAATTCTCGGAGATTCCTCCGAATGCAAACAAGAATCACCAATCCAGACCAACGCGTCTAGATGGGCTTCACACAACATGCCTAGATCCGTACTCTAATTCCAGACTCTAACAAGGGGGACTTCACATATCTACCCCAAGGGACATCACAACCCACCGCACACTCGTGGGGGCGGATTTTCCCTATGCAAATGCTGGAACGTAGGACTTCATATGTCCAAGATGGAAATCGTTACCCTTGGAATTCTCCTCGGAGCCATGGAGAAAATTGAGACGGATGAAAGCCTTCGTAGCAGCTTTGCCTTCGTAAATCTGAACTCGGCTCGTGATTTGCACCACCGCAGCACCACCGGCGGCCGGATTCCTCTTCTTCTTCCTTGTCTTGCTCTCCCCTCTCTCTTAACTTTAGAAAGAGAAAGATGAAACTCAAATGAGCTTTCTCCTCTTCAATCCCGACCTTATCAACCCAGGGAAGAGCCTAGACCATTGGATCTTGGTCAAAGAAAATGAACGGCTCTGATCAGCCCTGAATTTGATTTCCTGGGCCGAACACGGGTAGTGACACGCCCGTGTCACAGGCCGTGTTCCTGAAGCGGTGCACAACCGACTTAAGCCAAACCAGAACACGGGTGGTGACACGCTCGGGATACGCCCGTGTCGACACCTGACACGCCCGTGTCGAGGGGCGTGTTCCCCCATCGAGACGGAAATCAGCATTTTCCCCCGAGACCACACGGGCACTTGACACGCCCGTGTCACGATCGACACGGCTGGGCCTCCACGCCGTGTCCTTCTCGGGACAAACTGGCTAATTTTTGGGCATGACATGCCCTAGGACATGCCCGTGTCCCAGGCCGTGTCGATGTGTCGATACTCAACGATCGTCGACTTAACGATCGTTGACAATGAAGAACATGCCCTGGGACACGCCCGTGTCCCAGGCCGTATACCCCAAACACGCCCCAGGACACGCCCATGTCCCAGGCCGTGTCAGCCAGCCTGAACCTCAATTTGACCTGTTGAGATTTCTGGGGTGTTACACTTGGTGATCTGAGTTGTATGCCTGGTGGTTAAGGCCGAGGTAGGGTTATTGCCTGTGGAAGGATTCTTGGGAAGAATCTGAGTTGTAGGACTTGAAAAAGTCTGAGCTGTAAGAACCAGTTGGGTTTTGATTTGTAAGATCTGAGGATCTGAGATAGTGGAAGGAAGTTTGTCCGAATCCAGTACTCTTCTGGATAGGTGAAGGGGGAGAGTGGACGTGTACCCATAAATTGGGGAACCACTATACACCATTGTGTGTTGTGTTGTGAATTTTTTGTGATTTTTATTCTTTGTGTTGTGATAGTTGTGTTGTGTTTAACATTTTTAATTGCCTAAGTTGTTAAAAAGGATTTGAACCTTTTCACCCCCCTCTAGGTGTTTAGGTTCTATAAACCAAATCTTTCAGAAACGATTGCCCTTGCCCTGGTGAAGGTCCTTAAAGATGGAATTTTGGAGAGGAAGCTTGTAACTCCAAAATGTCATTAAACTCCATTAATGGCCATTAATTCCACCCCTTTAGTTTCCACCAAATCATTGGGCTGAACTAAATTAATGGTCGGCCACCTCCAGAAACTCCTCCTCTCCCTCAGAGGAATAAAAGCCTCAATAAAGTGGGAGTTATAGAGCCTCCATGGCTATTCCATTCGTCAAACTCCGCTCAACTTTGCTCGAGGCTTTCATCGAGCTCTGCTTGACGATTCGTCGAGCTCTGCTTGAAGATTTCATCGAGCTCTGCTTGATGATTTAATCGAGCTTTGCTCGTCGATTTCGTCGAGCAGATCATCGAGCTCTACTCGACTATTTCGTCGAGCTCTGCTCGACGATTTCGTCAAGAAGATCGTCGAGCTCTGCTCGACGATTTCCATCCATCTCAGGTTAACTTTTTGCCTGTATTCTTTTTTTGGGGGTGTTACATTGGGTGTCATTAGACCCTTTAGTGCTTCCCAGGGTTTTATCATGACCCACTCATTACAAAACCATCCTAGGGGTCTATAAGTCTAAGGGATGTTACAGATTATATCCTAGTGTACTCCCAGCCTGAGTACGATCATGCAGATCATTTGCGAAAAGTGTTAAAGACTTGGAGGAGAAATCAGTTGTATGACAAGTTCTCTAAGTGTGAGTTTTGGCTGTCTTGAGTAGCATTCCTTGGTCATGTTGTTAGTGGAGAGGGAATTGCGGTAGATCCGACAAATATTATTGCGATACAGGAGTTGCCTGTGTTGTCTTCTGTGGCAGAAGTACGGAGTTTTTTGGGGCTTGTCGGCTACTACAGGCGCTTCGTGGAGAACTTCTCGCGGATAGTGTTATCTCTCATGATCATGACAGGGAAGGTTAAGAAGTTTGTTTGGTCGCCAGTGTGCATAAAAGCTTTTGAAGAGTTGAAAAGTCATCTGACCACGACGCCTATTCTGTGCTCGCCTTGTGGATCGAAAGGCTATGATATCTACAATGATGACTTAGGGAGCTTCTTAGGCTGTGTGTTGCTACAACATAGTAAAGTGATAGCATATGGCTCGCGCCAGTTGAATGTGCATGAGAGGAACTATCCGGTCCATGATTTGGTGTAAGCGGCTGTGATATTTGCTCTGAATATTTGTAGGCACTACTTGTATGGCGTGAAGGCCGATATTTATACAAACCATAAGAGCCTGAAGTATCTGTTAGAACTGAAAGACTGGAATATGCGCTAGCGGAGGTGGATGGAGTCCCTTGGGGGCTACACCTTCAAGATACATTAAATTCTTGGCAAGGGAAACACTGTTGTGGATGCGTTAAGTTATCGGGTTTCTGCACAAGCCAACTAGATACAGATGCATGACGAGCATCTTCTTCGAGATTTAGAGGCCTTGGAGATCTCTTATGTTGATAAGAGGTCTAGTACTGAAGCACATTTGAACTGTACAGAGGTGCAGTATGACCACGCTGACCGGATTCGGCGGGCGGTGGATATATATGATAGTATGAAATTCAATATTGTAGAGTCTTTGGATGGGTTTAATGTCTTGTTTACCGTTGATAATGGTGTATTATGGAAGAACACTAGATTGTGCGTCCTAAAGGTGGGCAAATTACGGGAATAGTTGATGTATGAGGCACATTTCACAAAGTACTCAATTCACCCGAGGAGCACAAAAATATTTAAAGACATGAAAAAGCTGTTCTGGTGTCCAGGATTGAAAAGGATGTAGCACTATATGTGGTGAAGTGTCAGACATGTGCCTTAGTGAAGGCCGAATGTCAACAGACTGGAGGATTTTTGAAGTCATTGCCTATACCAGAATGGATGTGCGACGACATATATATGTATTTCGTGCATGGTTTGTCGAGATTGCAGAAGAGGAAATGACGTCAACTGGGTGATCGTCAATCGGTTAACGAAAGTGTCACACTTCATTCTGAATAGAAAGTGCGATTCAGTAAAGAAGCTAGAAAAGCTTTACGTAGATAATATTGTATGATTGCACGGTGTTTCTCGTAGTATCGTTAGTGACCTAGATGGTGCTTCATGTCTAATGATTGGAGGCTTATACATCAACTGTTGGGTACCAAGCTGAAGTTCAATACGGTCTTTCATTCGCAGATGAATGGTCAGACCGAGAGGGTAAACAGGACGATGGATGGCATGCTTTGCTTGAGCTCCCTAGATTTTTGTAAGAAGTGGGAGGATCACCTATTTATGATCGAGTTAGCCTACAACAACGGCTACAAGACAAGTATTCAAATGGCTCCCTTTGAGTCCATTTATGGTAGGAAGTGTCGTACTCCCTTGTCGTGGTTGGATGCGGGCGAACCAAAGCTGTTTAAACAGAAGGAAGTTGAAGATGCGACATCGATTATTTGTATAATCCGGGAGAGGTTGTTGATTGCACAGGATTGGCAAGCTAAGCATTATAACGCCAAACACAGAAATATCGAGTTTATCGTGGGTGATTGGGTGTATTTGAATATCAAACTATTCAAGGGTGTACCAAGGATTCAACGCTTGAAAAAGCTAAGTCTGAGATACCTTTGGATGTTTGAGATATTTGAGCGCATTGGTGAAGCCTTCTATCGATTGAATCTTTCAACAGAACTTAGTGGTCTACATGACGTATTCCATATATCGGTTTTGCGGAAGGTGGTGCAAGAGCCTACACAAGTGGTTGCGGCATATTATGTACCGATTGATGATGGGTTGACAACAAAGGTCAAGCCTATACGCATCGAGGACATGAAAGTCAAGCAACTTAAGAATAAGTCATTCAGGATGGTAAAGGTTCGTTGGGACAACTGTGGCTGGGAGGAGCTATCTTGGGAGCGGGAGAAAACCATGAGGGCAGAGTTCCCCGAGCTATTAATTTGAGGTACACATTATAATGTTGTTACTTCTATAATTTCCTATACGACGTAATTTCGGGAAAAAATTCTTTAAGTGGGGGAGATTTATAACGCCCCGAGTTTCCTTAAGCCAAAAACTATTTCTGTGAGATACCTCCTGGCAGTAGGATTAATGCCAGCAGTAGTAAAGCTGTTTAAGCTGGAATAACTCTCAATAAGATACCGTGTGGGGGTCGCGACAGGCGTCGAGAGCACTGTATTGATGCGACGTATCGTATACCACACGACAGTAGGTTGCTATCACGCGGCAGTAGCAAGGTTGATTAATTTGATAAAGCTCTAGGTGAGCTACTGCCCAGCAGTAGGGCTAGCACTGGTGGTAGTTGTGCTTTTGTCATTTCTACGCCGATTATGAGATAAACCAGCTATTGCCCGACGATAGTAAGATATTGTGAAGCGGTAGTAGAGCAGTTATGATGTGGTCAAGTGTTAGCGTGTGATTAGATGTTTTGAATGGTGCCTTGTGGGACAAGCTAACGCTCGAGCTACCACGTGGTGGTAACATTCTTCCGCGCGGCGATAAGTCTCTTAAACTAAATTTTGGAGTGAATCGTGGCCGTTCGTCGGCTTTTAATAAGGATCTGATGGTGGGGTGTCATCCAAGGCGGTATATGGACTGATAAGGCATTTTCTTCTTCATTTGATCCTTAGGTTTTCTCTTTCTAAGTGTTAGAGAGAAGGGAGAGTGAAGGAAGAGGAAGAGGAAGGAGATCCCGCCATCATTGGAGCTTCAGAGCTCCAATTCGCAAGCCGAGTTCAGAACCATGGGGGAAAGACTGTTGTGGTCATTTTCATCTGGCTGGATCTTCTTCCATGGCGTCGAGACGAACACCATGGGTAACAATCCTCTTTCTTGGACCTGTTTAATATTTTGTTTTGGCATGTGATTGTTGATGCTCCACGAACACGTGGAAGTAGTTCTTTCGATGGGTAGATCGATTGTATTCCAGTTTTCATTGCATTTAGAATCTGAAATTGAAGTACGGTATAGGCATGCTGTGTGAAGCCCATCCAGACAGGTTGGGCTGGATTGGTGATGATTGTTTTGTATGTCAGAGAAGAATCCATGGTATCGTGTAAATTTCGGAGTCGCGGGGTGTGCAGGTGACTGTAGAGAGTATTGTAGAACGACTCTAGGAAAACACCTGTTTGAAGGGGAAGAATCGATAGTCTGTCCCCTACCATACAGCGGTAGCGCTACCGCTGGAGGTAGCTCCCAGTGACCATTATTTATGTGGAGACATGGGGCCATTGTTTATGAGGCCTGTCTCATGGAAACCTGGGGGTCATTGTTTGTAAGGGATGTCTCTTGGATACCCAGGGGCCATTGCGTGGAGCTAAGAGCCTATATTGCCCAGCTTAGGCGGCCGTAAGTGCTAGCCAAGGATCATAATAGAGTTACGAATCGTACTAATGGGAAAGGGGATGCTAACCCGCGTCGTGCCTTGTGAGCTGGACGATTTGAGCACGAGAAATAGCTTAACTGCACCCAACCCTATGGAGATCGAATTGTAGTGAGTCAAAGTGTGTTTCCTGAGAGTCACCATGACATTGTCGTAGCATAGGGGCATTGTCTTTGGATTCGGCCCTGAAAGACTAAAAAGCTAAAGCATTGCTGATCGTCGCAAAGAACGGAGGTGTGACCCTTTTAGGTCTTGTGCACCAAGAATGTGCCCTGAGAGAACAAGGTGTTGGAAGGCTGTGTCATCGTCTGTGGCAATTGGTGCTTAAGTTGCACAACCTGATTGCTAATATATGAATATTTTAATGCCTGCAGGGAAGGAGCACCGCCACCCCGAGTGAGGTGTGGGATCGTTATAATTTGGTCAGTTAATGCTGACCGTTACCTTATTTGCAATCCTTTGGGTGGAATGTTTCCGTTTAGGTGCAGCTGAGCCACGCGGGAAATAGTAGGCTAAATCCCATGGTTGCTAAGTCGGCCCTCGAAGGCCAAAGCAAAGCGTGTTTCCTTTTATTACTCATGTATGGCCGTCCTGCGTGTCGAAGTATGTAAAACAATATTATTTGAGGAAACCTTGTAAGGCCTTAAGGCCATATCTATTTCGAGTATTTGTCTTATCATTCCTATTTTGTTTAGTGGACAGTCAAATGGTTGGATTCTAACAATTAATTTACTTCCACTAGAATGCACTGTGAGTTAGGATGGGCGTTTATGAATTATGGTTTCAATAAGTAAATCCATTAACCGTCTGTAGAATATGACGTGGGGCCCCGACTGGATATTCTGTTATATTTTATGTGACGGATGGGGGTGTTACAGGCTAGCGGCAAGAGGTCGCCCCTTCTTGGTGGAGGAAAGTCACCCTTGCTTGGCAGCGACGGATGGACTGGCGGTCAAATCAGCTGCCCATCCTTGGCAAATAGTAGGCTCCCCTTTACGAGGCGGCGGCAAGAGGACGGGCTGCCAAATTTGCTGCCCATCTAGGGCGAAGAGGTTTCCACCCCTTACGGGGCGAAGGTAGAAGGACAGGTAACAAAATTGGTCGCCAATCTCGGGCGAACAAGAGGTCACCCCTCACGGGGGCGATAAGAGGACGAGCGTATAACACCCCCATCTATCATATGGAATATAACAGAAGGTCCGGTCGGGGCCCCACGCTATATACCACCGATAGTTAGTGGAGTTACGAATTAATACCAAAATACTGCCAAAGGAACACACATCCTAACTCAGAGCATTCTAGCGGAAGCTTTTTAAAATAGTTATAAGAACCCAAATACAATAGCATGAATGTCCACACTAACCCAAGGAAGGAATGATAGCAAAATACACAAAATTCTCGGCCTTAGGGCCTTACAAGTGTTTACATAAATAATACATGTTTTCCATACTTCGGCATGCTGGCCAGCCACATATGAACATAATAAACATTTTTCTTTGGCCTTCAAGGGCCAGCAGAGCATCAAGGGCTCCAACCCGCTACTTGCCACTAGGCTCACCTATTCCTACATAAGGAAAAACCACCTAATGGTGGTAAAACAAGGCAACGGTCAGCTAAAGCTGACCAAATTATAATGACCCCGCCCCTTAATCGGGGCGGCGGTGCTCCTTCCCTGCAGTTTGTTAGTATAACCAAAATGATGGTAAAAGTACAATTTAAGCACTCTCCACCACAGGCGTAATCACACGCGGCCACACACCCCGTGCTCTCAGGGCATATTCTCTGTGAATCCAGTCCACCATCGCCCCTAGGACGGCAACATCGTGAGCAAATAAGTCTTTTTCAGCCGAAGCCTAAGACCCGCCCTCTATGTAATCGACAAGTGTCATGTACCTTAGGTCTTTTTAACCGAACCATATAGAGCGGGTATGGTTTCACTCAACCGGTTGCTCACACTGCCATGTCGACATAAGTCATCGGCACAGGTCAAGCTTCCCCGAGTCCCGAAGTACCGATCAAACAATATTACATAACTCAGTTATGTACAAGGTTGGCTCCCAGGCCACCAAATTGGTAGAAATGCGCTTCTACCCAGTTTTCCGGGTGCGCCTTGGAGTTAGTCCCAAGGCTCCCTGTCGCAATCTACCATGTAGAAAACCCATAAAACAAACAGCACGGAGTCTTCTCCGGCAATACAAGCATAATGAAAACATCACCGATCCAAAACAACTTGTCCGGATAGGCTTCACACACCATGCCTACGTCCGTACTTCGATTCCGGACTCTAAATGATGAACGGCGAGGATAAACCATATCTACCCGAAGGAATACCTCACACTCACCGCCCACTCGCGGGAGAGAGTTTCCTATGCAAAAAGAAAGAGGAATTCACATGTCCAAGTAGACAATCGTTACTTTAGAGGTTCGCTTCGGTTCCATAGAAAACTAGCCGGATGAAAAGCACCGCAACGGACTTGCCTCTGCAGATCTTGAGCAGGCTCGCAATTTTGAGCTCCGAATCTCCAACAATGGCGGGATTCCTCCTTCTTATCCATTTCCTCTCCCTTCACTCTACCTCTTAGAAAAAGAAATGGCCAAATGAAATGTGTCTTAAACCCTCATATCCCGGCCTTATACCAACGGAAGGGATGTTGGGCCGTCGGATCCCTTTGAAATAAAACGAACAGCCTCGATTCACTCTTAAAATTGTCTTCCTGGGTCCACGCACGGCTTGATACACGCCCGTATCACAGGTCGTGTCTCACTACCGTACGAGAAATCATCGCTCTCAGAACAGGACACGGCCTCTAACACACCCATGTCAAACCTGGACATGCCCGTGTCAATCCTATACACAACCGTGTCGTAGGCCTTTTGCCTCAAACGATGCTGAAACTGTCAATCTCGAACAAGACACGGCCATATGACACGCTCGTGTCACAGTACGTGTGCCCTACATGGCTTAAGACACGCCCGTGTCCCAGGCCGTGTTGCTCAGTCGACATAGCTCGGCAAACACAGACCAGAACACGGCTTTGAACACGCCCGTGTCACAGGTCATGTTGCTTAGTCGACATAGTCCGACAAACATAGAGCAAGACACATCTTTGGACACCCCCGTGTCCCAAGCCGTGTTGCTCAGTCAACACAACCCACTCATATCCGAGATTTAGGTCATTACAATTCTCCTCCCCTTAAAATAATTTCATCCCGAAATTAGAGGATGGAAAAGATACTCCTACATGGTCTTCTCTGCTCCCATGAATTCACGACCACAATTGTCCCAATGACCATCCTGTACTTGAGTGGAAAAGTCTAACTTTCGTTGTTAGCCCACTATCGGACACTTAATCCGCAACAACCACTCCTCACGGCTTTAGCATGGAAATACATAATGCAAACCACTTCTCTCCAACCGAGAAGCGCTCCAATGATCTCAAAAGCTCCTCATGCTTCTTTAACCACACGGCTTTATTGTAGTGCCCACCGCAAACTTAGCATTGTAGTATGGCTATCTTGAGCAATCAGTAGCTATTCCTGAATCAACCGTATCATTGAAGTAGCATCTTCAACGTCCCTTTGCTTGTACAACTTCGATTCTCCTGTTTCTACCCAAGACAATGGCGTACGACACCTCCTTCCGTACAAAGCCTCAAAGGACGACATCTGATTGCTGGCTTGGTAGCTGTTATTATAAGCGAATTCAATCATGAAAAGTTGGTCTTCCCACCTTTTCCCAAAATCCCACGCACACATACGAAGCATGTCTTCCATTGTCATGTTCACCCTTTCAGTTTTCCCATCTGTCTGCGGGTGAAAAGCTGTGCTGAAGTTCAACTTGGTTCCCAATAACTTATGAATAAGCCTCCAATAATTAGACGTGAACCGACCATCTCGGTAACTTACTATGCTCCGGGGCACACCATCCAAACAGACTATATTATCCACATAAAGCTTCGCCAGCTTCTTCTCAGAATCATCCTTCCTATTGGGTATGAAATGTGATACCTTTGTTAACCGATCAACGACCACCCAATTGGCATCGTTCCCCTTGTGTGATCTCAGTAAACCGTGCACGAAATCCATAGAGATGTCATCAAACTTCAACTCTGGTATTGGCAAGGACTTTAGAAATCCACCTGGCTTCTGGCATTCGGCCTTCATCTAGGCATAAGTCTGACTATTCGCCATGTATATCGCTATGTATTTCTTCATACCTGGCCACCGGAACAACCTCTTCATGTCTTTGAACATCTTTGTGCTCCCAGGATGAATTGAGTACTTGGTAAAATGCGCCTCGTACATCAATTCTTCTCGTAATTTCCCAACGTTAGGGATGCACAACCGACCACCCTTCCATACAAGGCCATCGTCAACAATGAACTAGTCATTCGACCCATCCACGGACTCTACCAAGCAATGTTTCAAGCTTACTCCAACTCCAAGGTCTGCCAAATCCTATCCACGAGGTCATATTGAACCTCTTTCCAACTCAATCATGCATTAGCACTAGATCCCTTGTAAACACAGGAGATCTCCAATGACTCCAAATCACGAATGAGCCGCTCGTCATGCATTTGCAACCAGTTGGCATGTGCAGGAGTTCTACAACTCAGATCATCTGCCACAACATTCCCCTTCCCGGGAATATAATTAATCTTGTAGGTGTAGTCCCCAAGAACCTCCATCTACCTTCGTTGACGTATGTTCAGGTCCTTTTGATCAATCAGATACTTCAGACTCTTGTGATCTGAATGTATATCGAGCTTTACTCCATAAAGGTAATGCCTCCAAAGCTTGAGAGCGAATACCAAGGCCGCCAACTCCAAATCATGGTCCGGGTAGTTCATCTTATGCAACTTTAATTGACGTGATTCATAGGCTATCACCGACCTGTGTTGAAGCAGAACACAGCCTAAACCACTCCCACAGACATCACTATAAACCTTAAAGCCTTCAGAACCACAAGGCGTACTTAAGATAGGTGTTGTGGTCAAATGACACTTTAGTTCTTCGAAAGCTTGTACGCACTCAGGCGTCCAAACAAACTTCTGATCCTTTCGTGCAGAGTAGTGAGGGGCAATGCTATCCGTGAGAAGTTCTCCACGAAGCGCTTGTAATAGCCGGCAAGCCCCAAAAAACTCCGAACTTCTGCCACCGTAGATAACACAGGCCACTCGCATATCGCAACTATCTTAGCCGGATCAACTACAACACCTTCTCCACTAACTATATGACCAAGGAACGCTACCGAGGACAACCAAAACTCGCATTTTGGAGAACTTAGCATACAGTTGGTTCTTCCTCATGATCTTCAATACCATGCGTAGATGCTTGAAATGATCATCCTCACACTACGAGTACACCAGTATATCGTCGATAAAAACTATCACGAACTGGTCTAAATATTCTCTGAACGTTATATTCATCAAATCCATAAACACAGATAGCGCATTCGTCAGCCCAAATGGCATGATGGTGAACTCATATTGCCCTATACCGCGCGATGAAGGCCTTCTTAGGGATGTCACTTTCCTTTATCCGTAGCTGATAGTATCCGGATTTCAGATCCAGCTTCAAGTACATAGTTGACCTGGCCAGCTGGTCGAACAGATCATCAATCCTTGGGATCAGAATACTTATTCTTATCTGTTAGTTTATTCAACTCCCGGTAATCAATACAGAGTCGTAAGCTTCCGTCCTTCTTCTTAACAAAGAGGATCGGCATGCTCCAAGGCAACGAACTTGGACGCACATAACCTTTTCTCCAACAGCTCTTGAAGTTGTACTTCCAGTTCCGCCATTGCCTTAGACGCTAACCAATATGGAGAGTGTGACATAGGTTTGGCACCTAACACTAGCTAAATGGTGAAGTCAATCTCTCGCTGAAGTTGAGCTCTAGGGAGAACTTCAGGGAATACGTCAGGAAACTCAGATATAACTAGGATGCTGTACAAACCAGGCTTGGGATTTGAACCCTCCACTAAAGTTGAGAAACAGCTCCGCACCACTACGGACCTCCTTAACCACCTAAAGAGCAGACATAAAAGTCTTATTTGACCCCTTCAAGCCTGAGAACGTAGTATAACGATCTGTATCCAGTCCCAATCTGACCACCTTACGGTTGCAATTAATGTACGCATGCTGCTCCAATATCCAAGTGCATTCCAAAGATCACATCGAACTCCACTATCGGTAGTAGTGATGCTCGCAAGTCATAATCGTGACTCACAATCCCTACCTTCATGCAACAAACTCTATCCGCGCGCATAGAGTACCCGTTAGGCAGCAACACATCCAATTTTTCCCATGTCATCGAAGAAGGTACTCTGATGCTCGATACAAACTCTTCGGAAAAAAGGAATACGAAGCTCCTGTATCGAACAGTGCTCTCGCCGGAAAAATCAATGATCGATACAAAGCCTAGCACAACCAGTCAGTAAGTTAACACACATAAGGCAACAGGTATATAAAGCTAAACTGATATTAATTTAAACTGTACTTGTCACCACATTAGCCTGTTTTATGGCCTCCTGCTGGCCAAGGATTGTACACTCAAGGTTGGGCTGGGGCATAATGTGATGTGGTTGACTCCAATGCCTTGCCCTTCTCCTCATAAGTTTATCCAGGCTTCTTCTCAGACTTTGGACGTCCGCTCCAACAATCTCGAGAAAAGTGTCTCGGCTTCCAACAGTTATAACATGCGCCCAGGGTTCAGCTTGTAGTTGCCCTAGATGCACCAGAAGAAGGGCTGGACCCGAAGTCCTAGCCTTCTTATTCCACTTACGGAACACAGATTTTTAGGAGGTCGGCACCTTGAACTCCATCTTCTTTGCACTAGAGTACTTCTTCTCTTATACTCTCTTAAGATCTTTCTCCAACGATCGGGCCATATTGACAAGGGTTAGGAAGCCCTGCGTCATGGGTACTGAGAGTAGCAGCCATAGGTCATCATGCAGACCCTCGTAGAACCGATTGGTCTTACGCTCCTCATCAGCCAAAGTGGAGCAAGCATAACGATCCAACCGCATAAACTCATGGAGGTACTCATCAACGCTACTATCTCCTCTGCATTAGTCTCTGGAATTGATTCTCCATAGCAATCCTCTGTGCCGAGGAGAGGTATCTTGCCAAGAATAACCTCGAGAAATCCTCCATCGAGATATCAGTGAGTTGCCTTCCAACCAAGTGATGTAGCTCTAAATCTTCCAACCACAACCTCGCATCTCCATCCAATAGGAAGGTGGCTATGGTGGTCTGATACCAAATTGTAACACCCCCATCCGTCACATGGAATATAACAGAAGGTCCGGTTGGGGCCCCATGCCACATACAACGGAGAGTTAGTGGAGTTACAAATTAATACCAAATTACTGCCAAAGGAACACACATCCTAACTCAGAGCATTCTAGCGAAAGCTTTTTAAAATAGTTATAAGAACCCAAATACAATAGCATGAATGTTCAAACTAACCCAAGGAAGGAATGACAACAAAATACACAAAATTCTCGGCCTTAGGGCCTTACAAGTGTTTACTTAAATAATACATGTTTTCATACTTCGACACGCAGGCCGGCCACACATGAACATAATAAAGTAAACATTTCTCTTTGGCCTTCAAGGGCTAGCACAACATCAAGGGCTTCAGCCTGCTACTTGCCACTAGGCTCACCTGTTCCAGCATATAGACAAACCACTGAATGGTGGTAAAATGAGGCAATGGTCGGCTAAAGCTGACAAAATTATAATGACCCTGCCCCTTAATCGAGGAGGCGGTGCTCCTTCCCTTCAGTTTGTTAGTATAACCAAACATGATGGTGAGAGTACAATTTAAGCACACTCCACCACAGGCGTAGGCACACACAGCCATACACCCCGTGATCTCAGGGCACATTATCGGTGAACCCGATCCACCACCGCCCCTAGGACGGCAACATCGTGAGCAAATAAGTCTTTTTAAGCCAAAGCCTAAGACCCGCCCTCTATGCCATTGGCAAGTGTCATGTACCTTAGGTCTCTTTAACCGAACCACATAAAGCGGGTATGGTTCGACTCAACCCATTGCTCACACCTCTATGTAAACTTAAGTCATCGGAGCGGGTCAACCTTCCCCGAGTCCTGAATTACCGATCAAACAATATTACATAACCTGGTTATGTACAAGGTTGTCTCCCAGGCCATTAAGATGGCAGAAATGCGCTTCTTCCTAGTTTTCTGGGTGCACCTTAGAGTTAGTCCCCAAGTCTCCCTATCGCAATCTACCACATAGAAAACCCGCAAAATAAACGACACAGAGTCTTCTATGGCAATACAAGAATAATGAAAACATCACCGATCCAGACCAACTTGTCTGGATAGGCTTCACACACCATGCCTACGTCCGTACTTCGATTCCGGACTCTAAATGCAGAACGACGGGGATAAACCATATCTACCCGAAGGAATACCTAACACTCACCGCCCACTCGCGGGAGAGAGATTCCTATGCAAAATGGAAGAGGACTTCACATGTCCAAGTAGATAATCGTTACCCTAGAGGTTCGCTTCGGTGCCATGGAAAACTAGCCGGATGAAAGACATCGCAATGGACTTGCCTCCACAGATCTGGACTCGGCTCGCGTTTTGGAGCTCCAAAGCTCCAACAATGGCGGGATTCCTCCTTCTTATTCTCCCTTTGCTCTCCCCTCTCTCTACCTCTTAGAAAGAGAAATGACAAAATGAAATGAGATCTAAACTCTCATTTCCCGGCCTTATACCAACGGGAGGGATGTTGGGCTGTCGGATCCCTTTAAAATAAAACGAACGGCCTCGATTCACTCTTAAAATCATCTTCTTGGGTCCGCACATGGCTTGTAACACGCCCGTGTCATAGGTCATGTCTCATTATCGTACAAGAAATTGTTGATCTCAGAATAGGACACGACCTGTGACATGCCCGTGTCAAACCTGGACACGCCTGTGTCAATCCTGGACATGCCCGTGTCATAGGCCGTGTGCCTCAAATGACGCTGAAACCGTCAAGCCTGAATAGGACACGGCCATGTGACACGCCCGTGTCACAGGCCGTGTGCCCGACATGGCTTCGGACACAGGTTGTGTTGCTCAGTCGACACAGCCCAGCAAACACAGAGCAGTACACGGCTTTGGACATGCCCGTATACCAGGTCGTGTTACTCAGTCGACACAGCCCGACAAACACAGAGCACGACACGGCTTTGGACACGCCCATGTCCCAGTCTATGTTGCTCAGTCGACACAGCTCACTCATATCCAAGATTTGGGGCGTTAGAAGGCAGCCAAAATGTCTGCCTGTCTCGGGCAAGCAGGATGCTGATGGAACCGAGCGACAGATCACATCTCGGTTTGGGCAGTGGTGAGGACGCTCCTTTTAGGGGCGGAAGTAGGAATTGCACGGCCAGTTGGGCGTCCGATTTGGTAAAATGGGGAGGTCTCCCCTATTAGGGGCCGATATAGGATCGGGCGGCAGGATTGCCGCCCGGCAAGGGAAATAGAGAGGTATCCCCTCGGCTAAGGGCCCCGATAGGGGTTATCCATCCTAAGAGAAAGAAGGACTGCCCGTACGAGAGGTTGGGTTGTGGAAACGACGGTGGTTACGATGCTTATATAGGGGGGTTGACTTTGGTCAACACCATCTCTTTTACCAAAGTAGGTGAGGACTTTAGTTAATCGCCACCATGATTAGGTGGTACTTATCATCCCCCCCCCCCAATTCCGCAAAGTTCAAAGATAGAGCGAAAGGAGGGTGTGGACTTTTCTTGTTGGGCTGTACATGTGATGATTTGCAGCATTCATGATGGAGATGAACTGTGCAGCATAAGTGCATAAGATATGGTAGATACCGAGCGGAGAGCTCACCTATGGCCGCGCATGGAGCAAGATGCAACGGTGGTGTGGAGAGTGGAACATATATGATGCACATTGTGCGTTGGGAAGGGTATGCATAAGAGGTCAAGCATGTGCGAGACATATGTTATGCGTAATGTGCATGAAACATGTGGTGTGCGCAAGGTGTATTTTGTGCATAGTTATGTGGGGTGCACTGCGTGCATTTAAAGCTTTTTGTTTGTGAAGACTTGAGTGACTCTTTGGCCCTTTAGGTAGCGAGGCGTTGCTCGTGGGAGAGGTTGACGCAGTGGCACCATAATTAATTGTGGAGCATGTTGATGTTTGAAAGTGACGTTATCGGATACCTGCAAGGTTGGGAGTGATGATCCCCTATATCATGGCGTGGGTGCATTGTTGAGGTGTAGTGGAGTTTGACATCAGAGGTCTCTTTAAGAGTGAGATAAGGGCTTTGGCGTAGATGAGGCAAAGTTTCGCCTTTATCGTTCCTTCACATATATGCACTATGTAGTAGTCATACACCTTGCTTACAGCGTCTTGTTCACTCTGTATGTATTTTCAAATTGTTAATAACTGCTCAAGCATTGAGTGTTTGCTTGTGATGGTGATTGAGTGCTGGTTGTTCTGGTGCCAATATTTTGCGCGTAGTTCTAGTTTTCTTACTTAATATTGGTAGTTAGAGGATGAGATGTAACATACCATTTCCAACTAGACCCCTAAGAGTTGTTTTGGCATGACTAAGTCAGGACAAAACCCTAGGAAGCCAAGAAGACTAAGTGAACAAGGCTCAAGGTGAAAATCACCTTGGTCTGCAAGTAGTAGAATCCCAATTACAATCCTAGGCATGACCTTAGGGTTTTAACTTGGTTCCATGATCCCATCATGGCACCTCTAACCCTAAGGGAGGCCAATATGTCGCTACGGACTCATTAGGGTCAACCAAAAGAGGCTTGGATGACTCAAGTCTGGGAAGCATCGAGTGAGTCGACAAGACTCGATGAGTAGATCAGGTATCTACTTAGATAGGTTTTTGGGCTCGGGCGTTGAGTGCGTGGAGTGCACTCAACTCAATGGGTTGAATGTCGTTGAGTGCGTTGAGTGCACTCAACTCCATCTTACTTAAGAAGAATCTTGGGCTCGGGCATTGAGTGCGTCGAGTGCACTCAACGCTATAGGCTGAATGACGTTGAGTGCACTCAATGACATCTTACTTGGGAAGAATGTTGAGCTCAGGGCGTTGATTCCACTCAAAGCCATGGGCTGAATGGCATTGAGTGCATTGAGTGCACTCAATGCCATCTTACTTGGAAATAATTTTGAATTCGGGGCATTGAGTGCGCTGATTCCACTCAACGTCATGGGCTGAATGGCGTTGAGTGCATTGAGTACACTCAATGCCACTATACTGAGAAAGGGTTTTCTGGAATTATGGCATTGAGTGAGCTGAGTTCACTCAACACCATAGACTGAATGGCGTCGAGTGAGCTCATGTCATTGTACTTAGAAAATTCTTGGCGATTTTGGCGTTGAGTGTGGAGGCTTGTCTCAATGCTTTTGCCTTAGAGAAATTTTCGGCCCTGTTTGTTGGTTCGTATGAATAGGCTGAACCGAACCTTTTCGGGAATTGTTCCAAGTTAAATTAATAGGCTCTGGTCCTTACATTAAGACTTATTTAAACAATAATAGCGGTCCAATGGTAGAATGCCACGTGGCAGACGGTTTAACCCGAATTCCATGTTAATGGAGAGAGAGAAAGAGAGGAGTAAATGCCATTCATGGCCTGGAAGGCTAAGGGCCCACTCTTCTTGCTAAAATCACCTCCCTTGGTCAGTTAGGATAAGGCCAAGAGTCTTCCCGGCCATAACAACAACTAGGGGATGAGAATTGCAGTTACCAAAATCTCTCATTAATGGTCGTCGTCAGCTAGACCCTTCCCCTCCCCCATTTTTATCATTTTAAAAGCATCACAGGACTATTAGGATTCGTTTCCACCCATTACCTGAAGGAGCTGAAGGACTTTACTGTGTTGTTGCAGAAACCGAGCGCCGCCACCACCACCAATGGCTTCCCAGCGATCGACGCATCTCCAGGCCACAAGCAAGGTCCTCCTCTACTCCTTCTTCTATGGATAGATCTTAGGAATCTTTTAGGATGAGAATCGGGCTCAAATGAGCCAAATTGGGTGATGATTTTTCCATGGTTTTTCCGAAAAAAGGAATGGTCGGGTTCGCCGGAATCCGCCCCTCTGGCAGCCGTGCCGCCGCCCAGCGATGGTCACCACCTCGACGGAGGTGGTGGTGGCGGTGGCCGGCCAGGGAGGTGGTCGGGTGGCCAGGAAAATGTCTTGGAATAAGCTCCAGGTTCGGCCAATCATGGACCTCGGCTGGAGGAAGAAGACGATACAGCAACCGTCGGATCTTGCATCAAGACCTGTGCTGATCATTTAAATCCTTTTCTTTTTAAATGAATTTTTTGTATTATGATAATAGTCACTTTAGAAAATTAATTAAAAATACTTAATGGCTCTATATGAGGAAATTTTTAACATATAGTATGTAGCCCTATGGGTCTACTTTATTTTAAAATTAATTTGGGTCAATTTGGTCAATTGGTTTGACCAAGGCACCCATTTTGGTGGGGTCTATACCTAGGGCTAGACATGAATAAAAATGAGTGCCCCCACTTCATCCCTTGTCCAAATGACTTGAAATTTGGACATGGAGTCACCCTTATTTATATCTAGGTCCTTACCAAAAAGGAAAATTTTTGGGGACAATATGTCTATAGTTTTTGAAATTATTTAATTACTCGAGGGTAAATTAATTAAGAGGCCAAATGACCTCCACACTCTTCCAAATTTTGGTGAGTGGTCCATGGGGTCATCATGAGGCTCTGTATAAATTTTCATCTCATTTGGAGATGATTTAGGTTGGAAGCAAGCAAACCCAAAGTTGGCTCAATAAGGGGTATTTAGGTCAAAAGTTGCACTTGCATGTTCACATCATGGCATAATTGCATGTCATAGCATAACCATTGCATATAACCCTAACACATATTGTATAAAGTGATATTGGATGCTTTATACAATAGGCCCTGCAAAACGACCCCTTGGTTTATAAGTTCGTGCGAGCGTGCTTATAAGTTAAGGTTTTTATTCAGAAGATATATAGTATGTTTGCTATAAAACTGACACCCTATCGTATAAATTGGTATGAGACTTTTTATATGATAGGAGCCTTACAGAAGACCCCCCTTAGCTTATGTGTCTTCATATAAATTAAGGTTACTTATTTCTTGTTCAACTCTTCGTACTTTTATTATTGCCTTATATACTCATAGAACTGCTAGATTAGTTCCTCCGTCACCTGTATTTGTCATTCTCCACCTTAATGACCTCTCCTTTCCTCCTCCCCACTGAGTGTCTAGGAGACATGGGGGAAGGGGCGGGGGATAATCAATCTTAGTCTTTTAGACTAATGGTTTTGGAACCACATCATTTTATGAGACCGTGGAGCCCAACATGGAGGAGCAGCCCCGGAGGTCGACATGCTTGGAGATGGGACAGTCTAGTACCAGAGTTCAGACAACTAGGACTGTGAGTCCTGATCGCTAGTAGTTTGTTTAGTTTTCCTTCCACGATTGAGAGATATGTAGTGAGGATATAGATGTACCGGGCATGAGCCCAAGTTTTCTGTACTTTTATTATATCTGTGGACACTACTTTCGTGGAGACTATTTACTTTATATGTGATTGCTGTAGACTTGCTTTCTTATTTGTTTGGCTACTATTTTGTGATCGAATCGGCCGGCAGGATCGGCATTTTGTAGTGATGACCATCCCGAGCGTGAAGGTTTCACCGCGAAGCAGCGGTTCTAGGCCTAATACCCCGGGGTTTTAAAAAGAAAAAAATGGGGTCTTACATGAGACCCGGATGGTGGTGTAATCTACTATATAGGCGAAGGGCAAACTCTTCGATTCGAGTAGTGAGAGGTCTAAATCACTGAACTGGGGGATGTAGCCGAGCGCAGCGTCGAATGAAGAACCTTCAAACCTAGGAGATCACGAGGGTGCAGGACCGACGATGCCACAAACTACTACAACGGATAAGGGAGGACCTTTGATCGACGATAGTGGAGGTCATTGGTGTTAGGAGCCCAAAGAAATGGTGAAGGTCTTACCTTCGGACAAAAGAGGTCGGAGTCTCCTTGCAGAGATTTGAACACTAAATAAAGTAAAGGCCGAAGTCTCCTTTATAGAGATCCAAACACTACGTAAAGTAAAGGCTAGAGTCTTCTTTGTGGAGATCTAAACACTCTGCAAAGTAAAGCTTGGAGTCTCCTTTGTAGAGATCCTAACACTCTGTAAAGAACATTCCAGAGTCTTCTTTGTGAAGATCTGAATACTCTGTAAAGTAAAGGTCAGAGTCTCCTTTGCGAAGACCCGAACACTCTGTAAAGTAAAGGCCAGTGTATCCTTTATGAACATCCGAACATTTAATAAAGTAAAGGTCAGAGTCTCCTTTGCGGAGATCCAAACACTCTGTAAGGAGGATCATGCAACATTTAGTTATATTTAAAATAATGCTTGTTGTTCGTGTACATAAGCATTGAAAACATAAGATACAACTAA
Source organism: Platanthera zijinensis (assembly GCA_039513925.1). NCBI lineage: Eukaryota > Viridiplantae > Streptophyta > Magnoliopsida > Asparagales > Orchidaceae > Platanthera > Platanthera zijinensis. The sequence continues at coordinate 44,956,413 of CM077097.1, forward strand.
ACATGTTGGGATTTTTTGGCGTTCTGCTGGAGGGGAAGGAATCTTCCTTTAGAATAGTCATGTTGTGGATTGTATCCCCACTAGTTCAATCTAGCCTGGCAAGTTAGGGCCCCTGTGCTGCAGAAATTCTTCAATAAATCACTAACGAATGAGTCTTTCAATCTCTACCTTCAGTCACAAACAATTTCCTGTCTTATGTTTGTTACCTAAGTGATAGTCGCAGTATTTAGACTGGTCCCCAGAGTTTAGGGAGAGAGCCCATGGCCACTATAGAGAGGGTCGGCCGCGTATGGCGAGAAACACTTCAGTCTATGTAGTATTAAGGGGAATGAAGGCTTGTTAGTGGTTATTCCCCCCGGATTGGTAGGAATTTTCATGGCGTGAGCCGTTCTTCTGCAGTGGTGTTATCTCTTACTTTCACTAACTTTTTGAGTTCTTTTTGAACTACTGGCAGTGCATTTAAACTGCATCATCAGTAGCAATCCGGGCATCGATGCGATGAACTAAATCAGGATAGTTGGGCATACTCTCCCACACTAGCACGGAGTAGCAACTTAAGGTTAATAATGAAGATGTGATAACTAACTGTAACATACCTGCAATAACCTCCTGAGTGTTCCGCTCTTGTACCATGTCCAGCGCGAACACTTGATTCCAAGCAGGTCCGAGGTTTCCTCCTCGTGGTACTCGTCCTCGACCACGCATATGTCCCCGCCCTCGCGAAGCTGTCGGAGGGAGAGCAAGAGGAGTATTCCAAAACAGCTGCGGGCAGTAACGTCGGATGTGGCCCGATTGGTTGCATTGGAAGCACACTCGCTCATTTCGCGCCTCGAGTTGCTGAAACTGTTGAAGCTGTGGAGGTGGAGGAAATGCTGGCTGCTGCGGAACCGGGTTCTCCATTCTAAATTTCCGGTGGAAACGCCTGCCACCTCTCTGATGTCCTCTTACTCCTCTATAGTCGTGTCTCCTTCTATTGATTGGGCCATCTTCCATCACACCCTCTGCAGGTCTCTTACCAATACCCAAGTGGTCTGCTTCTAGCCTCTTTGCCATGTCAATTATTTCCGCCAAGCTGGAATCCGCTATAAACAAAAGGGCCTTCCTCAGGGGGTCTCGCAGCACTTTGTAGAAGCGCTTAGTATATCCTCTGTTATCCAAGTCATATCAGCAAATCTCGCAAGATGTTGGAACTCTCGTTGATACTCCGTAATCGACTTCGATCCTTGCTCCAATTATAAAAATCTCTCTTCGAGTTCATCTCTAGCAAACGAGGGAATGAAGTGCTCTAAAAAGGCTCCTGAGAACTCACTCAAGCTAATCTCCGTACAAACTTCCCCTTGAAAGGTGGAACCCATGAGGGACTTCCACCACCTCTTGGAGTGCATTTCCAGGAGTGTCACTAACAGGGTCACAATCATATCTTTCGAACATCTAATTCTCGCTAGCAATTCTTACACAGTGTCGAGCCATTCTTCCATACGCACTGTTGACTCTGTCGCATGGTAGGAAGGAGGGGAGAGAGATCGGAAAGTGCTCACCCAATTGGAGCCCGTAACTTGTTGTTTTACGGGGGCTTGTTAGGATCTAAAGGCATCCAAGATAGCTGTGAGCATTTGCCCTTGCTTCGATTGCTAAAACTGTATGGGTACGGACAGGGCAGGGGTGCCCCCCATCGGCTCAATATGCACTGGGATCTACACGTTGAGTACAAACCTAAGGATAGGTTGGCTAATCTTAAGGTCAAAGTTAGACATACTTAGTGTGAATTATATATGGACACACCACTACTTCCGCTAAGTCAGTTTGTCCCCAAACTGACTAATCGAATGGGGGTGGCACCATTATTGAATGACTTCTTTAGTTTATGATCATAGCAAGCTGATACCATTCTCATAGCAAGAGCGTGGTGGGCACATAACCCACAGGTCGGAGGATCAAAACCTCCCTCTGATACCATTTGTAAGACACCCCTCCCGGAACACGAAACATGGCACGAGGGGAGTCGTATACCCAGAACAGCCGTCTTGCGGTAGCATTAGCACACAGGCTAACCTGTACTACAAGACGCCTATCCTAGCGACACTAACTAATATCAACCAATGCCAACCCGACCAAGAATATAAAACAGAAGTCAATCCACACATAAGTAATAATAGTCCAAAAGTACAACAAATAAAGAAGCTACAACAAGGTTCTAAAATATCAGAGTACTGGTAAAACTTGCCCAAAGTGGCTACATCATGAGTTTCTCAAACTCACATCGGTCACTAATGGTAGTGACTGCACTGTCCCTTAAGGCCCTGTCGTACTGGCCTGGCTGTCTTGCTACAAAATCTGCGGATGCTCTGACTGCGGGGTTTCCTCCTAAAAAAAGTAGACATAGCAACCGTTAGTCATAAAGACTAAGTGGCTATCACATTCGCTCCCCTGGCGACTTCTCAACACTGGGCGGAGAATGGAACAAGGGTACAATATATTTTTATAAACAGTAGTACAAACAGGTGGTATAAAGTGAGCAATACCAAGTATATCAACAGTATAATGAACGAGTAAACATTCTTCTCTAGCAGTTCTACCATCTACAGCAGTATATGAAAAATGTAAAGCTATGACAGAAAATAACTCAACTTATATGAATGCCCATGCAGACATATATGTTAAGGATCAGCTCAACAGTAAAGTAACTCATAGTATAAGAGTGCTCATACAAACTTATACAATGAGGATCTTGTGTATGCAATGTAATGCAATGCCATGAATTCTATGCAATGACTCACTCATGATCACGCACATGCAATATCTATGTCGACATAGACTTGTAGTTCCCACTTTTTGAGCAGGTAGCTAACCTCTCAGGCGTCAACCATTGTGGCCAGACAGTGACAGTAGAGCGGGCTTCTCCACTACTAGGCGGGTATCCAGACTACCAAACCTAGGCCTCCATACGCCTCAATGCTAAGAACACAACAGCAGAGCTCACATGCGTACTATGGCTCAGTAGGAGTATCAGATAGATGTACATCGAGAACCAAGCCCTGAACTGGCTTATGCTGTCACCCAGAAGGAGCCTCGGAAAAAGAACGAGGACCAAGCCCAACCATCCACTTGGCATGGAAGGAGCCTCGGGAATGAACACTGGGGACCAAGTCAAACTTCCCAAAGTCTATCTGTCAACTCCCATCGGTGTGATGACTGGCGAGCCCGTAGAACTACCACACTATCCTTAACCCAGGATTACGACACCACGTGTTGACTCACACCGCATGTAATTTCACATCATCGTGGCACGGAAGGAGTCTCGGGAATGAACACCGAGGACCAAGCCCAACCGTCCACTTATGTCTCTTCTCAACATTGCCAAACCAGTGCGGTCAAACCCCGCACTTACACCCTTTCACAATCAAGTGCCACAGGCACATAAGGGTTCATCGTCGACATAAAGGTACCTCACATATTCATGAACCATACAACCATTTATTCATAATAGTTATTACCAATTATGTACAGTATCTTTAAGCCAAACTCATCGTTATTCAACGCATTACCCTTGCCAAGTACATCCATATTGATTCACATATTTAAACCATTCCTACCATCCCAACTCGTCAATCCATTTGTTCTCCAACCTTCACCAAATCACATTGATCAAGTAAATTTTACCACATCATTTGTTCATTAAGAGTCTATCCAATTAATGTCATAAACATGTTTTATCGAAAATGCTTATAGACTCCATTCAACAAAACATTAGTATTAATGTATTACAATCTCTCTACCAGCCCAAGGCCGATACCAAACAAACAGGAGATCTACATGTGTAGGAATGATTACTGTACAATAACTTCAAATGGGGATTCTTGAGCCTACAATAATCCAGTGAAGTCTTTTAACCCCTCGTTGGAAAGGAATTTCCAAGGGCTACGACTTTCGTGTTTAGTAAAAAGCCCTAATTTGGCCGCATCGAGTCCGAAAATGGCCTCGAACACTGCTGCGTGCAGAAAACACATTTCTACACGCATCTTAAGGCAAGATGAATGACATCGGCTCATCTTCTTCATCAAGCCATATGTTCGAACCATGTCCAAAAATTCCTCCACCCTTATTCACACTCATGAGACGATTTCCTCTTCACGAACCAAGTCTACCATCTACTCAAGGAGAGGGGAAAGATTGAAGACATCAATATCCTTAGGGTACATGCCCTAAAATGGTCTCTTCCTAGGAAATCTTCATCTCACAAGTCAAAACTCTCTTGATTCGACATCTGTCCTAGAAATAACTACAGATCTAGCACCATGAGAGTGGGTAGGAAGCTCACCTCGTTTCCGACGTTTCTACCATTTCCAGCCATGGATCTTGTCACCCTTCTTGGCGGTATCTTCTTCTCCTCGATCGGTGTTAGTTCTTTACGGGAAGAAGATCAGCTCCAACACCTTCTTCCTCTCCAGCAGTTTCCTACAACAATGGCTTGGAAGAAAGACTAAAAATGGCTAGGGTTTTCTCCCCTTTTCATGTGGGAAGTGGGTAACTGCATAGCCACGTGTCATCCTGTTATTGGACCGCCAATCAACTCAGTAAATGAGTCCCTTTGAAACGACGTGGCCGAAAATTTGCCAAAACCCGAAATTTAACTACATGGGTAGGGAAATGCCCGTGTCACTACCCGTGTCGTTCTCAGGAGGAACGCGGTCGACGATTCATCAAGCTCCGGTTGACGAACGTCGAACTGCTGCTTGGACACACATGGGTAGGGACACGCTCGTGTCACTACCTGTGTCCTGCTCGAGAGGAACACGGTCGACGATTCGTCGAGCTCCGGTCGATGAATCGTCGAACTTTTTTGGACACACACGGGTAGGGACACACCCGTGTCTCTACCCGTGTCCTACTCGGGAGGAACAGGGTCGATGATTGTTAGTCAAACTCTGCTCGAAGAATACACACACACGGGTAGGGACACGCCCGTGTCTCTACCCGTGTCCTGCTCGGGAAACACAATAAGGAATCCGCATCATTGCCAGAGAGCCACACGGGTATGGACATGCCTGTGTCACTACCCGTGTCCTTTTCTAGAAATTCAACAAAGCAGACGCAAAGACACCAGAGTACCATATGGGCATGGACACGCTTGTGTCACTACCCGTATCCTACTCTGGACCAACTTCTCCTCCCTTATACAAGTGTAAGCCTAGCTGCCAGCTTTCCCGAAGCCCAAGTCAGCTCTCCTAACTTAAAAGTGTGCACGAGGGGACTAGCGTGAATTGGGACATTACACGACAAGCCTCCAAGTTGCCCAACAGTAGGGCAACCTGCCTTTTATCCGCCAGTAGGTGGCAGACTAAACCTCAGTTCGCTAGAAGGTGGCGGACTCGCTTCATCCAGCAGTAGAGGCGGATTCACCCTATCCTCCATATACTAAGCGAACTCACTATTCAATCCACCAGAAGCACTTCAGCTACCCAGCACCGGCTACTTCCTGCAGTAGGCGAGCAACTCCTCAGCTCGCATAGCAGGGGGCAGGCTCGCTTAGTGTAATAGAGGTGGACTTGTCCTAGTTCACCAACAACAGATCGGTTCAGTAGGCAAGTCCTTATCCGCCTAGCAAGGGTAGACTAGGCGGGTTCCTTATCTACTCGCACAACTCATTGACGTACCGGGGGTAACCTTACCAAGTCCGTCTCCTCCTGGAGCCTATAAATAGGCCCTCATACCTCTCATTATGGAGAGCAAGCATCGGGGAGCAACATTAGCAGTAAACCCTGTGGCTACAAATTCCTATCCGTCAGCCTTAACCAGCGGCCTTCCATCAGGTTTGGCAAACTCCGCAGATAGCCCACGTGGCTAGGTATTCAGGCCGGCAGCTACTAGCTTGGCGACATGCCAGTTCAGTCTGCGCGCCCTCAGCGGCTTCTTCTTCTAACCGCCACAAGCTTCCCCTTGTAACCCTTATATTTTTCCATGTAAATGAGTGACTCAAAATGTAATATTGATTCAAAATCAAAGGAAAGCCTGTCGCAGGAGTGGCATTAAGGCCGCGGCGGGCGAACTCTGTTATTGCCGCTGCAAGCAGCCCCTCTCTTCTCTTTTCCCCTCTCTCGACATCAACCGTTAATCCCTAATCGTTAAAATAACCGGCTGCTCGGCAGTCCTCATCACCTCCCTTACCCCCGCATCCTCAGATCAAATGTGATCACCTTTCTAGAGCGCGGAGAGACCCATTTTGTACATCAATAGTTAACACGCGGCTTTCAAATTTCGAAAAGACGAAGAAATCCAACGGTTAGCTATATCAGACCATCAACCTGCCGAGAACCTCGCTCCTTTAAGTCCTAGTGAAGATCCTCTCTGGGAAGTCTTGGAGAAATCGTGTCGAGAAACCTCCCAACAATTCCGAGCAATCAACCATGCTCTAGCTACTATCACGCAGCGATTAGAGGCGCAATACGCAGCAATACCGGTTCCTCCAGTCAATCTAACACCAGCATTGTAGAACCCGAAGGCCTATCCGTCGGCTTACCCACCGGTCTATCCTCCTATTTATCCACCAGCTCATCCATCAACCTTTCCAACAAACTACCCTCTAGGGCAGTCCGAAGCCCCTTTGCGAGCTCAAAATGATGAGTTCATAGCTCATGAAAACTTCTTCCGGGATGCCTCCCGGAAGAAGTCCAGCAAGATTTCGGAATTTTCAGGGAATTCATCCCTACCCTTTAGCTCCCGCAGTTGCTCCTCCCGCAATAGCTTTTCCTTTCTATCCTCCCGCTCATTTTTCAACTACAGCTTTGATGATCGCTTTCCTCTTAAGAAAAGAGAGCTGAACTAGCAATTCAATTAGGCAAGTTTACCTATCGAACTGTAGCTAGGGGACACAAGTGTTGCATTGAAATCCGGGAACTGTTGACTGCACTTACTCACACGAAGAATATTATTTTTTCGACGGAAAAACTTTAGGGATAGATGTTGGGTACATTGGAAAATGTGTACCTGATTTGGAGAAGCCTAACTTAGCATAATGGTATACATCAAGGTGTATTTGATGTTGTTTTAAGTTAATATGTGCAGGATCAGAATGTGCAACATGGCATGTAAATTTCTCTAAGTCCATGTGTAGACACCAGAAGAAGATGTGTCGACACTTCAGAAAGATTGTGTCGACACTTGAAGGAGGCTGTGTCGACACAGAGAAAAAGAGTCGACATCAACTGTGTCGACACAAGGAGGCTGTGTCGACATACAGAGGAAAAAGTCGACAACAGCTAAGTCGACACCTGGAGACAGAGTCGACACAAATAATGTTCAGAATCTACATCAATTGTGTCGACACACAAGACTTGTGTAGACACATAGCAGAATCAACAACAAGTTGGTGGCTGAAGTAATTGTGTCGACATACAACTATCTGTGTCTACACATTCTCAAGAAGTTGTGTCAAGAAGCTGTGTCGACATTGAGGCAATCATGTCGACATCTCAAAGGACTGTGTCGACACTTAATCAAATTGTGTCGACACATTTTAACAATTGTCTCGACACACTTTGACAGATTGTCTCGACACTTTCTGACATAAGCAAAGACTCCTTGGCAGTATGAAGACATGACAGCTGTGGGTCTCTACAGGTTAACTGAAGTGATTGACACAGAAAGAAGTTTGTTAGGAACCGGACCAGCCGGTTACCAGGAGTGAAGGCTATAAATAGACGAATGGTGTCAGTTGAAAGGAAGTAACAAGACAAAAAAACAACACAGAGTGAATATAGAGATTACAAAAAGAAGAAGATCTTTGCAGATCTAATAAGACATTCTGATTGAACTATCAGAATTTGTCAAAGTAGAATTCATTCAAGAATTTGGAAGTATCTTCAAGGGATTTGGATAGAGAGAGATCCAATCATAAGAAGGCAAGAAGAAAGCTGTCTCAGATTTCTAAAGAAACAGGTTCTGAACTTTAGTGTCAAGAAGATTCAGATCAAATTCTGAAATCTAAGGTGGAAGCAGCTGGTCAGTATATTCCAAAGGATATCAACTCATCTAAGTTCAGATTCAAGAAGCTTTGAAGAAAGCTAAGGTCTAGTTGATTTCATTCATCAGGTTTATCAAGAAGCTGATCAAGAACTGTCTTGTTCCTCCACTCTCATCAGGAGCAAGATACAATTATATTTTGTATTCAAATCTTATAGGATCTATTAGTAGATCTGAGTTGTAAGCCTAATTTATAAAGGCTGAGTGTAGGAGAGACATTCTCTGAGTTGTAGGTCTTGAAGAAAGACTGAGGTAGGGCTGAATTGCCTGAGCTGTAGGAGTGTGGACTCACTCTGAGTTGTAGGAATCCATTTGGATTCTGAGCTGTAGGATCTGAGGATCTGAGTTAAAGAAAGGAGTTTGGCTGAATCTAGCATACTGCTAGATGGGCGAAGGGGGAAAGTGGATGTACCCAGACCCTGGGGAACCACTATAAATTCTAGGTGCAATCTATGATGTTTAACTCTAGATTGTGTGATTGTGTTTGCTAGAGTAGTTGCTGAAATTATTCAAAATAGTTAATAATTTGTGAGTCATTCTGCCCTAAGTTTGAAAAGAAAATAAGAACCTATTCACCCCCCCCCCCTCTAGGTGTCTAGGTAATCTTGAAAGTAAAACTATAAAGTGGTATTAGAGCGAGGTTGCTCAAAGAAAGACTTAACAGTCTGAGTTAGATCAAAAGGCAGAATCAAGAATCAAGAAAATGGGTTCAGGTGAGAATCACAAGGAGTTAGGATCTATGAAGTTACCCATCTGCAGAAAAGAAATCTTTGGAATCTGGAAGGAAAGGTTTAGGCTATTTATGGAGGCCTCTGACCCAAGAATTTATATCACAGTTAAAGAAGGTCCATACATTCCAATGAAGTTATCTGTATTAGATGCAAATAAGAAAACTCCTAAGGACTTTTCTGAAATGACAAAGGAAGAAATCATTTTAGCCACTATGGATAAGAGAGCTCAGAACATCATAGTCAGTGCAATAGATGATTCCACCTTCCAAAATCTAATACATTGCAAGACCTCCAAAGAGATGTGGGACACCTTGATTGTCTACATGGAGGGATCTGGAGAAGTAAGACAAGACAGAAAATCAATGCTTAACCAAGAATATGAGAGCTTCAGACAAGGAAAGTCTGATAGCATAACTGAATGTTATAAGAAATTCTATAGGATTGTGAATGAACTAATGTACTATGGAAGAGTCTTCAGTACATATGAGCTGAATGACAAATTTCTCAGATCTTTGACAAAGGATTGGGATACCAAAATAAGTGCCATTAGAGAAGTGGCCAAGTTAGCTGACATCTCCCCTCCAACCTTGTTTGGAAAATTGCTATCATATGAAATCCAATTGATGCCTAGGAAGGAGGAAGAAAGAAATACAAAAGGTGAGCATAGATCTGTGGCTTTCAAAGTTGAAGCCACTAGAAACAAAGGGAGGATATCTTCATCTCCTCTTAAGGAAGCTACAGAAGACATAACAGAAAATTCAGATAGTCAGAAATCAGGGAGCAGTGATTCAGATGCTGACTTTGCTGCCTTTACAAGACAGTTTCAAAAGTTCTTGAAAAAGAAGCAGTGGAAGTCCAGACCCTCCACATCACAGCCAGTGGATGATTACTATCAGAAGAGAAAATCCTCAAGAAAGGAAAGGAACAGATCTAAGCCCAGCAAAGCTACAACATCAAAAGTCGTTTACTATTGCTGCAATAAGACTGGACATATGGTAGTTGAGTGTCCAGAGAAGAGAAAGGAGTCAGTAGACAGAAAGAAGACTCAACACAAGGGAAAGAAGGAGAAATCTTTTGTTACAAAGAAAGATAAGAGTCTTTCATATCAGTCCTCTTCAGAATCAGAATCTGAAGCAGAAGCATACATAGGATTGTATGCAGCCAGTGATGAAGAGGAGTTTATGCAATTAATAAACTCCATCCATGATCAAGAAGACCAAGAATGCATGGGTCTGATGGCTGAGTCAGAAGATAACCAATGCCAGGATCAGCCTGGTCCTAGTAAGGTACAAAATGATTCTAGCACTTCTGATATTAGTACTGGTTCAGAGTCAGATTCATCTACATCAAGTGATGTGAATGCGTCTGAATCTGAAGGTGATATTCATCAATTGATGGATGAATATAGGAACTTATTGGAGGCTCTTAAGAAAAGCAAAAAACTGACCAAAACTCAGGCTCAGGAAATTGCTGATCTTAAGTTGGTTGTATCAGACTTGAAAAAAGAATTGGATCAAAAGTTGAATGAGGTTGCCAAACTGAAAACAATAACTATGATTCAGATGGGCACAATCACATACAAATCTGATCAAATTAAAAGTCTGGAGGCCAGACTTCAAGTTGAGAGGAACTTAGTGGCTAGTTACTCTAAGCCAAAATCTGACCTACCCTTAATAGATGAGTTTGTAGCTCAAAAGGGTAAGGCGGGCTTGGGCTTTAAAGGTAACAATAGAGCTGACCAATTCAAAAGAAAGGGCAAAGCTCCAGTTCAACCACAAAACTCCAAAGTCCCTATGATGTTTAGAAAAGTGCAATTGTCTTCTAATAGATATGATCATGAACACATTCATAATCATAAGAAGATTGAGTTTATGAATGACAAGGCTGTAAATGCCAATAAGTCATTCTATGACAATAAACCCCATTTTCCAAGGAAACCTATGGGTATAGCTGCAGCAGCACCAGCACAAGTCAAGAATTTTCCAGACTACAGAACTGCTAAGAATGTATCTAGATCTTGATACAACAAATATGATTGCTGGTGCTGTGGCAAAGTAGGCTATTTTGCTTTGGACTGCTGGCATAATACAAGTGTTAGGAAGAACACCAATCTACCAGTTAGAGGAGTTGCTAAAAGACTTGATATGAATGGAGCTAACTGGAACCAAGGACCCAAGACATTCTTGGGCTCTAAGGTAAAGTAATTTTGTGTTGCAGGAAAGTCCAAGTGGCCATGCCCCTATATGGTACTTGGACAGTGGTTGTTCCAGACATATGACTAGAACAAAGGGGCTACTGAAGGACTACTCTTCTGTCAAGAATGGGCCTAAAGTTATCTTTGGTGGATCTGAAAGAGGAATCATCAAAGGATACATTTCTTCAAATAAAATTACCATTACTCAAGTGGCTTATGTAAAAGGTTTGAAACATAACCTCATCAGCATAAGCAAGCTGAGTGATCTAGGATATGACATTTCATTTATAAAGAATGGATGTCATATCAAGAGGTCAAGTGATCAAGTGGTCATATTGACTGGAAATAGAAAAAGAAATGTGTATTGTCTTAATTTTGGGTGTGAGAACAAGGCTTCTTCTATCTGTCTTGTAGCTGATGAGAGAGCCTCACATTATGTCAAATGGCATAAGAGGTTAGCTCATCTTAACTACAAGACAATTGGCCAACTCTTTAGCAAAGAGTTAGTGAGGAATGGTCCTCAAGTTAAGTGTTTGAAGGATGGGATATGTTCAGCTTGTCAAAAGGGCAAGCAGACAAAATCCTCCTTCCATAGCCTTGAATACAAGGATTCAGTTAGGTGCCTATACCTACTGCATATGGATCTATTTGGTCCTATGCCAGTTCATAGTCTAAGTAGGAAGGTCTACACTTTTGTGGTGGTAGATGACTATTCTAGATATACATGGGTATTCTTTCTGAGACAGAAATCAGAAACCCCAAGTGTTTTACATTGTTTTATCAAACAGATTCAGAATGAATTAAACAGTACAGTGGTCAAACTCAGAAGTGACCATGGTACTGAATTTCAATCTGAAAGTATGATAAGACTATGTGAAGAATTTGGGATTTTTCAAGAATTCTCCTCACCAAGAACACCATAGCAAAATGGAATTGCTAAGAGAAAGAATAGAACATTAATAGAAGCTGGTAGAACTCTATTGAGTGACACTTCTCTCCCAGAATATTTTTGGGCTGAGGCAGTAAACACTGCATGTCATGTAATCAATAGGGCTACTATCACCAAGAACCACAAAAAGACTCCCTATGAGATTGTGAAGGGTAGAAAATCAAATCTATCCTACTTTAGGATCTTTGGCTGCAAGTGCTATGTACTTAACAATGGCAAGTCTTATTTGACCAAGTTTGCTGCCAAATCCCAAGTAGGGATATTTGTTGGGTACAACATCAATAGTAAGGCTTATAGAATCTACAACTTAACTACACAAGTTGTAGAAGAGCCTATACATGTTTTGTTTGATGAATCAAGATTAATCAACTGTGAGTTGCCTTGTAGTTCATACAGTCCAACAGGTATAAGCAAAAGAATGGACAAGCTTTCCATTGCAGAAGGTTCAACTGCAAATGAACAAGTGGAAAATGATGGTTACAGTCTAGGGGGAGTCAATGACTCTATAGAAGCTGATGACTCCCAAGAAGTGCAGCATAATGAAGGGACTAGAAATGATCAACCAGAAGGAAATCTACCTCCAGCTATAAGACATCTTAAAGACCAGCCAGCAAATCAGATAATAGGGGATCCAAGACAAGGAGTGCAGACTAGAAGCAGAAATCCAAGCACAGTCTTGCACTCAAGTTTTCTGTCACAATTGGAGCCTAAGAAATTTGAAGAAGCCATCCAAGACCAACACTGGATTAATGCTATGCAAGAGGAGCTTAATCAATTCAGAAGGTGCAAAGTCTGGGAGCTTGTTCCTAAACCAAAAAACAACAACATCATTGGAACAAAGTGGATATTTAGGAACAAGTTGGATGAAAGTGGAGTAATTGTAAAGAACAAAGCAAGACTGGTTGCTAAAGGATATAGGCAGGAAGAGGGAATAGATTTTGATCAGACATTTGCCCCAGTAGCAAGATTGGAGGCAATCAGAATGTTTCTTGCCTATGCTGCATACCAAGGCTTCAAGGTATACCAAATGGATGTGAAGTCAGCATTTCTGAATGGAGATCTAAAAGAAGAAGTCTATGTGGAGCAGCCATCAGGTTTTGTAGATTCTCTTAAACCTGGTTATGTTTTTAGACTTAGGAAAGCTTTATATGGGTTAAAGCAAGCCCCAAGGGCTTGGTATGAAATCTTGTCTACTTTTCTTATTGAGAACAAATTCTCAAGAGGCAAAATAGACAAGACTCTATTCCCAAGGGAGTCTAAAGGCCAGATAATCTTAGTCCAAATCTATGTAGATGACATAATCTTTGGGTCTACAGAGAACAACCTTTGCAAGAAGTTTGCCAAACTTATGCAAGGGAAGTTTGAAATGAGCAGTATGGGGGAACTTAAGTTCTTCTTGGGACTCCAAGTGAGACAGACTGATGATGGCTTGTCCATATCCCAGTCTAAGTTCACCAAAGAGTTAATCAAGAAATATGATATAGAATCATCCTCTACCATGAAAACTCCTATGGGAACAAGTATGTCTATATGCAAAGACGATGCAGGTAAGCCTGTAGATGAGTCTTTGTATAGAGGAATAATTGGTTCTCTATTATACCTCACAGCTAGTAGACCTAATATTATGTATGCTACCTGTGTCGGTGCTAGGTACCAGGCATGCCTTAAAGAATCTCATTACACTGCTGTTAAGAGAATTTTGAGATATCTAAAGGGCACACTTAATCTAGGCCTTTGGTACCCTAGGAATGGAGATTTTCAACTAATAGGTTATTCAGATGCAGATTTTGCAGGCTGTAGAGAAGATAGAAAAAGTACTACAGGTACATGTCAATTTCTGGGAGTAAGGTTGATATCATGGAGTAGTAAGAAGCAGACTAGTGTGGCAATATCCACTGCTGAGTCTGAGTATATTGCAGCTAGAAGTTGCTGTGCCCAGCTACTGTGGATTCAGCATCAGCTAAGAGATTATGGTATCCTGGTAAGTAAAACACCTTTATTATGTGATTCTAAAAGTGTTATTTCTATTGCAAACAATCCTGTTTCACATAGTAGGACTAAGCACATAGAAATAAAATACCATTTTCTTAGAGAACATGTAGAAAAAGAAGACATCTCATTAGAATTTGTTAAGACAGATTATCAAATTGCAGATGTATTTACTAAGCCTTTGGATGAAACAAAATTCAATAAATTTAAAATTGAATTAGGCAGTCTAACTATAGATTAGTTTACCAAATTTGGCTAAGTAAGTTTGTCGACACAACTAGAGAAGTGTTGTCGACTTATTTAGAATTTGTGTCGACATACCGAATAGGTGTCGACACAGAAATTCTGCTCTTTGACAACTTAAGATTTATGTCAACACATCATCAATTGCTATCGACACATACCAGTCAACATACTTGTCGAGACATTACAAGTATATGTCGACACATTTTGTCTGTGTCGACACAATTTGACTATTTTTGCCCACCTTTTGATCTTCTTGGCATAGAAGGGTATAAATAGGTCACAGACGTATTCTATCGACACGTTCACCAGGGTTTCGAGACAAAATCCTTGTGTCGACAATATTTCTTCTCTCTTCCCAAGCTTTCTCAACGATTCAATGGCGCCCAAGATAGAATATTCCATCAACGAAGGCTATGAATTGGTTAGGTATGCATTCAACGATGCTGCTTTAGAGATCAAGATGGTGGTGTCTCTCCTCATAGACAACGGACTCGAATTCCTTGTCTCAGAACCCACCAAAATCTGGAAAAAGGAAGTTCTTGAGTTCTACACCAATGCATCCGTGGATTCAACTGGCCTGAAAATCAAATCAACCATCCATGATGAGAGAGTCAAGGTGACTCGGAAAAGATTAACTAGATTCCTTCACCTTCCAAGGATACATGATGAAGAGGAGGTTCCAGCCTCTCAAACAAGGCAAACACTTCAGTGGTGTGGACTGGATCCCACCTTGAAGATTGGTGCTGCCTTCAATCGAAAGGGAATGAATAATCAGGGCAAATTTCTATCTGAACTGATCGGAAAGGTGGTGTTGTGCAAGACCGGTGGACATGATAGGATCTCAGCCTGCATGTTCAACCTAATGTTTAGGATTGTATTTCACATTCCCACCAACTAGTCTGCAGTTGTGTATGACAAAATCAAGGAGGCAATCAAGAAGCTAAACATGGCTAGAATACTGAGCCTGTATCTAGCTGGAATCATTCCAGAAGTGCTACAACAACTACCTGGCTCAAAGATAAATCACATGAGGAGAATGAATATGCGATTATTCTCCAGGTGGGATAGGGTTCTATCTAAGGATTTGCCTGATGAAGACAGGCAGGAGCCAGCTGAGAAGTCTCCAGCTCATGATCTCACTGAGCTTGGTACTGAAACAGTTCAAGTTCAGAAAGAACAGACTATAGAGCAAGATCAACATCAGGCTAGTACTATCCAAGTTCCAAGACAAGTACCTGAACAGGTTAAGGGGGAGCCTCATACTGTACTAGCAGAAGAAGCAGGAAGGCTTGACTTATCAGAAGATATAGACACTGCTAGACTAGATGATTCTACTGAAAGAATCAATGTTTCATCAGCTCCACAAACACCAAAGGAATACACAATGGATGATCTATTTAATGAGGCTGTTGAAACAACAGATAAAGATGACACCCTAAGGTTTGAGGGTGAGCAAGCTACTGATGAGGGGGTGCCAGGTGCAGATGAGAGGGAGCCCCATGTTGCTGATAAAGAAATACCTACCTCACTATAAGAGAGAGTTCAGATTGAAAGTACTTCTGCCTCAGAGAATGAAGAGATTCAGGAGGCTAAGAAAAGGAAGCTCATGGTCTTCAAGAGAAGGAGCCATAGCTATAAGAAAGCACTTCAAACACCAACATCCACCTCTACTGATTTTGATTATGCAAAGTTTCTGGTCAATCTCCAGATGAAAATGGATGAACAGAGTTTGACTTTAGAAAAATATGTTGATGAAAGTCATAAAACTCTTCAGTTTGATCTGGCTCAAGATATTAAGTCTATAAGATTTTAAGTCAATCAACACAAAAGTGAAATGACAGATTGCTTCCACAAAGGGGGAAATGTTGTAGTGTATCTGGCCAAACAACATGTAAAGATGAAGCAAGAGGTGGATGCTATAGCTGTCAACCACGGATACATTCTTGAAAATCAGAAAATGCTAAATGAAAATCTTACAACTTCCAATACAGATATTCTCGCTCATTTTCACACTACCCTGAATAAATTGACTGCAGCTAGGGCAGCTGAAATGCTAGAATATGATACTAAGTTCAAGGCTGCATTAGACTCAGTTCAAACTGCAATAACCACTTCTCAGAAGACAATTACTGAACAGCTTCAAAAATTGAAGCCATTCTTCAAAGATGGAATAAATTATCTGGATGGGCAAATTAGATTTCAGAAGGGAGATCTAAGAGATCATGTATCAAGAGAAGTCCTAAAGGGGGAGAGGGTACTTATTCATGCTGGCTCAGAACATGCCAAGTGGGTCACTAACAGTGTCAGAGCCACATTGGGATATCCACCCCTTTGTGATGATGATAACTTGGCAGAGTCAGGAGTATAACAACAAGATCTACTTGAAGGTAACCAACCAGAGGTTGCCCAAGTCATATACCCCCCTGCTGATTTTGACATGATTCATCAGCAAGTGCAAACAATGTATAGTCCTCCAGAGGAGGTTACAAATGTTATGCTTGGAAAAGTGGACATGTCTGAAGCTGCTATCAAGGCTCAGCAAGAGGCTCAACTTTCAAAGAAGAGATTTAGAGAGCAAGCTGAACTAAAACCAGATTTTGAACAGTGGAGCCCTACCTTTAGTAACATTATCCTAACTGCCTGGAAGGTTGTAAAGGATCAAGTTCATGAAAGAGGTAAGTGGTACAGTGAACAAGAATGGCAAAAGCATGAAGCCATGCAGGAGGCTATAGTTCAGTTCAAGAAGGAAGGCAAAGAGTGGAAAGCTACCTCCTGATGCTCAGGAGCCTAGCAAGTACTTCCCTAAGCCCTATCATTACTTTGAGAGAAAGAGACTGAAGCTCAGAAGATAGATGATCTAAAAGGCAAAAAGCCCATGGAAGAAACTGAACCTTCTGTGCAGGCACAAGTACAACCAGGAAAAGGGATTGTTATAAAGGAGCCTGATCATTCTTAGTCTAAGATGTCTAAGTTTTAGTTTAACAGATGTGTAATGATTAGTTTAATGTAACAATCAGTGTAAAACATTTTGTAACAAACATTTTGAAATAGTACACAAAATCTTGCTCTATAATTAATTTTTCTGTACATCTGTTATTCGGTGATGAATCTGTGCTAATGTTTGGTTTATTAATATTCTCTGTAATGTTAAGCTTTTATACATCATCATTTTTATTTTCATAAGTGGTGTATATCATTAGCTAATATGGGTTATGACTTCTCCAAATAGGGGGAGATTGTTGGGTACATTGGAAAATGTGTACCTGATTTGGAGAAGCCTAACTTAGCATAATGGTATACATCAAGGTGTATTTGATGTTGTTTTAAGTTAATATGTGCAGGATCAGAATGTGCAACATGGCATGTAAATTTCTCTAAGTCCATGTGTCGACACCAGAAAATGTGTCGACACTTTAGAAAGATTGTGTCGACACTTGAAGGAGGCTGTGTCAACACAGAGAAAAAGAGTCGACATCAACTGTGTCGACACAAGGAGGCTGTATCGACATACAGAGGCAGATGTCGACAACAGCTAAGTCGACACCCGAAGATAGAGTCGACACAAATAATGTTCAGAATCTACATGAATTGTGTCGACACACAAGACTTGTGTCGACACATAGCAGAATCAACAACAAGTTGGTGGCTGAAGTAATTGTGTCGACATACAACTATCTTTGTCGACACATTCTCAAGAAGTTGTGTCAAGAAGCTGTGTCGACATTGAGGCAATCATGTCGACATCTCAAAGGACTGTGTCGACACTTAATCAAATTGTGTCGACATATTTTAACAATTGTCTCGACACACTTTGATAGATTGTCTCGACACTTTCTGACAGAAGCAAAGACTCCTTGGCAGTATGAAGACATGAAAGCTGTGGGTCTCTACAGGTTAACTGAAGTGATTGACACAGAAAGAAGTTTGTTAGGAACCGGACTAGCCGGTTACCAGGAGTGAAGGCTATAAATAGACGAATGGTGTCAGTTGAAAGGAAGTAACAAGACAAAAAACAACACAAAGTGAATATAGAGATTACAAAAAGAAGAAGATCTTTGCAGATCTAAGAAGACATTCTGATTGAACTATCAAAATTTGTCAAAGTAGAATTCATTCAAGAATTTTGAAGTATCTTCAAGGGATTTGGATAGAGAGAGATCCAATCATAAGAAGGCAAGAAGAAAGTTGTCTCAGATTTCTAAAGAAACAGGTTCTGAACTTAACTGTCAAGAAGATTCAGATCCAATTCTGAAATCTAAGGTGGAAGCAGCTGATCAGTATATTCCAAAGAAGATCAACTCATCTAAGTTCAGATTCAAGAAGTTTTGAAGAAAACAAAGGTCTAGTTGATTTCATTCATCAGATTTATCAAGAAGCTGATCAAGAACTGTCTTGTTCCTCCT
Source organism: Platanthera zijinensis (assembly GCA_039513925.1). Taxonomy (NCBI): domain Eukaryota; kingdom Viridiplantae; phylum Streptophyta; class Magnoliopsida; order Asparagales; family Orchidaceae; genus Platanthera; species Platanthera zijinensis. Next base: position 44,974,944 of record CM077097.1, read on the forward strand.
CTCTCATCAGGAGCGAGATACAATTATATTTTGTATTCAAATCTTGTAGGATCTATTAGTAGATCTGAGTTGTAAGCCTAATTTATAAAGGCTGAGTGTAGGAGAGACATTCTCTGAGTTATAGGTCTTGAAGAAAGACTGAGGTAGGGCTGAATTGCTTGAGCTGTAGGAGTGTGGACTCACTCTGAGTTGTAGGAATCCATTTGGATTCTGAGCTGTAGGATCTGAGGATCTGAGTTAAAGAAAGGAGTTTGGCTGAATCTAGCATACTGCTAGATAGGCGAAGGGGGAAAGTGGATGTACCCAGACCCTGGGGAACCACTATAAATTCTGGGTGCAATCTGTGATGTTTAACTCTAGATTGTGTGATTGTGTTTGCTAGAGTAGTTGCTGAAATTATACAAAATAGTTTATAATTTGTGAGTCATTCTGCCCTAAGTTTGAAAAGAAAATAAGAACCTATTCACCCCCCCCCCCTCTAGGTGTCTAGGTAATCTTGAAAGTAAAACTATCAATAGAGAAAAAATTAAACGCACTTAATGAAAGGAAAAAAACACTAAAGGAGAACTAAAAGCAGCTAAGTAGAGAGCATAAAAGAAACTATTACAACAAAGGATTAGAACGATGAAATGGAAATGCACTCGATCGAGAATCACCTCGGCTAATGTCAATTAAAAAGTCAATAAATAAACCTAAACTTAATAGTGGAAAGGTCCCTGGCCGTGGAGGTTCCTAAATCTTGAACACGCTTCTCTCGAAGTCGTGCCCAACTGAGTTTAGGAAGGTCCGATTGACTCTCGTCTAAATCGGAGGCCTAAAGCTCGCTTTACGCGGTGAACCCCACTATTAGATTTTACTCCAATCCGGGAGATTTGGATGTCTGCCTCTCTCGAGGGGTGCGTACAACTCTCTTTACTCTTGAATGCTCACTTAAAACTATCAGCCTCTTGGCTAGCCAAGAATGGAAGCTAAATTGGAAAATATATATTTATAATATAATTCCAAATGAGAAAAATCAAGAGTAATTCGAAGGCCTAAACCCTAAAAAGAAAAGGTAAATTAAATGCATCATAACTTAATCACTCGAACCTCGGATCATCAAGATCAAGTACATGGAGGATTAGTTACTCATAGTGAAGTGGAGGAGGGGGATGAGTAGTAAAGCATTAAGAACACAAGGTAAAAAGAGCACTTTTATTAATTTTAAAGAGAGCTACAATAACTTGAAATGGAAATTACAATTGCATGAAATGAAAATCCTATTCTAGCCCTACATTAAGCAACAAGAGAAAGAGCATAGATTATAACAAAAGCTATTACAATAGCTAAAACTAAACTAGGGTTAAGAAAAACTATTGGAACCCCATGTTTAATTTGGGCTAGGTTCACTCCTAGGTTGTTTGACCCACTTGTATAGCTAGGGTCAAAGTCTAGGTCTAAGTTAGTCTTAGTAGAGCAGACCTCATAAAGACCAGCATTGGACTTCATTTCAAAGACCAAGACTCAAAAGTAATCTGTGAATCTGATATCAGTTTGACTTTTATCAAACTCAGCTCGAAGATCGTCGATCTCCGATCGATGATCGCAGAGGTAAAATCTCTGAGCTAAGCCTGACGATCTCAGAACTCAGATCGACGATTTCCAGTCTCAGCTTGACGATCTTCTATCTCGGCTCTGCGAATATTTATCTGTGTTCAACTACCTTATTGCGCAACTATATTGAAGATTTCATTCATATTTTCTCAAGGCTATTTATGGAATCAAATCTCTGGTAGTTAATGCTGATGTTATCAAGGCTTATAGCTATTTCTATTGCAGCATTAACTACAGGTTTTCACAAAGTTATTATATTGTCTTATATGCCAAAGACAGTTGAGGAAATCATTTATTGCAGATATTGTAGCTGTTTTCTCTCCTCAATTCCTGCAGAATAATTAAAGGAATGTTTTTGAAATTCAAGTCAGGAATTTAATATCCTACAAAAAGAAGAAGGCTGTCAATTCTATTACAGAAAGAGACACACAAAGAAAGACAGAAAATCATTCCTTCTAATATCCTAAAAACATTCTGAAGAAGATCTTCATCAGTTTTCTCATTCTGTCAGTGCTCTGAAGAAGAAGCAAGAAGAAAAACTTTTACAAATCATGAGTCTATTTGTTCTTCTCTTCCAAGACCTTGCTAAGACATTCCAGCACCATCTATCTAAAGCTCCTAGACCAAGTCTCTCAGTGGAAGACCTACTCAGCCTGTGAAAAGCTTCCCAGCCTGAACCCTTCTACATCCCAGGGGAAGCTTTGATAACATCTCTGAATCTACAGTCTTCTCATTGTTTTGAGAAAAGAAGACTTTCATAACTCTCTCATCCCCACTTCTGTACAGGGTTTTAATTCCCTTCAAAATTATTTCAGTTCACAAGTCTCCTTTCAAAAGACTTGGGTTGGTTTTTGGGCACCTGATCAAAAGCTCATTGGTGGAAGTCACCTAATCAAAACCTGTAGTGGATTCCTACCAAGGGTGGTAGAAGAGTGGATGTACCCAGTTGGGGAACCACTATAAAATTCTTGTGTTGTCTGGTTATGCTTTCTGTGTTCTTGTGTGCTTGTGTTGTGGTTAGATTAGCTTAGTTTATTGGCTTTTATCTTTACTGTAAAGATAATTTTTTATAACTCTATCCCCCCCCCATAGAGTTATTAAGAGTTTATCACCCCTTTTTTCTTTCAATTGGTATCAGAGGGAGGTTGGGTATTCTTATATAGGCTAACACCTAAACAAACCAAGACCTCCAAATAAGCTCTGAATAATTATTTTTGTGTTTTTAATTTATCTGATACCATGGCACAAAAAAAGGAATACACTAGCACAAGACATCCAGTGTGTAACTTGTTAAAGTTCACTATCTGGAAGGTAAGAATCAAGTTGTACATGAACTCTATTGATGAAGATATTTTCAATTCTATCTTAACAGGACCACCATAACCAGGATCTTCAACTCCCTCCACATCATCAGATTTGAGTTCAGTCCCACCTCCTAGGTTGACAGATGCTCAGAAGAAAGCCAAGATTGCTGATGCTAAAGCCATGAACATATTGGCTCAGACTATGTCAGATGACATCTTTCAGAAGGTGGCTGAGTGCACCTCTGCAAAAGCAATCTGGTATTCACTCAACTAGATGGTTGCTGGCTCAGCAGATGAGAGTAAAGATAGAAGATCAACTCTCATCTCACAATATGAGAATTTCAAGAAAGATAAAGCTGAATCTGTTGGTGACATGTACAACAGACTAAGCTCCATCATCAGTGAGCTGAAGACATTGGCCAAATACATCTCTCTCACATAGGTAAATGACAAGATCCTAATGTGCTTCCCAAGCTCATGGGACACCAGGATCTGGCCAATCAAAGAGGCAAGAAGCTTGAATGAGATTTAAACTGAATCTCTCCTGGGAAAGCTCGAATCTTATGAGCAGTTAATCAAGTCCAGAGAAGCTGTAGAACAAAGGACTCCTCCTCCAGTAAGGAAAGAACAATCCATTGCATTCAAGGCTGTTGAAGAGACTCAAGCTCCAATAGTCAATGAAGAGCCAATGAGTCTCTTGGCCAAGAGTTTCTTTAAAATGGAAAGGAAGGACTTCAGGTGGAAGTTATCCAGAAATGACAGCAAGCCCAGGTATGACAAAACCCCCACTAAAGAAGTAGTGTGTTTTGGATGAAGGAAACCAGGGCACTTCATGTCTGAATGTCCTTAAAATCAAAAGAAAGAAAGAAGAAGAGAGAAGGAATCAAGAAGCAAGCATTACAGCAAGCCCTCTTCTAACAAGCACAAAAAGAAGGATAAAGGATTTGTGGTTGATATATGGAGTGATACAGAAGATGAATCCACATCTTCAAGCTCCAACGAAGAAGAAGAGGAGGCAAAGGCAAAGGAAGTTTGCCTCATGGCAATTGATGCTAGCAGTAGCAGATCAGATACAGATAAATCTGATAATGAAGAAAACATGTCAGCTGAAGATCAGGTATTAGCATCTTTTGATTTTGAATCTGATGAATTTAAATTTGAATTTAAAAATTTATGCTTAGATTTGATAAGATCTGATAAGGAAATCAAACTTCTTAGAGAAAAATAAAATGATCTAGATAAAATCACTTCTGAAAATGCTAATCTATCTAATGAACAAAATTCTGCAAATGAACAAATCATCTTTCTGAAATCTGAACTTAGCAAAGCTAAGATATTAGAAGAATCATTGAAGAAATTGAAATGAAATGAATATTACGGTGAGGAAACCTGACAGAATAGTAGAACCGGGGGAACAGATCAGGCCAATGATCAAGAGATGATGAAAACGTGTCATAAAGACACTGGCGAGTTGAGGCTGTTTCTTTGAATTTAGGGTAGAACTAAAATTTGTTAGTTCCTCGAAGTAGGGGTGTGGTTCGGTCCTGGCCGGGAAAAGGATCCAGCATATTAAATGCTAGAAGTAATAACTACAGACTAGGATTAAGAGCTTCATCCAGTGAACCAACCCTAATCCAAAAGAATCATCTTTCTAAACCTGTAAATTTTGTTTCTGATAAAGGAAAGAAAAACACTGAACAAGTTAATAAGGTTAATGAATTTCTTGAACAAATTGAAACTAAGAACAAACTTTAAAACAAGAAGAATAATAAAAGTAATAATGTTCAGCAGTTATCATCGAACTCAGATCGACGATATATGAACAGATCGTCGACCTCAGAACGACGATCTCTGAATGCAAATTTCAGTAATAATCATTCTTCAATCTACGATCGATGATACCAGTATGGTTCGTCGACCATAGATCGACAATTTTGGTGCCCCAAGAATGAATATCTTCATTCTTCGAGCAGAGATCGAAGATCTCATCCAACATTGTCGAGCTTAGATTGACGATCCAACTAGAAATCATCGATCCTAGATCCTAACAACAGAAACCTAAATTTTAATAGCAACATTAATCCTTTTAACCAATGGATAATAGAACAAAGAAGATATCATCCCAAAGGTTAAAAAAATCAACCTGAATGTTCTTTCATTTCTAGTTACAGTTATGTAAATCAACAAGGACCTAAGGTTACCTGGGTTAAGAACAACTAACGATCATCCTTGCAGGTAAAGAGCTGCCCAGCATTTAATCAACAATGGTATCTGGACAGTGGTCGTTCCAAGCATATGACAGGCAGCAAGGACAACTTAAGTGATTACAAGTCCAAGCTGGGACCAAAGGTTATCTTTGGTGATTCAAACTATGGCCAGACCAAAGGCTATAGTAAAGTCAAGATTGGAGCAGTGACTTTCAAGAAGGTTGCTTATGTAAGTGGTTTGAAGCATAACCTCATCTCAATAAGTCAACTTTGTGATGAAGGTTATCAGGTTACTTTTAACTCTAGCTCTTATATTATTTCATCTAAAGAAAACAAACCTGTTTTAATTGGCAATAGACAAGGAAACATTTACTTAGTACATTTTCAATCTGCATCTTTTGACATATGCCTGCTTAATATAGTTAGTAATCAAATTATTTTATGGCATAACAGACTAGGTCATGTTAATCTGAAAAACATTGTTAAGCTATCTAAATACAACCTTGTTAGAGGCTTACCTTCAGCTTCCTACAAGAAGGAAGGCCTATGCAGGGCTTGTCAATTAGGCAAGCAAACTAAATCTAGTTTTAAGTCAATTAATAAGAGTGATTCACCTAGGATCTTGTACCTGCTATACATGGACCTTTTTGGACCTATTGTTGTACAAAGCCTAGGAGGGAAATCTTATACTCTAGTTGTTGTAGATGACTTCTCTAGATTCACCTGTGTGTTCTTTCTGAGATCTAAGGAAGATACCTTTAAGGTTCTTACAGATTTTCTCAAGACCATACAAATTGAGTACTCTACTCATGTTGCATTGATCAGAAGTGATCATGGCACTGAGTTTGACTCTCTTATTATGCATGAGTTTTGTGAGAAGGAAGGTATCAGACACTATTTCTCAGCTCCTAGAACTCCTCAACAAAATGGGGTAGTTGAAAGGAAAAAATAGAACACTCATTGAAGTTGCAGGTACATTACTTGTAGATGCTTGCATGTCTCAATCCTATTGGGCAAAGGCAGTGAGCACAACAAACTATGTCCTGAATAGAAGTTTGATACATAAACTAAAGCATAAGACTCCCTATGAATTACTCAAAGGGAAGAAACCTATAATCACCTATTTTAAAATATTTGGTTGCATATGATATATTCACAATAATGACAAGAAATACACTAGAAAATTTAAAGTAAAGGCTACAGTGGGAATCTTTCTACGATATTCCCAAGTCAGCAAAGCTTATAGGGTGTTTAATAAATCTACCTTAAAAATTAAAGAATTTATGCATGTTTCATTTGATGAAGCTAACATGTTTTATAAGGAGAAAGAGAATTCTACCAATAAATCTTTGCGGGTACCTCACTTGTGTAAGAAATTGAATGACTTAAACCTTACTCCAAAGGTTGTATCACATCCCTCTCCACAAGCTAATGAAGACAATAAAGAAGAAACTATGGAAGCATCTGAACTTTCCCCAACAGCAGAAGTAATTCCATAAGAAGAATTCACTCCAATTGTTGTTGCTAAACAAACTCCACAATCTGATTTTTTTCACACTTAGGGATCACCCTAGATCCCAAGTAATTGGAGACGTGTTAGTAGGTGTACAGATAAGGCATCAACTCAACCATGATGTGATGCATGCTTGTTTCCTCTCTCAAATTGAGCCTCAATACATAACTGATGCTGAGCAAGATCCCCATTGGATCATTGCAATGCAAGAGGAACTAAATCAATTTGAGTGATATAGAGTTTGGGACTTGGTTCCAAGGCCTAAAGGTTATCCAGTAATTGGAACTAAGTAGGTTCAAGAATAAGCTTGACGCCAAAGGTGTGATTGTGAGGAACAATGTTAGGCTTGTTGCTCAAGGATATAGGCAATAGGAAGGCATTGACTATGATCAAACATTTGCCCCCGTTGCCAGGCTAGAAGCTATAAGGATATTTCTGGCTTATACTGCATTCAAGAAGTTCAAAGTCTACCAAATGGATGTCAAGAGTGCATTCTTAAATGGAGAACTTAAAGAAGAGGTCTATGTTGAACAACCTCCAGGTTTTGTTTCTCCAACTCATCCCTCCTTTGTTTTCAAATTGCATATAGCTCTCTATGGTTTAAAGCAATCTCCAAGGGCTTCATATGAGACCTTAGCTAGCTTTCTTTTAGAGCATGGTTTTTCAAGAGGCATGGTAGATAGAACTCTTTTTACAAAATTGCATCATGATAAAATTTTAGTAGTACAAATAAATGTAGATGACATTATATTTGGTTCTATTGATCCCAAATTGTGTAAAAGATTTTTTGATCTAATGCATTCCAAATTTGAGATGAGTAGCATGGGAGAGCTATCTTATTTCCTTGGTCTCCAAGTGAAACAATCTCCTGATGGAATTTTCATCTCCCAATCTAAATATGCTAATGAGCTTATTAAGAAATTTTGGATGGCTGATTCCTCCCCTATAAAGACTCTCATGGCTGCCAATGCTATATTAGACTCTGATGAACATGAAAAACCTATTGATCAGACCAGGTATAGGGCCATTGTTGGATCCCTACTATATCTAACAACAAGCAGACCAGATATCATGTTTGCTACATGTTTATGTGTTAGGTTCCAGGTAAACCCTAAAGAATCTCATCTTATTTATATAAAAAAGGATTTTAAGATATATAAAGGGTTTTCCTAATCTAGGACTTCGGTATCCAACAGGGTCAGAGTTTGAGTTGACTTGATTTTCAGATACTGGCTATGCATGATGTAGAGTGGACAAAAAGAGAACTTCAGAAACTTGCCAGTTCTTGGGTGATAGACTTGTTTCCTGGTTTTGCAAGAAGTAAACTTTTGTATCAACATCAACTGCTGAAGCTGAAAATATGGCTGCTGGAAGTTGTTCACAGATTTTGTGGATACAAAACCAACTCTTAGATTATGGTTTCAATATAAATAATTCAACCATTTTCTGTGATAGTACAAGTGCAATATCTGTAGCACATAATCTAGTGCATCATTCTAGAACAAAACATATAGATATAAGACATCATTTCATTATAGATAATGTAGACAAAAAGAAAATTAATCTTGACTTTATCTCCATTGATTTTCAAAGAGCAGACATTTTCACCAAACCCCTGGATGAAAAGAAGCACCTATTCTTTCTGAATCAGCTTGGAATGATCAATAGGAAGGATTAATTTAATTTTTCTTTCTTAGGTTTTGGATCTGTTCCTAAATCGTCGAACGGAGATCGACGATCTTCGAACTGATCTTGAGCTAAATCGTCGACCTGAGATCGACAATAACTCTTTGAAGTAAAAATCGTCGACCAGAGATCGACGCCTTTACTTCAAAAGATAAATCGATGACCTAAGATCGACGATCTATTTTCCCTCTTCAATCTGAGACCGACGATAATATTTAAATAAAAATCTATCGTCGACATGAGATCGAGGTTTTTCTTTATTTATCGTAGGACAGAGCCCGACTCTTCATATTTTGAAAAACCTATATTAAGGGTTTATCGTCATGCTCTATCCCGCGCTTTCAATTTCCCCTCCTGCACTTGATCTTGTGTTTTCCCTTGCAGGTTTCTAATGGCGATTCTGGTGGCTATCCTGTCAGCAACGAAATTTGACGCAGGGTTCGACATCGATTTCGATTCCTTCAGCCATTGCGATCAGATATTCAAGGATATGTTGCAGCTCTATGAAGTTCAAGGTCTGAGGAAGTTTATGTCAAAGAGAATCAAGTTACCAACCGTCGAAATTAAAGAATGGGTTTACTCTTCAACATGTCTAGATGAATCAACTATGCTTGGAACTATTTCTGGAAATCATGTTATTTTTAATTCAGTCATTATTTCTTAATTATTTGACTTGGTGAATGGAGGTGATAGTTTGGATCAAAACAGCTCTGAATATAGAACTATACTGGGAAGGGTGGGTCATCCTGATGAAGTGCCAGCAAAGCTGATGAAGAAGAACTTATCTGTTCAATATAAGTTCTTGGCTGATATTGTTGGTAAAGTGATGCTAGGAAAGCACTCTGCTCATGATAACATGAACAAGCAGCAGTTTGTTATTATGTCTGCTCTGGTTAATGGTAAATCAGTCAACTGGGCTTATTTATTCTTTGAATTGATTAGAAGGAAAAGTTCTAAGAAAGAGGTTTGCTTTAGGAGAATTTTGGGCATATTTCTCCAGGAAAAAGCTCCTGAATTGATGGTATCCCAGACCCAATTCATCAATGCCAGTAAGAGGTTAGACTCCTCTTTGTTTGGAAAGTTGGAGAGGACCATTCCTAGGCCTTCCAATGCCTCCAGGACTTCTAAGGATACAAGAGCTGATGCAGCTACTTCCCCAACCCCAAAAGATAATCCTCTTTCTGTCTCCTCCTTAGTTCCCTCCCAAATCCAATCCTCTCTAGTTCCTTCACCTCCACCTCCTGCTTTACCCATCCTCATCCATACCTATGCAGATAATCCTGCATCTCCTCAACCAGATCTTTCTACATCTCCTTATACAGATAATCCTGCATCTCCTCATGAAGATCATCCTGAAGATCCTCGTGTCTCCTCTCAGCACATTACTTCCCCCATCATTTATCCATCCTTATCCTCTCAGATTCCCTCTAACCCCATCCAAGAGGATGTTCCATCAACATCTTTTCCCTATGCTGTCCCTCCATCCTCATCTTTTCCTGAATTCACTCATACAGATTTCCCTTCTGTATTCTCAGTTTGCTCAAATTGTGGACATAAAACTCCTTACACATCCTCTGAGCCTGAAACCCTTTACCTCAATTTCTCAGATATAGCCAAAGATCTTATGCAATTCATTTCTCCTTCCTTAGAGCTTCTTATAGCACATGTTATAGCTCCTCTAACTGCCTCCATTAACACTCTTACCCATAGAATTTCTGCCCTTTCCTATGTCCCTTCTTCTAGGGGCTTGGAAATAAATTCGTCTGCAGCCAGGTAGGGGGAGATATCCAATGAAGAAGCTCCTATGCCTTCTCTAGCAGTAGTAGTTTCAACAGATATGCAGGAGGATGTCTCCTCAGATGATCAGATGGCTCTAGATACAGAAATTATTGATATTGATATTAATATAGAAGCAGTTCTTCCAGAAGTTTTGACTGTTGGTGATTGTTGCATCAATCCCACAGTGGATATCTTTGAGTTGTTGAGTTCTTCTACACACTTTTTCTAGATTTTCTTCCCAATTTTAAGTAATCCTCTTTTACTATTGTGTGTTGTACTCCCTCTCTAAGTCCTGAAGTTGTTAGACAACTAAAGGCAAGTTTTGTAGTTCCTCTGCAAGAACAGTCTGATGATCAGATGTCAAGATCTCATGGGTCATCCTATGTTTTGGATTATAGCCCTATTCCAAGTCTTGATGATCTCATTGCTCAAGATATTGCTATGGAAATTGAAGTAGTTCCTGCTGAAGTTATCCTTCCTCCAGCTGATAAGGAAGTTCCAAATGAAGTGATCACAGAGATTGATGCATTGTATGCATTTCCCCAAAGCTCATCTTGAAACATCCTGATTCGCGCTAGGCCCCTCGCACGAGTTTTGAGTCAAGAGACTTGGCTCGGGCTCGGGGCGCACTGGCAAAAGGTGTCTAGTGCGTTGAATGGAGTGTAGGGTTGAGTGATATCCAACGAATCGAAAGGAAATGGCCCAAGGGAAAATTGACGAGAATGGAAGTTGATACTCACTGATCGATGGGTAACGGGAATGATACTCGCCGATCGACGGGTATCGGGAATGATACTCGCCGATTCGACGGGTATCGATGGTCGATACCCGCCGGATTCAGAACTGCAGATTGGGAATTAGGTTAAGTGAAAGTCGATGAGAATGCCCGGCGATTCTCACCGATCGACGAGAATGCCCGACGATTCTCACCGATCGTCGAGAATGCCCGGTGATACCCACCGATCATCGAGTATCGCTGACTGATACTCAACACACTCAACGCCAGGATTTCCGATAAGTTGGTTAAGTGAAATTCGTCGAGTATCATTGTTGATACCCGACGAATTCGTCGAGAATGCAGGCCGATCGTCGAGAATGCTCGCCGATCGTCGAGAATGACGGTTGATTCCCATCGAATTTGACTTGTGCGTTTTCTTCGCCCAGGCAGATTCGCCGACTTGTACAGGCGGACCGAACCGGACTTTGGGATTCGTGCTGATGATGATTCCTTGGACCGGGTCACTTCAATATGACCCATTAGGGGCGGTCCAATGGGGCATTGACACGTGGAAGAAGGATTTAACCTAATACATCGGTTTATAGGAGGAGATAAAGCCGAACCCTAGATATCCTTGCCGATCGTTCTTGATGTCATCGTGGACCTCGCGAAATCGACGGAGCCAAGGGAAGCTGTCGGAGTTCCTAGAGGCGGCCTTCTCTCTCTCTCTCTCCTTCCTTTGTAGTTAAGAACAACTGCACCAAGCAAGAGATGTCGCAAAGAAGAATGACTAGATCCATGGCCGGAAATGGTGGTACCGCTGGAAACGAGGTGAGCTTCCTCCCCTCTCCCTTGGTGCTAGATCTGTAGTTAATATTCTAGGAGAGATATCGACTCCTTAGAGTCTCGATGGTGAGGAGGAGATTTCTTAGGGAAAAGCCATTCCTAGGTGGTTTTCTAGGCTTAGTCCCCTCCAACCTCTTCATTCTTCAAAGTGAAGATGAGAGAGAGATTCGTGAAGAAATATGGCTTCGTGAGGGTGAATAAGGGTGGAAGATTTTCTGGAGGAGTTTTTGGGAGATTGGTGCAAGGAGGAAGATGAACGGATGTCGTTCATCTCGCCTTAAGATGCGTGCAGAAATCTGTTTTCTACACGCAGCGACCTTCGTGGACAATTTCGGGGGTGTTCTTGTCATATTTTGGTTTTTGACTAAACATGAAAGTCGTAGCACTCGAAATTATCTTTCCAACGAGTGGTTGCACGTTTCTAGACGATACCTGTAGCCACGGGAAAGTCAGTTCAAATCTGCTACGATTGGGGGAAATTCCATCCAGGAAATCTGTATCCTGTACGCAGCAAGCTTCGAGTGAATTTATGGTGTGATGCGATCAAATTTGGGCTTTTGACAAAACACTAAAGTTATAGCCCTTGAAATTATCTTTCCAACGCGTGATTACACGCACTCGTCGGATTTCTGTAGCCTCAGGAATCCTTAGTCGGAGTTGCTGCCCGGATTACGGCTGCACCTAAATTTTGTGCTGTGTAACGTGGAATGCGATTTGGTGGAATTTAATGTTGCGATTTGTTGAAGTTGGTGACCGGGCGGTCTGGCGGTCTGTCTTGGCGATTTGGAGACCGCGCGGTCTGGCAGTTTGGAGTCAGCGGTTTGATTCCTGTGTTGTTGCTGTGCGGTTGCCGAACGGTCAGGCGGTCTCCCCTAGCGGTCTCTCTCTCTCTCTGGTAGTAGCCGTGCGGTTAGCCCTTCTGTCTAACCGCGTGGCTTGTGCGGTTTGTTCTGTATAGTCCGCTTAGTCCTGTATTTTTTAGTCCCACATCTCTTATTTGTATTCTCTCATCTCTCCTCCATTCTATATAAGGGAGGGCATATCTTTGTAATAGATACCTTTTTCTGATAATAAAATTTCAGTTATACCATTTCCGGCTTGTTTTAGTTCGCTTCTTACATGGTATCAGAGGAATCGATCCTTTCCTCCTGATTCTGTGAGCCCTCTCTGTCCGCGCGACTTGCTTCTCCGGATTGCGCCCTGTCCGCGCGGTCTCCTTCTTTCCTTGTCGTTGCCCTCTGTGTGCACGACCTGTTGCCTTGTTCGCTGCGATCTGTCGCCTTGTTCGCCACGACCTATCACCGTGTGCCTTGCCTTCTCTTGTGCTTCTGTTCGAGCGGACTGTCTGCTTGCTGCTCGACTTCTTCCCCTCTGCTTGATACTGCGGCTTGGTCGTGGTCTTTCTGGCCGCTGGTGTTTGACATCCTGACCGCTGCAGTTTTTCTTCTGCCTATCCGCGCAGCTTGTTTCCTAACCGCACGGCTTTCTTCTGTTTGCTATTATGGCTCTTTCTGATGCTTCCACTACCACCACACCTGCTGCCACCCTTGTTGCCAATCCGGCTCCGCCTATACCTCCTACTTCTTCTGGGAACCTTGGCACCGTTTCCAAGCTTGTCGGCTCCAACTACCCCGATTGGAGCGTCTCTTTCACTTTTCTCCTCCGCTCGCAACGCAAACGCCACCATCTCGTTGATGACCCCCCTCCTACCACTTCACCTCTCTTTGATGACTGGGATGCGAGTGACGCGCTTGTGCGTACTAGGCTCGCTAACAGTCTATCTGATTAGTGCCTTCCCTTCATCCGTCATGATGAGACAGTGAAGGCCGCTTGGCTTCATCTTGCTGTTCTATACTCCAAAGGGGCTCAGACGTCCCGCATCTATACGTTGTATGCGGACCTCTTTGCCCGTCCTACCTTGTCTCCTACTGCTGCCTACCAACAAGTTCAAGTTCTTGGGGCTGAGATTCTTTAGAATCGCCCTTTTTCTGAGGATCTGGCTCAACAACACAAGCACTTCCAGGAGCTTTTGGTTGTGTGTTATCTGCTACGTCTTCCTGACACTTATGACATGATCCGCCAACAAATTCTGGGTGAGGCGGAATCTCCTACTTTAGATGCAACTACTGCTCGCATCGCCTCTGTCACCTCTCTCCTTCAGCGCCCTCTTCTGCCCGCTCCTTCTCCACCGGATAACTTTGCTCATCAAACTAAGCGGAGTGGCTCTGGTAGCCGCAGTCATCAGTCTGGCGGACGTCCTTCTTCCCGCTACCTCTGCTCTCACTGCGGCCGCACCGGACATACTTCTGACCGCTGCTGGACGGAGCATCCACATCTTCTCCCCTCGGGTGACTCTTCCGCCTCCTCTTCCAAGCCGTCTGCTTCCGTAGTCACATCATCAGGTAGTGCCCATGTGGTCACTCAAGGTAAATGGCTTATCGACTCCGGAGCAACTAATCATAAGACGGGCAATCCTCAATGCTTCTCTCTCCTCGAACATCATGATCGGTTGCCCCTGGTCCTCATTGCAGACGGTTCTCCCTCCCCGGTTCATGGGTCGGGAGTAGTTCATGTTACTCCGTCCCTTTGGCTAGAGGACACTCTCTATGTGCCCAAGTTTCCATGCAATCAATTGTCGGTTACTTCTTTGTGCAAGCAGCTTCAATGTTATGTAACGTTTACTCCATCTTCTTGTTCTTTTCAGGATCCGAGCTCCCAGCGGACGATTTCTACTGGGACTGAGAGCGTTGGCCTCTACTTCCTCGACAACATTTCCGCTTTGTCCGTCTTCTCTTCTTCTTGTACGGATCTTCTCCAGTGGCATCTCCGTCTCGTTCATCCTCCACCACGGCTTCTACATCAGCTTCTACCCCACCTCCCTCCCTCCAATACTCTTCTCAACTGCGAAGCCTGTCAACATGACAAGCATCATCGTTCTCAACGGAAAAACCCCTTTTTCTATCCTTTATCCAGGCAAGGAGCCTTTTCCTCTCCCTCTCCGAATCTTTCGGTGCACTGCTTTTGTGCACGCCCCATCTGCCACCCGTGATAAGCTCTCCCCTCGCTCCACCAAATGTGTCTTTCTGGGGTACTCCGCCACTCAGAAAGGCTACTGCTGCTTTGACCCTGTTCATCGTAAGCAGTTCATCTCCGCTGACGTTACCTTCTTCGAGAATGCCTCCTACTTCTAGGATGACTCCTCGTCTCTTCCCCCCACCTCTGATTCTCCTGTTATTCTGTTCGTTCCCTTGTCTCCTACTGCGATATCCGCCCCTCCTCCATCTCCGCCCACTCCTCTCCCTCCGCCTCTCTCTCCGCCTCCATCTCCCTCATCTCCGTTGCCGTCGCTCTCTCCTCCCGGGCCAGCTCACTCTGCCACGGATGCTCTGGATACCGAAGAGCCCTCCGACCTGGATCTTTCTGTCGCTCTTCGCAAAGGGGTACGGACGTGTACCCTACACCCCCTTGCTGCTGTTGTTTCATATGATCGTCTTACCTCTTCTCGCAGGGCCTTTACGCTGGCTATCTTTGCCACTACCACACCTCGTTCCTACCAGGAGGCCCTTGCTATTCCTCACTGGAATATGGCCATGGATGAGGAAATGGCGACCCTAACAGAGCGGGGTACCTGGACTCTTGTCCCTCCTCCCTTTGATACAGATGTTGTTGGCTGTCGCTGGGTCTTTGTGGTCAAATTTGGCCCAGATGGCACTGTGGACCGTTATAAAGCTCGCCTCATGGCTAAGGGCTTTACTCAGACCTATGGGGTTGATTACTTTGACACCTTCTCTCCTATGCCTCGTCTCAGCACTATACGGGTCCTTCTCTCTGTGGCAGTCAACAAAGACTGGCCACTTTCCCAGCTGGATATCAAGAATTCCTTCCTTTATGGTGATCTTCAGGAGGCCGTCTACATGGAGCAACCTCCTGGGTATGTTGCTCAGGGGGAGACACGAGTATGCCGGCTACCGAAGGCAATCTATGGCCTCAAGCAGAGCCCTCGAGCTTGGTTTGACAAGTTCAGCGGCATCGTGGCGGCCGTTGGTTTTGCTCGCAGCTCTGCTGATCACTCTCTATTTATTCCCAAAACCTCTTCGGGACTGGTGGTTCTTGTAGTATATGTTGATGATATTCTTCTCACTGGCGATGACCAGGAAGGGGTAGCCTTGACAAAGCGGCATCTTCGCCAACATCTGGTCACAAAAGATATGGGTTCTCCGAAGTACTTTTTGGGGATCGAAATCTCTCGAAAGCCCAACTCTTTAGTCATCTCTCAGCGTAAGTATGCCCTTGATATTTTAAAAGAAGCAGGATTGACTGGGGCCAAACCTGCCCGATGTCCCATGGCTGTTGGAGAAGACAAAACCTGGACAGATGATTCGCCTCTTCTTTCAGATGTTTCGCGGTACAGGCGTCTGGTTGGTAAGCTCATATACCTCACCGTGACTAGGCCCGACATTTCCTATGCTGTGGGCAAGGTGAGTCAATTCATGCAAGCTCCCAGGGAGTGCCATCTACAGTCCGCCTTGCGGATCTTGGAGTACGTCAAAGCAGCCCTAGGGAAAGGATTGCTCTTTTAGAAGAATGATCATCTGAGGGTTAAAGCATACTCAGATACGAGTTATGCTGATGATAAAGGGGACCGCAAGTCTACCTCCAGTTTCTGTACTTTTGTTGGGAGCAATCTGGTGAGCTGGAAGAGCAAGAAGTAGTCTGTTGTTTCCAAGTCCAGTGCTGAAGTAGAGTATCGGAGTATGGCGTCGACCACTTGTGAGCTAAAATGGCTACGGGCTCTAATGCTGGATTTAGGAGAGGTCTACAACCATCCTCTACCTATGGTCTATGATAATAAGACTGCCATATACATCTCCAAAAATCCGGTCTTCCATGAAAGAACCAAGCACATTGAGGTTGACTATCATTTCATTCGTGAAGAAATCTTAAAGGAACAAATTTGCACTCCCTTTATCACTTCTGATAAAGAGCTGGCTGACATCTTCACTTAGCCAGTTTCCACCTCGTTTCATCATATTTGTGACATGCTGGGCATGATCGATATATATGCTCCAGCTTGAGGGGGAGTGTTGAAGTTGGTGACCGGGCGGTCTGGCGGTCTGTCTTGGCGGTTTGGAGACCGCGCGGTCTGGCGGTTTGGAGTCAGCGGTTTGATTCCTGTGCTGTTGCTGTGTGGTTGCCGAGCAGACAGGCAGTCTCCCCTGGCGGTCTCTCTCTCTCTTATAGTAGCCGTGCGGTTAGCCCTTCTGTCTATCCGCGCGGCTTGTGCGGTTTGTTCTGTATAGTCCGCTTAGTCCTGTATTTTTTAGTCCCACATCTCTTATTTGTATTCTCTCATCTCTCCTCCATTCTATATAAGGGAGGGCATACCTTTGTAATAGATACCTTTTTCTGATAATAAAATTTCAGTTATACCATTTCCGGCTTGTTTTAGTTCGCTTCTTACATCAACTCGAGGCTTGAGTGAACTCTTTCGACATAATCATCATAGTGATATAAGTTGAGTTTATTGATCTGAATTCGTATAATGAGTTGTGGGCAAGCCTAATTGAAGGAAAGGGCCTGACATAAATGGGTATTATAAATTGATAGATGTATAAATGATTTAACTGTGGTCATGATGTATGTTGAATGGATAAAAAGTGAATTAGTAATCCAATGCTTAGAGTGTCGTCTCCCTACGGGTAGCATTGACGAAGTAACAAGTGCGGTGTTGACCGTCGCTATGGAATGGGATTGAGATGAGTAAAGTTGGACGGTTGGGCTTGGCCCTCGGTGTTCACGTCCCGAGGCTCCTCCCGTATTTGATGGATGGTTGGGCTTCGTCCTCGGTGTTCACGTCCTGAGGCTCCTTCTATGCCACGATATTGTGGAATTGCATGTGATGTGAGTCGACACGTGGTGTCGTAATCCCGGGTTAAGGATAGTGTTGCAGGTCTACGGACTCGCCAATCGTCACACCGATGGGAGTTGACAGCTAGACCTTGTACGGTTGGGCTTGGTCCTCGGTATTCACGTCCCGAGGCTCCTTCCGTGCCAAGTGAACGGTTGGGCTTGGTCCTCGTGTTCATTTCCAAGGCTCCTTCCGTGTCACGCATAGGCCAGTTTAAGGCTAGGATCTTGGTGCTCATTTTCCCAGGAGAACCCGCTGAGCCGTAGTACGCATGTGAGCTCCGCTGTTGTGTTCTTAGCATTAAGGCGTACGGAGTCCTAGGCCAGGTAGTGTGGAGACCAGCATAGTAGTGGAGATGCCCGCTCTACTGTCACCGTTTGTCCACGACGGTTGACGCCTGAGAGGTTAGCTACCTGCTTAAATAGTGGGAACTATAAGTCTGTGTCGACATAGCGATTGCATGTGCTTGATCATGGGTGTGTCATTGCATTGCATACATAGCATTGCACTTCATTGTATACATAATACCCTCATTGTATAAGTTTGTATGGGCACTCTTATACGATGAGTTACTTATTACTGAACGACCCTCAACTTATATGCTTGTATGGGCATCCATATAAGTTGAGTTACTTACTGTTATAACATTATACTCTCTTGCTGCTATAGATGGTAGAATTGTAGAATAAGAGCTTGTTAGTTTATACAGTACTTTTATTGCTACCTATGATTTGTATACTTACTTCACCTGCTTGTACTACTGTTTTATATATATTGTACCTGTTCCTTTCTCCGCCCGGTGCCGAGGAGTCGCCGGGGGAGCGGATGTGAAGCCACTTAGTCTTTATGACTAACGGTTGCTACGTCTTCCTTTTTGGGAGGAAACCCCGCAGGTGGAGTAGCAGGTTATGCAGCTAGACAGCCAGGCCAGGATGACAGGGCCTGAGGGGACGGTACCGTCGCTACCGTTGGTTACAGATGTGAGTGAGAGAGATTTTGTTGTAGCCCTTCGGGGCAATTCTATTTTCGTACTCTGATTATGTAGAAGCTTGTTTAGCTTCTCTTTTGCTATATTTATGGACTTATGCTTGGTGTGGGTTGACTTCTTTTATTGTAAGGTTGGGTTGGCATTTATATGTTGATATTGGTTGAAGCCGGCAGGATAGGCGTCTTGTGGTACAGGCTGACCCGAGTGTTAGTGTTACCGCATGGCGGTTGTTCTAGGCATAAGACCGCTCTCGTGTTGTGTTTTGTGTTCTGGGACGGGGATCTTACAAATGCTATCAGCTTGCTACGATCCTCCAAGGAGAAAGATACTTAACAATGGTGCCACCCCCGTTTAATTAGTCAGTTTGGGGACAAACTGACTTAGCAGAAGCAGTGGTGTGCCCATATGTAATTCACACAAAGTTTGTCTATCTTTAACCTTAGATTAGCTAACTTAACCTTAGGTTTGTACCCTATGTGTAGATCCTAGTACATGTTGAGCCAGTGAGGGGCACCCCCGCCCCATCCGTACCTACACAATTCCAACAATCAGAGCTGGGGCAGACGCTCACAGCTATTTTGTACGCCTTTAGGTCCCAATCTCAGCAGGCACTTGTACAATAACAGGGTCCGGGATCTAGTTGTTTTAGCATTTTCCGAGCTCTCTCCCCTCCCGCTTATATTGGGATAGAGTCGGCGGTGCGTACGGAAGAGTGGCTCGACACTATACAAGAATTGCTGGCAGGAATAAGATGTCCAAACAACATGGCGGTGACCCTTGTGGTGACACTCTTAGAGCTGCACGCCAAAAGGTGGTGGAAGTCCCTCATCGGCTCCACTTTTCGTGGAAGAGTGTACACGGACATTAGTTGGAGCGAATTCTCTGAATCCTTTTTAGAGCATTTCATCCCCTCGGCCGCTCGGGATGGTCTTGAAGAGAGATTTTTACAACTAAAGCAAGAGTCCATGTCAGTGACAGAGTACCAATGGGAGTTTCAGCACTTGGCTAGATTCGTTGACTCCTATGAGTTGGATGATATAGGGTACGTCGGCTTACGAAAGACGATGTGCTGGCCAGGAATGAAGAAGGATGTCTGGTACTTTGTCACGCATTGTGAAGCATGCCAAAGAGTGAAGGCAGAGTGCAGGAGTCCCGGTGGCCTGTTGCAGTCGTTGCCAATCCCCGAGTTGAAGCTCGAGGATATTTCCATGGACTTCGTACATGGGCTACCTCGCTCCCACTCAGGAAATGATTCAGTGTGGGTGATCGTTGATCGCTTGACGAAAGTTCCCCAATTCATTCTTATGAAGAAGGAGGCTCATGTGGATGTCTTAGTACGCCTTTTTGTGGAGTAGTTCGTACGGTATCATGACGTACCTAAGACGATAGTTTCGGACTGTGATGGTTGTTTTACCTCCAAGGAGTTGAAGGCGGTACAGGCGTATTTGGGCTCGCGCCTTACCTTCAGCACCGCATTTCTTCTTCAGACGGACGGGCAGTCTGAGCGGACAATCCGAACATTAGAGGATCTGTTAAGGCTGTGTGTGATAGATAGGGGAGAGCTGTGGGAAAGACTCTTGCCCTTAGTGGAATTCTCCTACAACAACAGCCATCAAGCTAGCATTGGCATGGCGCCCCATGAAGCCCTTTATGGAATAAGGTGTAGAACCCCCTTGTCTTGGGTGCAAGACGAAGACCCAAAGGCATTGGCAATTGAGTATATTGACGATACTGATGCGGTGGTTAGGCTGATAAGGGATCGCATGTTGGAGGATCAAAGTCGGCAGACGAAGTATTATAACGCAAAGCACCGTATGGTGGAGTTTCAAGTGGGTGATAAAGTGTTCCTGAAAATCCAGCCGATGCATGGAGTGTCACGGGTGCGGGGAGTGAAGAAGCTTAGCCCACGGTATGTTGGACCCTATGTCATAGTGGAAAGGATTTGCCCTTTGGCCTATCGGCTGGAGCTACCGCCCGAGCTAGAAAATATCCACGATGTGTTCCATGTATCGTCGCTTCGGAAGGCGCTGTTGCGGCCTGAACAATACATCCCCACAACTGATGGTAAGGTGGTGTCTGACAGATCTGTGCGACTAGAGCCGATACGAATCGTTGATAATGAGATAAGAACCTTGCGCCGCAAAAGTGTGCCTCTGGTAAAAGTACTATGGTCTAATCATGGGAAGGAAGAATTTACTTGGGAGCCGGTGGACTTGATGCAGAAGCGCTACCCGGAGCTATTCTCCCAAGGTAACATATTATAGCGCATATTATTTTGTACTTGCATCCCCATATCCCTAGCCTGATTTCGGGGACGAAATCTTTTATTTTTGTTTATAGGATTTGTAACGTCCCGATTTGCGCTAGGCCCCTCGCACGAGTTTTGAGTCAACAGACTTGACTCGGGCTCGGGGCCCACTGGCAAAAGGTGTCTAGTGCGTTGAATGGAGTGTAGGGTTGAGTGATATCCAACGAATCGAAAGGAAATGGCCCATGGTAAAATCGACGAGAATGGAAGTTGATACTCGCCGATCGATGGGTAACGGGAATGATACTCGCCGATCGACGGGTATCGGGAATGATAGTCGCCAATTCGATGGGTATCGATGGTCGATACCCGCCGGATTCAGAACTGCAGATTGGGAATTAGGTTAAGTGAAAGTCGACGAGAATGCCCGGCGATTCTCAACGATCGACGAGAATGCCCGGCGATTCTCACTGATCGTCGAGAATGCCCGGAGATACCCACCGATCGTCGAGTATCGCTGACTGATACTCAACGCACTCAACGCCAGGATTTTCGATAAGTTGGCTAAGTGAAATTCGCGGGTATCATTGTTGATACCCGACGAATTTGTCGAGAATGCTCGCCGATTCTCGCCGATCGTTGAGAATGACGGTTGATTCCCGTCGAATTTGACTTGTGCGTTTTCTTCTCCCAGGCAGATTCGCCGGCTTGTACAGGCGGACCAAACCGGACTTCAGGATTCGTGTTGATGATGATTCCTTGGACCGGGTCACTTCAATATGACTGATTAGGGGCGGTCCAATGGGGCGTTGACACGTGGCGGAAGGATTTAACCTAATACATCGGTTTATAAGAGGAGATAAAGCCGAACCCTAGCCATCCTTGCCGATCGTTCTTGCCGTCATCGTGGACCTCGCGAAACCGACAGAGCCAAGGGAAGCAGTCGGAGTTCCTAGAGGCGGCCTTCTCTCTCTCTCTCTCTCTCTCTCTCTCTCTCTCTCTCCTTCCTTTGCCATGAAGAACAACTACACCAAGAAAGAGATGCCGCAAAGAAGAATGACCCGATCCATGTCCAGAAATGGTGGTACCGCTGGAAACGAGGTGAGCTTCTTCCCCTCTCCCTTGGTGCTAGATCTGTAGTTAATATTCTAGGAGAGATATTGAATCCTTAGAGTCTCCATGGTGAGGAGGAGATTTCTTAGGGAAAAGCCATGCCTAGATCATTTTCTAGGCTTAGTCCCCTCCAACCTCTTCATTCTTCAAAGTAAAGATGAGAGAGGGATTCGTGGAGAAATATGGCTTCGTGAGGGTGAATAAGGGTGGACGATTTTCTGGAGGAGTTTTTAGGAGATTGGTGCAAGGAGGAAGATGAATGGATGTCGTTCATCTCGCCTTAAGATGCGTGCAGAAATCTGTTTTATGCACGCAGCGACCTTTGTAGCCAATTTCGGGGGTGTTCTGGTCATATTTGGGTTTTTGACTAAACACGAAAGTCGTATCCCTCGAAATTATCTTTCCAACGAGTGGTTGCACGTTTGCAGGAGATACCTGTAGCCACGGGAAAGTTAGTTCGAATCTGCTACGATTGGGGGAATTTCCATCCAGGAAATCTGTATCCTGTACGCAGCAGGCTTCGAGTGAGTTTCTGGTGTGATGCGATCAAATCTGGTCTTTCGACTAAACACAAAAGTTGTAGCCCTTGAAATTATATTTCCAACGAGTAGTTACACGCACTCGTCGGATTTCTATAGCCTCGGGAATCCTTGGTCGAAGTTGTTGCCCGGATTAAGGCTGCACCTAAATTCTGGGCTGTGTAACGTGGAATGCAATTTGGTGGAATTTAATGTTGTGATCCAACTCGAGGCTCTAGTGAACTATTTCGACATAATCATCAGAGTATATGATAAGTTGAGGTTATTGATCTGAATTCGTATAATGAGTTGTGGACAAGCCTAATTAAAGGAAAGGGCCTGACATAAATCGGTAGTTATAAATTGATAGATGTATAAATGTTTTAACTATGGCCATGATGTATGTTGAATGGATAAAAGGGGAATTAGTAATCCAATGCTTAGAGTGTCATCTCCCTACGGGTAGCATTGTGGAAGTAACAAGTGTGGTGTTGACCGTCGCTATGGAATGGGATTGAGATGAGTAAAGTTGGACGGTTGGGCTTAGCCCTCGATGTTCACATCCCAAGGCTCCTCCCGTATTTGATGGATGGTTGGGCTTGGTCCTCGGTGTTCACGTCCCGAGGCTCCTTCCATGCCACGATATTGTGGAATTGTATGTGGTGTGAGTTAACACGTGGTGTCGTAATCCCGGGTTAAGGATAGTGTGGCAGGTCTACGGACTCGCCAATCGTCACACCGATGGGAGTTGACAGCTTGACCTTGGACAGTTGGGCTTCATCCTCAGTGTTCACGTCCCGAGGCTCCTTCCGTGCCAAGTGAACGGTTGGGCTTGGTCCTCGTGTTCATTTCTGAGGCTCCTTCTGTGTCACGCATAGGCAAGTTCGGGGCAAGGATCTTGGTGCTCATTTTCCCAGGAGAACCTGCTGAGTTATAGTACGTATGTAAGCTCCGCTGTTATGTTCTTAGCGTTGAGGCGTACAGAGGCCTAGGCTAGGTAGTGTGGAGAACAGCCTAGTAGTGGAGATGCCTGCTCTACTATCACCGTTTGGCCACGACGGTTGACGCCTGAGAGGTTTGCTACCTACTCGAATAGTGGGAACTATAAGTCTGTGTCGACATAGCGATTGCATGTGCTTGATCATGGGTGTGTCATTGCATTGCATACATAGCATTGCACTTCATTGCATACACAAGACCCTCATCGTATAAGTTTGTATGGGCACTCCTATACGATGAGTTACTTATTGCTGAACGACCCTTAACTTATATGCTTGTATGGGCATCCATATAAGTTGAGTTACTTACTGTTATAATATTATACTCTCTTGCTGCTGTAGATGGTAGAATTGTAGAATAAGAGCTTGTTCATTTATACACTACTTTTATTGCTACCTATGATTTGTATACTTACTTCACCTGCTTGTACTACTGTTTTATATATATTGTACCTATTCCTTTCTCCGCCCGGTGCCGAGGAGTCGCCGGGGGAGCGGATGTGAAGCCACTTAGTCTTTATGACTAACAGATGCTACGTCTTCCTTTTTAGGAGGAAACCCCGCAGGTGGAGCAGCAGGCTATGCAGCTGGACAGCCAGGCCAGGATTACAGGGCTTGAGGGGACGGTACCGTCGCTACCGTCGGTTATTGATGTGAGTGAGAGAGATTTTGTTGTAGCCCTTCGGGGCAATTCTATTTTCGTACTCTGATTATGTAGAAGCTTGTTTAGCTTCTCTTTTGCTATATTTATGGTCTTATGCTTGGTGTGGGTTGACTTCTTTTATTGTATGGTTGGGTTGGCATTTATATGTTGATATTGGTTGAAGCCCGCAGGATAGGCGTCTTGTGGTACAGGCTGACCCGAGTGTTAGTGTTATCGCAAGGCAGCTATTCTGGGCATAAGAACCCTCTCGTGTCGTGTTTTGTGTTCCGGGACGGGGGTCTTACACATCTGAAGATGATCAAGACGATAATTCTGATTCTTATAACAGCAAGAAGAAAGTGTCTAAGAAAAGAAATGCTCCTCATAAGGCAGTTCCAAAGCCAAATCCTCTTAATGACACTCCCTACTATATTCTCCAGAAGATTACTCCTTATCCAGGTATGCCTCATTGGATGTGGCTATCTAAGAATGAGCAGAAGGCTAGAAAGAAAAGAAGAAGGTACTCTCCTCCTCCTTCTCAAAGGTCCAGGAGAGGTCCTCCTCCTCCCCTAGTAGCAGGAGCCTCTGGTTTAGCAGATCAAAGGTCTACTTCTATTACCCAGACCAATCAAAGGCAGGACAGATCTTCAAATCCTCCTCCACCAGCTGGATCTTCAGACAAATATTCTTCTTCTCAAAGGCCTATATCTTCTAGAAAGCCTAAAGGAAAACTTAGTGAAGTTCCTCCTCCCGGATCTTTGTACTCCAGTCAGAAGCAGCAGAATCCAGTATCTACAAATTTCCAGGCTCAATCTACTCAGTTCAAAATTTCATCTCAGAAGTTAGTTCAGGAAGCTAGTTTAAAGAGACCCTCTTCTCCTCCTCTTGATCCTGTGCTTGACACCAACTTCAGAATGGCATGGTTGAATGAATTATTTGGGATATCTCAAATGAATAAAGCCAGGAAAGAAGGTCAGGATCCCTCTTAATTCACTACTATGTCATCATATAGAGAGAAATAGCTTGACAGATTGCAGGTTAGCAAGAAATATTTAATCCATCAGAGTATATGTCTCTTCATCCTGAGGCAATTGTGCCTAGAGCAGCATCTCAGAAGAATCTGGGAGATCAAAATATGAAGATGTCAAAGAAAGAAGCAGAAGATCCTTCCAGGAAGATCATATTTTCTAAACCCTCTTCTGCTCCTCCTTCTGATAAACCCTAAGTTCTCTGAACCCTTTATTATTTATCTGTTTTTATTGCTCTATCTGGATTATATGTTAATTACATGATATACTATATTTGGTGATTATTTCAATACCATATCAGATAGCTATAGCACTGTATTGTTTTTTGTTGTTTCTTTTAAGTTGAGTGACCTCACCCAAATAGGGGGAGATTGTTGGAACCCCATGTTTGATTTGGGCTAGGTTCACTCCTAGGTTGTTTGAACCACTTGTATAGCCAGGGTCA
Source organism: Platanthera zijinensis (assembly GCA_039513925.1). Lineage (NCBI taxonomy): Eukaryota > Viridiplantae > Streptophyta > Magnoliopsida > Asparagales > Orchidaceae > Platanthera > Platanthera zijinensis. Next base: position 45,000,479 of record CM077097.1, read on the forward strand.
AAGTCTAGGTCTAAGTTAGTCTTAGTAGAGCAGACCTCATAAAGACTAGCATTGGACTTCATTTCAAAGACCAAGACTCAGAAGTAATCTATGAATCTGATATCAGTTTGACTTTCGTCGAACTCAGCTCGAAGATCGTCGATCTCCGATCGATGATCGCAGAGGTAAAATCTCTGAGCTGAGCCCGACGATCTCAGAACCCAGGTTGATGATTTCCAGTCTCAGCTCGACGATCTTCTATCTCAGCTCTGCGATTATTTATCTATGTTCAACTACCTTATTGCGCAACTGTCTTGAAGATTTAATTCTTATTTTGTCAAGGCTATTTATGAAATCAAATCTCTGGTAGTTAATGCTGATGTTATTAAGGCTTATAGTCGTTTCTATTGCTGCATTAACTACAGGTTTTCACAGAGTTATTATATTGTCTTATATGCCAAAGACAGTTGAGGAAATCATTTATTGCAGATATTGTAGCCGTTTTCTCTCCTCGATTCCTTTAGAATAATTAAAGGAATGTTTTTGAAATTCAAGTCAGGAATTTATTATCCTACAAAAATAATAAGGTTGTCGATTCCATTAGAGAAAGAGACACACAAAGAAAGACAGAAAATCGTTCCTGCTAACATCCTAAAAACATTCTGAAGCAGATCTTCATCAGTTTTCTCATTTTATTAGTGCTCTGAAAAAGAAGCAAGAAGAACAACTTTTACAAATCAAGAGTCTTTTTGTTCTTCTCTTTCAGGACCTTGCTAAGACATTCCAGCACCATCTGTCTAAAGCTCCTAGACCAAGTCTCTCATTTGAAGACCTACTCACCCTATGCAAAGCTTCCCAGCCTGAACCCTTCTACATCTCAGGGGGAGCTTTGACAACATCGCTGAATCCAAGGTATTCTCATTGTTCTGAGAAAAGAAGACTTTCATAGCTCTCTCATCCCAACTTCTGTACAGGGTTTTAATTCCTTTCAAAATTATTCTGGTTCACAAGTCTCCTTCCAAAAGACTTGGGTTGGTTTTTGGGCACCTGATCAAAAGCTCATTGGTGGCAGTCACCTGATCAAAACCTGTAGTGGATTCCTACCAAGGGTGGTAGAAGAGTGGATGTACCCAGTTGGAGAACTACTATAAAATTCTTGTGTTGTCTGGTTGTGCTTTCTGTGTTCTTGTGTGCTTGTAATGTGGTTAGATTAACTTAGTTTATTTGCTTTTATCTTTACTGTAAAGATAATTTTTTATAACTCTTTTCCCCCCACCCGTAGAGTTATTCAGAGTTTATCACCCCCTTTTTTCTTTCAAAAACCAAAATGAGAAAGAGAGAGATGGAGAAAAAGCATAAAAAACACTAGTAAACAAAGGGGAAGCAACTCCCCTCTCAACCCAAGCTTGTCTGAAATGGAAGGGGGTCTGAATTTATAGAATTTTTTCTCGGGTTGGTCACGCCCTAGGTCACGCCCGGGGAGGTCATGTTAGGGGGCGTGACACATACGGGTTTGACCTCGGGCTCTGGATTCTGGGTGGAAGGATAATTGCTTCTGTACGATGGCTGACATGACCTATGTCACACCCGTATAGGGGGGGCGTGACACGTACGTCAAGTCTCAATCATTGGCTGGAAATCCATCAGTCTTGGAAAAGGGGGCGACACGCCCTGGGTTACGCCCGTGATGAGGGGGCGTGACAGTACTATTGGGGTGCGAAGGCGAAAATGCATTTAATGCGGTGCCAGATTTTTGGCAAAGAGCGACACGCCCCGTGTCATGCCCGGGTTGGGCATGTCTGGGGCGCGTGACATCCATTTTTCCTTTTATTTTTTCTCTGTCATCAAGCTTCCTTGGGATCGGGTGAAACGCCGAGGGAGGGCGTAAAAGGGGGGCGTGTTAGGTCATTTTTGGACAAAATTCTGGAAACCTGCAAAAAGACAAGAAAATATTAGTGGCAATAATATTTACATAAGAAAGATAAAAATTAAGCTAATAAGACACGATTAGCGCCTTCAAAACTAGAAAATACGATAATAGTTTAGGCTACAAAACGTATTATCAAATTCCACCAAGCTTAAGCTTTGCTTGTCCCCAAGCAAAAATATATAAACTAGATAACCATAAAATAAGACTAATCAAAAATTTCTAATTATGCCTACACAAGTACTATGCAAAATTCTAAGTAGGGAAAAGGTGAAACATAAATCAAAAACAATTATTTAGGTATGGTATAACTTTTATAAGGTTTACTGAACAAAAATAAATCATCCAAAATTTTGACGAAATTCTTTAATTATATTTAAGCAAAGAAACGAAAATAAAGAAACGCATTGAATTATTACTAGATCCAAGCAATGCATTATAATTATATCAATTAAATAACAAAAATCTAAGTTTAAATCCAAAACTAATACAGATTTACTTTTCTTCTTTTCTTAGTTATTAACTAAAATTAAAAAGCATGCATCAAAAATACTTAATAGGACCGAAGCGTTTGGTTTAGGATAATGATTACGAGTGGAATTCAAAGATAAACAGAGAGGCTTAAAATCACACTAAACCAAAACAAAGAGTTTCAAAAAATTTCATTTTAAACAAAATATTTTTCTTTCTTTTTTTCTTTTCCATTTTTTTTCTTTTTTCAAAACAAAGGTCATAAATATTTATATTTTCATTTTAAATTGGCCAAACAAAAACAAACATTTCTTTTGAGCATACTTTTTTCAAAAACCTCTCCTAAAATATCACAAAATAACCTATCTTAATTATGAAAATTCTTTATGAAACTCAAAAAGTCTAGTGTGATTAGATAGGTTGGAAATTCTAGCTTTGGTGAAAATGATATGAAAAGAGGAGCTATCAAATGAAAATGGAAAAAAAGCTAAAAAATAGCTAACTAGTGGTGAAAGTTTTTTGGTTGGCAGGAAAGCTCAGACGAAAACAAAAACGGCATAAATCATATTCATATTTTTAATTTTTTTTTAAACATAGATTTGAAAATTTTAAAAAAGTAAGTCCAAGATAATAAAAGAAGATTGATGAAATTATCTTGAAAATAGAAATAATATGTGACTTGGATCGTTCACATCTACTACGCTATTCAAAAGTTGACCTTACAAAAATTATCCAAAAATGAAAAGGAAAATAGTGGATGATGAATTTTTGAGAAAGTAAAGAGAATAAAGAACGAAAACCATAATGGAAATGCGAGTTTTAGAAAAAACGTTTTACATTAACATGCTACTGCGAATTAGAAACACAGCATGGCCAACATTTTACTTGTGAAACATAATTAAAAAGGGTGATTAGAAATATTATAATTAATTAAATTGTTTATATGAGATTTTTAGAAAAACAAAAACAAGGGGTACTATTAAAATACCAAAACGTCTAAACTATTAAAGTAATAACAAAAAGCATATATATATATATATATATTGAAATATTTTCTATTTTTTTTATTTTTAAGATATTCATTTTTTTTTTGAAAAATATTAGCAAAAAGCAAAATATTCACACATAACAAAAAGAAGGAGGAAGTCCTCCCCCAAGCATAAAATGGACATTGTCCTCAATGGAGAAAGGAGGTTAGAGAAGGAGAGAAAATGAAATTACAGAATTGAAAGTACAGAATTGAAAAATAGGTACTTCCCCGAATTTATTGACTGCGAATGCTGATTGATGCCGCTCCCCCATGCTTGCACTTTAGATCTTCATGAAATGTCATCTTTTGATTTCGTGGTGGATTCAGCAACGTTGGAGTAGGTGATCGCAGAAGATTCAGCTTGTCGGAGCCATCCGAGGCAAAAATGTAAAATAAAGAAAACAGAAAAAGATAACGAGTTGCCTCCCAAGAGCGCCCTTTGTTTAGAATGTCATTTGAGCTCGACGCAACAAAAATAATAAGGTCCAAAAATATTTTGTCCAAAAAAATAATTATTAAATTTTTTAACAAAAAAAGAAAAGTTTGAAGTTAGAGTTCGTGCAGCAAAAAATTAACAATTTTCTGACTGACATCATCATCACTAGAGAACTATAGTTTAAGACGCTGACCATTTACTTTGAAATTACCGTTATTAGGGTGTGAAATTAAAACAGCACCATAAGGAAAAACTTCTAAAATAGAAAATGGCTCAGACCATCGCAACTTTAATTTCCCCAAAAATAGACGTAATCGAGAGTTATACAAAAGGACTTGGTCGTCTGGCTTAAAGGTTTTTGGGTGCCTTAAGTGTTTATCGTGAAAACGTTTTGTCCACTCTTTATAAAATTTGTTGTTTTCGTATGCGTAAGAGCGCCACTCGTCGAGTTCATTAAGTTGAAATTTTCTAAGGTCGCCGACAGAGTGGGGATCGAAATTTAAAAACCTTAAGGCCCAAAAAGTGCGGTGTTCTAGTTCTACGGGTAAATGGCATGATTTTTCATAAACCAACCGATATGGCATACATCCGAGGTCAGTTTTGTACGTTGTTCGGTAGGCCCATAGCGCATCGTCTAATTTGGCTGACCAGTCTTTTGTAGATGTTGAAACAGTTCTTTCTAAAATTCTTTTAATTTCTCTGTTCACTACTTCGACTTGTCTGTTAGTTTGGGGTGGTAGACAGTTGAAAGATTATGTGTAATGCCGTATTTAGTAAGGATTTTAGAAAACTGTGCGCTCCAGGAATGGGAACCCCTGTCACTAACGATGGCACACGGCGTACCGAATCGAGAAAATAATTTTTTTTATAAACATAACTATGGCTTGGGTGTCATTCGTAGGAAGAGCTTGGGCTTCAGCCCAATGTGAAACATAATCGACGGCGACTAAAATATACTTATTCCCGAAGTTAGAAGGAAGGGGGCAAACAAAATCAATTCCCCAGAGGTCGAAAACTTCGCACTCAAGTAAATTATTTTGCAGCATTTCATTTTTATTGGAAATATTGCCCGACCATTGGCAACTATCACACCTGCTCACAAAGGCTTGCGCGTCTTTAAACAGGCTAGGCCAGTAAAAACCCGCGCTTAATGCTTTGTGAGCAGTGCGAGTAGCTTGATAGTGCCCACCTGTCGGTCCTTCATGCAAATGTTTAATAATATCTAAACCTTCTTCATAAGAAACACATCTCCTTATCACCGGGTCCGCACAGACTCTGAAAAGATGCGGGTCCTCCCAAAAGTAGTTCTTCAACTCAGAAAAGAATTTCTTCTTTTGTTGAGAGGAGAACTCTTTTGGGAGCACATGAGCCACTAAGTAGTTGGTGATGTGTGCAAACCAAGGAGAAGTAGATGTGTTAATCGAAAATAACTTCTCATCGGGAAAATAATCGTTAAAAGATTTTTCATCTAATTTTTCTATAAAGGGATTGTCTAATCGGGAAAGATGGTTGGCGGTCAAGTTCTCGGCTCCTCGCTTATCACGGATCTCTAAGTCAAACTCCTGGAGGAGTAAGACCCAGCGACTCAAGTGCGGCTTGGCATCCGATTTAGAAAGAAGATATTTGAGGGCCGAGTGGTCCGTAAAAACAATAATTTTTGAAAGTGTAATATAAGGGCAGAATTTATCAAAAGAGAATACTACAGCTAGGAGCTCCTTCTCTTTCGTGGTGTAATTTTCCTATGCAGATGTAAGCATTTTACTAGCGTAATAGATGGGGTGGAAGTTTTTAGATATGCATTGACCTAATACGGCTCCCACCGTGAAACTACTCGCATCGCTCATGATCTCAAAGGGAAGGTCCCACACCGGAGCTATCAAAATCGGGGCATTAATTAATTTTTATTTTATTAGATTAAAAGTAGCTAGGAAAAGGTCATCAAAAATAAATGGGGCGTCTTTTTCTAAGAGATGGGTAAGGGGCTTGGTGATCTTGGAGAAGTCCTTTATGAAGTGGCAGTAGAAACCAGCGTGACCTAGGAAACTTCTTATAGCTTTTATGTTAGTAGGCGGCGGCAACTTCTCGATAACTTCTATCTTGGCAATATCTACCTCAATTCCTCTCGCAGAAATTTTATGAACCAAAACTAACCCTTCCCACACCATAAAATGGCATTTTTCCCAATTTATGGCAAGGTTAGTTTCTTTGCATCATTCTAAGACTTTTTCGGAGTTTTCTAAACAACTATTAAAAGCGTCACCGAACACGGAGAAATCATCCATGAATACCTCCATAATGCTTTATACGTACTTATCAAAGATAGCGAGCATACATCGTTTGAATGTAGCTGGCGCATTGCACAATCCGAACGGCATTCTTTGGTAGGCGAAGGTGTCGAAGGGACAAGTAAACGTAGTTTTCTCCTCGTCCTCGGGGGAGATGGGGATTTGAAAATACCCCGAGAGGCCATCGAGAAAACAATAAAAGCTATGTCCGGATAATCGTTCTAAAATTTGATCGATGAATGGCAAGGGAAAGTGATCCTTGTGGGTGGCATCATTTAACTTACCATAATCTATACACATTAAGCACCCGGTCACCGTCCGTGTCGTGATTAATTCATTATTCTCATTACTAACTATCATTATCCCTCCATTCTTTGGCACTACCTGGACTGGGCTAACCCACTTAATATCAGATATGGGATAGATAATTCCTGCGTCTAAGAGTTTCATAACCTCGCCCTTAGCTACTTCTTTCTTCTTTGGGTTTATACGGCACTGAGGTTGTATGGAGTTACGCGAATTATCTTCCATTAAGATTTTGTGAGTGCAGAAAGATGGGCTTATGCCCTTGATATCAGAAATTTGTCAGGCAATAGCTCGATGATGTTTACGTAAAACTAATAGAAGTTAATCATTTTGCGCATCCGTGAGGTAGGCCGAAACTATTACTGGTAACTTGGAATCTTTTTCTAAGAAGGCATACCTAAGATGTTCAGGAAGTTCTTTAAATTCTAGGGTAGGGGGTTCTTCATACGAGGTTTAAGAAATTTTTTCTTTTTCAAATACTATGTCTTCATAGACCTTTTTTAACAGAAAATTAAAAGGGTTGGGGCTAGCAGCCATGGAGGCTTCTTGCAGCGATTCAGTTGGAAGAGTAGAGGAACAAAAATCAGAAAATTCTTTTTCAAATTCAGAGAGGCGATAGGAGGATTCTTCACTTAGGTGCAGCGATTCAGTTGGAAGAGTAGAGGAGGAACAAAAATCAGAAAATTCTTTTTCAAATTCAGAAAGGCGATATGAGGATTCTTCACTGATGGCATCTACAAAAAAACATGAGTCGTCATTTGCTAGGGTGTTCTTCATCGAGGGTGTGATAGAGAAAGTCACTTCATCATTGCCTACTCGAAAGAAGAGCTTACCATTGCTTACGTCAATGATATCTCGGGAGGTGGCAAGGAAGGGTCGACCAAGGATTGGGGGAACCTCGACGACTTCTTCGATGTCCAATATGACAAAGTCCACCAGGAAGATGAACTTGTCGACTTTAACTAAGACATCCTCCACTATTCCTAACGGGTACTTAACAGATCTATCATCTAGCTGGATACTAATATGTGTGGGTTTGAGTCTACCAATTACTAACTTCTTAAACAACGAGAGGGGCATCAGGTTTATACTCGCACCTAAGTCGGCAAATGCGTTCTTGACAAAAAGATCACCAAAGACACACAGAATAGAAAACTACCCGGGTCACTGATTTTCTTTGGTAAACCATTTGTCAAAATAGCATAGCACTCGACGTTTAACATGATATGCAAAAGGTTTTCAAACTTCTTCTTGTTATTCAGGAGGTCCTTAAGGTACTTAGCATACTTCGGGATCTTGGAGATCGCTTCGTGGAAGGGCAGATTAATGTGGATTTGCTTGAATGTTTCTAAGAAACGGGAGTACTGATCATCCTGACGTTGTTTATTAAGTTCGAAAGGGTATGGTGGAGTTGGATTATTTTTGAAAATGGGTGGTGGAGAGGTCTTTTTCCTAACTTATTCAGCAGAGGGTGGAATTTTTAAAATGGGAGCGGAGCTTTGATTTTTTAAAATGGGGGCGGAGCTTGCCTCGGGCTCTTCACTAACCCTACCGAAAACTTGCTTTCCACTCCGAAGAGATGTTATATGAAAGAAAAGGGAGAGTAATCTCTGGTTAACTCTAGAGGGGGGGGGGGGGTGAATAGAGTTATATAAAAATTCCTTTACAACTTTTTCACATATAAAAATAGATGATATAGTAATAACTAAGAGATGTTATCAAGAGAAATGAAAAGCTACACTAAGCTACCACAGCATAAGACAAACAGGAAATAGAAAACACACAGACAACACAAGAATTTTATAGTGGTTCCCCAACTGGGTACATCCACTCTTCTACCACCCTTGTAGGAATTCACTACAGGTTTTTGATCAGGTGACTGCCACCACAATATTTATTTGCACGGAGATATTGTAACCCTTTGAGCTTTTGATCAGGTGCCCAAAAACTAAACTCAAGTATTTTGGAAGGTGACTTGTGAACCAGGCTCACTTTTGAAGGGAGTTAAAACCCTGCACAGTGGGGTGGGAAAGAAAGTGATGTTAGTCTTCTCTTTTCTAAAAGGCCCTTTGAGAAGACTTTGTGTGGATTCTAGATCTTATTAAAGCTCCCCCTGAGATGTACAGTTGTTAAGGATTAAGAAGCTTTGTTCAGGAGTGAGTAGGTCGTCAGCTTGTGAAAAACAGATCCAGGAACTTTAGACAGATGGATCTATAATGTCTCAGCAAATTCCTGGAAACAAAAGAAGAAGAGGACTCTTGATCAGTTTGTATTGTTCTTCTTCTATCTTCTTGAGAGAATAATGAGAGATGAGGATTGAAAGCTGTTGTGAGGTTTTTGCTCTTTCTAAGAATATCTCTCTGTAATTTTTCTGCTCTATAAGATATTCTGATTCTTGTGCTCAGTCTCTATCACTTTTGAAAAAGTAATCTCCCAGTGTTATCTTCGACAGCCAATCTTCCTTAGAAATTTGAATAACTGCAATTAATGCCTTGGCTGAAAACTGGGAAGGAAAACGGCTAGCAATTCTGTCATTATTCATTTCCTCAACTGTCCCTAGGAATATGTCAAATAAATCCTCTGATGAATACCATAATCAATGTTTCTAGGAATGATTATATTCATAGGGAATATAAGCATTGATTACTCAGGGAATTTATGACTTAAAATAGTAATAGGGAGGAAACAGATAAGGAAAGAACAAAGAACAGACAGCTTACAGAATTCATCGACCAGAGAACAGATTTCGTCGACCTGCACTCAGAGAACATCAACCTGAGAAATCATGTTCATCGACCTGAGCTCTATGAAGCACACACTGAATAAGCAACTGATTCTGTGCTCCAAGAACGTCGACCTGAGAATCTGTCTGGAGAAAAACTGATCGTCGACCTGAGCTCGAATCTCGTTGAGCTCAGCTAAGAGAATTAACTTTGAGTTCGTCAATTGGAGATCGACGATCGTCGAGCTGAGTTCGAAGAACTTCAAACTGATCAAGTTGTCTTCTGAAAAACTTCTAAATCTGAATCTTCTGAGGTCCTCTGTTGGCTGGTTCAAGAAAGTTGAACTAAAAGGACTTAGCCTAATATCTAGGACTACTTGACTAGATCCTGGTTATATAAGGTTGGTCAGACTCAGCCTAAATTAGTGAACCTAGACCAAATCCAATTAGGGATCCAACAATCTCCCCCTATTTGGGTGAGGTAACTAAAAAATAAAAATAAAAATCAATCATAAATCAAGATACATATATCTGGCAGAAATAATACATTCAGCATATATTTAAACCATATGCTTCATGATATAAACAGAAATAGAGTTTAAACAATAAAATTACAATAACCAAAATTACTGTTTCTGCTTGGGAATAGCTTTCTCAGACTTTTCAGTATACTGTTTTAATAAGATTTCTCTGTTAGGATTAGCAGCTTCTCTTTTTGACATGACCATGTCAGATGCACCAATAATATTTTGAGAAGTTGCTCTAGGTACTACAGCCTTTGGATGCAATTTCATATACTCATCAGCATTAAAGAATTTGTTAGCTTTAGCATACCTGTTCAGTTCTTCTTTCCTATAAGATGACATTGTTGAAAATTTAGAAGGATCCTTGCCTTCAGCTTTGGCTTTGGTAATCTGAGAGAGTCCTACTAACTCTTGAAATCTAGCCATCCTAGTAGAGGTCTCCTGTTCTGGATCTACAAATGGAATAGGAGGAGACTATGGCTTGGTTGGACTAGAGTCCTGTTGAGAATTATCAGTAGTATATGCAGAAACTCTCTTGGAGGAAGCTGGAGGAGAATGGCTTGAAGAGGTTTGCTGACTGCCATTCCTTGACTGCCTTTGATAAGTCTTGGTTACTGTAGCAGCTCTCTGAGTAACACTTCCAGAAGTACCTAAAGAGGTAGGAGGAGGAGGGTTTTTCTTGAATTGTCTGGGAGGAGACCTGTACCTTCTCCTCTTCTTCCTTTCTTTCTGATCATTTTTAGACAGCCACATCCAATGGGGCATCCCTAGGTATGGATTTATCATCTACAAAATATAGTAGGGAGCATAATTGTTGGGATTGGGCTTAGGGGCCTTTGGAACAACCTTTCTCTTCTTGATAAAATTCTTCTTAGATTTGCAATAGGCAGAATCATCTGAATCATTGTATGTGTCATCTTCAGAGGAACCTTGGGGATTGTCATATAGAGCATCTATTGCTTTTAATATTTCATTTGAGATCTATTTGTCTACTTGATGAGCAACTGGAGGTAAAGCATCTTGAGGAGGAACCACTTCATCTGGAACTAATTGAGCTTCCTAAGTCATATCTTCAGCAAAAATCTCATCCATATCTGGTAATGGAGAGGTAGAAAAGACAAAAGTTGGAGGGTAAAAGGCCTTGTGCTCATAGAACTCATCCTCAACAACCTTAATAGGCCCAGCCTCTGAAACTAGAATAAGCTCAGGCTCTGGAGCTGAAAAGCTATTCTGAATAAGCTGTAAAACTTCTGAGCTAACTGGAGCTGTATGGCAAATAATGTCTGTACAGTACTGAGGAGAGACAAAAGAAAGGATGTTGATATACATAAGATCAAAGAAAACAAGAACTGAGTTTAGTTCAAATGCTGGAGAAATGAAGCAGTCTCCAGAATAAATATCCAAAGAATGATCGAAATCAGCTTTCTCAGAGTCAAAGTCCAAAAATTCTGTGAGTTCTGCATCCGGTATCTCAGTATCACCAAACTCTATCTCTGCTACTAATGATTCTGCTGCTAGAACTACTTCTTCATTGAGTATCTCCCCCTACCTTGTTTTAGTATGCACTGGAGCCAGGCCCTTAATTGAAGAAGGAGGGATAGGGAAGGCAGATAGTTGGACAGCAAGAGATGAGATTGAAGAAGCAAGAGGTGAAATGGCCTCTGCTATGAGTTGTTTAAGAAGAGGTGAGATAGATTGTAGAAAGGATGAAATGGAAGGTGGAACTATGTCCATGAATTTAGGTGGAGTTTGAGTAGATACAGATGTATTGAAGGTGGAAGAGTAGGGATGAGAATCTAGCATTTGCTAATCTGGAGGGGATGGAGAATGACTAGGGGATGAAAAAAGATTGAAAGAAGGTATGGATGATAGATTTTGAAGAGAAGGAATGTCAGAAAGATGAGAAGGAAGAGGGGATAGAGGAGGAGTAACATGCTTTGGTGAATGATGTTGAGGGGATAGATGTACTAGAGAATGAATTGGTGAATGTTGAGGTAGTGGTGAATGAATTGGTGAAGAAATAGGGATGGGGAAGCAGGAGGTGTAGGTGGATGTGTTGGAGTTATGGAAGTAAACTGGAGGGATGTTGAAGTTATTTGAACAAGGGGAGGTGGAGGGGGAATGGAGATATCCTCAGTAGGGTGGGATGTGGCTGGAACAGCCCTTATAATCTCAGAAGATTTGGAAGAGGAAGCCTTTGATGTCTTAGGGATGCTCCTCTCCCACCTGCTAAATAAGGTACAGGTTAGCCTCTTAGAGGCATTAATGAATATGGTCGGGGTGACCAGTGATTAAGCAGCCTTGGTCTGAAGAAAATTCCCAAAATCCGTCCAAAACACACTTCCTTCTTTGTGTTTTTCTTCTTGTTCAATTCAAACAGAATTTTGGCCCAGTTCACGGCCTTCTTGTTTGCCACTGCAAACATCACAAGGAACTGATGTCTAGTTATGTGATCGTGGGCGGTGTGCTTGCCCAGCAGAGCTTTTCCTACAACATCTGCCAGAAACTTATAATCTGCAGATAGGTGTTTCTTCAGCAATTTGTTAGGGTTGTCACCAGAATAACTCATTCAATTCAACATTTCCTCAAACTCAGTAGAATCGATTTCTAAGTCCACTTCTCCATTCACTAAACCAAAAATTTCAGAAAGAATTTTAGGGGTGAGAGGGACATCGTTACCCGTTATTGTTCCTAACAATGTGTCAGCATCTGGAGATGATAACGAGTAAACCCATTCTATAATCTCGGTTACCGTAATCTTTATCATGGTTGTCATTAGATTCTTCAAATGTAAATCTTCAAACAGTTGCAGAATGTCAAGGAAAATTTGATCTGATTATTTAAAATACTCAAAGTCGATGTCAAAACCCATATAAAATTTCATTGCTGCGAGAGCGCTTGCTGGAATCGCCATGATCACCTACAATAAAGAAATAGAGAGATCAAGTGCAAAGGAACTGAAAGCGCGGGATGGAGCTCGAAGAAAACCTAGTTATAAGGTTTTTCAGAATATGAAACGTCAAGTTCCGTCCTGCGAAAAATAAAATTCTTCGATCTCAGGTCGACGAAAAATTTCATGAAGAGATAAATTCGTCGATCTCAGACTGAAGATATGGAGATATTTCGTCATCCTCAGAAATATTTCCTGAAACAGGATCATCGATCTAAGGTCGACAAAACTGACTTCACAAAGAGATTTTGTCGATCTACGGTCGACGAACTCCCAATGATAAGTTTGCAAATCATCGCTCTCAGGTCGACGAATTATTTCCAGATCATTTACACAAAGGACAGATTTAAAATTAAGCTTTCCCATCTATCATTCCTAACTGATTCAGAAAGAACAAATGTTTAGATTCATCTAAGGGCTTGGTGAAAATATCTGCCCTTTGTAAATCAGTGGAGATAAATTCAAGATTAATTTTCTGTTTGTCCACATAGTCTCTTATGAAATGATGACTTATATCTATATGCTTTGTCCTACTATGATGCACTGGATTATGTTCAATAGAAATTGCACTGGTACTATCACAAAATATGGTTGAATTATTTAGATTGAAACCATAATCCAGGAGTTGGTTTGTATCCACAAGATATGTGAACAGCAGCTGTCAGCTGCCATGTATTCAGCCTCAGCAGTTGATGTGGACACAGATGTTTGATTCTTGCAAAACCAGGACACAAGCCTATCACCAAGGAACTGACATATTCCTGATGTGCTTTTTTTGTCCACTCTACATAAAGTATAGTCAGCATCAGAAAATCTAGAAAGCTCAAATACTGACTCTATTGGATACCAGAGTCCTAGATTAGGACAACCCTTTATATATCTTAAAATCACTTTAATGAAAATAAGATGAGATTCTTTAGGGCTCACTTGTAATCTAGCATAAAGACATGTAGAAAACATGATGTCTAGTCTACTTATTGTAAGATAAAGTAGGGATCCAACAATAGCCCTATACTTGGTCTGATTAATTGGTTTTTCATGTTCATCAAAGTCAATCACAGCATTGACAGCCATGGGAGTTTTCATAATGGAGGCATCAGCCATCCCAAATTTCTTAATAAGCTCATTTGCATATTTAGATTGGGATATGAATATGTCATAAGGGAATTTCTTCACTTGTAGACTAAGGAAGTATGATAGCTCTCCCATGCTACTCATCTCAAACTTTGAATGCATTAGATCAGAGAATCTCTTGCATAGTTTGGGATCAGTAGATCCATTATAATTTCATCTACATATATTTATACTACTAAAATTTTATCATGATGCATCTTAGTAAAAAGAGTCAAATCTACCATGCCTCTAGAGAACTTGTGTTCTAAAAGAAAACTAGTTAAGGTTTCATACCAAGCTCTCGGAGCTTGCTTTAGACCATAAAGAGCTTTATGATATTTAAAAACATATGAGGGATGAGTAGAAGAGATAAAACCTAGGGGTTGTTCAACATAAACTTCTTTCTTTAGTTCTCCATTCAAGAAAGCACTCTTGACATCCATCTGGTAGACTTTAAACTTCTTAAAGGCAGCATAAGCAAGAAAAATCATGATTGCTTCTAGCCTTGCAACAGGAGCAAAAGTTTGATCATAGTCAATGCCTTCCTCTTGCCTATAGCCATGTGCAACAAGCCTAGCCTTGTTTCTCACAATTACACCTTGGGCATCAAGTTTGTTTCTTAATACCCACTTGGTTCCAATTACTGGATAGCCTTTGGGCCTTGGAACCAAGTCCCAAACTCTATATCTCTCAAATTAATTAAGCTCCTCTTGCATTATAATAATCTAGTGGGGATCTTGCTCTGCATCATTTATGGATTGAGGCTCAACTTGAGAGAGGAAATAGGCATGCATCACATCTTGGTTGAGTTGATGCCTTGTATGTACACCTACTGACATGTCCCCAATCACTTGAGATCTAGGGTGATCCCTTTGTGTGACAAGGTCAATGGGTGGAGTTGGTTCAGCAATAGCATTTGGTATTAATTCCTCTTGTGGAATAATGTCTGATGTACATATTCTTCCATTTTTAAAGAAGATTTATTGAATACCCTATAAGCCTTGCTATTTTGTGAATATCAAAGAAAAATTCCCTTTATAGCCTTAGCTTCAAATTTTCTAATGTGTTTCTTATTATTGTTATGAATGAAACATCTACACCCAAAGATTCTAAAGTAATCAATTTTAGGTTGCTTCCCTTTGAGTAATTCATAGGGGGTCTTACCCTTAAGTTTGTGTATCAAACTCCTATTCAGCACATAGTTTGCTGTACTCACAGCCTCTGCCAAAAGGATAGGGGCATGTGTTCATGTGCAAGCAATGTTCCTGCAGATTCAATGAGGGTTCTATTTTTCCTTTCTGCTACCCCATTTTGTTGAGGAGTTCTAGGAGCAAAACAATAATGCCTGATACCTTCCTCCTCACAGAATCTTTGCATGGGAAGAGATTCAAACTCAGTACCATGATCACTTCTGATCAATGCAGCCAGAGTAGAATACTCAATCCTTATGCTCTTAAGAAAGTTTGTAAGGAATTTAAAGTTATCTGACTTGTTTTTCAAGAAGAACAACCAAGAGAATCTAGAGAAGTAATCTACAATAACTAGAGTGTAAGACTTC
This sequence comes from Platanthera zijinensis, assembly GCA_039513925.1. Taxonomy (NCBI): domain Eukaryota; kingdom Viridiplantae; phylum Streptophyta; class Magnoliopsida; order Asparagales; family Orchidaceae; genus Platanthera; species Platanthera zijinensis. The sequence continues at coordinate 45,015,780 of CM077097.1, forward strand.
CCTCCTAAGCTTTGTACAGCAATGGATCCAAAAAGATCCATATGTAGCAAGTACAGAATCTTAGGTGAGTCACTCTTATTAATTGACTTAAAACTATTTTTAGTTTGCTTGACAAGCCTTGCATAAGCTTTCCTTCTTGTAGGGGCCAGAAGGCAATCCTCTGACAAGGTTGTCCCTAGATAGCTTAGAGATGTTCTTAAGGTTAACATGACCTAGTCTCTTATGCCAAAGAATATTGTTATTACTAACTTGATTGAATAGACATAGTTCTTAACTAGCAGAGTTAAAGTTTACTAGGTATATATTCCCTTGTCTACAACCTGTTAAAACAGTTTTGTTATTTGAAGAAATAATACATTTGGAATTAGTAAAGCAAATCTGATAACCTGCATCACATAACTGACTTATGGATATTAGGTTATGTTTGAAACCATTTATATATGCCACTTTTCTGAAAGTGACAGCTCCACTATTGAAGTCTCCATAGCCTTAAGTTTGTCCAAAGCCGGAATCTCCAAAGATCACTCTTGGACCCAGCTTTGCCTTGAAATTGATTAGGCTGTCCTTGCATCCATTCATGTGCTTTGAGCACCCACTATCCAGATACCACTTATTTTGAGTGATAGGAGAGTTCTTCACCTGCAAGGAAATAAGTTAGATGTTCTTAACACAGGTCACCTTGGGTCCTTGTATTTTTTCATAAGAAAAACTTGAAATGTAAGAATATTCAGGTTGGCTTTTATAACCTAAGGGGTGAAATCTTCTTGGAGGAATTATCCATTGGGTGAATGGATTGATATTTTCCCTAGGTTGGTTAAAGTCTTTATCAGACTTTCTATTAGATTTGAAGTTTCTATAAGATTGATCTGTGATCGACTAACTCTGGTAAGTTCGTCGACCTGAGGTCGACGAATTGGAATAAGATCTTCGATCTCTGCTCAAAGAATGAAGTTATTCATTCTCAGGGCACCAATATCGTCGATCTCTTGTCAACGATCCAGATTGGTTTTGTCGATCGTGGATCCAAGAATAACTATTATTGAAGTTGGCATTCGAATTTCGTTATTCTGAGGTCGATGAACTGTACATATTTCGTCGATCTGAGTTCGACGAAATCTGTTGAAGATTATTGTAGTTATTTTTCTTCTTGTTCTTAGATTTTTGTTTAAGTTCCATTTATTTTAAGACTTCATTTACTTTGTCTACTTGTTCAGTATTCTTCTTACCCTTATCTGAAATGAAATTTACAGGTTTAGATAACCGATTCTTCTGGATTATAGGTGGTTCACTAGTTGATGCACCTAGTCCTAGTTTACTGTTATTTGTCCTAGTATTTATAATACTAGTTATGTCTAACAGTTGTAAGATTCTACCATTAAGATATTCTTCTAATTTCTTGGCTTTGCTTAATTCAGTTTTTAAGAAAATAATTTGTTTATTTACTGAGTTAAGTTCATCAATTAGTTTAGTATTTTCAGTAATGCACTTATCTTGTTCAGTTAATCTTTCTCTGAGAAGTTTGATTTCCTTCTCAGAGCTTATTAGATCTAAACACAGATTTTAAACTCAGTTTTAAATTTTTCTGAATCAAAATCATAAGATGTTATTAGCTGGTCCTTTGCAGATAGAGATTCTTCATCTTCTGAATCTTCAGCCTCTAACTGACTGGTGGAATTATTTATTGCCATTAGGCAAACTTCCTTTACCTTCTCTTCTTCTTCATCATCACTAGAGCTGGAGGATGATGACTCTTCCTCAGTATCACTCCAGGTTTATGCAACAAACCCTTTATCCTTCCTCTTGTGTTTGCTGGAGGAGGGCTTGTTGTGATGTGTTCTTCTGGAATATTTTTCCATTCTCCTATCCTTCTTCTGAGTTTCTGGATATTCTGAGATAAAGTGTTCAGGCTTCCTGCATCCAAAACAGACAATTTCTTTAGATGGAGTCTTGTCATACCTTGGCTTGTCATCTTGCCTTGATGACTTTCTTTTGAAGTACTTCTTTGCGATCTTGAAAAATCTTTTGGCAAAGAGGCTCATCAGTTCTTCATTTATTAGAGTCCCTTAAGATTCTTCAGCAGCCTTGAATGCAATGTTGTGCTCTTTCTTGATAGGTGTTGGAGTCTTCTGTTCAGTTGCTGCTTCTCTGGTCTTCATTAATTGCTCATAGGATTTGAGCTTTCCAATAAGTGATTCAGTAAGGATTTCTATCATGCTTTTGGCTTCTCTGATTGGTAAGATACTTGAATCCCATGTTTTAGGGAAGCAAATGAGGATTTTATCATTGACTTATGTCAGAGTTATGTCCTTATCTAATGTCTTTAGCTCATTGATGATATAGATAAGCCTGTTGTACATATCATTCACTGACTCAGCTTCATCCTTCTTGAAGTTCTCATATTGAGAAATGAGATTGGATCTCCTATCCTTTTCTCTCATCAGCAGATCCAGCCACCATCTGATTTTGAGAATCCCATATGGCTTTGGCTGAAGTGCACTCAGCCACTTTTTGAAATATATCATCAGACATAGTCTGAGATAGGATGTTCATGGCTTTGGCATCTGTAATCTTAGCTTTCTTTTATACATCTGTCCAATCTAGAGGTGGAACAACACTCAGATTTGTTGAAGTAGATGGAGTGGAGTCCACTCGAGTTGGTGGTCCTATCAAAATCTAATTGAATATATATTCATCAATAGAGTTCATATAGAGTTTTATTCTTGCCTTCCAGATGGCAAACTTGGTTAAGTTGCAAACTGGAGGTCTGGTGCTAGCATAATCCTTATTTTGTGTCATGGTATAAAATAAGAAAGGAATAAGATTTAATCAAAGATTATCATAGGATCTTGGTTAGTCCAGGTGTTAGCCTGTTTGAGTAAAAATGACTAACCTCCCTTTGATACCAATTGAAAGAAAAGGGATAGTAATCTCTGGTTACCTCAAGAGGGGGGGTGAATAGAGTTATATAAAAATTCCTTTACAACTTTTTCACATATAAAAATAGGTGATATAGTAATAACTAAGAGATGTTATCAAGAGCAATGAAAAGCTACACTAAGCTACCACAGCACAAGACAAACAAGAAACAAAAAACACACATGCAGCACAAGAATTTTATAGTGGTTCCCTAACTGGGTACATCCACTCTTCTACCACCCTGGTAGGAATCCACTACAGGTTTTTGATCAAGTGACTGCCACCACAATATCTATTTGCAGGGAGATATTACAACCCTTTGAGCTTTTAATCAGGTGCCCAAAAACTAAACTCAAGTCTTTTGGAAGGTGACTTATTAACCAGGCTAACTTTTGAAGGGAGTTAAGACTCTTTACAGTGGGGTGGGAAAGAAAGTGATGTTAGTCTTCTCTTTTCTCAAAAGTACTTTGAGAAGACTTTGTGTGAATTCCAGATCTTGTCAAAGCTCCCCCTAAGATGTACAATTGTTCGGGATTTAGAACCTTTGTTCAGGAGTAAATAGGTCTTCAACTTGTGAAAAATAGATCCAGGAACTTTAGACAAATGGATCTATAATGTCTCGGCAAATACCTGGAAACAGAAGATGAAGAAGACTCTTGATAAGTTTGTATTGTTCTTCTTCTATCTTCTTGAGAGCATAGTGAGAGATGAGGATTGAAAGCTCTTGTGAGGTTTTTTCTCTTGCTAAGAATATCTCTCTCTATAATTTTTCTGCTCTGTAAGAAATTTTGATTCTTGTGCTCAGTCTCTATCACTTTTTGAAAAAGTAATCTCCCAGTATTATCTTCGACAACTAATCTTCCTTATAAATTTGAATAACTGTAATTAATGCCTTGCTGGAAAATGGGAAGGAAAACGGCTAGCAATTCTATCATTATTCGTTTCCTCAAGTGTCCCGAGAAATATGTCAAATAAATCCTCTGATGAATACCATAATCAATGCTGCCAGGAACGGCTATATTCATAGGGAATATAAGCATTGATTACTCAGGGAATTTATGACTTAAAATAGTTATAGGGAGGAAACAGATAAGGAAAGAACAAAGAACAGACATCTTATAGAATTCGTCGACTAGAGAACAAATTTCGTCGACCTGCATTCAGAGAACGTCGACCTGAGAAATCATATTCGTCGACCTGAGCTCTTCGAAGCACACACTGAATATAAGAAACTAATTTTGCACTCCAAGAACGTCGACTTGAGAATCTGTCTGGAGAAAAACTGATCGTCGACTTGAGCTCGAATATCGTCGAGCTCAGCTTAGAGAATAAACTCTGAGTTTGTCAATCAGAGATCGACGATCGTCGATTTGAGTTCGAAGAACTTCGAACTGATCAAGTTGTCTTCTGAAAAACTTCTAAATCTGAATCTTATGAGATCCTCTGTTGGCTTTTTCAAGAAGGTTGAACTAAAAGGACTTAGCCTAATATATAGGACTACTTGACTAGACCCTGGCTATACAAGGTGGGTCAGACTCAGCCTAAATTAGTGAACCTAGCCGAAATCTAACTAGGGATCAAACAAGCCATCGCCCTTAAGACTCTTACCGATGATACTAGGTGCAAGCTCTTTGTAACATCCTTTGATGGACAAACAAGAGATTGGTTCTACGGACTGCGCCCTTAGCCCGTTGCTTTCTTTACTGATCTGCGAAGAGAATTTCTGCTCAGGTTTTCTACCTCTACTAAGAGGAAGAGCGGGTCGGAAGCCCTATTTGAGAGCAGGAAGCAAGAGAATGAGACTTGGGCTCATTTTGTTCATCATTTTCAAAGAGAGATTCTTGACATTGAAAACGTCGATCAAGAGATGTACCGAGTCGCTTTGATAAGTGGTTTTAGAGAAGGGCCACTTAAGTTCAAAGCTAAAGTCTGAGTGCCAAGGACATACCAAAAGATGATCAGTCTTGCCAACTTCTACATACGAGGTGAAAAGAGTAATCCCGACTACATCTCCAGGCTTGTGATAGATAAAAATCCTTCTTCTTCATATGGGCAACCTCCAAAGTCTCCTCAGAAGGATTTTCAATCGCGAACAAGGAAGGGGAGGAATTTTCGACATCATCAACTCTTCTTCCCAGGATAAGATCACTTCCAAAGTCAATGATCACAATTGTCAGTTCCTCCCGCTTATCCAGCACAAGCTTTGCAAGCAACCTCAGTTTACCAGCAGCAGGGTGATAACTCGCCAGAATCTGAACTGAGCAAAGCTATGCAAGAAGTAATTCAAGTGATGAAAGGTAAGACCGGTTATAAGAAGCCTTATCAACCTGCAGATCAGAGATCCAAAGATTCAGATTCCTACTGTAAATTCCATAAAGAGAAATGACATCCAACTAAAAATTGTCGAGCGCTTCGCCAACTAGTGCAAAGGGGTCTGAGGCAGGGAAAATTGCATGACTTTTTCTAGAAGGATGGCCACTCTGATACGTCTACTTCGAAAGGCAAAGAAGTAGCAGACATTCCTTTAGTCTCAAAGGGAGTGAGCCAAATCAGCAATGGTCTTAACTTCATTATTAATGAAAACATTGATGTAGATGATGTAGACACCCTTGGAAATTTTTTCTAAGGTGAAGATGGACGTCACAAAGTTCTAAAAGCTCTTCGCAATCATGGCTGATCGGTTTTGTTTTCCATATTGAACATTTATCTTACATATGTTTTGAATATTTCTAATTACTCTTTCATTCATTTCAATAAATTTGTCCGTCAGAGATCCCGTACTAATACAATTACCTTTTTGGAGTTCCTGCTCCTCTATTTTCTCTTTGCCAAAGGGATCGCTAAACCAAGGAGATATTGCCAAGTCTTGCTTGATCCCCCCATAGATTGGTCTCTGGCGTAATACTACCCTGACAACATATAGCGGGGAGTGTTCGCATATGTGTAGTGGTGATGGCGAAGGCCATCAGGATGGAGCACTTGTGATGGAGGATGTTGAAGATGTACCGCTTCGCCATCCGGATGGAGCACTTGGGATTGAGGATGTTGAAGATGTACCGGCCAAGGACGTGCGACGCCGTAGCGGTCATGGCTACAAGCTTCGCCCTCGCAACAAGACTCGTATTTGATTATTTATATGTTTGTGTGCTAATAGCCAATTCATGAGAGGCTATTTAAAACATTATTTTATTTCTTGCATTTCCTTTATGTGGTGTGTCTTTAGCCACTTGTTTTGTTATTTGAGATGTAAGCCTATATAAAGGCCAAGACTTTTCATTTGGAGTAGATTATTATTGAATTGAAAAAAAATCACTTTTGCCTAAACCTAATTCCCTCTCTTGCTCTCTCCCTAGCCGCCGCCCCCTTCACCCTTGCCCTTCCAAAACCGGCGGCCAACCAAGGCTAGGATCGGCCACCTCTCTTCCCCTCTCCTTCTCTACCCAAAACCGATTGCCTCTAAGGTATTCCTTCAAGGGATCGGCCACCATCTCCCCTTGCCTCTCCTCCTCTTAGCCGCCACCACCATCATCCCTCCTTCTCCCAAACCGACGGCCAACTTCTTCTCAAAGGTCTTGTAAGGAAGGAGGAAGTCTAGGGAATCTTCAACGGCGAGACGTGAACGGGACGACAAGATCTTCATCCATAGCGCTCTTCCGTGGTCTTCAAAGGGAAAACGATCATACTTAGTGGATCCGCGCATCACGGATCTACGAATCCGAGAGGGGGTAACGATATTACTACACAAGAGATTTCTTTTCCTAGATAGTTCTTGTGGTGGACGTATTTTGCATTATTTTCCGAATTATTATTCTTCGAGGTTAACAAATAACCGATTAGCAATTTTCGTTTGGTTTTCCGAAGGATTCAAAAAGGATTTGGCACTCCTCGTTTTCTTTTTGTTGGGATAGATACCACCATTTTCGGATCGTTTAGTTCTTGGTGGATCTATTTTGGTACAACACCTAAAGCTCGCTCGGGATCAATATTATCCCATTTAGCCGGAAAGAGTTTGGCCTATAGCCAACACTCGATCTATTTGCGGAACGGCGATCCGTATGTTAGCACGAACGGTATATTTAATTATTGAATTTGCTGTGTTTGCGTTGGCGTGCGGAATAGAGAGCGTTGAGCGTAGTCATAAGCGTCGTCGCGACCACGTGACGTGTCTCGAAGAGACATCCCTACATCAATTTGGTATCAGAGGGAGGTTGTGTTGATTTCCCAATCGACACCATCCTCACTTTTATCATAGGGTTGTCTTTTTCTTTAAGTTGTGCACTTTCGTTACGAACCGTGTCAAAATCTGAATTTTGGGCTGCATTTAGTAAAACTCACAAATTTTATTTTTCCAGAAAATTACAAAAAAAATTCTGAATTTTCTTCTCATTTTTTTAAGAAAAAAAGTCTAAAAAATTTTTTCCTGTTGCTCAATAGTTTTGCGTCAAAAAATTCAAACGCGTAATTAAATCAGGTCAAAATTGTTGTTTGTACCGTTCGTTCATGCGCACTAGGCTGGGCACGAAATATCTTCCCTCCACCTCACACATGGCCAACAACCAAGGTGACGAGCATGCTCCGGCCACGATCGCCGAGCTCCGAGAAGAGTTTAACGCTAGGTTTGACGCACTGACTCAGTTAGTTGAAGGGCTCGCTGTAAATCAAGCGGCGCCTCGAAACAACGGCGTTGGCAGAAACTGACTGGGTCCCCAACCCCCGGCAGCCAACCAGCGAGAGGAACGACAAAATCACCCACGTGATCTAGACGATGAGTACCCACCTCGAGGTCATTATGAGTTTGATGTGACAAGGGCCGTAAAAATGAACGCACCCTCCTATGATGGGATGGGAGAGCCCCAACTTTTCCTAGACTGGGTCATGGACATCGAGTGCTATTTTGAATGGCACGACTTAACGGACGCTGAGAAAGTGAAGGTCGCACGTATGAAACTACTAGGAAGGGCCAAAACATATTGGTTAAACGAAGAGAGGCGCCTAGGAACTGTAAACGGAGCACCCCCACTTGGGTGGACCGCAATGAAAGCGCTACTACACGACCAATACGTTCCCACATATCACCGAACTCAGATGTTCGACGATTTAGCCACTCTTCGGCAAGGGAATACTTCGGTAGCAGATTATATGGGACACCTTAAGGATATGATGGTGCGTTGTGATGTTCGTGAGATGCCCGAAGTTACACTCTCACGATTTCGTAAGGGACTCAACCCGGATATACAAGGGAAACTCTTGCGTTATGGTCATACAGACCTTAACACCACCTTCAATGCCGCCTTGGATATTGAAAAGCATAACGCCTATAAGTCCAAAGGACGTAATTTCCAGAAAGGGAAATCCATCTTAGGCCCGCACCCTTCTTCATCCGCGCGTGATAAAGGAAAGTATCGATCAACGGATTCGGAGTCCATTGTCATTACCGCTAGGAATAATAGAAATCCCACCGGTGAGCGAGTACCAATAGGACGAGTTAACAAGACAAATGCCACAAGTTATTCGTGCGGCATTCAAGGGCACTATTCTAGTGAGTGCCCCACGAAAAGCAAACCTTTAGCTTTACTAGACTCTTCGTCTAAACCTGCTGATATCGTCTATGGAGCTGGCGAAGAATCTGACGCCGAGCCAAGTGACATTGAGGACGATTCTTACATGATGGTGATGAGATGCATTTTAGCCACACCGCGAGCGTTGGATGAATATAACCGGACAAATATATTTACATTAAATTTTAAAGACGGTGAAAAATGGTGTAAGTTAATTATCGACAGCGGCAGTTGTATGAACGTAGTATCGGAGAATGCCATCACTCGCATGCACTTAGTAACCGAGCCGCACCCACATCCTTATAAAATTGCGTGGGTAAACAAGACATCCATAGCGGTCTCTAAGCGATGCATGGTTCCTTTAACGTTGAAAAACTACGTTGATAAAGTTTGGTGCGACGTAATTCCTATGGACGTGTGCCATGTATTATTAGGACGACCTTGGTTGTACGACTATGACGTGACCCACTTCGGTCGCGCAAACACATATGAGTTCAAATTCAATGGTAAAACCGTTGTTTTGAAGCCATCTGCGCCTAAGGATCCGTCATCTATTTCCAAAGACACTGTTGTGCCTGTGGAAAAGAAAACGATAAGCCTGATTAGTAGAAAGGAACTAGAACGTGAGACTTTCATGGATGGCGTTATATACGCGTTAGTCTGTTTACAAGCGAAGGAAGAGTCACCTACCGTTGAGAGCCTCCCATTATCGCTACGAAATCTCTTGGAAGAATATAAGGATGTTTATCCGGTGGATTTACCACCCACGTTACCACCGATACGTGACATCCAACATGAGATAGATTTTGTCCCGGGATCTTCATTGCCAAATCAGCCCCATTATAGACTCAATCCATCCTCCCATGAAGAATTACAAAAATTAATTTCCGACCTGCTAGCGAAAGGATTTATACGACATAGCAAAAGTCCTTGTGCCGTCCCCGCATTATTAGTTCCAAAGAAAGATAAGACATGGCGATTATGTGTCGATTATCGGGCTATTAATAAAATAACGATCAAATATAGATTTCCTATTCCCCGTTTGGACGATCTACTAGATATGCTTTCAGGAGCCGCTATATTCTCTAAATTGGATCTTAAAAGCGGTTATCATCAGATACGAATACGGGAGGGAGACGAATGGAAGACGGCTTTCAAATCTAAGGATGGACTTTATGAATGGCTAGTGCTTGGAGAAGGACTTACCAATGGACCCAGTACTTTTTCACGATTGATGACCCAAATTTTTAAGCCTTTTATGGGAAAATTTGTAGTGGTCTATTTTGACGACATTTTGGTTTTTAGCATTTCGCCGGGAGATCATGAGACTCATCTAAGAACAATTCTTACCACGTTGCGCAAAGAGAACTTATTTATTAACTTTAAAAAATGCGCATTCGGCGTGCCTTCTGTTGAGTTCTTAGGATACATCGTGAGTTCAGATGGCATTCATGTGGATCCCAAGAAGGTCCAAGCGATTAAGGAATGGCCGGAACCCAAGAATATTAGGGACGTTAGAAGTTTCCACGGATTGGCCACGTTTTATCGAAGATTTATTCGGAATTTTAGTAGTATTATGGCACCCATAACTGAATGTATGAAAAAAGGAGAATTTACATGGACGAAATCGGCCACTAGTGCCTTCCAAACGATTAAGGAACGAATGTCTGAAGCTCCTTTACTCCGATTACCAGATTTTAGTAAAGTTTTTGAATTATCATGCGACGCGTCAGGGATAGGGATTGGAGGAGTATTAAGCCAAGAGGGACACCCGCTAGGATACTTTAGTGAGAAACTAGCCGGGCCGAAATTAAATTATTCAAATTATGATCGCGAATTCTATGCGGTAATCCGATGTCTCCAACATTGGCGACATTACCTTATATCAAAAGAATTTGTAATATTATCGGATCACGAGGCCCTCAAATTTGTGAATTCTCAAAATAAGATTAGTCCACGACACGCAAAATGGATATCTTATCTACAAGAGTACACCTTCATAATCAAGCATCTGAAGGGTACGCTAAATCGTGTAGCGGACGCGCTAAGTAGAGTCACTCTGTTATTAAATACCATGGAAGTGTCAGTCATAGGATTCGATAGGATAAAGGACGAATATATCCATTGCCCAGACTTTAAGGACATTTATTTCGCAGCGAAGGACAACTCCCCTACCACTATCTCGGCATTCTATATTCGTGATGGATATCTATTTAAACATGTGCAATTATGCATTCCCCGGTCGTCTTTACGACATTTTATTATATGGGAGTTACATAGCGGGGGATTAGGCGGACACTTCGGGCGAGACAAAACGATAGCACTTGTGGAAGATAAATTCTTTTGGCCGGGCCTCAAACCCATGGTCAACAAAGTTGTAGGAAGTTGTCGTGTTTGTCAACTAGCTAAGGGAAACAAGACCAATGCGGGTCTTTACACACCCCTTCCGATTCCGTCGGTGCCATGGCAAGATGTTAGCATGGATTTTATATTGGGTTTACCTATGACTTTTAGGAGTCACGATTCCATACTAGTGGTGGTAGACAGATTCTCAAAAATGGCATATTTTATCGCAAGCAACAACACCTACGATGCTTCCAATGTAGCAAAATTATTTTTCAAAGAGGTTGTAGCACATCGAGGTGTACCCAAGACGATAGTGAGTGATCGAGATGTAAAATTTACAAGTTATTTTTGGAAGACCCTCTGGAAACTAATGGGCACTAAACTGTTGTTTTCGTCGGCCTATCATCCCCAAACGGATGGGCAAACGGAAGTCGTCAACCGTAGCTTGGGAGGGTTACTTCGTTGTTTAGTGGGCGAACATAAAGGTACATGGAATCTTATCCTCCCGCATGCCCAGCTTGCGTACAATAATTCTAGGAACCGGTCCACTCAGTTGTCCCCGAATGAGGTAGTGCACGGTTATAAAGCGCCAGTGCCACTTGACTTGATTCTGTTACCACCTTCTTTTAATTCAAGTCAATTTGCACTAGATTTCGCGTCACACGTTCACACTCTCCACGAGCACATTGGCAAGACATTAGCTAAGCAATATTCTATATATCAATCGAACGCTAACGTACATCGGCGAGTAGTCTCTTTGAACATAGGCGATTTGGTTATGGTTCGTCTAATCCCTGAACGGATGCCATCGGGCACCATAAAGAAGTTAGCGAACAAGAAAGCCGGTCCTTTTAGAATTTTGAAGAAATTAGGCGAAAATGCTTATTTGTTAGAGTTACCTTCTGATTGGGGAATCTCCCCTATGTTTAATATTTCCGATTTAATGCTTTTTGTTGCTCCACCACCTGAATTGTCTATCTCTCCGTTTACTGCTTCCACTATACAATCTAATGGGGTGGGGGGTGAGCTAAATTCTGGATCGCTTTCTCCTGTGAAGTCTATGGGAGGTATGCAGTCTATTGATGATGAAAATTGTTTTTCTACTTCACCTAACGCTTTTCCGAGGTTTCCCCGGACAGATTTCTTGCCTGACAAGATTTTGCAGGATGATGTATTACCCACTACAGACGGCGACATTCACAGGTTCTTGGTTCGTTGGCATGTTCGTCCGTCTTCGGACGACTCTTGGCTATCTGCTGCACAGTTGGATCTTCTTGACGCGGGCCTCCTCCACCGTTATCTCTCAGCCCACTCATCAGTGATGAGTCCTTTTGAGCGGAGGAGGATTGATGGCGAAGGCCATCAGGATGGAGCACTTGGGATGGAGGATGTTGAAGATGTACCGCTTCGCCATCCGGATGGAGCACTTGGGATTGAGGATGTTGAAGATGTACCGGCCAAGGACGTGCGACGCCGTAGCGGTCATGGCTACAAGCTTCGCCCTCGCAACAAGACTCGTATTTGATTATTTATATGTTTGTGTGCTAATAGCCAATTCATGAGAGGCTATTTAAAACATTATTTTATTTCCTGCATTTCCTTTATGTGGTGTGTCTTTAGCCACTTGTTTTGTTATTTGAGATGTAAGCCTATATAAAGGCCAAGACTTTTCATTTGGAGTAGATTATTATTGAATTGAAAAAAAATCACTTTTGCCTAAACCTAATTCCCTCTCTTGCTCTCTCCCTAGCCGCCGCCCCCTTCACCCTTGCCCTTCCAAAACCGGCGGCCAACCAAGGCTAGGATCGGCCACCTCTCTTCCCCTCTCCTTCTCTACCCAAAACCGATTGCCTCCAAGGTATTCCTTCAAGGGATCGGCCACCATCTCCCCTTGCCTCTCCTCCTCTTAGCCGCCACCACCATCATCCCTCCTTCTCCCAAACTGACGGCCAACTTCTTCTCAAAGGTCTTGTAAGGAAGGAGGAAGTCTAGGGAATCTTCAACGGCGAGACGTGAACGGGACGACAAGATCTTCATCCATAGCGCTCTTCCGTGGTCTTCAAAGGGAAAACGATCATACTTGGTGGATCCGCGCATCATGGATCTACGAATCCGAGAGGGGGTAACGATTTTACTACATAAGAGATTTCTTTTCCTAGATAGTTCTTGTGGTGGACGTATTTTGCGTTATTTTCCGAATTATTATTCTTCGAGGTTAACAAATAACCGATTAGCAATTTTCGTTTGGTTTTCCGAAGGATTCGAAAAGGATTTGGCACTCCTCGTTTTCTTTTTGTTGGGATAGATACCACCATTTTCGGATCGTTTAGTTCTTGGTGGATCTATTTTGGTACAACACCTAAAGCTCGCTCGGGATCAATATTATCCCATTTAGCCGGAAAGAGTTTGGCCTATAGCCAACACTCGATCTATTTGCGGAACGGCGATCCGTATGTTAGCACGAACGGTATATTTAATTATTAAATTTGCTGCGTTTGCGTTGGCGTGCGGAATAGAGAGCGTTGAGCGTAGTCATAAGCGTCGTCGCGACCACGTGACGTGTCTCGAAGAGACATCCCTACATCAAGTGGGATCCGTCCAATCTTTGTAGGCGGATGTTAGGGCTTCAGATCCTAGCCGGTAATCTAACACAAAGAATGCATCAAGAGGGTCCCATGTGTTAGCTCTACTATGCTTCATTATGGATACATTATAGCTAAGATGATCGTTACTTGGCAAGAAATGGCCCCCGGGTGTAGCCTTGTCTCTGTGAACATCTCACGCTTTGATCGTCGAACACTCTAAGGTACTCTCAAGCCATTCCTTCTGGGGACCAGCAACATCACTGATCTTTTAGGGCGAGCAATGTTGTAGGCCACTTGGCGCACCTGGCCTAACTGATCAATGTAGCTTATAGCCCTAAGGCATGAGAGCAGTGCGTCCATCGTTCCTTCTTAGGAGTTTTGCATTTTATCTTTTGTGCCCTTTCGTGGGAGCGCGGTTAATCTGCCCTTGGCAATCTACACTTTTGATGATCTTTTAGGGAGTGTAATGCTTTAGACCTTTTGGCGCACCTGGCCTAATTGATCATCTTAAGGTGTAGATCTCTTCCAAACTGCCTTTTTTCAGGTAAACAAGAAAAATCCGACCTGTCTAAAGGATTTGAGACATCGTATACTCGTCTTATATACTAAGCTAATATAAAGCTTTAGTCGCTGACAATGTCTCTATTATGCTTATTGAACTCTTTTTCAGCACCAATTGTTTAATCAAAAAATCAGGTTCTCTTTGTCGACAAGCCATTCTATTGGAGTCTAATCAATGTGGTTCTACCCGGCTAATCCAGATTTCATATTAGGTATATTATATCTGACCGTGCAAGAAGATTATTGTTATGGCTTGATCTCTACTCAATTCTGCATATTCTTTTACTCAGTTGATAACTGGGTTTGATGGATATTCTTCCTGCTATCCAATTATATCTTCCTTACTGTCTCAACATTTAGCAGGTATCCATGCTTTGCATTTCCTTCATATCTGCTTCTTACTCTTCTATTTGTCGAGATTTGTATATATTTGCAAGTTCCATTCAGGTACTTGCAAGCTCTTTTTTCTTTCATATCTGCTTCTTACTCTTCTTTTTGTAGAGATTAGCAAATATTTACAAGTTCCCTTCAGGTACTTGCAAGATCTTTTCTTTCATATCTGCTTCTTACTCTTCTTTTTGTAGAGATTAGCAGATATTTGCAAGTTCCCTTCAGGTATTTTCAAGTTCTTTTTCCTTCGTATCTGCTTCTTACTCTTCTTTTTGCTGAGAGTAGCAGATATTTGCAAGTTCCCTTCAAGTACTTGCAAGTTCCTTTTCTTTCATTTCTACTTCTTACCTCCTTTTTATATAGATCAGCAGGTATTCGCGAGTTCCCTTCAGGTACTCGCATCCTTTATTTCCTATTATATCTGCTTCTTACTTCTCATTTGCAGAGATTAGCAGGTATTTGTGAGTTCCCTTTAGAACTCAAAAAGAAGACGGTCACAAGTCATCTTCACTTTGCAGAAACAATATAGGTACACACAGGGTGTACTTTTCTTCACTTATAATAACTCTTCCTTCACTGGAGAAAAATAAGTATTTCCAGACCTTTCTGAGGAGAGACATCAGGTTATATATCTCCTTGCCCCTTATTTTTCTAATAGATTTCTGAGGGGCAAATCGCAATTTCAGGGTTATCTCTACTTTTTCAAAGTTTCCTATAAACTTTAAAAAGTGCATGGATTATGTTAACCCAGAAATCGACGATCCTCCCCAAGGTAGCTAGCTCGCAAGTCGCGGCCTGCTCCAAGTTCCCCCTAAAGGTCGCGACCTATCTAAGCCCACTTCTTGGGTCTAGCGAATAGAATTGTCTATTCGCTTTGATCGCGCGCCTAAAGCAATCTCGCTGGTCTGACTGCTTAGGTCGCATAGCAGATGTGTTATGTAGGGGTGTAGACTGCTTCAATAGTCCATCCCTGCAGGCCGCGCGGTTAGTTTGGCTAACCGCACAGTAGTTCTCTCTATTCCAACAGGTGCGGACTGCCAGCTAGGTAGTGGACTCAGGACTTCTCTGTGCAGTAACCACAGACTCATTTTCCAGGTATCCTCCTAGACCGCGTGGCTAGGGCGGTCTTCCTGGTCTGACCGCCGTGTCCGCACAGAAACCGCATGTTCTATAGGGGTGGCGGACTGCTTCCTCGATCCACCACTGCAGGCCGCGCGATAAGATCAGCTAACCGCGCTAAAGTGTTCTCATCCAATAGGTGTGGATTGCCTACCTCTCTAATCAATGGAGGCAAGCTCCAATTCGCCTTTCTTGCCCTACAGAGGCGGACTACTTCTCTATCCGCCCAATGGGAGGTGGATTGTTCTCTAGACCAACTAGTGGTCGAACTCTCCATGTCGCCCAACAGTGGGCGATAAGCCTCCAAGTCGCCCAGCAGTAGGGGTGACGTGTCTTCTATCCGCGATCAGGTGGCGGACTCAACCTTAGTCTGCCAGAAGGTCGCAGACTCGCTTAATCCAGCAACAGAGGCGAACTCACCCTGTCTGTCATGTACTAATCGGGCTCACTATTCAATCTGCTAGAAGCACTTCAGCTTCCCAGCACCGGCTCCTTCCCAACCGTGGGCGTGCTACTCATCAGCTCACACAGCAGGGCACGAGCTCGCTTAGTGCAGCATAGGAGGACTCGTCCTAGTCCGCCAGCAACAGATTGGTTTAGTAGTCAAGCTCCTATCCGCCTAGCAAGGACAGACTCGACTGGCTCCTTGTCTACTCGCACAACTCACCGACATACCGGGGGTAACGTTACCAAGACTGTCTCCTCCTTGAGCCTATAAATTGGCCCCCATACCTCTCATTATGGAGAATCGGCATCGGTGAGCAACATTAGCAGCAAACCCTGCAGCTACAAATTCCTATCCTATGCCCTTAACCAGCGGCATGCCATCAGTCTGGGCGATATCCGCAGATAGCCCATGTGACTAGGTCTTTAGGCCGGCTGCAACAAGCTTGGTGACTTTCCAGTTCAGTCTACGTGGCCTCAGCGACTTCTTCTTCTAACCGCCACCAGCTTCTCCATGTACCCTTTATATTGAAAGGAGTGACTCAAGAAATAATCTTGATTCATAATCAAAGGAAATCCCGTCGAAGGAGTGGCATTTAAGCCATGGTGGGCAAACTCGGTTATTGTCGCTGCAAGAGGCCCCTCTCTTCTCTTTTCCCCTCTCTAAGAATCAACCGTTAATCCCTAACCGTTAAAGTAACCGACTGCTGAACAGTACTCATCACCTCTCCCCACATCATCGGATCGAATGTGTTCACCTCTCTAGAGCGCAGAGAAGCGCATTTTGTTCATCAACACCAGGAATTTGTCGCGCCTTAGTGATGAAATAATGGAAGAAGCCTTTAAGGGTTTCCACTTCGTCTTGACAGATCCCAAACAAGTGGGAGGGATCTTTGATTATTCAACGGCTGTCAATGAACTAGTCTATGAATTTTTGTGTTAGCTCTGCAAAATCATTGATCTCTCCCACCTTAAGGGATAAGAACTAGGTGCGAGCATGTTCTTTCAAAGTCATTGGGAATGCCTGCCACAATAGTGAATATTGGGCATTACAGAGTTGCATCATGATTATGAAGTGTCTGACGTGCTTTGAAGGATCGCCCGTTCCATCGTATGTCTCAATATTTCGGAGTTTAAAGCCTGGAGGGATTGGATTTTTCGAGATCTCAAGTGTGAATGATGAGTTATGATGAAGTTGGGGAAGGGACAAAGAAGCATGCTACCTGGCTCATTCGTGTTCTTAAGCAATTATGTCGTGAACTTCTTTATGCGTGAGCCTTCTATCTGTAGGCTCGAGGACTAGTGCTTTAGGGAGATTGTAATTATACTGAGCTTTAGGTCCTTCGTCAGGATGGGCTCCGCACTCTGGGCTATCCTTGATTGGGAGTACCGCTTCAGACATGTCATTGAGCAATTAAGCATGAACTGGATCAACATGCCCCCCGGGTACTAATCCTTCAGCTATAAATATGGTATTATCTTATAGGTCCTTTAGGAATGCTGGGAATCATGTTCCCACAGACGGCGCCAAAATATTGTGGATCACTCATAGCTCCTGGTAGACCGCACTAAATTAAACCATCTTAGGCTGAGAGAGGTCGAGTGTTCAATTAGTCATAGAAAAAGAAAAACTAACGAGCTAATTTTTAACATAGAAAACTCATAAACTGATTGAAAACCACGTTATCAAGTCTGTGACGGCCAAACCTCCACTATTCGATGATTGTTGTTCAGGGTTTTTTGATAAACTCAAGGGTAATAAGCTGCTCCTCATTTCAATTATTGGGAAAGAAAGAGAGAAGAACTTGGAGGGTGACAAGCCGCCACATGTTAAGCTGAGTATTTCTTTATGAGTTGTCGGGAGCAATGCATTTGTAGCGCCTTGAAGTTCTATATTGGTACTTGGAAGCAGGAGAGACATGTTGCACAAGTTCTGCTGCCTGAGGCTTGGAAGCTCGAGTGGTGCGCTCAACGCTCCTTATCCATTGTGGTTTGTCTCTAGTTGAGCTTAGAGGAGTCTGGAGTAGTTGACTTGTCGCAGACTGGTAAGCTTATTACTGAGTTGAGGGAGTTGGGAATACTGTGCATTGGGTACGTCCAACTATAATTAAGCGGCCCTTGGTTGGCTCTGAAGTTGGCCTTGTCAACTACTGATTGTGCAAGGCACATAAAATTCGGGAGCTCTGGTGGGCTTGGTCTATTCGCATTAAGGAAGTCTGTGATTAGCTCGGACGCCACAGGAACAAATGATAGGTGAAGACATTTGTTAGACCTCTTCTAATATTCAAATTACTTATTGTATCTTGCAGGAGGCTTCGATGGTTGAGACAAACTGCGGCGTACTAGACAGTCTCTGTCTGTCTAGACGGGGAGTGGTAGGAGCAATCTGGAGAGTGGAGCACCCGACGATGCATTTGGATTGTTCTTGAGTGTAGAGAGCACGGAGCCACGCACAAGTGCATGCAAGGAGTAGGCGCGTGCAAGAGCATGCAAGACTGAGGAACACAAGAGTACACAAGAAAGAGGAGTGCACACGAGGATGTTAGGAGGAGGCATACGCAAGAGCGCACAAGGAAGAGACATGTGCAAGGGTGCATAAGGTGGAGGTGTGCGCAAGATCATATAAGGAGGAGGCACATATAATAACATGTAAGGAGGAGGCACACGCAAGGGCACACAAGGAAGAGGAGCGCACAAGGGCATGCATGGAAGAGGTGCACGCAAGAGCGCGCAAAGAGGAGGCACACACAAGGGTGCACAAGTAAGAGATGCGCGCAAGCGCGCACACGGAGGAGGTGTGCGCAAGAGCATGTAAGAGCGTGCAAGGGCGCACAAGGAGGAGATGTGTGCAAGAGCGCACAAGTAGGAGGTGTGAGCAAGAGCGCATAAGGAGGAGGCATGCATAAGAGCACGTCAGTAAGAGGAGGCGTGACACATAAGAGTGCACAGGGAAGAGGCATGCGCAAGAGCACACAAGGGGGAGTTGCATGCAAGAGTTTGCAAGGCAGAGGCATGCAAGAAAGCAAAAGATATAGGCACGTGCAAGAGTGCACAAGGAAGAGGTGCATGCAATTGCACGCAAGTAGGAGGCGCGCAAGAGAGCGTAAGGCAGAGGGTCGCACAAGAGCGCACAAGGAAGAGGTACATGCATAAGCATACAAGGAGGAAGGGCACACAAGAGTTCACAAGGAAGAGGCGCATGTAAGGGCGCACAAGAAGGAGGTGTGCACAAGAAAGCGTAAGGAGGAGGCACGCATAAGTGCTCGCATGGAGGAGGCCTGCGCAAGGGCACGCAAGGAGGAGGTACATACAATGGAATGAAAGGAGGATGCATGTGTAAGAGATCGCACGGAAGAGGTGAGCACAAGAATGAGGTGCGCGCAAGGGGGCCTAAGGAGGAGGTGCACGCAAGAGCGCGCAAGGAGGAGGCGTGTACAAGAGCGCACAAGGAAGAGGCGCACTCAAGGGCGCACAAGAAGGAGTTCCGCGCAAGAGCACATAAGAAGTAGGTGCACGTAATAGCGCAAAGGAAGAGGCGCGCACAAGGAAGAGGCGTGTGCAAGGAGGAGGCACGCGTAAGAGCACACAAGGAATAGGCACACGAAAGAGCGCGCAAGAGGGAGGTGCGTGCAGGAGCATGCAAGGCAGCCATGCACGCAAGAGAGCGCAAGGCAGAGGTGCGTAAGGAAGAGGTGCGTATAGGGAAGAGAAAGGAAGGGAGAGATAGTCGTAGGAGGAGAAGAAATAAAATCTGTAGGTTGATTTTCTGGTCGAGAAAAAATTGAAAATGAAGGGGGTAAAGAGGTCTATATTTGATTCCCAGAGTAGCGATCTGATAATCCCCCCCCCCCCATATCTATCAGACGGACAAATAGAAATGTTTGAAATGGGGCACATGGATCACCAAATTTATTAAAATGATACCAGCGCCCTCGGACGGTTTTGGGCTCATCAGAAAAGTAACTGCACATCCCACAAGGGGAGGGGAGGTCGGCGAGGTGGCAGCGAGAGGCCACCCCTACTAGGCGGTGGCTAAAGGATGGGCTTTTAACATTCCCATCTATCATGAAGAATCAAACAGAATATACGTCCAAGGCCCCACGTCATATTCAACGGGCAGTCAGTGGAGTTAAGCATTAAAACCAAAACATTCTTGTATCCTAACTCAGAGTTACATTCAAGCAAAAGCTTTTAGGTAATAAGAACTCACAACCAGGAATGTCCAGTATATATAACAACAGGAATGTAAGTCATACACAAAGTCTGGCCTTACAGGCTTACAATATATGAAATGTTTATAATATCAAGGTGGTTTACATACTACAGCATGCAGGTCGGCAAGACATAAAAATTAGTAAACGCTTTGCTTGGTCTTCGAGGGCAGGCATAGTACAAAAGGGCTTCAGCCCGCTACTTCCCGCTCGGATCTCCTGCCGTGCACAAGGACAATACACAAAGATGTGTAAAACAAAGTAACGATCAACTTTTGCTGACCAATTTTTAACGACCTCATTCCCTTCTCAAGCCGGTAGTACTCCTTCCATGTAGGCACTATAGCCAGAGCAAGAACGGACAATTTAAGCACCTTTCATCATCAATGGTGGCACGACCGGCCACATGCTTCGTGCTCTTAAGGCACTCTTTTTGTGTACTCCCCAAGCCCCACCACCATCCTAAGTCCCAAACTTGATGGTTCCACTTGAGCATTCACTAGTCAGGCACGTAGCCATGACTCTCTCCCATGCCAACGACAATTCCAAGTAGTTTAGGAATATAGTCCGAACGATATAGTGTGGGTACATATCAGATATTTCATGTTGCTCTATTGGGTATTGTATCAACAATAGCCATGATTTTAAAAAGTGTCCATTGAACTAAGTTGAGTTGAGGGTGTATTTAATGTTAGTTTTAGTTGTGTGTGGTGCAGATTTTTATTGCCAAGTACAAACTATTATTAGGTTACAGTGGGTCTTCAATCACAGTGTTGTGCAATATAACCCTTCATTGTATGAAACATCATGTTGACCAATGTGTAATCTCTCTAATGAGGTATACTTCATCTAACATCACTGTTGGTGTTACCATTGTGATCTGGAAGTGATCAAGCATGTGGCCTCACTGCCAACTCAGTATGAGCCTATCAGGGTCACACATGAGACTGGAGAAATTGGGAGATTGGATTTGTATGGTTTGGCTCATATGATGAGTTGAAAATACTTGGCTCAATAAGGCTAAAAGCGTCGAGTGCATTGAGACCACTCAAGTTAAGTGTTAAATCGTTGAATGATGGTGTTGAGTGAGTGTAGTATATTCAATGTTTCATCGAGTCAAAGTGTTGATTCGATGAGTATGTCACTTAAGCATTGAGTGTATTGAGTATACTCGACGATTCGTTGAGTAAAAGAGTTGAATCGACGAGTATGAGTCTCAGGCATTGAGTGTGTTGAGTCCACTCAACGCCTTTGTCGATTAATGGGTTTACTTGACGAATCTGGCACTTAGGCATTGAGTGTATTGTGTTCACTCAATGCAATTTGACGAATCTGGCTTTTGGCGTTGAGTGCATTTAGTGCACTCAACGCCATTCGACGATTCGTCGAGTATGGCGCATAAAGCATTGAGTCCACTCAATGCCTTCGCAGAGTCAAGCATTGATACAGCTGAGGATGTCCTTGAGTTCATCGTGTATCCTATGGATACTCGACGATTCGTCGAGTATGTGATTGTACTCGACGATTCATCGTGTATGCTATAGATACTCGACGATTCATCGAGACAAGAGTTCTTGCCAAAATTGTGGATTCTAAGTCTGTGTCTGCAGTAGTGGAGGGATCTGTTCTATTTATTCCTTTGGTATAAATAGGAAGTTTTAGGGCTTCTATAGTATGCGATCATTTATCATGTCTAAGCACACGAGCCGTACTGTGATAAAATATTGAAGCCCTAGAATCCTGACGAAAGCTGTTCCGCCTCTCGCCGTTGCTATCGCTGATCCCGATCCCAACAAGTGACGTCGTCGCCCCTCCTACAATAGATCTAGTAGTCTGTGGAGACGCTGAGTGTCCTCTCCCAACCTAGTGTTTGTTCGACAAGTGGTTGTGAGTTCTCCCGATCGCGTGGATTTCCTGTAGAAGCGCGGATATACTTTCTTCACTCAATACTCGAGCCGCTAAGTTACCGGCTGATTTTTCTTGGAGCATCTAGGTTGAGTATCGACTCAATCCCACAAAGGTAATTTTATTTACAGCAAACTTTACTTCTTGTTTCATGAATATTGCCATATCCGAATACTTTTGGGTTTTTTTGTTCTCTATTTTCCGCTACGAGCACAAATGTTGTGCCGTCTAGTAAAACCCAACAGTGATATCAGAGGGAGGTTCCTGATAATATTCAATATTTTAGAAGTTTCTAAATCCATGGCGTGTAGATTTGGAAATTTTATAAGTGCTCTAAAATGCCTAAATTTATTCTTAGAACTCCACCAAGAACCCTGTGATTTCTTTGTTGTTACTCCTTAGCAGTAACTGTCACTCTTACTGGTTTGTGAAACCAAATATGTGTTATATTTTGAATCTCACATAAGAGAGATGAGCTTGTCTACTGTGTAAGTGGACTTTCTGTTGTTCATGTCCAGTGCATGTAGATTTGAAGATTTAGAAGTGTTCTAGATGAACAAATTTAGCCCAGTTCATCAAGTGTTGATGATCTTCTTGTGCACATCTGGGATGCATTTGGATTATGTATGCTGTTTTTGTTGTTTGTGGATGTGCACATTGGTTAAGTGTTAATCGTGATTAAAGAATTAATCAAGTATCAAAATCCCTTAAGTAATATTAAGTATTCGGATTCCTTCTGATGGATGACACTCTTCCTGCCTCGATCGATGAAGTGTGGGCTTGCCAAAGTGAGGTGCATTAATCTATCATGGTAAGGGTGCGAGCATATAATTGTGATATCCCACTATCGATATTAGGTTAAACTTAATTGGGTGACCTCAAAGGTTGAGTGTCTAGAGGCATAGGGTTAGCATGCACCATATGATGGATGCGAATAAAGAGTTATTCACCAGCCATACAAGAGTTGTATTGTGATGCAATTGACAAGTGTTGTCTACCTAAATAACTGCATTATTAGAGAAAAACCAAAGCTGACTCATAGTGTTAATGAAATATGGATCTTGTCCACTAAGAGGGTTCTCGTATAAACTCTTCAAATTGATATCGAGGGTATCAGTTTGATAAAAATAGTGGGAGTTATTTTTATTAAAGTCCTAATTGAAAGATAAATTATATTTTGAAATACAGTACTAATTTTCTTTTCTTGATCCTCGTAGAATTTCCATGGCAAGTGGTTAGCATTCCACCTTGTCCCTCCGAGCAATCCTTGAGAAGGAAAAGCTAAGCGGGATGAATTATTTGGACTTGTACAGGAGCTTGAAAATTGTTCTCAGGCAAGAGCGCAAGCTCTATGTTTTGGAAGAGGTAACACCTGATGAGCCTGTCGGGAATGTGTCCCGTACTGATAAGGATACTTATAAGAAGTATCTTGACGAGTCCTTAGGCGTCGAATGTCTCATGCTAGCGACCATGAACTCTGAGCTCTAAAATCAACATGAGAACATGGGTTGCAAGGATATTGAAGAGCATCTCAAGAAAATGTTTCAAGGGCAAGCTCGTCAAGAGAGATTCGATGTCACTAAGGTGTTATTCCAGTGCAAGATGGGAGCTCGGGACCTAGTAGGGACTCACGTACTCAATATAATTATTTATATCGAAAACCTTGAAAGACTAGGTTTCCCTCTGGGCCAAGAGTTGGCTACAGACCTGATCCGGCAATCGTTGCCGGACAATTATGAGCAGTTCGTCTTGAACTATAACATGAATGAAATAGACAAGACACTACCCGAGCTCCTAGGCATGTTGCGAACTGCCGAGATCAACATGAAGAAGGCCAAGCCTGCTATCCCCATACTGATGGTGCATAAAGGCAAGGGCAAGGTTAAGGGCTTTAAGTAGATGAAGGTAGGACCTAAGTCTGCTTTGGAGCCCAATTCTTCTGCGTTAAAAAAGAAACATTCGGGGAATGGGGAAAAGGGCCACCACTGTGGCAAGGCTGGTCATTAGAGAAGGAACTATCATTCATACATTGAGGGTCTGCAAAAGATGAGGGGAGGTATGACTTCCGCTTCAGGTATTTATGTTATAGAGATAATCATTTTTGTTCCTTTATTCTGTGTATTGGATACTAGATGTGGTTCTCACATTTGTATAAATATGCAGGAACTGGGAAGGAGAAGAATGCTGAGTAAAGGAGAGGCAGACCCGCGTGTCGGTAATGGATCAAGAGTTGTTGATGTCACTATGGGTGTTTACCGTCTTGCTTTGCATAGTGGGCTTGTAATTTAATTAGATAATTGTTATTTTGTTCCTTCCATAACTAGAAATATTATATCTATTTCATATTTGTACATGATTGGATTTTCTTTTATTATTAAGAACAATTGTTGTTCTATATTTAAGAATGATGTTAGTTATGGTATAGCTCAAAACTTTAATGGTTTATATGTTTTGAACTTAGACCATCAAATCTATAATATAGAAAGTACTAAGAGACCAAAAAACAAATGACTCAAACCCTACGTATCTTTGGCATTGTCGTTTGGGCCATATAAATAAGAAACGTATATCCAAGCTTCATAGAGATGGATTATTGGACTCATTTTGTTATGAATCATTTGAGAGATGCAAATCTTGTTTGTTAGGCAAGATGACTAAGTTCCCTTTCACTGGAAACAATGAGAGGGTTGATGATCTCTTGGGTATAGTATATATTGATGTATGTGGACCCATGGGTTCTATGGCCAGAGGTGGGTACTTCTACTTTGTTACATTTACTAATGATTTCAGTAGATACGGATACGCGTATCTTATGAAGTGCAAATCTGAGACCTTTGAAAAGTTCAAAGAGTTCAAGAATGAAGTAGAAAACCAACTAGGTAAGAAGGTTAAAGCACTTTGATCTGATCGAGATGGCGAATACCTAAGTCATGAGTTTCGTGATCATCTGAAAGAGTGTGGTATTGTAACACAACTCACTCAACCTAGAACACCGCAGCATAATAGTGTGTCTGAGCGGAGGAATCATACATTGTTTGACATGGTGTGATCGATGATGACTCATGCAGATCTGCCTGTTTCCTTTTGGAGTTTTGCTCTAGAAACTGCTTCTTTACACTAAATCGTGCTCTAACGAAAGTGATTCTAAAGACACCATATGAGATATGGATTGGGAAGTATCCTAGTATGTTGTTCATTAAGGTTTGGGGATATGAGGCATACGTGCGACGTAAAATTCCTGAAAAGATGGAACCCAAATCAAATAAGTGTTATCTTATGGGGTATCCTAAAGAAACTAAAGGGTACTATTTCTACCTACCGTCCGAGGGCAAAGTGTTTGTCGCGAGGACTGGCGTCTTTCTTGAGAAAGAGTTCTTAAGTAGAAAGAATGTCAGGTAGAACTTGAAGAAGTTCAAGAACCACAAAATGTGAATGAACCAGAATTGGTACCTGAGATAGGACTACAAGTTGTTGTAGCTAGAGAACATGCTTAGGAAACACAAGTTCCAAGTAGATCTAGTAGACCAAGGTTTGAGCTTGAGAGCTATGGATTTATCATGTCTCAAATAGGTAATGTGGTTCTTATGGATCATAGTGATGAGCCTGCAACCAACCAAGAGGCTATGAGTGGTCTAGACTCGGAGAAGTGGCTTGAGGCCATGAAATCTAAAATGGACTCCATGTATGAAAACCAAGTTTGGACCTTGGTGGAACCACCTGAAGGGGTACGACCCATAGGGTGCAAGTGGGTCTTCAAGAAGAAGACCGACATGGATGGGAATGTACAGACATTCAAAGGGCGACTAGGGGCTAAAGGTTTCAAGCAAATTCATGGTATTATCTATGATGAGACTTTTTCCCCTGTTGTCATGGTTAAGTCTATCTGAATTCTGCTTGCTATTGTTGCGTATTATGACTACGAGATCTTGCAGATGGATATCAAAACGGATTTACTAAATGGAAACCTTCTTGATGAAGTGTACATGACACAACCCGATGGTTGTGTATCTCCAGGTGAAGCCACTAAAATATACAAGCTGCAGAGATCCATTTATAGATTAAAACAGGCATCTTGAAGTTGGAATCTTCGTTTTGATAAAATGATCAAAGAGTGTGGTTTTATCAAGAACGAGAATGAACCGTGTATTTACAAGAGGATTATTGGGAGCATTGTTGTTTTCATAATATTATATGTAGATGACATACTGCTGATCGGGAATGACAAACCGACCCTTCAAATTGTTAAGAACAACCTAGGGGACTATTTTTTAATAAAGGACTTGGGTGAAGCGACTTATATGCTTAGTATTAAGATTTATAGAGATAGATCGAAGAAGTTGCTGGGTTTGACCCAAAGTACGTACATTGACATGGTGTTGAAACGGTTTTGCATGCTTGAGTCCAAGAAAAGATTCTTACCCGTGTCTAATGATGTGAGTCTCTCTAAGGACTAGTGTCCTAAGTCTTGTGAAGATAAGGACCACATAAAGTTGAGTCCATATGCTTCGTTAATTGGGTCAATCATATATGCAATGATATGTACTAGACCCAGTGTCTCTTATGCCTTAAGCATAACTAGCAGGTATCAGTCTGATCCCAGTGAAAGTCACTGGATTGTCGTTAAGAATATCTCGAAGTACTTGTGAAGGACTAAGGATACGTTCTTGGTATTTGGTGGAAAGGAAGAGCTTGTTGTAAAGGGTTACATGGATGCTAGCTTCCAAACTGATAGGGACGACTCAAAGTCCTATTCAGGGTTTGTATTTTTCCTTAATATTTGTGATGTTAGCTGAAAGAGTTCCAAGCAGGAGAAAGTTGTTGATTCTACAACTGAGGTCGAGTATATCGCCGCTGCAAATGCAGTGAAGGAGGTTGTATGGATTATGAAATTCATCGGCTAGTTATATGTAGTTCTTTATATTGTTCGTCCTTTAGTACTCTACTGTGACAACAACGGTGCAATTGCACTTGCTTTGGAACCTAAATCTCATCAGCACTCCAAGAACATACTTCGGCGGTTCCATCTAATTCGAGAGATTGTCGATCGAGGAGATGTGAGCATTTGAAGAGTGCCGACTGAGGAGAACATTGTGGATCCACTGACAAAGCTTCTTGCACAGAGAAAGCTCTATGTTCATTAATGATCTAGGGGTATATGATACCTGGATGATCTACTCTAGTAGCATTCTTATGGAATGTATATTTGTAGGCTGTAATATTTCATTTGATGAATAAAGTATTGTATGCATTTTATTTATATATTTTTGCAAGTTCTTTTATTGTGTTATTATTCTATTGTGATAGAGTAGTTAACTATATAAATGCCCTTAGAATATTTGCTTCCATAGGAGTCAAGTAGTAACTTGAAAGTGAGAGCCTATGATCTAAGAAGCTTCATTAATAAAGGTCCCGGGTCGTTGTATAATCTTAGAAGCTAAGGGCGATGAAGATACCTTTAATACTAGCATGTGCGTGGACTGATGACCCGTCCTCACAGGTCATGATATTATGATATCAAGTCATCACATGGGTACTTGTTATGAACAGGTTGTACTGGACAAACCCACCATGAGAATACTTTGTGGATGGTTATATAAACGTGTAAAGTATGGCTCAAATGGAAAAGGTGTTTGTGGTCCTTTGACCTGAAGTGTAACATCGCATTTCATGCCAGACCGCTCGTACGTGTTTTGAGTCAAGAAAATTGACTCGGGTTCGAGGAGCATCGAGTGAGTCGACTAGACCCGATGACTAGATCAGGAATTAACTTAGTTTATTTCTGGCGGGTTAGGCGTCGAGATCGTTGAGCGGACTCAATGCACTCGATGCCATTTAACTTAGTTTTTTTCTGGCGAGTTAAGGCGTTGAGAGCGTTGAGTCCGTTGAGTGGACTCAACGCTCTCGACACCATTTAACTTGGAACGTTTCTAGCGCTTTAAGGCGCTGAGAGCGTTGAGTGGACTCAACTCTCTCGATGCCATTTAACTTAGAATTTTCTGGCTGCTGTAGGCATTGAGAACATTGAGTGGACTCAACGCTCTAACCACCATTTAACTTGGAATGTTTCTGGCAGGTTAAGGCATTGAGAGCGTTGAGTGGAATCAATGCTCTCGACGCCATTTAACTTAGAATTTTCTGGTTGTTGTAGGCGTTGAGAGCGTTGAGTGGACTCGACGCCATTTAACTTAGAATTTTCTGACTGTTATAGGCAATGAGAGTGTTGAGTGGACTCAACGCACTCGACACCATTTGGACTTTGAATTTTCTAACTGCTGTAGGCGTTGAGAGTGTTTACTGTACTTAACACTTTTTTTCCTTAGGCTGAACCGGGTTTTTTGGAACTGCACCCCGTTTGTCGAACTCGCAAAATCCGTTTGATGTTCATCGAACTCCGTTCGACGAAACAAATGCAGCAAGTCGTTCGTCAAATTTTCCGAGATTGGTTCAGCATTCGTCAAACTCCGTTCGATGAAATTGTTCGGCAAGCTGTTCGTCGAGCTCTATTCGACAAAATTATTCAGCAAGCCGTTCAAAGAAGCTCCGTTCGACGAAATGATATGGCAAGCCATTCGTCGAACCCCACTCAACGAATTTGACTTGGAATATTTTCTGACGCTGTCTGCTCACAAGTCGGTCTGAACCAGACTTTCAGAAATTGCGCTAAACGGTTACATTGGACGCGTCTTTTCATTATAACATATTATAAATGGGCGGTCCACTGATATAGTGACACATGGTAAGAGAGTTAAATCTAATACCTTGATTATAAAAGGGAGAAAGTCGAAACCCTAGTCGTCACTCTCTTTGTTCTTCCTTGACAATCCTATTTCCTGTGCCGAAACCGACGGAAGAGGAGCAGATCGCCAGAGCTAACTCTCTTTCCCATGAAGAACGAACACCAATGAGGGAGAAGAAGATGTCGTAAAGAAGGGTGACAAGATTCATGGCTGGAAACCTCGAAACTGTCGGAAATGAGGTGTGCTTCCTACCCTCTCCCTTGGTGCTAGATATTTCGTTATTCCTAGGAGATATGTCAAATCAAAAGAGTCTTGATTTGTGAGAAGAAGTTTTCTAGGAAGAGGCCATGCTGGGACTTGTGTCCTAGGAATTAGTCGTCTTCAACCTCTCCTTCCTTCTATGTGAATATGGGGGCTATTTTCGTGAAGAGAAGTGTCCCTATGAGGTTGAATAAGGGAGGAGGTTTCTGGATGTGATTTGAGAATGTCGGTTAGAGGAAGAAGACGAACCGATGTCATTCTTTTCGCTTTAAGATGCGCGCATAAATTTGTTTTCAACGCGCAGCGAACTTCGAGGTCATTTTCAGACATGATGCGGCCAGTTCTGGGCTTTTGACTAAACACAAAGGTCGTAGCCCTTAGAAATAGCCTTCCAACGAGGGGTTACACGTCTTCACCGGATTCCTGTAGCCTCAGGAATCCCCGATCAAAGTTGATGTATAGTAATCTTTCCTGCGCATATAGTTCTCGAGTTTGTGTTGAATCGGCTTTGAATCCGGCAGAAAAGCTATGGTAAATTATAATGAGGTTGGCTTGAAGTTTGTTGTACATGAATGGTAATAATTGCTACGAATAAATGGTTGTTGGCATTTAGTCTATAGATCCATATGTGCACCACTGGTTTGAACTTCGTAAAGGGATTTTATCGAGTTGATGTTAATGTTAGGTGACAATAATCTATATGTAATTATGATAATCAAATGGTTTATGAATATGTGAAGTACCATTATGTTGTTGTGAAAGTCATGTGGAAGTACAATTGCTGAGAATGCTTGGTTATTAAGAGAGGAACTAGGTGAGATTAATGTCTGGCCATATAGTATGATGGTTAATGGAATGAGTATAGTAGTCCACTTCTTAGAGTTGTCTCCCTACGGGTAGCGGTGTGGGATTGGTGTGTTGTATACGGTGGCTTGCCACCTATGTAAATGATGAACCTTTGTATG
This sequence comes from Platanthera zijinensis, assembly GCA_039513925.1. NCBI lineage: Eukaryota > Viridiplantae > Streptophyta > Magnoliopsida > Asparagales > Orchidaceae > Platanthera > Platanthera zijinensis. Next base: position 45,045,778 of record CM077097.1, read on the forward strand.
GTAAGGACATGTGGAAGGGTTGGAAGTGTGAGGGTGTTACCGCACTAAAATGACATGTTGATAATGGACTCGGTGTGGAGCCCTTGCATGCTGTTGAGCACAAGATGTGAAATAAAATAAGGGACTCACTGTGGAGCCCTATATATGAAATGCATGCGGTGTGAGTTGACACGCAATGTCATGATCCTGGGTTAAGGATGGTGTGGCAGGTCTACGGGCTCGCTAGTCTTCACACCGACGGGAGTAGACAGATAGACATGCACTGTTGGGCCTTGGTCCTCGGTGTTTACTTCCCGAGGCACCCTCCGTGCTAGTGGATGGTTGGCCTTGGTCCTTTGGTGATATGTTCACATAGGCACCTTCCGTGCAACGATGAAAGGCCAGTTTGGGTTGTGTTCTTGGTCCACATCTACCCAAGACCCCTCTGAGCCATAGTACACATGTGAGCTCCGCTGTTGTGTTCTGAGCGTTGAGGCATACAGAGGCATAGGCCAGGTAGTATGGATGTCAGGTAGATTGGATTTGTATGGTTTGGCTCATATGATGAGTTGAAAAGACTTAGCTCAATCAGGCTAAAAGTGTCGAGTGCATTGAGACCACTCAACGCCTTCATTGAGTTAAGTGTTAAACTCGTCGAATGATGGTGTTGAGTGAGTTGAGTATATTCAACGATTCGTCGAGTCAAACTGTTGATTTGACAAGTATAGCACCTAGCATTGAGTGTTTTGGGTATACTCGATGATTTGTTGAGTCAAAGAGTTGATTTGATGAGTCTGAGTCTCAGGCATTGAGTGCGTTGAGTCCACTCAACGCCTTCATCGAGTAAAGGGTTTACTTGATGAATCTGGCACTTAGGAGTTGAGTGTATTGTGGTCACTCAACGCCATTCGACGAATCTGGCTTGTGGCATTGAGTGTGTTGAGTGCACTCAACGCCATTCGATGATTCATCGAGTATGGCGCAGAAATTTTTGATAGCATTTAGTCCACTCAACGCCTTCGCAGAGTCAAGCATTGATTCTGCTGAGGATGGTGTTGAGTTCGTCGTGTATCCTATGGATACTCGACGATTAGTCGTGTATCCTATGGATACTCGACGATTCGTCGTGTATCCTATGGATACTCGACGATTTGTCGAGTATGTGATGATACTCGATGATTCGCCGTGTATGATATTGATACTCGATGATTCATCGAGACAAGCATTGTCTGGCCGAAATTCTGGATTCTAAATCTGGGTCTGCCAGTAGCGATGGGATCTGTTTTCTTTATTCCTTGGGTATAAATAGGAAGTTTTAGGGCTTCTACAGTATGCGATCATTTATTATGTCTAAGCACACGCGTCGTACTGTGCGAAAAGGCGGAAGCCCTAGAATCCCGACGGAAGTTGCTTCGCCTCTCGCCATCGCTGTTGCTGATCCCGATCCCGGCGAGTATCATCTCCGCCTCTCCTACAACAGATCCAGCAGTCTGTTGAGACACTTATTGTCCTCTCCCGACCTAGTGCTTTTTCGACAAGTGGCTGTGGGTTTTCTCGATCGTGTGGATTTCCTGTAGAGGCGCGGATATACTTTCTGTTCTCACGACTCGAGCCGCTAAGTGTCGGCTGATTTCTCCTGGGTCATCTAGGTTGAGTATCGACTCAATCCCACAAAGGTAATTTTATATACAGCAAACTTTACTTCTTGATTCATGAATATTATCATATTCAAATACTTTTGGGTTTTCTTGTTCTCTTTTTCCCGCTGCACGCACAAATGTTGTGTCGTCTTGTATAACCTAGCAATCACAAAGGAAGTAGCTATTCAGAAGTTGCAGATTTTGTCTAAGAAAAATTCGTCGAGTGATCACGTGAGGTTTCATTAAATTCGTAGAGTACTCATGTAACCACTCGTAGAATTCTTCAAATGATCTCAGGAGTACTTGAGAGATCATTGAGAACTGCTGACCAGAATGACTAAGTAAAATTCGTCAAGTACTTAAGGGAATTCGTTGAGTACTTACATGAGTACTCGTGGAATTTGTTGAGTCTTCTCGAGAAGTCGAGCGAACTATCTTTGTACTCTAGAGAAAGTTTGTGTTAGCCGGTTTTAAGATAAATTCGTCGAGATGACAAGTAAATTCATCGCGTACGCTCGAGAGCATTCAACTAATTCATCGAAAGGTCTCGTGTAGTATCAACTTCTCACGCAAGCTCTCTCCCAAGTCATTTTGACTAGTTCGTGGAGTAGTCTAGAGAGTACATGTGATATCTCGATGAATTGGACTTAAGTAAATTTTCTTTCAACATTGTTCTCATTTTCATGGCTTTCCAAAATTAGGGTATCCGCCATGTACAATACGCATGGACCGTAGACCTAAGTTCGAAATCGAGCCATTAGTGAGGAATCTTCTATAAATAGTCTTGAATTATTTCAGAGAACCCTAATCACAATTCGAATCTCAAATCTAATTTCATATTGCCAAAAATGATCGAAAATACAAATCAATTTCACGAATAACTTTGTCGCTGACTACTCTCCCGATCTGCGATTAATCTTAGAAAGAAAAGACTCAATCGATCTTAAGATTTTAGATTTGCATTCATTTAGATATCAACCGTTTCTTAGATCCGATTTGTGTAGTAGATTCAGATTCTTCTTCTTCAAGAATTCAGTAAAACTTTCAAGCAATGAAGGACTACATTTTTAGATCTGAGAAAAAAGAGTTATCTTTCAAACATATTTTTGTTATTGCTTTGTAGGAAGTTTGTTCTTCCGATTTTTTCGTAGATCCTTGTTGAAGGATCGAGTGTAGGGGAAGTTGTTCTCCGAGTTTGTTGGAGTGGAAGACTCCGAGTTGTAAGATTATTATTAATCTGAGTTTTGGTGAAGTAGCCGAGTCTAGAACGAAATACTTGATAGGCGAGGCGGGACAGTGGGCGTACCAAGTTTGGGGAACCACAATAAATCCTTGTGTCTTTGATGTGCTTATTCTCTTGTTTTGTGTGCTTTATTTTTACTCAATTTTTATTCCGCTATAAATCACATGATTCACCTATTCACCCCCTCTAGGTGATTTAGGTTGATAACAAGATACTTTCAATTGGTATCAAAGCTAGGTTGTTCGTTAAAAGGCTAACACCTTGAAAAGATCTTGATCTAGTTATCAAAAGAGAAATGGACTGGAGTAAGGATTTGTCCTCAATGAAGTTGTGGGTGTGCACCAAGGAGAATTTACCTATGTGGAAGGAAAGGGTAAAATTATTCATGGAATCTTCTTACTCCAGAGTCTTCATCGTTGCTGAAGATGGCCCACATGTTCCAATGACTCTGTCAACCATTGATCCAAATCTAATAGTTCCTAAAAGGATAATGGCTATGAACAAAGATGAGATAGCTCTTGTTTCTCTGGAGAAGAAGACAAAGAACACCATTGCCAGTGTAGTGGAATGTTCTATGTTACAAAGCTTAATATACTGTAAGTCTGCAAATGAGATGTGACAATCTCTAATTGTTCTCATGGAAGGAACATAAGAAGTAAGTGAAAATGAGAGATCTCTACTAAATCAGGAATATGAAGCCTCCGAACAAGACAAGAGGGATAGTACTGCTGACTACTATGAGATGTTTTTTAGGATCGTCAATGGCCTAAGAAATTATGGTCGAGAGTTTACCAATGGTGAGCATAATGACAAATTCCTGAGATCCCTGATGAAAGAATGGGATACCAAGGTAGTCGCTATCAGGGAATTTGGCAAAATGGCTACAATGGAGCCACAAATCTTATTCGGGAAGCTGCTATCCCATGAGATGAAGCTCAATATCAGAAATACAGAAGAAGAGGGAAGCAAGACGGCAGTCAAAGATAAATTTATAGCACTAAAGGCTAAAGGGTCAAGAAAAGGGAGAGATGTGTCATTAGCTAGGACACATGCCTTAATTGAATATGAAGATTCAGAGTCAAGCTCCTCTAATTCTGAAATGTCAGATGGAGAGTTCTCCTTACTCTCTAAACAATTTAAGAGGTTGCTTAGGAAGAAGAGGCAAATAAAAAATTATCCCTCCTCATCTGATTGTAGAAGATCATGACGTGATGGTGATCATCACAAGAGAAGTTTCAACAACATTGATAGGTATAAGTCTAAATAGAACAAATACGTTTCTTCTGACATTGTTTGTTATTGTTGTAATTAGCTAATACACATGATCGGCGGCTGTGCTCACAAGAAGAAGAAAGGATTAAAGAAAGAAGAAAAGAGATCCTTCAAATAAAAGAAGAAATAAGAAAAGATATCCATCGCAATGAAGTCAAAGACTCGCAGCGATAGCGACTCAAGTGAGTCGAGCTCAGATGAATAAGACTACATTGGGCTTATGGCACACTCAGATGAGGATAACAACGATTCCCGAAATAATGGGAAGATAAATTATCACACGCCCCTATCTGATTCTAATGCAGACTTCAACGGTCATTAAGATCACCTCCCTGAGGATGAGTCAGACTTAATGATGCAATATCGAGCACTACTGAAGGGCTTTAACAAATATCGCAAGGTAGTCAAATCTCAGGCTAAAGAGAATGTATCTCTCAAGGCATTGGAGTCTGAATTGAGGGAAGAAATTGTGAGATTGACTCCACTCAGAGAATAAATCCAATCCTTGAAAGAGGAACTAGAGTGATCTGTTGAGTTTGTAAGTATGAAAGTAAAGGACATTGATGAACTGAAATAAAAGTTATTGATTGAAAGGAAGCTTGTTGAAAGCTTCTCGAAACCAAAGATTGTTCTTCCTCTCATCGATGGATTTACATCCTCTAAAATTGTTGGTGTTGGATATAAGGCTCCTTGAAATAGAAGGAGGGCTCCTCAAGGCCAATCAGTATTCAAGAAGGTAATCCTTCCTACCAATCAATATGACCTTGAAACAACCTATGGTTATTTTGTTAGACCAACGCATGTTGTCTCTAACAAAAATAACCAAGGATGGAGCCATCCCAGAAATCTTGGAATGAGTGCTCTCAAGGCACCTTATAAAGAGATTTTTCTAAAGCACTTTGGTCAATTCGTTCATGAACCGAAGGAGAAGAAAGCACCCAAAGGCAAGAAAATTACTATGCATCCACATGAGTCAATAATGCCTACTACTTATTGTTTTCATGAGGCGTCTACTTCTAGATCAGTAACTCCTGCTAGACCTCCTTCTCAAATGGTAAAGAAGGAGAAGAAAATAAGGTACAATAGGTTTGATTGTTGGTGCTGTGGAAAAATTGGTCACTTCACCATAGATTATTGGTATAATTTGGTTGAATATAAGACACCCTGAGTTAACAATGCTAGATTGACACCTCATATTGTTAACATTTCTAGTGGTGTTAATCTAACAAGAAACAAAATACCCAAATCTGTTTGGGTTAAGATAAATTAATCTGTGAATGCAGGTATATCTAAAAGCCAACCAAAATCATATCTGGTACTTAGACAATGGATGTTTCAGGTGTTGGGTCCATTGATCCAAATAACCCAGATTTTTAAGAAGTCAAACAAGTCAATGACACACACTAGTTTTATTTGACTAAGTCCACAGGCGTTGAGTGAAGATTACTCACTCAACGCCCTGTGATAAAAAGCTTTGACTGAACCTTCACCAAGGACCCATTAAAGAAATCTCAAGGACCAAATTGACCTAGGTGGGCCCTAGTCCAACTTTGGGTCAAGTTAGCCCAAATGGGCTAACTCAAGCTCAAGCCCATTTCAATTGGGCTAACCATGACTTAAGTGACCAAATGGACTTGTGGGCTGCCATGGGACATGTAGGAGCCAAAAAATTCAGGCTTGGTGACAAGGAGAGAGAAAGTCACCCATGGAGGAGAGAGAAAGAGAAGAAAGAAGAAGGAAGGAGGACTTTGTGCTCCTCCTTCCCCCTCCCCAACCTCCCCATTCATTTTAGAAGGACAAGGGGGAGTGCAGCAGCCATTGTGGACTGGTTAAAGCAAGCTCCACCCCCCCTACCAACCTAGCCGCCAAGATTTACCATGGCCAAAAATGGCACATGGCAATTCAGCCACCTAACTCCCTCCTCTCCCTCTTTAAAAGCTTCAGTAAGGTCCAAGGAGTATTTCCCACTCTTTTCCTGAAGAAGCCGAGCCCTTTCCTCAATTTTTGACCAATCCAACCACCACCGGCCACCACCATGCCAATCCGGCGATCAGCACGGCTACAGCCGCCACCACAGGTCCTCCTCCACTCCTTCTCTCATGGGTAGATCGTAGGGATCATTAGGGCCGAGGTTAGGGCTCGATTGAGCTCAATCAGAATTTCAAAATCATGGAATTTCCATGAAAATTCATCCTCTCAGGTTTGCCGGAATAGTGCTTCCCGGCGGCCTAGCCGCCGCTTGGAGATAGCCCCGACCACCACGAAGGTGTCGGCGACGGTGGCAGGCCGGGGAGGTGGCCGGAGCGCCGGCGGCAGCCGCTGGAAGTTGGCCCAGGTAGGAGCAATCCTGGCCGTTGGCGCACAGGGTCGATGACAGGATGTCGTCCAGGATTGCGCCAAGATGCGTGCAAAAATGATATTAAACTATAGGTTAAATATTTGAATCATTTTATTTCATTCTGTCACAGATTTTGTATTATTTGATTTTAATTATTAAAAATACTTAGAGCCATTTTCAGAGAAAATGGTCAACACAAAAAATGTAGCCCATTGAGTCTATGTTTATACAAAATTGGTTTGAACCAATTTGGGTGACTGGTTTGACCAGGGCACTCATTTTGGTGGGGTCTATACAAATGACTAGGCAGTAATTAAATTAAGTGCCCACACTTCATCCTTGGTCCACATGGTCTGAAATTTTGGAAGGGAGGCACCCTACCCTATATCTAGACCCTGCCCAAAAATGGGAATTTTTGGGAATAATTTTCCTATAGTTTTGTAAATAATTTAATTATGCTAGGGTAAATTAAATTATGGGTCAAATGAAGTACAAATTCATCCAAATTTTGGTGGGATGTATATAAGGTCAATATAGACCTCTGGTTAAAATTTCATTAAGTTTGGAGTTGATTTGAATGGAAATCAAGCAACCCTAGCCTTGCCCTAAGAAGGGTATTTTGGTCCAAAATGTAATTTTGGGTTTTGAGTGTCCAATTTACCTCAACAGAGGTTCAAATTTGGGACACTGACTTGGCATGACTTTATACACCTTCCAATGAAAACTTGGGGGCATTGAAACTTGGGGGTTATACTTCACAAGCTTGTTAAATGATGAAATTATTCAATAATTTAAATTAGTCCATTTACTGATAAATAAATTATGAAATTTGGCTCAAACCATTTAAATACCATTAGATTCATACTTGAATTTTCTCTGAATTTTTGGAAGCCATATAGTATTTTATATTTCTTTAAATGAATTTTTAAGGATTAAAATAAAATAATGATTGGGGGATAAAACCTTACTGAAAAATTTAGATATTTTGGAAGATGAGTTATATCCTTATTTTGAATAACATATAAAAATTTTAGTATGATATCTTGACTTAAAATGGTACTACATGTTCATTATTGGAAATTCTAGTCAATAGAATAATTAAATAAATTATTAAATAAATAAGGAAAATTTTGGATCTCTGGATTTAGGGCTTAGAGGTCATAATGGACCTCCATTAATTAATATAAGAGTATTGGATAATTATTTGATGTACCTCCTATTTTACATGAAGTTTGACATGGTGGTCTGCATTTAGCAATTTTGGAAAAAAAAACTGTATATTAATTTATTTGAAGCTTATCACTCCTTAATCACTTATGATATTTGACTCGGAGCATTTATAGTCCCTTGCAATCATGTTAGAGTTATCCTTGAATTTCCAGAAATAATATTGCCCTGTTTATTATTTTTATGAATTATTGCAATATACCATTTAAATAAAAATCAGTGACCTGAACCTTGCTGAAAAACTAAGAGATTTTGTATCTTAGGTTAAATGATTATATTAAGTATAACATAAATCTGGGGAGATTTTATCTTGTCAAAATTTGGTACCTTCATCTCAATCTTGGAGACTTTGGCCACTATAAATATTTAATAAATTCCTAGATAAATAGGAAAAATTATAAAACTCTGGATTTGGGCAATAAAGGTCATATTGGACCTCCATTAATTATTATAAGGGTATTGGATGATTACTTGATATACTTCCCATTTTACATAACATTAAACCTTGGTGGTTTGCATATAGTAAATCTACAGAAATAATCTGGAGTACAAGTTAGGCATATAAGCCAAAAATTAGTGGTTATAGGAATGAGTTCATCACTCAGGGTTGGATGAGCTAGGGATGGGTTTGTCTAAAAGTTAGGTGGTGTTTGGGATCGATGAAAGATCGTCTTCCCCGTAGAGTAGAAGGTCAAAATCACCTTAGGTATAGTTTACTGTAATATGAAAAATGAAATGGGTAAAACCTAAGTCGTAGGCATAAAGTGAATTGAGGAGTAGGTAGTAAACTTAGCATTTCACACTCTCACACCCCTGTGTCCCGAGAGATAGTTTAGGTTACTCGGGCAATAAGCCCAGTGGTTAAGGTAATGGTAGCCCAGGAGCTTCGGCTCGATTGTAGATTATGACGGATGGGTTAGTCCGGGGAGCTTCGGCTCGGTTGTGGATTATGACGGACGGGTTAGTCTGGGGAGTTTCGGCTCGGTGGTTGATTATGACAGACGGGATAGTCCGGGAAGATTCGGCTCTGTTATTTGTTGGACTCATAACCATTGCATGTGCATAAAAGGTATAAGGTGGTGAGTCTTTTATATTGGGGAGTTCGTTGCACCGACACCAATATCGTTGACTCGGCAAGTGTGGTTTTACACTTCGCCAACAGAAGTCCGGTGCGCCAGCCGGCAAGAGTATGCAGGCGTCCGCTTAGTGCACCAAGCGTTGAGGCGTACGATAGGTCAGACTGGTAGTGCAAATACTGGTTTTGAGGTGGGCGAGGCCCAACCCACCGCTTCCGACTGCCACTACGGAGGTATCCTGTGAGGTAACGGCTCCGAAAGGGGGAACTAAAGGTCTGTGTACACAGAGTCGAGTGGGTGAGTTGCACTTGCATGTTCACATCATAGCATATTTGCATTTCATAGCATAACCATTACATACAACCTGACACCTAATGTATAAGCGGTATGGAACGCTCTATACATTAGGCCTTGCAAAACGACCCCTTGGCCTATATGTTCGTGCGAGCGTGCTTATAAGTCAAGGTTCTCTTTCAGTATTATTTATATGTTATGCCTGCTAGTAAAACCGACACCCTATCGTATAAATCGGTATGGGACTTTTTATACGATAGGAGCCTTGCAAGAGATCCCTTAGCTTATGTGTTTTCACATAAGTTAAGGTTACTTATTTAGATTTTGTATAATTATTATCACACTTAACACTGTTAGTTTAGTTCCGCTGCCATCTGCAATTTGACATTCTCCACCTTCATGTCCTTTCCATTCCTTCTCCCCGCTCGGTGCTTAGGAGCCATGGGAGAAGGGGTGGGGGACGATAGGACTTAGTCTTTTAGACTAACGATTTTCGAACCACATCATTTAGGGAACCACGGAGCCCAGCATGGAGGGGCAGCCCCGGAGGTCGGCATGCTTGGAGATCGGACAGTCTAGCACTAGAGTCCAGACAGCAGGGACGGTGAGTCCCGAACACCAGTAGTTATATTAGTTTGCTTCCGCGATGAGTGATTTGTAGTGAGGACTTGATGTACCGGGCATAAGCCTGAGATTTTCATTATATGTACTATCTATGGACACTCACTTCGTGGAGTTTATTTTTCAATCTATGTGATTTCTGGGGACTTGTTTTTATACTTATGCTACAGTAGAGATCGATTTGGCCGGCAGAATCGGCGTCTTGTAGTGATGACCTTCCCGGATGAGAAGGTATCACCGCAAGGCGGCGGTTCTGGGCCTAAGACCCCGGTGTCGAAAAAGAAAAAAAAATGGGGGTCTTACAAGTGGTATCAGAGTAAACCTCGATCTGAAAAGTAGCAGTCCACTAACCCTGGAACGCCCCCGCTCGAGTTTAGTTTGGGGACAAACTAAGCAGCGGAAGTAGTGGTGGGCCCATATGGGAAATCACATGAAAATCGTCCACTTTTAGTTAAATCTGTGAGACTTCTTATATTTGTCTTCTATTACGCAGCCCCCAGCGCAGCCAACACCACAAGGCGGAGTTCAGCAGACTCCGATTGTTGCACCACCTCCCCTGGTCCCCACTCAATTCCTACACTCGGAGATGGGTCAAACGCTGACGGCCATTCTAGGTGCTTTCAGGGCTCAGCAGGTTCCGGCTCCACAGCCGAACCCGGGGGCCAATTGGCTGAGCATCTTTTGAGGACTCTCCCCTCCATCTTACTTGGGGACAGAATCCGCTGTACGGACAGAAGAATGGCTAAATATTATATACGGAATGCTGACTGGGATACGATGTCCCTGGGAGGAGAGGGTGGCCTTGGTTGTCTCCTACCTGGAGTCCCATGCCAAGAGGTGGTGGAAGACGCTGCTGGACACAATGTTTGCTGATAGGGAGGTTGCGGAAGTTACCTGGGAAGAGTTCAGGACAGCGCTGTTGGAGCACTTTATTCCTCAATCGGCCAGGGATGAGTTGGAGGAGCGGTTCTTACAACTGAAGCAGGGCACCCGGACAGTGGTAGAGTACCATCGGGAGTTCGACCATTTGGCTCGGTATGCAGATTCTTACTAGCTGGACGAAGCGGGATACATCAAGAGATTCTATAAGGGCCTGAGGGAGGACTTGAGGGAGGCTTTGTTGTTTGTATCTGACGGGCCTATCTCCCGGATTTTGGAGATGGCAAAGAGGATTGAGGCTGATTGGCACACCACTCGGGGCCGGAAGCGGCAAGCGGAGGATCAGGGCCGGAGAGCCAGAAATGATCAGCGGCAAGGTGCTATACCAGGTGGGAGAAGGATAGAGGACCAGCCTCATCATGAAGTGAGGCAGGAGCCGAGGGAGCTGGTGATATTGGCCCCTCAGCCTCTTCTGATGAGGGAGGCACCGAGACCCGGGGGTATGCCATTTCCCCCACCGGAGTGCTACAACTGCCATCAGATAGGACACATTCAGAGAAACTGCCCTATGAGGGGAGCACCCTTACCAGCACCCCAGGATGCCCCGCATGCCCAACAGTTTGGAGGACGAGGACGTGGTCGAGGACGTGGTTTCCAGGGTGCAGATCGCAGACAGCAGAGGGAGCAAATTTATGCACTGGATTTGGCTCAACCCCGGAACTCAGAGCAAGTAATCACTGGTACGTCAGATAATTGTAAATTTATTTTCCTCATGACCTTTAAGTTTATATAGAAGTGATAATCTAGGGAAGAAAACCATAGCTAGATTCTAAGAAATTTAACTTTCCCCACCCCCAGGAATAGTTTTCATCAGCGGCAAACCCGCTTATACGCTATTTGATACGGGTGCTTCACACTCGTTTGTATCGGAAGCCTTCGTAGAAGGGTTGGAAGGTGTGGAACGATTCACGGGTCTGGTGACGAGGATACGATTACCCGACGGATCAGAGTTGTTCACCTCTGCCCACTGCAATATGGAGGTGGAGATCGGCGGAAGGATATTGGAAGCTCCAGCGACGATCATAAAGATGCCAATCTTTGATTTGATCCTAGGAATGACGTGGTTGAACTGGAATCATGCTCAAATTGACTGCACGTCCAAGAGAGTTACCGTGAGACATGGAGATTACTACCTCATCATTGAAGGTACTAGATCTATTCCCCCTCTCATGTTGTCATCAGTATAGGCCATCAAGGCTCACTTACAGGGGGAAGAAGTGTATGAGGTAATATTTGAAATGACTGAGGCCAAGGTCTCCACCTCGGGTATTCCGGTGGTGCGAGATTTTGCCGACGTATTCCCAGAGAAACTGCCTGGGCTACCCCCGCACCGGGTGCAGGATTTCCGGATACAGCTGGTGCCAGGGGCTAAGCCGGCAGCTAGAGCCCCTTATCGGATGGCCCCGAAAGAGTTGACAGAGTTTCGAAGCCAACTCCAAGAACTGGTGGAGGCTGGATTTGTCCGACCGAGCTCTTCGCCTTGGGGAGCCCCGGTCTTGTTCGTTAAAAAGAAAGACGGAACTCTGAGACTGTGCATCGACTACAGAGCACTAAACCGATTGACAGTCCGAAATACATATCCACTGCCAAGGATAGATGAGCTGTTTGACCAGCTAGAAGGTGCGCATTTCTTTTCCAAATTGGATCTAAGGTCGGGCAACTACCAGTTACGAATCCAGGAGGAGGACATTTCAAAGACTGCTTTCAGTAGCAGATATGGGCTATATGAGTTTACCGTGATGCCCTTCGGGCTCACAAATGCTCCGTCAGCATTCATGAGCCTCATGAACCGGGTTTTCGAGGCCTACTTGGATGTGTTCGTCATAGTATTCATAGACGACATCCTGATCTACTCTAGGATGGAAGAGGAGCACACTCGGCATCTGACGCTGACTCTGGAGAGACTACGGGAGCACAAGCTCTATGCGAAGATCAGCAAATGCCAGTTTTGGTTGAAGGAGGTGGCCTTCCTAGGCCATATCATCAGTGGTGCTGGGTTGGCAGTGGACCCGGCCAAGATCCAAGCAGTCCGGGACTGGCCACAGTTGAAGACGGCCACAGATGTACGAAGTTTCCTAGGACTCGCCGGTTACTACCGGAAGTTCGTAGAGGGATTCTCTCGTATCGCCCTTCCACTCACATCTCTGACAAGGAAGGAGGTGCCCTTTATCTGGACCCCACAGTGTGAGGCGGCTTTTCAAGAGCTAAATGGGCGACTCACTTCGGCCCCTATACTTTCTCTCCCTTCAGGGAAAGAAGGATTTCAGGTCTATACCGATGCCTCCTACCAGGGCATGGGTGCAGTGCTTATGCAGAATGGCCATGTGATAGCTTACACTTCTCGGCAGCTGAAGAAGCACGAGCAAAATTACCCAGTACATGACTTAGAGATGGGAGTTGTCATCTTTGCACTAAAAGTCTGGCGTCACTATCTGTACGGTGTCCACTGCGACATATACTCCGACCATAAAAATTTGAGGTATGTGGACACGCAAAAAGAGCTGAACATCAGACAGAGACGATGGGTGGAATTTTTGGAAGACTACCAGTATGAGATGCACTACCACCCGGGAAAGGCGAATGTGGTAGCAGATGCACTGAGCCGAAAGACCGCAAACACCGGAATAGGAACACCATTGATGGCCTTGGAGTTAATACAGATGTTTGATAAGATGCAAATATCCCTGGTGTCTGAGGATCACCCTGAGTTATATCGAGAATATCTGTCGTCATTAATCGCCACGAATGACATACAAGAACGGGTCAAGGATGGATAGAGACAGGATACCCAGCTAGAGCCAATATTCCGGGCCTTAAAAGCAGGCACTGCGAGAGATTACACACTGAGGGATGACTTAGTATGCTTTAGAGGACGGGTCTACATACCAGAGGGAGGCCAGGTCCGGGAGAATATCATAATGGAGGCTCATTACAGTCGATATTCGGTACACCCGGGGATTACGAAGATGACTGCAGATCTGAAGAAGACTATGTTCTGGCCCGGCATGAAGAAGAATATCACCTACTTCGTGACCCATTGCAAGGCTTGTCAGTTAGTGAAAGCAGAGTGCAGGAACCCCGCAGGACTATTGCAGCCACTCCCAGTACCAAAGTGGAAGTTCGATGATATCGCCATGGACTTTATACACGGACTTCCTCGATCAAAGATAGGGAATGATTCGATCTGGGTGATCGTCGACCGGCTGACAAAGGTAGCAAGGTTTATTCCAATCAGAAAGGATGACTCGGTGGGCGTATTAGTCCGAAAGTTTGTGGAGCAATTCGTCCGCTATCATGGCATACCCAAGTCGATTGTGTCAGACCGAGATGGACGATTTACATCCAGGGAGTGGAGGTCAGTGCATACTTACTTAGGCACTCGACTAACATTCAGTACGGCTTTCCACCCCCAGACGGATGGACAGACTGAACGAACCAACCGGACTCTGGAGGATTTACTACGACTCTGCATATTAGATCGCGGTGAACCTTGGGAGAAGTTGTTACCGCTGATCGAGTTCTCGTATAATAACAGCTACCAGTCTAGTATAAAGATGGCTCCTTATGAGGCATTGTACGGACGGAAGTGCAGGACTCCGCTGTCATGGATACAGGATGAGGACCCTAAGGCATTGGATTCGGAGTTTGTCGAGGACACCGAGGCTCAGGTGAGATTGATACGGGATATGATGCTAGAAGCACAGAGCCGGCAGGCTAAGTATTACGACGCTCGGCACCGTCAGGTGGAATTCCAGGTGGGAGATCAGGTGTTCTTGAAGATCCGACCAATGCATGGAGTTACTCGGGTACGTGGACAGAGGAAGAAGCTTAGTCCAAGATACATGGGGCCTTATAGGATCCAGGAGCGGATCGGTCCCTTGGCATACAGACTGGAGCTGCCACCAGAGCTGGCGAGTCTGCACGACGTATTCCATATATCCTCCCTTAGGAGAGCTCTACTACGCCCAGAGCAGCAAGTTACAATCATAGATGGACCGATAGCATCTGATCGGTCAGTTCACCAAGAACCGGTCCGGATTGACGACAAGGGGGTACAAGTTTTACGCCACAAGAAGGTTCCGTTAGTCAAGGTCCTGTGGAGAAATCACGGAAGAGAGGAGCACACATGGGAGCCCCAGGACTTGATGCGACAAAGATACCCGGAACTCTTCAGTCAGGTATTCCTCACAACCACTCAAAGATGTTCAGTTTACCTTCCTATTTTAAACTAGTAGAACTGAAATTTCAAGGATATGGGCTAAACTTTTGTTTATTGGGGTCTAGACTTTGACAATTGGGGGATTTGGTCTTAAATTTGACTATCACCTTTAAACCTCATATAATTAAACATGGTGTCGTGACGTAAACCTTTCAACTCTCATGGGATGTTACAAGCTTCTTCCTTCCCGATAGGAGCCCCCGTATGCTTAACCTTGATTTCGGGGACTAAATCTTTGTTTTGTTTATTGGGATTTGTAACATCCCATTTCCAACTAGACCCCTAAGAGTGGTTTTGTCATGTCAAAACCCTAGGAAGCCCAAGGAAGAGTCAAGTGGACCTGGTAGTGTGGATAGGGCCATTAGGGTCTGCACTTAGCAGATTTCTAAACCTTGGTTAAAGGTGATCATGGGGCTTCACCAAGACTCCAAGACCCCACCCATACCCTTATAACCCTAGAAGGGGGTCAATGGGTCACTAAGGACCCATGGAGAGCAATCAAAGGACCTAAGTTGACCAATGTCAACTATAACCCTAGCTAGGTCAAATTGACATGCACAAGGGTCCATTGCAGTCTATTAGCCAAATATACCCCACCCATACCTCTATAACCCTAGCTAGGGGTCAATGGGTCACTAAGGACCCATGGAGGGTAGTCAAGGGAGCTAAGTTGATCAAAGTCAACTCTAACCCTAAATAGGTCAAATTGACCTACACATGGGTCAATTGCAGTCCCTTAGCCAAATAGACCCCACCCCTACCCTCATAGGCCTAGGGAGAGGCCAATAGGTCACCAAGGACTCATTGGGACCAATCATAAAGACTAGGTTGACCAAAGTCAACTCTTGACCTAAAATGGTCAAAGTGCCCTAGTTAAGGGCCAAGTGACCTCCAAGGGCCAATTCAACCCCACCTTGACCCTAGGGGAGGCTAATGGGTCACTAAGGACCCATTAAAGAAATCTCAAGGACCAAATTGACCTAGGTGGGCCCTAGTCCAACTTTGGGTCAAGTTAGCCCAAATGGGCTAACTCAAGCTCAAGCCCATTTCAATTGGGCTAACCATGACTTAAGTGACCAAATGGACTTGTGGGCTGCCATGGGACATGTAGGACCAAAAAATTCAGGCTTGGTGACAAGGAGAGAGAAAGTCACCCATGGAGGAGAGAGAAAGAGAAGAAAGAAGAAGGAAGGAGGACTTTGTGCTCCTCCTTCCCCCTCCCCAACCTCCCCATTCATTTCAGAAGGACAAGGGGGAGTGCAGCAGCCATTGTGGACAAGTTAAAGCAAGCTCCACCCCCCTACCAACCTAGCCGCCAAGATTGACCATGGCCAAAAATGGCACATGGCAATTCAGCCACCTAACTCCCTCCTCTCCCTCTTTAAAAGCTTCAGTGAGGTCCAAGGAGTATTTCCCACTCTTTTCCTGAAGAAGACGAGCCCTTTCCTCCATTTTTGAACAATCCGACCACCACCGGCCACCACCATGCCAATCCGGCGATCAGCACGGCTACAGCCGCCACCACAGGTCCTCCTCCACTCCTTCTCTAATGGGTAGATCGTAGGGATCATTAGGGCCGAGGTTAGGGCTCGATTGAGCTCAATCGGAATTTCAAAATCATGGAATTTCCATGAAAATTCATCCTCTCGGGTTCGCCGGAATAGTGCTTCCTGGCGGCCTAGCCGCCGCCTGGAGATAGCCCCGACCACCACGAAGGTGTCGGCGGCGGTGGCAGGCCGGGGAGGTGGCCGGAGCGCCGGCGGCAGCCGCTGGAAGTTGGCCCAGGCAGGAGCAATCCTGTCCGTTGGCGCGCGGGGATGATGACGGGATGCCATCCAAGATTGCGCCAAGATGCGTGCAAAAATGATATTAAACTATAGGTTAAATATTTGAATCGTTTTATTTCATTCTGTCACAGATTTTGTATTATTTGATTTTAATTATTAAAAATACTTAGAGCCATGTTCAGAGGAAATGGTCAACACATAAAATGTAGCCCCTTGAGTCTATGTTTATACAAAATTGGTTTGAACCAATTTGGGTGACTGGTTTGACCAGGGCACTCATTTTGGTGGGGTCTATACAAATGACTAGGCAGTAATTAAATTAAGTGCCCACACTTCATCCTTGGTCCACATGGTCTGAAATTTTGGAAGGGAGGCACCCTACCCTATATCTAGACCCTGCCCAAAAATGGGAATTTTTGGGAATAATTTTCCTATAGTTTTGTAAATAATTTAATTATGCTAGGGTAAATTAAATTATGGGTCAAATGAAGTACAAATTCATCCAAATTTTGGTGGGATGTATATAAGGTCAATATAGACCTCTGGTTAAAATTTCATTAAGTTTGGAGTTGATTTGAATGGAAATCAAGCAACCCTAGCCTTGCCCTAAGAAGGGTATTTTGGTCCAAAATGTAATTTTGGGTTTTGAGTGTCCAATTTACCTCAACAGAGGTTCAAATTTGGGACACTGACTTGGCATGACTTTATACACCTTCCAATGAAAACTTGGGGGCATTGAAACTTGGGGGTTATACTTCACAAGCTTGTTAAATGATGAAATTATTCAATAATTTAAATTAGTCCATATACTGATAAATAAATTATGAAATTTGGCTCAAACCATTTAAATGCCATTAGATTCATACTTGAATTTTCTCTGAATTTTTGGAAGCCATATAGTATTTTATATTTCTTTAAATGAATTTTTAAGGATTAAAATAAAATAATGATTGGGGGATAAAACCTTACTGAAAAATTTAGATATTTTGGAAGATGAGTTATATCCTTATTTTGAATAACATATAAAAATTTTAGTATGATATCTTGACTTAAAATGGTACTACATGTTCATTATTGGAAATTCTAGTCAATAGAATAATTAAATTAATTATTAAATAAATAAGGAAAATTTTGGATCTCTGGATTTAGGGCTTAGAGGTCATAATGGACCTCCATTAATTAATATAAGAGTATTGGATAATTATTTGATGTACCTCCTATTTTACATGAAGTTTGACATGGTGGTCTGCATTTAGCAATTTTGGAAAAAACTGTATATTAATTTGTTTGAAGCTTATCACTCCTTAATCACTTATGATATTTGACTCAGAGCATTTATGGGCTCTTGCAATCATGTTAGAGTTATCCTTGAATTTCCAGAAATAATATTGCCCTGTTTATTATTTTTATGAATTATTGCAATATACCATTTAAATAAAATCAGTGGCCTGAACCTTGCTGAAAAACTAAGAGATTTTGTATCTTAGGTTAAATGATTATATTAAGTATAACATAAATCTGGGGAGATTTTATCTTGTCAAAATTTGGTACCTTCAGCTCAATCTTGGAGACTTTGGCCACTATAAATATTTAATAAATTCCTAGATAAATAGGAAAAATTTTAAAACTCTGGATTTGGGCAATAAAGGTCATATTGGACCTCCATTAATTATTATAAGGGTATTGGATGATTACTTGATATACTTCACATTTTACATAACATTAAACTTTGGTGGTCTGCATATAGTAAATCTACAGAAATAATCTGGAGTACAAGTTAGGCATATAAGCCAAAAATTAGTGGTTATAGGAATGAGTTCATCACTCAGGGTTGGATGAGCTAGGGATGGGTTTGACTAAAAGTTAGGTGGTGTTTGGGATCGATGAAAGATCGTCTTCCCCGTAGAGTAGAAGGTCAAAATCACCTTAGGTATAGTTTACTGTAATATGAAAATGAAATGGGTAAAACCTAAGTCGTAGGCATAAAGTTAATTGAGGAGTAGGTAGTAAACTTAGGATTTCACACTCTCACACCCCTGTGTCCCGAGAGATAGTTTGGGTTACTCGGGCAATAAGCCCAGTGGTTAAGGTAATGGTAGCCCGGGAGCTTCGGCTCGGTTGTAGATTATGACGGATGGGTTAGTCCGGGGAGCTTCGGCTCGGTTGTGGATTATGACGGACGGGTTAGTCCGGGGAGTTTCGGCTCGGTGGTTAATTATGACGGACGGGATAGTCCGGGAAGATTCGGCTCTGTTATTTGTTGGACTCATAACCATTGCATGTGCATAAAAGGTATAAGGTGGTGAGTCTTCGATATTGGGGAGTTCGTTGCACCGACACCAATATCGTTGACTCGGGAAGTGTGGTTTTACACTTCGCCAACAGAAGTCCGGTGCGCCAGCCAGCAAGAGTACGCAGGCGTATGATGAGTGCACCAAGCGTTGAGGCGTACGATAGTTCAGACTGGTAGTGCAAATACTGGTTTTGAGGTGGGCGAGGCCCAACCCACCGCTTCCGTCTGCAACTACGGAGGTATCCTGGGAGGTAACGGCTCCGAAAGGGGGAACTAAAGGTCTGTGTACACAGAGTCGAGTGGGTGAGTTGCACTTGCATGTTCACATCATAGCATATTTGCATTTCATAGCATAACCATTACATACAACCTGACACCTAATGTATAAGCGGTATGGGACGCTCTATACATTAGGCCTTGCAAAACGACCCCTTGGCCTATATGTTCGTGCGAGCGTGCTTATAAGTCAAGGTTCTCTTTCAGTATTATTTATATGTTATGCCTACTAGTAAAACCGACACCCTATCGTATAAATCGGTATGGGACTTTTTATACGATAGGAGCCCTGCAAGAGATCCCTTAGCTTATGTGTTTTCACATAAGTTAAGGTTACTTATTTAGATTTTGTATAATTATTATCACACTTAACACTGTTAGTTTAGTTCCGCTGCCATCTGCAATTTGACATTCTCCACCTTCATGTCCTTTCCATTCCTTCTCCCCGCTCGGTGCTTAGGAGCCATGGGGGAAGGGGTGGGGGACGATAGGACTTAGTCTTTTAGACTAACGGTATTCGAACCACATCATTTAGGGGACCACGGAGCCCAGCATGGAGGGGCAGCCCCGGAGGTCGACACGCTTGGAGATCGGACAGTCTAGCACTGGAGTCCAGACAGCAGGGACGGTGAGTCACGAACACCAGTAGTTGTATTAGTTTGCTTCCGCGATGAGTGATTTGTAGTGAGGACTTGATGTACCGGGCATAAGCCCGAGATTTTCATTATATGTAGTATCTATGGACACTCCCTTCGTGGAGTTTATTTTTCTATCTATGTGATTTCTAGGGACTTGCTTTTATACTTATGCTACAGTAGAGATCGATTTGGCCGACAGAATCGGCGTCTTGTAGTGATGACCTTCCCGTGTGAAAAGGTATCACCGCAAGGCGGCAGTTCTGGGCCAAAGACCCCGGTGTCGAAAAAGAAAAAAATGGGGGTCTTACACCTAGTTACAAATGAGAAAGTCTCATATTGTGTCTAATGGCACAATTGGTTGTCTCATCTGACTACAAGACCATAGGCAAACTCTTTAGTGAAGAGTTAGTTAGAAATGGCCCCAAGTTGAAATGCACTAAAGACGGTATCTATTATGCATGCCAAAAGGGCAAATAGACCAAGACCTCCTTCAAGAGCATTGGGGACAAAGACTCAGTGAGGTGCTTATACCTCTGGTATATGGACTTATTTGGTCCTATGCCTCTTCAAAGTCTAGGTAGGAAATTCTACACCCTTGTGGTGGTTGATGACTACTATAGGTTTACTTGGGTGTTCTTTCTTAAGAGAAAGGATGAAACCCTTGAAGTCTTCAAGAACTTTGTCAAGCAGATACAGAATGAACTAGACAGTACTGTGGTCAAAATAGAAGTGACCATGGGATTGAATTTCAGTCTGTAAGCATGACAAGGTTCTGTAAAGAATAAGGGATGAATCACATAACTCTAACAGAATACTTCTGGGCTGAGGCAATAAACACTGCTTGTCATGACCTTAATAGGGCTTCTGTCACCAAAGTCCACAAGAAGACTCCCTATGAGATCTTGAAAGGCAGAAAACCAAACATATCATACTTCAAGATCTTTAGTAGTAAGTGTAATGTACTGAATCATTGAAAGTCCTATATGACTAAGTTTGCGGCCAAGTCCCATGAAGGAATCTTTGT
This sequence comes from Platanthera zijinensis, assembly GCA_039513925.1. Classification (NCBI taxonomy): domain Eukaryota; kingdom Viridiplantae; phylum Streptophyta; class Magnoliopsida; order Asparagales; family Orchidaceae; genus Platanthera; species Platanthera zijinensis. The sequence goes on from CM077097.1 coordinate 45,066,644, forward strand.
TGGGTACAGTAACCACAGTATGGCATATAGGATCTATTACTTGACAAGTCAAGTTGTAGAAGATTCAATTCATGTTGTCTTTGATGAATCAAACATGATTAACTGTGAGCTGCCTAGCTCTTCTTCTAGTTCTGCAGGCATAGAGAAGGTGATGGAAAAGCTCATAATTAAGGAAAATGCTCCAACAGTCCAAGATTAGGCTAAAGAACTGGTCAATTCAAAAGAAGGGCAAGGCACACTTGAAGTGGTTGAAGAATAGCTAGCTGAAGGCAATAAATTATAGCTAGCAGAAGGAAATGAAGTATAATAAGCTGATGCTAGATTGCCTCCAGCTATCAGGCATCTAAGGGATCATCCAGCACACTAGATCATTGGTGAGGCTAGCCTAGGAGTCTAGACCATAAGTTAGAGTATCAACACAACACTCTACTCAAGCTTCCTGTCATAAGTAGAGCCAAAGAAGTTTGAAGAGGCCAACATAGACCCATTCTAGATTGGAGCAATATAGGAAGAACTGAACCAGTTCAAAAGATGTAAGGTCTGGAAGCTGGTTCCAAGACCTCAAGGACATAATGTCATTGGAGTCAAGTGGATCTACAGAAACAAGTAAGATGAAAATGGAATTATTGTTAAGAACAAGGCTAGACTGGTGGTTAAAGGATAAAGGCAAGAAGAAGGGATAGATTTTGATCAGATATTTTCCCAGTAGCCAGATTGGAAGATATAAGACTCTTTCTTGCATTTGCTGCCTATCAAGGATTCAAAGTCTACCAGATGGATGTGAAGTTAGTCTTCCTAAATGGGGACTTAAAGGAAGAGGTATATATTGAATAGCCTCTAGGTTTTTTTGACTCTGACTCTCCTAATTTTGTTTACAGACTTATGAAAACTCTATATGGGTTAAAGCAAGCCCCTAAAGCATGGTATGAGACTTTTTCTAGTTTCCTCATTGAGAATAAAATCTCAAGGGGGAAAATATACAAGACCCTATTCCTAAGTGAATCAAATGGCAAGATCATCCTAGTCTAGATATATGTTGATGACATTATCTTTGGATCTACTGATGAGAACCTTTGCAGGAAGTTTGCTAAACTTATGCAAGGGAAGTTTGAGATGTGTAGTATGGGTTAGCTCAAGTTCTTCTTGGGACTCGAATTTAGATAGACCGATGATTGCTTGTCTATATCCCAATCCAAGTTCACCAGGGAGTTGATTAAAAATATGGAATGGAGAATGCCTCCACCATGAAAACACCCATGGGGTCAAGTATGCCTTCAAACAAAGATGAAGCAAAGAAACCTATTGATGAAACTTTATATAGAGGGATAATTGGCTCCCTTCTATACCTCAGTACCAGTAGGCCTGACATCATGTATGCTACATGTGTCTGTGCTAGGTATCGGGCTTGCCCTCAATAATCTCACTACTCTGTTCAAAGAGAATCTTGAGATATCTTAAGGGCACACCAAATCTTGTCCTATGGCACCCTAAAAATAGGGATTTTGAACTAACTAGCTATTCAGATATAGATTTTGCAGGATGCAAAGAGGACAGGAAAAGCACTTATGGCACCTATCAATTCCTAGGAGGAAGACTAGTGTCATAGAGCAGCAAGAAGCAAAAAGTGTTGTTATATCAACTGCAGAGTCAGAGTACATTTCAGCAGGTAGCGCTTGTGCTCAGTTGTTGTGGATTCAGCATCAGCTCCAAGATTATGACCTCAAGGTAAGTAGAACCCCTCTATATTGTGATTCTACTAGTATTATTTCTATTGCTAGGAATCCTATCACACACAGTAGCACTAAGCATATAGAGATTAAATATCATTTTATTAGGGAGCATGTGGAAAAGAAATATATCAGTCTTGAGTTTTTCCCCACAAACAAGCAAGTGGCTGACATCTTTACTAACCCACTAGATGATGCAAAGTTCAACACCTTCAAGTTTGAGTTGGGTATGTTGAACCTAATCTAGCATCAGTTACTCCCTATAATTTTAGTTTTGGTGCAGGATGTATTCTTCTTGCAGGAGATGAAGACCTTAAGTGGTAAAAAGACAAAAGTGTCCATAAGTAAATGATGGCAAAAGTGGCTCCCATTGAGGGAGAGAAAGTCCAGCAGCTACAAGAGCACAACCAACCTCATATAAATAGGTAGCCGTCAGCTGCAGCAAGGGAATCAACTGCAATCATATGAGGGGAAAAGTAAATCAAGACAAGCCAGCTCTTCCCTGACAATTCTTCAGAAGTCAAAAAGGGGGAGAGAGAAGAAATAGATCATGTGGCATATTAAGTGAATTCAAAGATTGATCAAGTGTGGCATCAAAGGTTGATCAAGAGGTATCAAGTTCAGGGGGAGAAATAAATGCAGCAATTCAGGGGGAGAAAGAAATGCTCCCATGCAATATTCAAGTAGTATCACACACATTGCAGCAAAATAAGGGGAGCAAGTGATGCTCACCAAACAGGCGGGATATGTGGTAACCTTCCTAGATTTGTTCTATTATAATAGCACATTTTTTTGCTGCATATGTTGTGTGTATCATTGACTATGAAATGTGAACAATCTAAATAAGGGTTTTAACTTCTTCAAATAGGGGGAGATTGTTGGATCCATTGATCCAAATGACCCAGATTTGTAAGAAGTCAAACAAGCCGATGACACACACTAGTTGTATTTGATGTGTGTTTGAGTTTATGCATGCAGGTCAGTCCCTGTTACACTAAATGGACAGGTGGACACAAAGCAAGCTGGTGGTCAGGCAGAAATTACACTAAGTCCATAGGCGTTGAGTGAAGGCTATTCACTCAATTCCAAGTAAAAATATTGAGTATAGTCAGCCAAAAAGTTAACAAGCTGAAAATTTGGCTAAGTACATAGGAATTGAGTGAAGTCTACTCACTCAACGCCATACAGCAAAAAGCTGTGAGAAAGACTAAGATAGTCAAAGCCTAAAAAGAAATAGCAAGAAAGTGACTAAGTCCATAAGCGTTGAGTGAAGTCTACTCACTCAACGTCATACTCCATAATCATTGAGTATTGCTCAGACAGTCAATGTCATAGAAAATCTGTGTTGATATTTGACTAAGTCCATAGGCATTGAGTGAAGCTTACTAACTCAACGCCATGTGATAAAAAGCATTGACTGAACCTTAGTCAGTCAGAGACTGTGATTTCCTAGAAATTTGGTTAAGTCCAAATGCGTTGAGTGAAGTTTACTCACTCAACACCATGTGATAAAAGCGTTTAATGAACCTTAATCAATCAGAGACTATGATTTCACAGAAATTTGGCTAAATGCGTTGAGTGAAGCTTACTCACTCAATGTCATGTGACTAAACTCAATTCTAAGTGTATGGCATTGAGTGTAGCTTACTCACTCAACGCCAAGTGAAAGAACATCAGTTAAGCAGTTTGACGTTGACTGAAGCTCAATCACTCAATGCCTAGAGACAGAAAAATTTTCTAAGTGTTTTGACGTTGAGTGAAGGTTGCTCACTAAACGCCTAATAGCAGAGAAATTTTTCTAAGAATTTTGGCGTTGAGTGAAGGATGTTCACTCAACGCCTAGTGACAAAAAATATGTTGAAAGTTGACTAGTTGTCTAAATTATCACCTAGAGGGGGGTGAATAGGTGATTGCGACGTCTTTTGCGGAATAAAATAAAACTAATCGCAGCACACACAAAAAGAACACAAGCACAGACGACACAAGATTTATAGTGGTTCCCCGATCTTGGGTACTCCACTTTCCCTCTCACCGATCTAGTAACGCACTAGACTCGGCTACTCCACTTATCTCAGATTAAAGAAATCTTACAACTCGATCCAACCCGGATCTACACTCGGAAGCACAATCTTCCTACAACAAATACTCGGAATGAAAACTCCTACAACTCGGAGAAGAATCTCCTACAGAATAAAGATTTACAGAAAATGATAAAACTGTGACAGATCTAGAAAATCTTGACGTCTCTTCTTCCTTCAACAATGGCGGCTCTGTCAGGAATCAGTCGGAGAAGATACTGTCGTCGATCTTGAGATCTGGTTCTTCGGAACACACGGAATCAAGAGATTCGAAAAAAGTCGAGGTCGATCTCGATTCTATGTGTCACTTCGTCGATCTTTCTTCGTCGGCGGCCTTCCAGATGGAAACAGTGAGCGGCGGCGACCGGGAAGACGAATCGAGAACTTAGGGTTTTTCGGCCCTTTTTCGTTTCACGTTCTTGAAGAGAGAGAAAAGATAAACGATGATAAAAGTTCTTCTTAATGAAAAGAGAGACTGATTAGACCTTTTATAGGGAGCCTAATCGGTCAGAAATCAAATCGTATTGAAAGTAATGCCACGTGGGCCAATTAGATGATGACAGATTAAGGATTGGAAAAATAGAACGAATAGTGGGTCAACGATTTTGACAATTTCAGAATTAGAAAAAGATTAAGTCAGAAGTACTCGAGAACTGAAGGTTGTTCTCGAGCACTGAATCAAGGAGTTCTCGAGAATAGAAATGATTGTCTCGAGATCTGAGACTTAGAAAAATATACTGTCAAAAATAACTTTCTCGAGCACTAATTGTACTACTCGAGCACTTATACTTAGAAGAAAAAGTATATCTGGATTATTTCTCGAGCACTTGAACATAGAGGAAAATCTGGAGGAAAGTACTCGAGAAGCTAAAGCTGTTCTCGAGCACAGGAACTTAGAAAAATAACAACAGAGAAATAGTTCTCGAGAAAGGTAGATTTTTTTTTTTTTTCGAGAAGAAGAGTTATATTTCTCGAGTACTTTTCCTTAGAAATATTTTTGCACAGCATTCTAGTTCTCGAGCAGCAAAGTCATTTTCTCGAGAAAGGAAAACTTTCTCTCGAGCATTAATGACTTAGCCAGATTTGAAAGAAAAAGTTCTCGAGCAAGCTGAGCTTTTTCTCGAGCACTTTAAAAACTTCTCGAGACCTAGAGTTGTAATTTACTCGAGCACTATTGTACTTCTCGAGCAAAAATGACTTAGCAAAAATTCTAAGTTACAGAAAAATATTTTCAAATAAAACTTCTTCAGCTTCAGCTTTTGTCCTTTTCTCCAAGTGATTTGAGGTTAAGTATATTCCAATAGAGAGGCTACACATGAGTCAACACCTTGGATTACACAGTGAGGGATTACACTGTGAAGTCCTGTGTTTGATGACCCATTGCAGACTGACATTGGTCTATACTTAAAGTGTACACCTGCAAGCATATGGCTAAAGAGAAATATCAAATACAACTGGATTCAACTTAGTTCATGGGTGACTTCATGCAAATCTAGGTGAGTGTGGATACAATACCCAACAATCTCCCCCTATTTGCAGAAGTCAGAACCCTATACACTAAGCTGAATCCCTTAACAAATAATACATAACAACAAGTAAGCAAGACATATGTGACATAATCAAAATAACCTAGAGCAGGAATAACAGAAATGAATCACAGCACAATCAGAAACATATAGGTATATAAGTAATCAGATTTTTCAGATTAATGTTTTTAAATCCCACTATTCCCAAAGTTACAAAGGCTGTTATGAAATAGAGTGCAGGTTACTTCTTCTTGCCATCAGCCTGTCTCTTTTGTCTTTCACCCTCTTGCCATCTCTTCTGCTCTTGTCTCTCAAAGTAGCTGTAGGGCTTGGGAAAGTACTTTTCAGGTTTAGGAGGAGCTGCAGCATTGTTAAATCCATACTTAGACTCATGCAGCCTCCTCTGAGTGCAGTTCTTGTCATACTTTCTCCATTCCTCATGGCTGTAGAATTCTTGTTGTCTCTCACTGAATTGAGTTACCAGCTTCAGAGTTTCAAGGATTAAAGTCCTGGAGGTGGGGCTCCAGACTTCAGAGTGTACTGGATACTGCCTTGGTTCATCCTGATGTCTTCTGTAGCCTTGATCATGTTCAGGTGCAGATCTCCTTGCAGAGGGCCCTTCCCCATATTTCCTTTTCTTTGTTTGGATATTAGGTGGCTGGTTAGGTAGATCTTCCCACACCTCTCCAGTTGGCATGAAAGTTTCTTGAAGTTCAATGTATGGAGAGAAGGCCTTCTGAGCAAGGGCAGCAGCAGCAGCATCTTCTTCAGCTTGGACAGCAGTCAGTGCATCAGCAGCAGCTTGGGCAGCAGAGGCTTGAGTGCTTTCAGCAAGGGCTGCTCTGACTGCAACTGGGTTCAGATGATAGGGAATTGAGTTGGGGTCAATCTGATGGTCAAGGAATATATTGTTGTGCATCCAGACAGAGGTATCAAAGGCATGAAACTTGACAGAGTCAATATGTTTCAGCACATTTTCTTTCAGGGAGGTGTGGAATGCATCCTGAGCCTTGATGACTTTGGCTTCTATGTCAGCTTGGGTTTCAAGGCTGGCATTGGTAATTCTGGTCATGATGGATTCAGTATGTTTAGCTGAGATAGTCTTGAAAATCTCCTCCCCCTTTCTGACTTCTGCAGTAAGGGTTTCAATAGCATCTTCCTTAAAGGTGCCAACCTCACCTGTCAGCTCAAAGAACTTGGCATCTGTCCTTTTATCCAACTGAATCTGATTATTAGCCAACACAACTGATTGATCCATGAGGTGGCCAATACTTGTTATAGTATGATCCAAGGCCAATCCTCCTTTGTGAAATGCTTCTTTCAGGGTATCTGTGTTCACCTGGATTTCAGCAAAGCCTTTGTGCATGGCCTTCTCAAGTGCAGTCACCTGGTCTTGAACCTTCTTGACAGCAGTGTCTATGTAGGTTTTCTGTTCAGCAAACAACTGTGTTAACAGTGTTATGATGGAATCAGTAGCAGCAGGAGCACTTGCAGGAGCAAGACTGGATGGAGGTGGTTGAGCAGCAGCAGGTGGAGAAGGTGCATTGGAGGGGCTGGGGGTGATCTCTTCAATTACAACAGTAGAAGTGGATGGCTGTCTTCTCAGAGGGATGTTGTCATCTTCTTCATTTCCTGAAGGAAGGAAAGTTGGGATGGAGTAGTGTGGCCTTGGAGGAATCCTGGACTCTGCCTCCTGAACATCCTCATCAGTTTCTTGGATGTCAGTCATTGGCTCAAAAGAAGAGGGAGTGGTTGTGGAGGAAGCAGCAGCTTGCTGTCCTTGGGTATCAGCTGGGTGAGAAGGTGATGGGGGAAGTGAACTGGAGGGCTGATCTGGTTCTGGAGAAGCATGTTTCTGAGGCAGTTCTGGAACTGGTTCAAGTGGAGCTGGGTCCTGAGCAGTGGCTGGAGCAGAATCTGGAACTGAGTCTGGAGCTGTTGATGCTAAACTGGGGTGCTCAGAAGAGAGTTCAGTGATCATTGCATCAATTTGTTCTGAAGTGGCAGTCAGATCTATATCCATGGAGGCAGGCTCCCCCTCAAGAGAAGCATCCTGGATGACAATCTCTGGGTTTGGAGGGGGGGATGGAATCCTGTACTCTGGAACATCCTTTACCACAACTGTTGTAGCAGGAACTGGGGGAATTTTTGGAGCTGGGGAAGGTTGTGCAGGCTCCCCCTCAATTGCTGGATGAGGAGAGGGAGGTGGAGTCCTGACAACCTCTTCCTGAACTTGTTCTTGAGCCCTGGTGGCCTGGGTGGTATTCTGCAATTTCAACTCCCATCTGTTAATGGAGTCCACTGTGAGCCTCTTCATGTAGTGCAGAACACTGCCTTTGGACATTGAGAACACTGCTGGGTCAAGTTCACTGAGTAGAAGGGTTATAATTCTGGCAAATCCAGGCTTCTTGAGACTGGACCTGATGTGATCAAGAATCAGTCTGCCAAAAGGATATTGCTTCCTGCAGATTATGGAGGTCATCACATCAAACATCTCTCCTGTAGCATGTTTGATTGATCCAGTAGCACAGAGAAGGCATTTGCCGACGATGTCCAGAAGGAATTTGCTCTCTGGGTTCAGCTGGGGGCGTCGAATACCAGAGGGTATGCCGGCGATTCCACAGAAGGAATAGGCACGGTCATAGTCTGCATTGGTTAGGTCTTCTGGTTCTGTGACTGGAGGTAGATGAAGCAACTGATTGATGATGGAGGCGGTGAGTTTGACCTTGATGCCAGAAACGGTAGATCGGAGAACATGACCACTGGTGCTGACTGTCAAATTCTGGTAGAATTCATGAACCTGAGGAAGAAGGAGACGACACTTCTGTTCTAGGACAAAAGTGAGGCCGGCTATATCCAGGAGGTTCAAGAGGTTCTGAAAGTCTGGGGATATGTCTGCAATGCCATCTCGAAGGAGTTCACTGCCGATTCCGAGCTTGGCGATGGAAGAAGATGAAGCCATTGAAGAAAAACGGAGAAAAACTGTGGGGTTTTCCTGGTTTTCACGGCACCGGCGGGAGGCGAAGGGTCTCAAGAAATTTGGGGATTTTGGGATTAGTGGATTTAACGATTTTAATCTGACTATTTATATACATATTGTAAAAGAGCGGCAGAAATGATCTGGACTGCTACTAGGCATTTCGAAAAATAATAAAAGCTAACAAAAACTGTACTCGGGAAATTAGGGTTAAGAATTTTCGTAAGTATCAAGTGCTCGAGAAGTAGGCTTGAGTACTTTATTAAGTTCTCGAGTACCCCGAGTAAAGTTCCCGAGAAAGAATTACTTAGCTTTATTTTTTTTTGAAATTCTGAAAAGTTGAAAGGTTCCTTAGTCCTCTTTGTTGAGCATCCCAAGTTCTGTCTTGAAGAAAGAGAACTTGGCCTCATCCAGTGGCTTTGTGAAAATGTCTGCAACTTGTCTATCTGTTGGAACATATTGAAGGTTGATATCTCCTCGCTCCACATGCTCCCGTATAAAATGATATCTCAACTCTATATGTTTTGTTCTGCTGTGTGACACTGGATTGTTGGCAATGGCAATTGCACTTGATGAATCACACATCAGAGGAATGTCTTCAAACTTCAGGTTGTAATCTTCAAGCTGATTTTTGATCCAAAGCAGTTGTGCACAACAACTGCCTGCAGAGATGTACTCTGACTCGGCTGTTGAGATTGCGACACAATTCTGCTTCTTACTACTCCAGGAAATAAGCCTTCTTCCTAGGAATTGACATGTTCCTGAGGTGCTCTTCCTATCATCCTTGCTACCTGCAAAATCTGCATCTGAATAGCCAATCAGTTCATTGTCATTACTTCTTGGGTACCATAAGCCAAGATTTGGTGTACCTTTAAGGTATCTCAAAATTCGCTTTGCAGCAGCGTAATGAGATTCCTTACTGTTCACCTGAAATCTAGCACATACACATGTTGAGAACATTATGTCTGGCCTACTAGCAGTAAGGTAGAGTAGTGACCCAATTATGCTTCTGTATTTGGTTTCATCAAAAGGTTTCCCTTTCTCATCCTTATCCAGAGACATAGCTGAGGCCATTGGAGTTTTCATTGTAGATGCGTTCTCCAATCCAAATTTCTTAATCAACTCCTTTGTGAACTTCGTCTGAGATATGAAAATTCCATCCTCAGATTGTTTCACTTGGAGTCCCAAGAAATACTTCAACTCACCCATACTGCTCATTTCAAACTTCCCTTGCATTAGTTTAGAAAACTTTTTGCAAAGGTTGTCGTCAGTTGAGCCAAAAATAATGTCATCGACATAGATTTGCACTAGCAAAATCTTGCCTTTTATTTCCCTAAGAAATAATGTCTTGTCTATCTTTCCTCTTGTGAACTTGTTCTCAAGAAGAAAAGTAGACAATGTCTCATACCAAGCTCGGGGAGCTTGCTTGAGACCATACAGTGCTTTAAATAGAAAGTAGACATGGTTAGGAGAGTTTGGATCAACAAAACCTGGAGGTTGTTCTACATATACTTCTTCCTTTATGTTTCCATTAAGGAAGGCAGACTTCACGTCCATTTGATAGACGGTGAAACCTTTTAATGCAGCATATGCTAGAAATAACCTTATTGCCTCCAATCTTGCCACTGGAGCATATGTTTGATCGAAGTCTATTCCTTCTTCTTGTCGGTATCCTTTGGCGACGAGACGCGCCTTGTTCTTTATTATTGTACCATCTTCATCTAGCTTGTTCCGATACACCCACTTGGTTCCTATAACGTTCTTATCTTTGGGTCTTGGTACAAGCTTCCAAACTTCACACCGTTTGAATTGGTTCAGCTCCTCTTCCATGGCTAGTATCCATGATGCGTCGCAGTTTGCTTCCTCAAACTTCTTTGGTTCCACCTGAGATAGAAAACTTAAATATAAATTTTCATTAGTGGTACCTCTACGAGTTCTGACACCGTCTCGAGGATTTCCAATGATCTGTTCTATTGGATGATCCTTCAAGTGTCTGAGCTCTAATGTCCTAGCATCTGGAACATCTTCAGCATCTGGAGTGACTTCATTTCTTTGAACTGCTTCAATATCCTGATCTTCATTCTCAATTGTAGTTGGAGAAGTGATCTCGATGAAGGTATCACCCTTCTCTTCACTTGGTTCCTCCAACTTTATTTCATTTATCTTGGAACCTGCAGCTTCAAGTAACACACTAGACGAGTTGCTTTGCAACAAACTCGTCTCATCAAAAATAACATGAATTGATTCTTCTACCACCAAGGATTTCTTGTTAAAGATCCTATATGCTTTACTTTGGCTACTATAGCCTACGAAAATGCCTTCAAAACTCTTTTCGCTAAACTTAGTGGTATGATACTTGCCGTTGTTAAGTACAAAGCACTTACAACCAAAGATTCTAAAGTAAGATATTGTTGGCTTCCTGCCTTTTAAAAGTTCATAAGGAGTCTTATCATGGTTCTTGTTTATGAGTGCTCGATTTTGCACGTGACATGCAGTGTTGACGGCTTCAGCCCAGAAATATTCCGGTAGTGAAGCATCACTCAACATAGTCCTGCAAGCCTCTATGAGTGTTCTGTTTCTTCTCTCAGCTACTCCATTTTGTTGTGGAGTCCGAGGAGAGGAAAACTCATGAAGGATACCAAGGCTTTCACAAAATTCCGTCATGGCCCCAGATTTGAATTCCGTTCCATTGTCACTTCTGATTTTGACAATGGAGCAGTTGTACTCATTCTGTATTTGCCTGACAAAATTAGTGAAAATATCAAAGGTATCCGACTTGTGTTTCAAAAAGAACACCCACGTAAAGCGCGAGTAATCATCAACAATAACCAACGTATAATCCTTACCTCCTAAACTTCTAACTTGCAGTGGACCAAACAAGTCCATATGAAGAAGGTGTAAACACCTGTCCGAATCTTTGCCAATAATGCTTTTAAAAGTAGCCCTTGTTTGCTTGCCTTTAATGCATGCGTGACAAGGTCTTTCCTTTTCGCACTTAACATTTGGAGCATCACGCACCAAATTCTTCGAAAACAATTTATGAATGGTTTTGAAATTAATATGTGCTAATCTCTTGTGCCATTGGTCACTAAGAGATGCACTATCTTTAGCAAGAAGACATACTGGGGTAGAGGAATCCAAGCAAATAAAATTAAGACAAAATATGTTTCTGCTACGAGTGCCGGATAAAATGGTTTCTTGTTTATCAACCGCTTTTATCAAACACTTGTTGGCATGAAACTCAACAATGTATCCTTTGTCGCATAATTGACTTATGCTTATGAGATTATGTTCTAATCCCTCAACATAAGCAACATCCGAGAAGGATACGCTACCGTTAGAAATTGTACCATATCCTTTTGTAACTCCCCGGTCGGAGCCTCCAAAGATGACCTTTGGTCCGTTCTCGATTGGAGAGTAATTTTGAAGTAAACTTTTTGTTCCGGTCATGTGCCGAGAACATCCACTGTCCAAGTACCATATTGGCGTTCTATTGGCCTTTGGACATACCTGCAAACACAAAATCATTTTTCCTTAGGAACCCAAATTTGTTTGGGTCCTTGGTCTCTTGTTAGATTGCTCCCCCTACCGATGTTAGCATCGTGAGCGGTCTTTCTCACATTGATAACTCTTGGGGCAGCATAAACACTTTTGTTGAACCAACAATCGATGGCGAAGTGACCAATCTTGCCACAACACCAACAATGAAATCTATTGTATCTTTGTCCATTCTTCTCTTGCTTGACCATCTTGACATGAGGTCTAGCAGGAGGAGCTGCCCTGGAGGTGGATGCTTCATGTTGATGACATGAACATGCTTTCCTCTCTTTGGTGGACAAGACTTCAACTTCTTTCACTTTCGGTGCTCTCTTAAAGTTATGACCATGATTATATGGACCATAGCTCTGAAGACTGATTTCTTCATAAGGTGCTTTAAAAACACTTTTGCCAAAGTTTCTAGGACGTGCCCATCCTTGGTATCTAGACTTTGGCTCTACATAAGTAGGCCTAGACCAGTGTCCATAGGAGGACTCAAGATCAAACTTGTTTGTCGGGTAGATTACCTTATTAAAGGTAGTCTGTTCTTGAGGGGCTTTCCCTTTTTCTTTGGCTAAGGCTTTCTTGGCTGCCTTATTCTTTCGTTGAGTCTTATTCCTTCTAGAAGTCTTACTAGAAGAGGCTACATGGCCTAGTCCAGCACCATCAGTCTGTGCTGAAAATTCAGCAATCAGTGGAAGAACTGTCTTAGGCTTGGAGAAGCTCTCAACAAGCTTCTTCTCAGCCTCAAACTGCTCTTCCAGTTTCTCAATGACTTTTTCTTTCAGACTGACGAGACTAAGTGTCTCATTCAATTCTTTTATGGCAGAGTTAAGCTTACCTTTGAGTGATTCCATCTCAAGAACTTCTTCTCTCAAAGAGCTTTCACTTGCCTTAAGAGACTTAATCTCTTTGGCTTGAGCTTTCACGACCTTTCGACATTTGTCGTAGGCCTTGATCAGCTCTCTGTACTGAACCATGAGTTCAGACTCATCGTCATAAGAGCTGTCCTCATTCTCATGTTCAGAACTCTCAGATTCAGAAAGAGGTGTGTGAGAGTTTACCTTCCCAGTGTACTGGGGTTCTGTCTCCTCATCAGTTTGAGCCATCAGCCCAAAATATGCTTCTTCTTCCTCACTTGACTCCGAGGAGTCTGAGTCGCTGAGGGTCTTTGTTTTCTTAGCCACGAAGCTCCTTTCATTCTTCTTTTGGTGAAAGGGTTTCTTGCTTTCCTTCTTTCCTCCTTCTCTTTTCTTATGAGGGCATTCAGCAATCATATGACCTGGCTTGTTGCAACAATAGCAAACTATGTCAGATGAAACATGTTTGTTCTGTTTAGGAACATACCTGTCATGGCTGCTTGAGCCTTTCTTTCTTCGATCACTTTCATAATGTGATCGTCTATGTGAGGCATCCTTGCCTCTCCAATTCTTCTTTTTGTTCAGAAACTTCTTGAACTGTCTTGATAAGAGAGAGAACTCTCCTTCAGACAACTCTGAGCCTGATGAACTGGGCTCTGAACTTTCTTCACTCTCAATTGTTTCCTGAGCAGGAGTAGATGATTGAGCTTTGACCTTTTTTGTGCTTTCTGCCTTCAAGGCAACAGTCTTATCCTTTGAAGAGGATCTGCTCTTCTCTTCTTCGGCTTTTCTTGTATTTATTTGCATCTCATAAGACATCAGCTTTCCGAAGAGATTCTGTGGATCAGTCTCTGCTAGTCTGCCAAACTCCCGAATGGCACATACTTTGGTATCCCACTCTTTCGTCAGGGATCTGAGGAATTTGTCATTCAGGTCACCATTAGTGAACTTCCTGCCATACCCCTTCAGACCATTAACAATTTTGCTGAAGTTCTCAAAAGTATCTGTGATTGAATCCTTTGGTCCTTGTCTGAAGGCTTCATATTTTTGATTCAGAAGGGATCTTCTGTCATCCCTTACTTCTTCAGTGCCTTCCATCAGGACTAACAGACACTGCCACATTTCCTTAGCACTTTGGCAATGTATCAGATTCAGTAGCATAGAGTCATCAACTGCACTTGCTATGATGTTTTTAGCTTTCTTGTCCAACGAGACAAGTGCAATCTCATCTTTGTCAAGATCCATCAGTTTCTTTGGTACCTTTAGAGTAGGATCTATTGTGGAGGTTGTCATGGGAACATAGGGACCTTCTTCAACTATCATAAAGATCCTTGGATCCACAGCTTCCATAAAGAATTTAATTCTTTCTTTCCACATGGGAAAGTTTGTCTTGGTGCACAGTGGAAGCTTTGCAAAATCTTTTGCCTTATCCATGCTTGGCTAACTTCTTAGACAACTTAGGGCAGATCTGATCAAGGTGTTAACCTTTATATGATCAACGACCCTCTGATACCAATTGAAAGTTGACTAGTTGTCTAAATTATCACCTAGAGGGGGGTGAATAGGTGATTGCGACGTCTTTTGCGGAATAAAATAAAACTAATCGCAGCACACACAAAAAGAACACAAGCACAGACGACACAAGATTTATAGTGGTTCCCCGATCTTGGGTACTCCACTTTCCCTCTCACCGATCTAGTAACTCACTAGACTCGGCTACTCCACTTATCTCAGATTAAAGAAATCTTACAACTCGATCCAACCCGGATCTACACTCGGAAGCACAATCTTCCTACAACAAATACTCGGAATGAAAACTCCTACAACTCGGAGAAGAATCTCCTACAGAATAAAGATTTACAGAAAATGATAAAACTGTGACAGATCTAGAAAATCTTGACGTCTCTTCTTCCTTCAACAATGGCGGCTCTGTTAGGAATCAGTCGGAGAAGATACTGTCGTCGATCTTGAGATCTGGTTCTTCGGAACACACGGAATCAAGAGATTCGAAAAAAGTCGAGGTCGATCTCGATTCTATGTGTCACTTCGTCGATCTTTCTTTGTCGGCGGCCTTCCAGATGGAAACAGTGAGCGGCGGCGACCGGGAAGACGAATCGAGAACTTAGGGTTTTTCGGCCCTTTTTCGTTTCACGTTCTTGAAGAGAGAGAAAAGATAAACGATGATAAAAGTTCTTCTTAATGAAAAGAGAGACTGATTAGACCTTTTATAGGGAGCCTAATCGGTCAGAAATCAAATCGTATTGAAAGTAATGCCACGTGGGCCAATTAGATGATGACAGATTAAGGATTGGAAAAATAGAACGAATAGTGGGTCAACGATTTTGACAATTTCAGAATTAGAAAAAGATTAAGTCAGAAGTACTCGAGAACTGAAGGTTGTTCTCGAGCACTGAATCAAGGAGTTCTCGAGAATAGAAATGATTGTCTCGAGATCTGAGACTTAGAAAAATATACTGTCAAAAATAACTTTCTCGAGCACTAATTGTACTACTCGAGCACTTATACTTAGAAGAAAAAGTATATCTGGATTATTTCTCGAGCACTTGAACATAGAGGAAAATCTGGAGGAAAGTACTCGAGAAGCTAAAGCTGTTCTCGAGCACAGGAACTTAGAAAAATAACAACAGAGAAATAGTTCTCGAGAAAGGTAGATTTTTTTTTTTTCGAGAAGAAGAGTTATATTTCTCGAGTACTTTTCCTTAGAAATATTTTTGCACAGCATTCTAGTTCTCGAGCAGCAAAGTCATTTTCTCGAGAAAGGAAAACTTTCTCTCGAGCATTAATGACTTAGCCAGATTTGAAAGAAAAAGTTCTCGAGCAAGCTGAGCTTTTTCTCGAGCACTTTAAAAACTTCTCGAGACCTAGAGTTGTAATTTACTCGAGCACTATTGTACTTCTCGAGCAAAAATGACTTAGCAAAAATTCTAAGTTACAGAAAAATATTTTCAAATAAAACTTCTTCAGCTTCAGCTTTTGTCCTTTTCTCCAAGTGATTTGAGGTTAAGTATATTCCAATAGAGAGGCTACACATGAGTCAACACCTTGGATTACACAGTGAGGGATTACACTGTGAAGTCCTGTGTTTGATGACCCATTGCAGACTGACATTGGTCTATACTTAAAGTGTACACCTGCAAGCATATGGCTAAAGAGAAATATCAAATACAACTGGATTCAACTTAGTTCATGGGTGACTTCATGCAAATCTAGGTGAGTGTGGATACAATACCCAACATATGTCTAAGTGTTTTGGCATTGAGTGTAGCTTACTCACTCAATGCTTATACAAAAGTTGCTTGATTTTGGCTAAGTCCACAGATGGCTGACGTCAACATGAGTCATCAAAAGTCAACAAAGTCAACACAGTTCAAATTCGTTACGAGAAAGATGTGGTATGCCTTTAATGGTGCCGGCAACCAGCTATTGTCGTATTCTATAAATGGAATGTGTTAAATCTACAATTAAAACGGGGCCCATAGTGCAAAGAGCCATTAGTAGATGATCAATAAAAAGGGAAAGATTGACTGTGTAGAAAAAAAAGTAAAATTAGGGTTTTCTAATTTCACATTGCGGTTGAACATTGTATTCTTCCTCTCCATTATTACTGAGCCTGAAGGTCCTGTTCAGTTCAGTCAACCTGAAAGCAAAAAGAGATAGTTATTGTGATTTTCATCTGCGACAACAAGGTTAGGACTGATTCCTAAAATAGAAGAGGCAGAGGTTTCTGCAAGTTACTTCCAGAACAAGCCGTCATTCTTCTGAAGATATTTGTTAACTTTTTGCTATGAAAAAGAAGTTAGGGCTAAAATCTCCTAAGCCAAGGAAGATTGACACAGAGAAAACTCCCTCGTGTCAAACTATTTTAATCACCATTTCTGTTTTCTATAGGATCCAGTCTTGGATCTGAGTGTAGGATTTTTAGTAGAATCTGAGTTGTAAGCATGTGTTATAAAGGCTGGGTGTAGGATCCATTTTGGATCTGAGTGTAGGGTTGTCCTCCCAACCTGACTAGTAGGGCTTTAGAGCCTGAGGTTGGTGGTTGTTTAATCACTATGTTGTAGGGCCTTGTGCCTGAGTAGTAGGTCTTGGAGGAGACTGATTGATCCTGCAGGATCGAGTTGTAAGCTCTTAAGGAGCTGAGTTTTGGGGGAAGAGCCTAGTCTAACACACTATTAGAAAGGTGGAGAGGGACATTGGAAGTACCCATAAACTGGGGAACCACTATAAAATTACTGTGTCTTCTGGTTAATGTTATTGAAAGCTAAACTAACTAATCCCTAAGCACAGCAAAATCAAGACTAGGTCTAAGTAATTTCAAAAGAGACCTAAAACCTATTCACCCCCCCTTAGGTGTTAGCTGACCTTGAAAACAAAGTCTTTCACCAGGTATATGACTGGAACAAGAAGCCTACCACAAGAGTGTACCTCTGTCAAAGATGGTCCAAAGATTATATGTGGGGGCTATGACACAAGAATCACAAATGGCTACGGTATGATTACCAACAATATTGTCTCTTTCACAGACATGGCTTATATTAAAGGATTAAAATATAACCTCATAAGCATAAGTCAATTTTGTGACAAAGGATATGTAGTTGATTTCTATAAGGACAAGTGTCTGATAAAAACTTTTGACAAATCAAAAACTATTTTAACAGACACTCGGAGTATAAATATTTTTTTTCTTAATTTTCTTTGTTTGGAGTCTTCTACACAAGTGTGCTTTTTGACAAAAGATAGTGCATCTCTTTGTGATCAATGGCACAAGTGACTAGCACATATTAATTTCAAAACTATAAATATGTTATTTTCTCATTACTTAGTGTGTGATGCACTTAATATTAAGTGCGTTAAAGAGAGACCTTGTAACGTATTCCAAATGGGTAAGCATACAAGAGCTACCTGTAAAAGTATCATCTCCAAAGATTATTCTAGATGTCTCTATCTGCTCCATATAGACTTATTCGGTCCCTTGCTAGTTCATAGTTTAGGAGGTAAAGCTTACACCTTTGTTATTGTTGATGACTACTCACATTTTGCATGGGTGTTCTTTCTAAAACACAAGTTAGATACCTTTGACTCTTCAACTAGCTTTGTCAAGCAGACACATAATGAGTTGAACTGCTCTGTGGTCAAAATGAGAAGTGACCATAGAACCGAATTTGAATTTTGTGTCATGATAGAGTTCTTTGCAAGCCAAGGTATCTTTTATGAATTTTACTCTCCCCGTACTCCACAGCAAAATGGAGTTACCGAGAGAAAGAACATAACACACATTGAGGCAAGCAGAACAATGTTGAAAGATTCTTCATTACCAGAGTACTTATGGGCTGAAGCAATCAACGCAGCTTGTCACGTGCAAAATAGAGCCTTAATCAACAAGAATCTTCGTAAGATTTCTTATGAACTTCAAAAAGGCAAGAAACTGACTGTGCCCTACTTCAAAATCTTTAGAAGCAAGAGCTTTGTACTTAATAATGAGAAGTATTATAAAACTAAGTTTAGTGAAAAATGTTTTGAAGGTATTTTTGTAGGATATAGTTACCATAGTAAGGCATATCAAATTTTTAATAAGAAATCCTGGTTGAAGAAGAATCTATTAATGTTGTGTTTGATGAGACGAGTATGCTTCTTATCAGCTCTTCTAGTATTCTTGTTGAAGGTGCAGGTTCATAACTTAAATTGCAAAGATTAGAAGAAGCAGTTAAAGAAGGCGTCTCAAGCTCCGTCAAATTCAATACTTCAATATTGATTGAAGATGAAGAACTTCAAGTTGAATAATGTGTACTATAAGAAACAAAACCTCCTGGTACTAATGCAAGGAATCTAGTGATCATACATTCAATATATCACCCCATTGATCGGACATTCAAGAGATCACCAAGTTGATCTGATCATCGGAGATCCAAGTGAAGGAGTTCGAATAAGAAGAGGTAAAACTAATGAAGCATTGCATTTGAGTATCCTTTCCTAGATTGAGCAAAAGAAGTTCGAAGAAGCAGATAAGGATGCTTCATGGATCATTGCAATGCAAAAAGAGCTCAATAAGTTCAAAAGATGTAAGGTGTGGGAGCTAGTACCAAGGCCTAAAGGTTATAATATTATAGGGATGAAATGGGTCTTCAGAAATAGCTGAACGGGAATGGAGTTATCATAAAGAACAAATCCAAACTTATAGCTCAAGGTTACCTACAAGAAGAAGGGATCGACTTCAATCAGACTTTTGCTCTGATGGCCAGATTCGAAGAGATCAGATTATTCTTAGCGTATACTGCTCACAAAGGCTTCAAAGTCTATCAAATGGATGTGATTTTAGCCTTTCTTAATGGTAATTTAAAGAAAAAAGTATACGTGGAACAACCCCCAGGTTTTGTCGATTCACCCTTTCTTGATTATGTTTATTTTCTTCATAAAGCATTATATGGTTTAAAACAAGCTCCTCAAGCTTGGTATGAGATGTTGTCTAGATTTTGTCTTGAGAACAAGTTTATAAGAGGAGAGATAGACAAGAAATTATTTCTTAGGGAAGTAAAAAACAAGATTTTGCTAGTACAAATATATGTTTATGATATTATATTTAGTTCTACAGATGACAACCTTTGCAAGAAGTTTTTTAACTTGATGCAAATGAAGTTTGAAATGAGTAGTATGGGTGAGCTGAAGTATTTCTTAGGACTTCGGTTAAAGTAATCTGAAGATGGAATTTTAATCTCTTAGACGAAGCTCACAAAGGAGTTACTTAAGAAATTCGGAATGGAGAATTCAACCTCTAGGAGGACTCCAATGGGTTCAACTATGTCTCTAGACAAGAATGTGAAAGGAAAACCTTTTGATGAAACTAAGTATAGAAGCATAATTAGATTCTTGCTCTATCTCACTGCCAATAGACTAGATATAATGTTTTCAACATGTGTCTGTGCTAGATTTCAGGTAAACTCTAATGAATCTCAATATGCCACTACAAAGAAGATTTTGAGATACCTTAAAGGTACAGATACAATTAGCTTCTAGTACCCAAGAAGTAATGACTGTGAGCTAATTGGTTTTTCAGATGCTGATTTTTCATGAAGCAAGGATGACAGGAAAAGCACTTTTGTGACATGTCAATTCCTTGGAAGGAGGCTTATCTCATGGAGTAGCAAGAAGCAAAATTATGTGGCAATTTCAACTGCTGAGTCATAGTATATCTCTGCAGGCAGTTGTTGCACACAACTTTTATGGATAAGAAATCAGTTTGAAGACTATAACATGAAGTTGAAGGAGATTCCTATATTTTGTGATTCATCAAGCGTAATTTAAATAGCCAACAATCTAGTTTCTCATAGACAGACAAAACATATCGATATACGCTACCACTTCATCTAGGAGCATGTGGAGAATCATGATATCAACCTTTGCTATGTATCAACGGACAAGCAGGTTGAAAATATTTTCATGAAGCCGCTAGATGAAGCTAAGTTCATATATTTCAAAAATGAACTTGGAATGCTCAACAAGCACTCTTAAGGTGGTCAAGGAATTAAAAGAAATCTGCCCAAGTGAAGGTCATATTCATCAAGTCGTCACACAAGCACTCAGAAAATCAATCAATAAATCACAAGTACATTCGATGAATACTCGAAAATTTGACGAGGTGTCTCCGACTCTTTCGATGAATTAGATGTGTAATCACATAAGTACTCGAATAATTAGATGTCTGCTCCCGTCAACATTCGACGAATTGGACTTGGCTCATAATTTCTTCATTATTGGATACGAAGAGTTATTTTTATCATCACCTCAGGTACACGCCCTTTCAGTTTTAATAAAAATAATATATATATATATATAAACGGTCCAAGGGCATTCTAGACTTCACGCGACCTATCTTCATTTCGTCGAGACTCTTCAGACTGTTCAGTTTCCCGTCGACCAGCAGAAAGCTCTGATTGTTCATCTCAATTTCTTCAGAAGTTTCTTTTGTTTCTCTTCGAATCAGATTATATATGGCTCACAAAGGCGCGGGCAATCGTCAAGTGGGATGAGAACTCATATGATCTAGATTCTCAACGGCTTCCGACGAATTTCGAAATGTCATCTGTATGTTGGAAACTACTGGATTGATGTTTGTTCTTGAGAAAGACTGCAGAGTACTTGGCAAAGAGGTACTGGAATTCTTCAAGAATGTAGAACTCAAACGTGAGGGTACTTTAATCAAGAGCAGTGTATGGAATTTTGAAGTAAGAATGAAGACAAGCTTCTTAACCTAGTTTCTGAGAATGCCCTAGGTTGAAGAAGAAGATGAAATTTCTAATGTTGATTATGACAGAGCACTCTCTTTCTATGACCTAGAGAAGAAGACTACAACCATCGGATGGAATAAAATGAATGATGAAGGCAAGCTCCTCACTAATATCATAGGGAAACTATTCTTGTACAAGATAGGGTCACTTGACTATGACTCTGTTTGGGACAACTTATGCTGATCTATAATCTCTACTTAAAACGCAAAAGTTGTTTTATAGTTGTTTGTTTGTGCAGCTTATATAAAATCACTTATTTTAAAACAGATTATAAGTTGATTTTTTATAAGCTATCCGGGTCCAGCTTACGATTACTCATAAGCGCTTATTTCTTAAAAAAAGCCATATGAGTGATTTTTTCTCCGGATGTGATTTTTTCGTTCGGACGCGAATTTTTCGCCCGGGCTCGAATTTTTCGCCCAGACTCGAATTTTTCGCCCGGGCGCAAATTTTTCGCCCGGGCGCAAATTTTTCGTCCGGGCGCATTTTTTCGTCCGGGAGCATTTTTTCGTCCAGGCGCATTTTTTCGCCCGGTCGCGTTTTTTCGCCCGTGTGCGTTATTTTTTCGCCCGGGCACATTATTTTTTCGTCCGGGCGCGTTATTTTTTCGTCCGGGCGCGTTATTTTTTCGCCCGGGCGCGTTATTTTTTCGCCCGGGCGCGTTATTTTTTCGCCCGGGCGCGTATTTTTCGCCCGGGCGCGTTATTTTCGCCCGGGCGCATTTTTTTCGCCCGGGCGCATTTTTTTCGCCAGACCGTGTTTTTCGCTCGTACGCGTTTTTTCGCCCGGACGCGTTTTTTCGCCCGTGCACGATTTTTTCGCCCGGGCGCGATTAATTTGCCCGGGCGTGATTTTTTCGCCCGAGCGCGAATTTTTCGCCCGGACGCGATTTTTTCGCCCGGGCGCGATTTTTTCGCCCGAACGCGAATTTTTCGCCCGGAGGCGATTTTTTCGCCCGAAAGCGATTTTTTTCGCACATAAATGATTTTTTCACCCAGGTGCGCTAAGAAGCGATTTTTTCGCTCGGACGCGTATTTTTTTGCCTGAGCGTCTTTTTTTCGCTCGGGCATGATTTTTTCATCCGGACGCGTTTTTTCGTTTTTCTCCCAGCGAAAAAAGTGTTTCGGGTTGAAAAAATTTTGCTGGGGAAAAAATCACACCTGTGAGAAAAAATTGCGCCCGGGACAAAAAACACGGTCGGTCGAAAAAATCGCGCTCGGGCGAAAAAAACGCGCCCCGACAAAAAAATGCACCTCGGCGAAAAAAACGCGCTCGGACGAAAAAACCACGACCGAGCGAAAAAAACCGCGATCGGGCAGAAAAAAACGCACTCGAGCGAAAAAAACGCGCCCGGGCGAAAAAAACAGCGGTCGGGCGAAAAAATTGCGCCCGCATAAAAAAAATGCACCCGGTTGAAAAAAATCGAGCGGGCGAAAGAACGAGATCGAGCCAAAAAACGCAACCTGGCGAAAAAATCACGCCCGGGCGAAAAAAACCAGCTTGGGCAAAAACAATCTTGACTGGACAAAAAAAATCGTGACGGGCGAAAAAACACGTCCGAGCGAAAAATCGCCCCCAGGCAAAAAAATCGTGCACGGATAAAAAAACGCGTACAAACAAACAAATCCTTATGAATGAATGAAATTTTAGATAAGCATTTTTGGACAAACTATCCAAATAGTCGACTGCTTATTCATCATTGATTATATAAAATCTCTATTCAACCATCAATTTTTAATTAGCGGCTTATTCATCATCCTAAGCTGTCCCAAACAGAACCTATGTCTCAGGAGACATGTTCAAATTGCTGACGGTCGTGATCTAAAGAAAGAAAATGAACCTGGGAATATTTATTTTTGTTAGAATTAAGGATTTCTTCTCAACCCCTAATTTTAGAAGAATCATCTCTCTCTACCTCAAATAGCTGGACAAGAATCAGTTTGATATGCCCACTCGAATTTAAATTCATCACCTAAAAAAGATAGATGCATCATTCTTTGCTCGATGGGAAAGGAGAATTCCCAGGTAGGGGGTATAGAGAGATGGGTGAAGGCTCTAGAGTGCAAGACAAACCTCACACTGAAGCCATAGAGAAGGATGTGCCCTCACCACCACCCCCCCCCCCCCCCATAAAACAACTGAGATTGTTGATGCAGTGGCTGAGGGGAAGAGTCTACCTATAGATTGTGAGATAATTGTTATTCTTCCAGTACAATCTGATATTCCACCAGTGCAAATAGAAATTCTATTTTCAGTACCTGATATTTAGATAGAGCCCGAGGTTCAGCCAGAAGCACAAGATGTTTTGGGATCGACACCTGATGGAGTGTCTAATCTGGAAAGATTGACTGCTAAGTCTGAGTGGGGGGGTCATTAGCTAAAGACTCGCTCTAAGAGGACCTCCATACTGATAGAATTTTTGTTGAGGGGGAGGACTTGGTAGTGCTCTCTGAAGAAGTAAGAGAGGCTGTGGCAAAGTCTCCAGCCAAAAAACAAGTCTTCCACAAGGATCACTCAGAGGGAGCAAATTATAGTAGTGTAAAGACTAATGCTGGCAATATTACTGATTCCAGGGCTCATGGTGAGCGTGCCCCTCCTAATGAAAGTTCTTTGTTAAAGTCAATATAAAAAATGTTAGTCAAGAAAAAAGAACATTTTGATTTCTCCCTGCAGTAAGTCTTTGGGAGAGTTGCTAAAGTTGAAAAAGATCTAAATTATGGTCTGGCTCAGGTAAATCACAATATGGATAAGTTGCAGACATCTCTGATTGAATAGTTAACTCAAGGTTATAAGGTCATCGACCATTCAATCAAGAGCATCGGTCAAGTGTACAATGAGTCAGTTTATCAATCTCAATCTCATGATGTAATGATACATTAACATGATGTGAGCATGCATCAGATTTATAGGAAGATGGAAGTTTACAAGGAATTGATCATCCAAACCCAAATTTTAGAAGTTATAATGTAAAACCCCCCTCCTGGAACACAACACACGGCCGAAGGGAGTCTTATGCCCAAAATAGTCGCCTTGCGGTAGCGTCAACACACGGGTTGACCGGAACTACAAGACGCCTATTCTGCTGACTCTCGCAAATATCATCCACGTTAACCCAACATAAAGGCAATACACAGAAGTCAAAATCCACACTAGTACAAGTCCAGAAGAAAAGACATAGGTAGCTACATAGCTATCGAATACATCAGAGTTAAGTGCCCCAAGGGCTACAATATATAGTCACTCAAAATCTCATCTCTGTAATCGACGGCAATGAGGGTATCGTCGTATCAGGCCCTGTCCTCCTTGCCTGGTTGTCCTTCTGCATAACCTGCTGCTGCTACTCTATCTACTGGGTTTCCACATAAAAAGGTAGTTGTAGCAACCGTTAGTCATAAAGACTAAGTGGTTATCTCACCCTCTCTCCCCGGCAGTGTTAGGTTTTGTTAATCGTCACAATATTTGTGCACAGCGGAATATGGAATCAAGGAAAACCCAAAAGTAAGTTGTGGATCTTGCGATGATCATTAATCAAGAAGTAATGTTGCAATAAATAAATTTATACCTTAGCGGGATTGAGTCATTACTCAATCTAGGTGCTCCGATTGATTCCAACGAATGGCAACAGTCAGAGTTCTGAGCGTAGAATAGTGTCCACACCTCTACTAGTATCCACACAAGCACGGAGAACCCTAGACTATTATCACACAAGATATAGGTCGGAAAGAGGCTTTCCCTCAATGTCTCCACAGAGTACTAGATCAATTCAAGGAGAGGCGGCAATGATGAAGACGACTCCTAGGAAACATTTTCTAGCGGCGGCTAGGAACGACGGATAGTCGGCAACGACTAACGACAGATGGCGGAAGCGGCGACGAAAATTGAGGGTGCTGAACAGTTCTGTCGTGAGGAAAGGAGTTCGTCGGTTTTGCGATTTAGGTTAGAATGAATAGTTGCATCTCGTTCGGTTCAATCAGTAAAATAGTATTTATACAGTGAACTGAACCGGCCAAAGCTAGCAAAGAACTGCCAAACTGGACTAAGAAGGAATAAACCAGTCGAAGAAAAATTCGGCAAGTATCAGGTCGATAAATGACGAATCGGCTAATGGTCACGACAAAACACGACGAATCTAAGAGTAGTCACGATGATACACGACGAATCATCAAGTATTACTTTAATACTTGACGAATCGTTTTATGATCATGACGATACTCGACAAATCCTGCCTATTCGTCGAAACCCCTTACCCATACTTGACAAATTTCCTTTAGCTTCTGCCGACTACATACCGGTCAACCCATATTCACAATACAGGTCCCGGAATGAAATTCCACCATGTCCAGAATGTCATAGGATTGGTCCTTCACTCATATCGCATATGAGCAAGGCCAACATAAACCTATCCAACATCTCCAAAACTCTTATGTGTGACTCGATAGGCTCATACTGCGTTGGCAGTGAGGCTACATGCTTGATCACTTCTAGATCATCATGGTAGAACCAACAGGCAGCTCTTAGGCACCAAGCGGGAGAAGGAAGGAATGGTACAATATATGCATATAAGCTATAAGTACAAGAAGGTGGTATATCTCTATGTATCATAAATATAACGATAGTAGTGTACATTAGATATCAACATCATTCTACACTAGAGGTACTATAAGAGAAAGATAAGTCAACTACCAGCATTTAATCTACAAAAAGAAATAATACTTAACTTATAAAAATATCCATACATAT
Organism: Platanthera zijinensis; assembly: GCA_039513925.1. Classification (NCBI taxonomy): domain Eukaryota; kingdom Viridiplantae; phylum Streptophyta; class Magnoliopsida; order Asparagales; family Orchidaceae; genus Platanthera; species Platanthera zijinensis. The sequence continues at coordinate 45,092,392 of CM077097.1, forward strand.
TTATAAGTTAAGGATCAGCTTAACAGAAAGGAACTCATCATATAAAAGTGTCCACAGACTCTATTTAGTTATGTTGACAGTCTTTTAGTTCCCACTTTTCAAGCAGATAGCTAACCTCTCATGCATCATCCATTGTGCCCAAACGGTGATAATAGAGCAGGGATCTCAACTATTAGGCATGTATCCACACTAAAAGGCATAGGCCTCTGTTCGCAGAACACAACAGCAGAGCCTCTGTATACTATATCTTAGAAGGGGTCTCGGATAGATGTTCACCAAGAACACAGCCCAATTGGCCTATAACTGGCATAGAAGGAGCCTTTGGGAGTGTATCACCAAAGTATCAAGCCCAACCATCCACTGGAATGGAAGGAGCAACGGGAATGAGCACCAAGGACCAAGCCCAACCACCCAAGTTCTATATGTCAACTCCCGTCAGTGTGACGACTGGCGAGTTTGTATACCAACCACACTATCCTTAACCCAGAATTATGACACTACGTGTCAACACACACCACATATAATTACACTTAGCCATGATATCAAACATCGAAGGGCTCTAACTAAGTCCCTTCTCATCATACCATTCCCGTGCTCAAAAGCACGCAAGGGCTCCACATTGAGTCCCATATCATCATACCAAATTGGTGCTCAAAATCACGCAAGGGCTCCACACTGAGTCCCTTATCATCATACCAAACTCGTGCTCAAAAGCATGCAAGGGCTCCACACTGAGTCCCTTCATAACAACTTATCCGTGCTCCAAGCATGCAAGGTTCCGTCATAACCTAAGATATCAAATCCCTTTGATTGTTATATGACCCTCACCGCTACCCATAGAGAGTTAATACAATTCTAAGCAGAGGACTTATTCCAACCGTACTTTCAATTCATAAGATCAATAAGATCATAGCATGACCATGGGGGTAATATTCATATAGCACCCTTTTCTAAGTTTAGCATGCGCACGCACATCAAGTCATTTATCTTTCAGCACATCCTATTTCCGGAAACGATCAACATAACATATACGTTTCTAAATAATTAATAATTGCGTACAATTACACACCAAAAGTTCTTTCTTTGTTTATATTTCATCACTTGCAATCAATTGTGTATATCATACAAGCACACCAATTACTCTTCCAATACATATCAACCATCATAGTATTATTGTATGCGCATTCATCGGAATGCATAAATAAACCATTTATACATCCAAGGTCCATCAAAACACGTACATAATCCATTAGCTTATCACAGTTTCCTCAACTAGATTCTCCCAAAGAAAGATGTCATCCAAGGCTATGACTTCCTGCCAAATCAAAGATTCAAACACGAGGCTAACACATCAACTACTTAGACGGAAAATCTTTCTTGGCCTTAAGTTAGTTCAACGCAGCAACATTAGTCGCACTTTGCGGGATTTACAGTGCTCACAAGAAATTGTGCAGCCATCCATTGGAAAGGTCTTTCTGAGGGCTACAACTTTCGTGTTCAGCCCAAGACCTAAAAGTGCTCGGATCATTGCTTAAATCGAGCACGAAGCCTACTGCATATAGAAATCACATTTCTTCAAGCATCGTAAATTCAAACGAACGACATCAGTTCATTTTATTCCTCTAGCCATTCATACAAAGAAACATTCAGCTCTTCCTCCTCCCTAATTCACCCTCAATATACCACCATTCTTCACGAAACTAAGTCCATCATCCTCATAATGAAGAGAGGAAAGGTTGAAGACAACATACCATAGGACAAAGGTCCAAGCGTAGTCTCTACCAAGGAGATCTCCATTACGCTCCAAATTCAATCTCTCTTGAGCGGGAATATCTCCTATATTAGATCTAAATATCAAGCACCAAGGGAGAGGGTAGAAAGCTCACCTAATTTCAGGTTATGGATCGCATCCTCCTCCTTGGCAACATAATGACATCGACCTTTGGCTCTCATTCTTCTCAGCGAAGGGCATGGTTCGTGAGGAAGAAGATTAGTGATAAGTCTTGGACACCATTTATAAAGGAGCGGCCAGTTAGATCTAAGGTTTCCCGATCCGGGAGCTACCACTGCATGGTATTGCTGCCGTCGCGCGTAACCTCTAGATCCACCACTCAGACGCTTCCACCTGGACCACTATCGTCGTGCGGTACTCTTTCTACAGCCGTGTGGTAGGTATGTCAAAGTACTACCACCAGCAAAACTTCTACCATTGGGCGGTTCTCATAGAGGACTTTTCCTATGCCCAGCTCGACTAGTGCCGCACGGTATCCCGCTACTGCTGCGCGGTAGTACCTTGACACTCGTCGAGTACACTCGACATACTCGATGCACACTACCTCTAAAGGTAACTAACTATTGTCGCCTGGTAGCACTCAACGCTCATAGAGAGGCATCTTTAACAATCAACGCCTTCTACCACTGCGGGGTATCCTGCTACCCCCATGCGGTTGCAACCTGACACCCAGCGTCGAGTTGGCACTTCCCCGGCTCGAGTGCAAGCCTGCCCACCAGTACACCCCAAGCCCGAGTCAGCTCCCTTGACTCAAAAATGCATGTGAGGGGTCTAGCACGAAACAGGACGTTACATAGAAATGGGGAGGGTAGATTACAGAGAAGGATGAGCGAGCTAACTCGGGATGTGCGCAACAGAATGCACGGTGCCAATGTCTATAGTCATCAGAATATCAAGTGGCTATATGAAGAGTTGACAGGGAAAGTTCTAGTTCAAACTCCACCCTTTGAGGTTGAACAACATGATGAAGGTGGAGAGTTCCATGCTGAGGGTGCAGAATACTTTGAGCAACAACCTGAAGGATTAATATATGCACCTCCTGAAGAATACACTCAATTATTTTCTGATACTATTGAGGAAGAGGTAATGATTCTTGAAGATCCTTCTAGACCTCCTCAAAATAAAAGAAGATATGGGGAAGGTCCATTAGCTAAAAGATCTGATCCTAACAGAGAAAACAGGGAATATTCTGAAGTGTGGAGTCCTATTTTCCAAAGGCATTATTTTGGAAACTTTCAGCATAGTTGACCTGACAAATGAAGATTCAAGGACATATTACAGTAAAGAGGAATGGGATAAACATGAAGTATCTAATGTGAAGAGGAGGTTATATTTCAGAAAGCATGGAAGATATAATCCTAATACTCCTCCTCCTCCATCAAAATACTATCCCAAGCCCTATGCTTAGTTTGACAGGCAACATGAGAAGACCAAGGGAAGGAGCATTCTTGAGATCATTATAATCTGGAATTCTGTTAATGTCTTAAAATGTCCACCAAAATTTTTATATAAATATTGATATTTTGTTTTTCTGTGGATACTTTAAAGTCATATATCTTTTTTGTGCATTTTATTTCCTTACTTTATTTTTTGTGCAATTCAGCTTAGTATATAGGGTTCTAACTTTTTCAAATATGGGGAGATTATTGGGTATTGTATCCACAATAGCCCTAATTTGAAGAGGTGTCCCTTGAACTAAGTTGAATTGATGGTGTATTTGATGTTAGTTTTAGTTTTTTGTGGTGCAGGATTTTATTTCCAAGTACAAACCATTGTCAGGTTACAATGGGTCTTCAAACACAATTATGTGCAATATAATCCTTCATTGTATAGAACATCGTGTTTATCCAGTGTAATCTCTCTAATGGAGTGTACTTCATCTAGCATCATAAAGGAAGTAGATATTCAGAAGTTGTAGATTTTGTCTAAGGAAAATTGGTCGAGTGATCACATAAGGTCTCGTTAAATTCATTAAGTACACACATAACCACTCATAGAATTCATCGAGTGATCACAGGAGTACTTGAGAGATCACTAAGAACTGCTGACCAGAACGGCTAAGTAAAATTCGTCGAGTACTAAAGGGAATTCGTTGAGTACTTACGTAAGTGCTCGTAGAATTCATTGAGTCTTCTCAAGAAGTATAATGAACTACCTTTGTACTCCGGAGAAAGTTGGTGTTAGCCGGTTCTAAGTAAAATTCGTCGAGATGACAAGTAAATTCATCGAGTTCGCTCGAGATCTTTCAGCTAATTCGTCGAAAGATCTCGTGTAGCCTCAACTTCTCACGCAAGCTCTCTCCCAAGCCATTTTGACTAGTTAATCGAGTAATCTGGAGAGTATACGTGATATCTCGACGAATTGGACTTAAGTAAATTTTCTTTCACCATCGTTCTCATTTTCACGGCTTTCCAAAATTAGGATTTCCACCATATACAGTACACTTGGATGGTTGACCTAAGTTCAAAATCAAGCCGCTAGTGAGGAATCAATAAATAGTCTTGGGTTATTTCAGAGAACCCTATTCGCAATTCGAATCTCAAATCTAATTTCATATTGCCAAAAATGATCCGGAATACAAATCTATTTCACGAACAACTTTGTCGTCGACTACTCTCCCGATTTGTGATTCATCTTGGAAAGAAAAGACTCGATCAATATCAAGATTTCATATTTATATTCGTTCAGAGATCAGTCATTTCTTAGATCCAATCTATACAGTAGATTCAGATTCTTCTTCTTCTTCTTCTTCAAGAATTCAGTCAGAACTTTCAAGCAACAAAGAAGGACTATATTTTTAGATCTGAGAAAAAACAGTTTTCTTTCAAACATATTTTTCTTATTGCTTTGTAGGATGTTTGTTCTTCCGAGTTTTATGTAGATCCTTGTTGAAGGATCGAGTATAGGGAAAGTTGTTCTATGAGTTTATAGGAGTGGAAGACTCTGAGTTGTAAGATTATTATTAATCTGAGTTTTGGTGAAGTAGCCGAGTCTAGCCCAAAGTGTTAGATAGGCGAGGTGGTACAGTGGACATACCTAATTTAGGGAACCATTATAAATCCTTGGGTCTATGATGAGTTTATTCTCTTATTCTGTGCGCTTTATTTTTACTCAATTTTTATTCCTCTATAAGCCGCAGGATTCACCTATTCACCCTTCTCTAGGTGATTTAGTTTGACAACTATATACTTTCATGCTCAAATCACCATGCCAACACTGAAAGCCATAGCAATCAAGTCGAACGACATGATGTGGGTCAACCTCCCCTTCCCCGATCACAATATACATAACTGCGTTATGTTCCAAGGCTGGCTCTCACGACCAAAACTGCTGGCACTCCAAGCTCTCATCTCAACATGCTACCTACCTTGTCTCATGGACACAAGCTTCACAACCACAAAAGCTCTTTGGGAGATTTCACCAGTGATAGCACTATCATCGTGCGATATCGATAAAATTACACATCTGCCTCAGGCTCAGGTTCACAACAAGATCAAACAACTACTCACTAGTCTCTATTAGTTGACCTTTTGCCAGCGATATTACTATCGCGTGCGATATCACTATCGCGTGCAATATCAATAGAATTTCGTTCTTTGTTGCAAACTCGGGTATTTCCTGGAGAAAACTCCAGTACTCACTATAGCAAGCTGCACACCCCAAAACTCCGTAAAACTAGACATTTATCCGCAGAGTTTTCTCTGGCATTCAAATCAATCATCACCAATCTAGACTAACTTGTCCAGATGGACTTCACACAACAGGATTATGTCTATACTTTGATTCTGAACTCTATATGCAATTTCTACCGGGCATACTTCGTATCGATCAAAAGAAAACTTCTCATTCTTCACCAATTTGTGAGGGTTTTCATACAAACATGCCAAAGAAGGACTTCACTTGTCCAAGAGGAAAATCATTACCCTTTTAGATTGTTTAGGAGCCATAAACAAGGATTTGAACCAGATGGAAACGTTTGCAAGGTCTTCCCCTCCACAATTCTAGCCTCGGCCCGTGAATATGACCACAAGAACTCCTCCAATAGCTCTTCAAAGAGCTGGATCATCATTCTTCTTCTCCCTTTCTTTTATTTACTAAGTTTGAAGAGAGAGAGAGTAAAGTGAAAAGATAACTTCTCTCCCTACTCTTCTAGTTAAGTATAGCCGAGAATAATCCTATCCTCAAGATCCAACTATAAATAGAGATAGATGGTCGTGATAAAACTGAGCTTTCATTTAAAAATCAAATCGCTATCGCTATGCAATAACTCGCTATCGCGGCGCAATATCCTTGACGATGGCCGCTTGACCAAGTGAATGCCACTTTGCCGCTTAACAACCACTTTACAACAAACTAACACACGACTGCCTGCCACATGGCTCACTATCGCCTTACAATATCATTATCTCCATTGGTAGTAAATCGACTGCATCGCTTTCTCGACAACATCGCTTTGATCACTATTATCTGGCGATATCGTTATCGCCATGGTTGCAAATCGACTGCATCAACTTGTCGATTGCATCAACTTGTCGACAACAATGACTTGTTTACTGCATCGTCTTGTTGGCTGCAATGACTTGATCGATATTGCCTAGCGATATCGGTGTCGCCATCGATAGCTCCAGAACTGCAACTTGTTATTTTTCAAATGTGGGAAACCTTGAGTGTTACAGATCTCTCCTCTTTATGAAATTTCATTTTATAATTATGCAGTACAGAAAAACAACATAAGTACATAGTATATAAAATTTACCTCATAGGAACAACTCAGGGAACTCCTCTCTCATGATTTGCTCCCACTCCCATGAAAGTTCCTCACGACCAAAATTGTCCCAACGGACCTTGAACATTCTGATCGACTAGTTCCACAGCTGCTTGACTTTCGTGTCTTCGATACAAATGTGCTTGACTTTCATTGTCAACCCACTATCGACTGGCACCTGATCCATAACAACCACTTGTATAGACTCTTGCACTGTCTTCTGCAACACCGAAATGTGAAACACATCGTAGAACCCACTTAGCTCTGCTGAAAAAGCAATATGATAGGTAACTTCACACCCCCGTTCAATAATCTCAAATGGCCCAAGGTACCTCAGACTTACACCTTTGAACGGCTTGTTCTTGAGATAAACCCAATCGCCAACTGCAAACTCAATGTTTTGGTGCATGGCATTGTAGTACTTTGCCTGCCTATCTTGGGAAATCATCAGACGCTCTCGAATCAAATGTATCGTTAAAGTCGCATCTTCGATGTATTTACTCATATACAGCTTTGATTCACCTATTTCTACTCAAGCCAACGGAGTACGGTACTTTCTACCTTGCAAGGACTCAAAGGGAACCATCTTAATACTTACTTGTTAGCTATTTTTGAAAGCAAACTCGATCATATAAAAATGGTTTTCCCACCTCTTCCAAAAATCCAAGGCGCACATGCGGAGCATATCCTCCATTGTCATGTTTACCCTCTCGATCTGACCATCCATTTGAGGATGAAATACCATGCTGAACTTCAGCTTGGTATCCAACAATTGGTGGATTAGCCTGCAATCATTCGAAGTGAAACACCCATCTCGATCACTTACGATGCTATGAGGAACACCATTAAATCGCACAATATTATCGACATAATGCTTTGCCAATTTTTCCCCTGAATTTCCTCGCCGATTTTGAATGAAGTATGACACATTTGTAAAACGGTCAACGATCAGCCAAACGACATCATTCCTGCATTGTGATCTCGTCAAACCATGCATGAAGTCCATAAATATGCCGTCAAACTTCCACTCCGGTATCGGTAACGACTTCAGGAAACCACCAGGCCTCTAACATTCAGCCTTCATTAGGGCGTAAGTATGACACTTTGCTACATAAAAATCTATGTCCTTCTTCATCCCTGGTCAGCAGAATAACTTTTTCATGTCCGTGAACATCTTTGTACTCCCCTGGTGGATTGAGTACTTTGTGAAATGTGCCTTGTACATCAATTCCTCCCATAATTTGACCACATTCAGTATGCACAACTGACTATCTTTCCATAAAAGACCTTCGTCAACAAAAAACTAGGAATTTGACTCATCCGCAGTCTCTGTCAAGTTGTGTTTCATGTTGCCATCAAGCTCTAATGCTTGTCAAATCCTATCTATAAAGTTATATTGCACCTCCGTCAAGTTTAAACATGCATTTGCGTTGGTTCTCCTGTCCGCACAAGAAATTGTCAAGGCCTCCAAGTCTCAAATAAGGTGTTCATCATGCATCTGTAACTAGTTGGTATATGCTGGAGCTCTATGACTCAACGCATCTGCGATAATATTTTCCTTCCAGGAAATATAGTGTATCTCAAAAGTGTAATCCCCAAGGAACTCCATCCATATACTTTGTCAAATATTCAAATCCTTTTAGTTCAATAGATACATTAGGCTCCTATGGTCCGTAAAGATGTCAATCCACATGCCAGACAAGTAATACTACCACAGCTTCAGGGAGAATATCACAGTCGTCAACTCCAAGTCATGGACTGGATAGTTTCTTTCACGCACCATCAGCTGGCGAGAGCCATACGCTATAACCTTCCCAAACTACAGAATAACACGGCCTAAGCCGCTCCCTAAGGCATCATTATAAATGTTGGGTCCATTGATGCCAATGTCCCAGATTTGTAAGAAGTCAAACAAGTCAATGATACATACCTAGTTGTATTTGATGTATGATCAAGTTCATGCATGCAGGTTGGTCCTTGTAATATTGATTGGACATGTATTCTAAGTTGTTATGACAGGTGGTCACAAGGTATAAAAGTGGAGAGACAGAAATCTGTTTAAGTCCATAGGCATTGAGTGAAGCCAGTTCACTCAACGCAAAATGCCAAAGAAGGATGCTAGAAAGGCTAAAAATTGCCTAAGTCCACTGGCATTGAGTGAAGCCAGTTCACTCAATACCAGATGCCAAAAAGCACTGAGTAAGGTGTGTACAGTCATAGCCCAGTAGTTTGTAAGACATAAATGTGGCTAAGTCCACAGGCATTTAGTGAAGGCAGTTCACTTAATGCCATATAACAAGAGGCGTCGAGTAGAGCTGATTCTGTCAAAGCTTCAGCAGTGGTAAGCAGAAAATTGACTAAGTCCAGAGGCATTAAGTGAGGATAGCTCACTCAATACCATATGAGCAGAAGTGTCGAGTAAAGACCAATCAGTCAAAGTCTTTGCTTTAATAGTGAAGAAAAGTGGCTAAGCCCACAGGCATTGAGTGAAGCAAGTTCATTCAATGTCATACAACAAAAAGCACTGAGAAAAGACTTTACAGTCAAAGATTAAGAAGAAGGAATATAGAAAAGTGGCCAAGTCCACAGGCATTGAGTGATGTCAACTCACTCAATGCCATATAGCTAGAAGTGTTGAATCAAGCTACTTCAGTCAAAGCCACAGAGAATCTATCAAAGAAAAATGGCTAAGTCCAGAAGCGTTGAGTGAAGACAATTCACTCAACACCATGTTAATTATGTTAAAGCAAAAGAAGATAGACAGAAAAATCTGTCTAAATCCTGATGCGTTGAGTGAGGACACCTCACTCAACGCACTCAATGCATCAGCAAGATGGCAGGGTTAAGAGAAGCGGCTAAGTACAAAAGCATTGAGTGATGAAGCTGCACTCAACGCTCTCAACGCCTAGCAGATTAAGAAAGTTATAGTTAAGTCTAGGGTCATTAAGTGATGAAGATTCACCAATGCACTCAACGCATGGAAGTGTAGAAGAATTGGCCAAGTCCATAGGCATTAAGTGAAGCTAGTTCACTCAATGCACTCAATGCCTAAGCAAGGCAGAAGAATTGACTAAGTTCAGAGGCATTGAGTGAAGCCAGTTCACTCAATGCACTCAACGCCTTAGCAAGGCTGAAGAATTGGCTAAGTACAGAGGCATTGAGTGAATCCAGTTGACTCAACGCACTCAACGCTTAAGCAAGGAAAAATAATTGGCTAAGTCTAGAGGCATTGAATGAAGTACATTCACTCAACGCACTCAAAGCCTGGATTGAATCTGAGAATTTGGCTAAGTCCACAGATGCTGACGTCAGCAAAAGTCAACATAAGTAAACAGAATTCAAATTCATTGCGAGAAAGCTGCTGTCCACCACTAATGATGGAGACGACGGCCCTCAACATGTTGAAGACGATGATGGCGTGCATACGGAAGATATTTCTCCGCCTCCAGATAAAGACTTGCGGCGCCGTGACGACCATGTGGAGCGACGCCAAAATATCCACCCGCGGCGCAAACCAATATATTAATAATTAATAATTAATAATTATTATTAATAAATTATTATTAATTATTAAGTCACTTTTTATGTTTTGTTTTATTATTATTTTATTTTGCAATGTTATTTAATTTCATGTATGATGGGTGCCTATAACCATCAATTGCTATCTTTATTTAATGTCTTTAATTATTGTTTTGTTATGACATGATGGGTGTCATTAGCCATCATGAGTGGTTTAATATTGTATGGTGGAGATTGAGTGGTGTAGCCTATATATAGGCCTCTTCATGAAGGATTGAGTAGAGAGAATGAGAAATTGAAAACCAAGGATTCAAAATTTGAATTTCCCCCTAAAGATCTTCTGAGATCCTCCTTCCCCCTTGGCAAAATTCGGCCACCCCTCTTGCCCCCTCTTCCTTGGTAATTTCGGCAACCCTCCTCCCTCTCCTCCTTGTGGAATTCGGCCACAAGACTCCTCCCCTCTTTCCCTCCTCTTTTCTCCCCTTAACAACCCTCTCCTACTCCTTTTATCCCCTCAAAACCGACCAACTTTCCTCCTCTAATAAAATTGGCCACCCTCTACCTCCAACAAAGCAATCATTCAACCCACCTCCTTGAAGAAATCGGCCAAGGCAAAGATTTCCTTGTGGATTTCAACCCCGGCGTGAAGCGACGAAGGAGGACAAGTTCCTCTCAATCCGGCGTGACTCCGGTGGAGCCGTTGAAGGACGAACTAAGTAGAGAGTAATCGGAATCAACCATTCTGATTGGGTAACGAATATATCTTCTACTCTGTGATTTTCCCTCTTGATAGATCTTGTGGCATATGCGTGTTGCGTGGCTTGTGAAACGCTTGAATTTTCGTGGTTAATTTCTTCATAGATCTTGCTGGTGTTTTCCATTTTCCGTTTAAGTTCGTGAGGCGCGGCGGCCTCGTTTTATTTTGTTGGGAGAGAACCACCCTTGTCTGAATCTTTTATTTTCGGTGGATTCTCTTTTTATACAACAACGCTCGACCGAACCGTGTAGGATCCTTTCGCTTGAGAGGACCTTGGCCGATCGCCTTGGTATTATCTTGAAGGGCTTTGCGAACCCTCCATAATCTCTGAATATTGAAAATACAAATTGTGTCGTTGCCGCATTTAAGTCTTTAGCGTCGCGTGAGGGTTATCGAAGAGCGTTGTGTTAGTTACGTCGATCACCATAACGCCCAAAAGGACTAGCCTGCATCAATTTGGTATCAGAGGGAGGTTCACATCAATTTCCTAATTGGCACCCTCCCCCTCTTATTTGGCACGTTAACACGCACTCACTCGTTGCATGGTATTTCATAAAAATAAATTTTTAAATTTTTGGTCTGCAAACAACGGCCTAAAATTTTCAATTTTTTTCAAATTTCAAAAAAAATAAAATTCTTAAAATTCATTATCATTTTATTAGTAAGAAATCAAAAAAATATTTTATTTTTATTAAGTCATTATTTTTATTAAATCTTTATAAATTTTTAATTTTTGTGTGCAAATAATGGCCTATCTTTTTATTTTTTTTAGCAAAATCAAAAAAATAATTTATTTAATAATCTTCATATTATTTCCTGCAAACAAACCAAAAATATATATATTTACCCTAGCTATTAGGCGGGAACAATTCCATCTTTCCTATAATTAGTTGTTCAGGTACCCTTTTCTTTTGCATTCACACAAAATCCTGATCGAGTGTCCTCTCCGGTTCACAATGAAATGGCTTTCGACGTTAACGCTTCCAATTGTCCCCTGACTTATATACACACAAATATTTTTATCTATGATCGTTATTGGGATCCCAAGTATTTTAGATACTGGTTTGAGGGGGTAGAAACCTATTTTGAATATAACCAATTGGGCGAATACCAAAAGGTTAGTGTAATCCAAGAGTGGTTAAGAGGTCGAGCCCGCGAGTTTTGGCTGAACGGAGAGAAAGAGCACGGTGATGGTAGATATCCTTATGCTTGGCCGCACATGCAAAGAGTTCTCTCAGCGAAATTTGATTTCCCCTACCGCCTTAGTATTAGCCCGACATCCGATAGCCAGTATTGTTATGGCACTAGAACCAAGCTAGATCATAGGAGTGATATATTATCCAAAGATAGGTCCTTTCCCCAGGTTGGTAGAGCTACCCCTAGCATACCTGCACCCACCTATAGAGGAAGAGAAACAGTGAGGTCCCCTATCCCGAGTTCTGTTCATGGGATTACTAGGACTGCCATGATCCCGTGGGGTGAGAGCAATCCTACCCGTAAAGGTAGGCAAACGATTATGACATATGTGTCAAGAGGCGCACCTGATCTTGGCTCTATTGAGCATCCTACCCCGATTATGCCCATAGGCCTTATTAAGTCTCTCCCCGAGTTGCCTGAATTAGTCGTTGACTCTCCTGTTGAGTTTGAGGCTGTGTCTAGGACTGTACCCGTCACTGAGGATGAGGGTGAATACGTTGGCGATTTGAGTGACAATGAGGAGATTGGTTACCCTAGTGACCTGGACGAGGATTTCTCCTCTGAGGAATCGTCTCCTCTTCCTTTCGGCGATGTTTCTGAGGCATCTCCCGTTATAATTATGGAGTCTTCTGATGACCCTGAGTCAGAAGATATTCCGGCTGAGTCACCCTATGTTGAGAGCTTCTCTATTACTGATTTAGGTGATGACCTGCTAGAACACGAGCTAGTTCCTTCTAGCCCAAAACATATTGAGGTGCCCATTTATTTAGCTTCCCCATTAGATCAATCCAGTCAGATAAGTGCGAGTGAGGATCACAATATTATAATGATTGATCAAGGATTGGTAGATGTTTCAACGGTGTTGGAAGAGTCACCTTAGGATGGATGTTTATCTTGGGATAATCTTAGTGGTGCACATCCAGGAGATAGTTCATTGATATTATCATCGTTGCTTGAGGGTCATACTAATTTAGATTCTCCCCTGGATTCGATTTGTCCAACCCTCCATCCTGATTTATACAATTTACCTACTTTGTGGGAAGATTTAGTTAGCGAAGGATGTGATGTTTTGGAAGATTTACCCTGTGTAGGAAGGCTATTTGTGGATGACAGTAGCATTGAGGACCCTATAGATATTTCTTTGATGTTAGCTCCTTCGCCAGAAGCCCAAAATGGATTAGAAATTTTGTCGAGTACGATTTTGCCTACTTTTGAGACCAATATTGATTCTGATTTGGATGAATTATCTAGTGGGTTGGAAGACATGTTGGATGAGTTGGTAGATTCACCCCGTGATGAATGTTTATCTGATAGTGAGTTAGATGATGACGATCCGGCTAAGTTTTCGGTAAGGACGAATCTACTTTTTGATTTTTCCTTTGATTTTGATGGCTTGCACCTGGAGGGTTTTTCTTGGACGTTAAATCCATGTTTTGACAGTGAGTATGATTTAGTTCCTCCTCAAGAATCGACCATGTCGACTCCTCCTCCGGTTCACTTGACTCGATTAGATGACTTGTTAGGGAACGAGCTTGTCATTTTTAACCCGAGATATCTGGAGATGTTTATTTATCCAGCTCCCCCGTTAGACTTACCCAGACGGATATGTGGGAGCGATTTGTTAGTTGTCATGTTCGGTCTTTCCACTACTTTTCATAGATTTGACTATGTTGTTCCTAGGATGGACCGTTCATGTGACCGCTTGGCATTGGGTAAGGCTTCGTTTTGGACTGCTAGTGATTCCAAGGCGATGGTACGTTTTGATGTTGTGTCCCCTAGACACAATTATTTGCCAAGCCCGGTCACTTGCATTTATTTTCCGCCTTTTGATGATCCGTGCATGCACACATTAGTGAACATAGTTGGGTATGTTGAGTTGTGTCTCCCACACTACCTTTCAAATCCGGGAGCATCCAACTCTATAGTTGGTGAAGAGCGTTTTCCGCAGGCATTTCTTTGTGAAATTTTTAAATCAAAATTTAAATATAAATTTAAAACTACGACGTTGGACTCCACAGAAATCATTAATGAATTTAAAGCATCCGAGCCACCAAACTTAGTCCTGTTATTTTCTACTTTTAACTCAAGTCATGTTGCACATGGGTTCACCCCTCACGGTTTTAATTTAATTAGGCGCATTCTTAATATCATAATTTATCAAAATGCGTCCTTTAAATTACTTGCTAGTTTGTATCGGATAGTCTCCCACCGTTATGTGGATGATTTGGTTTTGGCTTGTCTCACCCCTGAATGGAGGCCCCTGGGCACCTTAAAAATATTGATGAATCGGCAAGTCCATCGGTCAAACTCTGCAACAAGTCAGTAAATGAATGAGATTATAGCAAACAAAGTATCAACAAAAGCTGAAGAAAAAAATGAACCAAGTGCCATAAGGAAACAACCCGCTTCGGCTCAACCTGCTGAAGCAAAGCAAGAAATGGCTAACCAGTCAACATCCATCAACAAGGATAGGAGTAATAGCCCCAAGGATCAGTGTAGGAAAAAATCATTAACACTTAGTGATCCTTGTCTCGGAGGAGTGGGTAACCCTTAATTCAAAGGCATTTTATTTGCTTGTAACGACCTGGCAAGCTAAGTGGCACAGCGTCGCCCGGCCCACTAGCTACCCATGGAGGACCCATGGCGCTCCAGTGGTGTAGCCGGAATCTACAAGACCTGCCACGAAAACCAACACCCACAGAACACCTCACCAAGACCTCGGTATCACCGCATGCTAACAAGCGATACAAACTGACAGTTCCATCCACATTGACTTCTATCAACGTTTCGTGGTCATAATTTCCAAAGGATTGGGGTCAACAACCCAAAACAGGCCCCCAAGGACCTCACTTAGCGAAAACAAGGAACGGCGGACAATTCCTTCGGAATTCGTCGAGTATCACCATTGATACTCGACAGATTCGTCGAGAATTGTCGACGGAGCCGAAGGGAGCCATCGAGTATCGCCGCGATACTCGACGATTTTTCCTGGGATTCTCGACGATTTGGCACGACGATTCTCGCCGAATTTACCTTAGCGCTCGACGACTATACTTTGTCATTCTCGCCGATTTCAACTTGGCGCTAACGTCTCTACTGGTGATTCTCGACGATTCCTACTTCGACGAGTGTCTAGTGATTCTCGATGACTCCAACCCGATACTCACCGACTCTGTCTTGTGATACTCACCGAATCTACCTGGTCATTCTCACCAACTTTTACTTAGCATTCTAGGACAGCCAAACCACGGGTAACGAGGATACTCGACGGATTCGTCTCGTAGTGCGGGGAAGATCGCATATTCGCCCTATAGCGTAAACCTACTCAAAATAAAGGAGAGAAAACAGCGGTAAAGGGAAGAACCGGAGCAAGCAAGGGAAGAAGATCCACTTGCCTCAAAACCCACGAAGAAGACGCCGCCCGTCCCGGCCGCATCCAGATCCGGCCACAAGGAGCGCCGAGCAACGATTACTGAAACTTTTGGAGACGAAATCAAGCCAAAACCCCTAACCCTAACCTTCAAAAGTCAAGGAAACGGACAAAGCTTACTTCTACCGAGAAGCTCTCGCCGGGAGCGGCCCGAAAATCCGCTCGGATGGGGGAAACGAGCCCTCCTGCTCCGCACACCGCCAGCCGAAGGCCTCGCAGAGTCTGCCGCTTCCCAAATGTCGCAGAAACGAAGCTGCTGTCGGGTTCGGGGAAGAAGAAGAGGATATGAACCAGCCCAAACCCTATCTACCCTATTTATACCCTAATTACTACATAATATATTATATAATATTAATATATATAGTAACACACAATCTTAATACCACGCCCAACACAAACGAACTCGGAAACGCGTGAAACTCGCGCCGTAGCCAAAAACCAACGCTACGAACGCGACGGCGAGGTCGAAATCCCAATCCGATGAGCCAAACTCAAGAAAACACCTACCAAAGCCAAAACACAAGCGGCTCTGCTGAGTCACCAAAACAGACCCGGCCTGTTAGGAAATCTCGCCAACAGGCTAAGATACAACCCTACAGAGAACTCAAAGAGCCAAATCATGCTCTAACAATGGCATACGCCAAACACGTGCTAAGGTAACGCTTCTAAGGGTATCGGAAAAACCAGGGGCGTTACAATGATGATGAATAAGATGTCATCAACTTCTATGGGTTGATGGTTAGGTCTGATGAAGAATCCAGCCAGGATCAGCCTGGTCCAAGCAAGGTGCATTCCTTATCTAGTTCTTCTTCTGAGACAGGCTATGAGACTAGTCCAGATTATGATGCTTCTTCATCCAGTGATGAAGAGGGCTCAGTTTCTTAGGAATATGTCAATTAATTGATTGATAAGTATGGTGCACTGGTGAATGCTTTCAAGAAAGCAAGAAGTTGACTAAGAAGCAAGCTGTGGAGATAACCTCCCTTCATCTTGCTTCTTCCCAGCAGGCTGAGACAGCATCTTTACTAAATCAAAAGGTTAGGGAAGTCAGTCAACTCAAGAACATTACTCTCATCTAGATAGGCACCATAAAGTAGAAGAATAGTCTCATTAGAGATCTTGAAGAGAAGATCTAGAGGGAGAAGAGAATTGTGGCTAGTTTCTCTAAGCCCAATACTATGTTGCCCTTGATAGACTCCTTCTCCTCTTAGAAGGGTAAGAAGGGGTTGGGGTTTAAGGGAAACACTAGAGTTTCCCCTTCCAAAGTGAAAGGGAAAGCTCCAGCCTATCCTCTAGCTTCCAAGCCTCCCATCCCTTTTAAGAAGGTGATGTTGCCTTCAAATAAGTATGACCAAGAAAGTATCAATTGTCACTGGATGAATAGCAGATCCACTAGTGTGAACAAAGAGGTTCACAGCTATGGTGGACGGTACAGTAGGGGAGTGAGTGCCTTTAAAGCTCCCCGTAAGGAAATCCAAATGGCCCATCATGGACCATTTGTGTTTGGTGCACCAGCCCCTTCACTTAAGAAAGTGGTAGTGGATAACTCTCAAGGCCATCAAGCAAAGACACAGACCAAGGGCAAGTATATCATTAAGCCAGATTTAGCTATCTCTGATGCTATAAACAACATATCATCTACAAAGAAGACTATTGTAAATAGCATTCAGAGCAAGCCAAGAAAGCCTGCTGAAAGACTCACCTTCAGTCAGATCTTTGCTGAAAGAAACTTGAAAAAGGTTGTTGCACTTCTTCCTTCTATACAGTCAGCAGTTAATACAACTGCAGGACCTGCTCAAAAGAGAAGGTATAATATTCATGAGTGTTGGTGTTTTGTAAGGTGGGGAATTTTTCCTTAAATTGATGGCACAATCCTACTGTGCCAAGAGCCAGTGTTAGTCTTCCTGTCAGAAATTCTGCATGAAGGCATATTCATTTTCAGGCTAATCAGAACCTAGGACCCAATAATTATTGGGGTCCTAAGGTAAGGTAAATTATGTGATGCTGGTTAGTCCAAGTGTTCATACCCCTATATGGTACCTGGACAGTGGTTGTTCCAAGCACATGACTGGAAAAAGGAGCAATCTAAAGGAGTACACTCCAGTGAAGGATGGACCAAAAGTTATTTTTGGTGGTTTAGATAAAGGAGTGACTAAAGTCTATGGTAAGTTTACAAATGGCATAGTCACCATATCAAAAGTGGCTTATGTTGAAGGGTTGCAACACAACCTTATAAGCATAAGCCAACTCTCAGATCTTGGCTATGTCATTGTCTTACACAAGGATGAGTGCCAGATTAAGAGGTCAAGTGACTAAGTGGTCATCTTGATAGGCACTAGGAGTGGAAATGTTAATTGCTTAAAATTTCTGTGTATAAATATAGAGTCTCCTATTTGTCTTGCGGCAAATGAGAAAGTCTCATATTGTGTGTAATGGCGCAAGAGACTAGCTCATTTAAATTATAAGACTATTGGCAAGCTCTTTGGTGAAGAGCTAGTTAGGAATGGTCCTAAAATGAAATGCACTAATGAAGGAATTTGCTCTGCATGCAAAAATGGCAAGCAGACCAAAGCTTCCTTCAAGGGCATTGGGACCAAAGACTCTGTGAGGTACTTATACCTCTTGCATATCAACTTGTTTGGTCCTATGCTAGTTCATAGTCTAGGTAGGAAAGTCTAAACCCTTGTGGTAATTGATGACTGTTCTAGGTTTGTTTGAGTGTTCTTTCTTAAGAAAAAGAATGAAACCCTTGATATCTTCATGAAGTTTGTCAAGCAAATTCAGAATGAGTTTGATAGTACTGTGGTCAAAATCAGAAGTGACCATGGGACTGAATTCCAGTCTGATATCATGATAAAGTTCTGTGAAGAGCAAGGGATTTATCAAGAATTTTCTTCTCCAAGAACACCCCAGCAAAATTGGGTTGTTGAGAGGAAAAATAGAAATCTCATAGAGGCTGGAAGGACCTTACTAAGTGACACATCTCTCCGAGAATATTTCTGGGCTGAGGTAGTAAATACTGCATGTTATGTCCTTAACAGAGCCTCTAATACCAAGAGCCACAAGAAGACTCCCTGTGAGATCTTGAAGGGTAGAAAACTAAACATGTCTTATCTCAGGATCTTTGGTAGTAAGTTCTATGTGCTTAATAATGGGAAGTCTTATGTGACTATGTTTGCTGTCAAGTCCTATGATGGGATTTTTGTTGGGTACAACAATCATAGTAAGGCTTATAGGATCTATAACTTGGAAAGTCAAGTTATAGAAGAGTCTGTTAATGTAATCTTTGATGAGTATACCATGATTAAAAATGAGCTGCTAAGCTCCTCTTATAGTCCTAAAGGTACAAAGCTGAGGATAGACAAGCTAACCATCAAGTAAGATGCTCCAGCAATCCAAGATGGAGTGGAGATTCTAGGAGAAGGGCAAGACACACTTGAAGTGGATGAAGATCAGCAAGCTCCAGCCACTGAAGCTCAGGATGCTGAAGAAAGATTGCCTCCAACTATCAGGCATCTAAGGGACCATCCAAGACACCTGATTATTAGTGATGCTAGCCAAGGAGTGGTGACCAGGAGCAGAAGTATCAACACAGCACTATACTCAAACTTCCTGTCACGAAAAGAGCCCAAAAGATTTGAAGAGGCAAACATAAATTAGTTCTGGATTGTAGTTATGCAAGAAGAACTGAACCAGTTTAAGAGGTGTGAGGTCTGAAAGCTGGTTACCAGACCACAAGGACATAATGTCATTGGATTCAAGTGGATTTACAAAAATAAACTTGATGAAAATGGCATTATAGTCAAGAATAAGGCTAGGCTTGTAGCTATGGGGTACCGACAAGAAAAAGGCATTGACTTTGATCAAACCTTTGCCCCTATAGCAAGATTGGAAATTATCGGATTATTCATTGCATATGTTGCATACAAAGAGTTTAAAGTCTACCAGATGGATATGAAGCCAGCCTTCTTGAATGGTGAATTAAAGGAAGAAGTCTATGTTGAGCAGTCTCCAAGTTTTGTTATTCCTAACTCACGTGATTTTGTTTATAGACTAAGGAAAGCTATATATAGGCTAAAGCAAGCCCCTAGAGCATGGTATGAGACATTGTATAGCTTCCTCATTGAGAACAAATTCTCAAGGGGGGAGATAGACAAGACCCTATTCCTAAGGGAATTTAAGGGCAAGATCATCCTAGTGCAGACTTATGTAGATGACATAAACTTTGGATCTACTGATGACAACCTTTGCAGGAAGTTTTCCAAACTTATGCAAGGGAAGTTTAAGATAAGCAGTATGGGTGAACTTAAGTTCTTCTTGGGCCTCCAAGTAAGACAGGTTGAAGATGGATTATCCATATCCCAGTCTAAGTTTACCAGGGAGTTGATCAAAAAGTTTGGTATGGAGAATGCCTCCACCATGAAAACTCCCATGGGGTCAAGTATGCCTATAGGCAAAGATGAGGCAGGGAAACCTGTTGATGAAACTTTATATAAAGGGATAATAGGCTCCCTTCAATATCTTACTGCAAGTAGGCAAGACAGCATGCATGCTACATGTGTTTGTGCTTGGTATCAGGCTTGCCCTAAAGAATCTCACTACTCTGCTGTAAGAGGATTTTGAGGTATCTTAAGGGCACACCAGATCTTGGCCTATGGTACCCTAGAAATAGTGATTTTGAATTAACTGTCTATTCAAATGCAGATTTTGTAGGTTGCAAAGAGGATAGCAAAAGAACTTTAGGCATATGTCAATTCTTGAGAGGAAGACTAGTGTCTTGGAGAAGCAAGAAGCAAAAAAGTGTTGCAATTTTAACTACAAAGTCAGAATATATAGCTGATGGGAGTTGTTGTGCACAGTTGCTATGGATCCAACATCAGCTCTAGGACTTTAACCTCCAGATAAGTAGAAGTCCTTTATTTTGTGATTCTACTAGTGCAATCTCTATAGCTTGGAATCATGTCTCACACAGCAGGACTAAGCACATAGAGATTAGGTATCACTTTATAATAGAGCATGTGGAATGTGAAGATATCATTCTTGGGTTTGTCCCTACAGACAAGAAAGTGGTTGACAACTTCACCAAGCCACTAGATGAAGTAAAGTTCAACACCTTAAAGTTTGAGTTGGGTATGTTGAACTTGGTATAGCTTCAATTGCTCCTCACATTGTTTTTGGTTGCAGGAATTACTACTTTTTGTAGGGTGTGAAGACCACAAGTGATATCAAGACTGGAATGAACTAGAGTGTCTATCAGATAAAATGATAGAAGATGCTCCTATTAAGGGGAAGCATGTACTGATGATCCTATTAAGGGGGAGCAAGTCCACTATACGGGAACAAATTCATCTTCCTGTAGAGAAGAAGCTAGCATCAGCACCAGTTGATTATCTAAAATCAGAAAGGGGGAGAAGATAATCAGAGATGGCCAGCACCTCCCTGACTATTCTATAGAAGTCTAAAGGGGGAGAAGGGAATGATCAAGGAAATGAATAAGTCCATAACAAAATAGGGGGAGTAGGTGATGATCACCATACAACCAAGGAAAATGTGGTACAAGGAAAATGTGGTAACCTATAACTCTCTTTTTGACATATATTGTTGTTGCATATGTTGGTGCATATCATTGACAAAGAATTTTGAATAATGGTTTTGACTTCTTCAAATATGAGGAGATTATTGGGTCCATTGATCCCAATATCCTAATTTTGTAAGAAGTCAAACAAGTCAATGGTACACACCTAGTTGTATTTGATGTATGTTCAAGTTCATGCATGTAGATTGGTCCTTGTCATATTGAATGGACAGGTATTCCAAGTGGTTGTAATAGGTGATCACAAGGTAGAGAAGTGGAGGGATTAAAATCTATCAAGTCCACAGGCGTTGAGTGAAGCCAGTTCACTCGATGCCAGATGTCAAAGATGGATGCTGGAAAGGCTGAAAATTGCCTAAGTCAACTAGCGTTGAGTGAAGCCAGTTCATTCAACGCATGATAACAAAAAGCATTGAGTATGGTGTGGACAGTCACAGCCTAGTAGTTTGTAAGACAGAAATGTGGCTAAGTCCATTGGCGTTGAGTGAAGGCAGTTCACTCAACGCCATATAACAAGAGGTGTCGAGTATTGCTGAGTCTATCAAAGCTTCAGTAGTGGCAAGAAGAAAAACGACTAAGTCCAGAGGCATTGAGTGAGGACAGCTCACTCAATGTCAGATGAGCAGAAGGATTGAGTAAAGACAAGTCAGTCAAAGACTTTGCTTTGACAGTGAAGAAAAGTGGCTAAGCCCACAGGCATTGAGTGAAGCCAGTTCACTCAACGCAATACAATAAAAAGCGCTGAGGAATGACAATGCAATCAAAGTTTAAGAAGAAGAAAGACAGAAAATTGGCCAAGTCCACAGGCGTTGAGTGATGTCAACTCACTCAATGCCATACAGCTAGAAGCATTTAATCAAGTACTTCAGTCAAAGCCACGGAGAATCTATCAAAGAAATATAGCTAAGTCCAGAAGCGTTGAGTGAATCCTGTTCACTCAACGCCATGCTAATTCTTTCAAAGCCAAAGAAGATAGGTATAAAAATCTGTCTAAGTCTAGATGCATTAAGTGAGGACATCTAACTCAACGCACTCAATGCATCAGCAAGATGGCAGGGTTCAGAGAAGCGGCTAAACGCAAAAGCATTGAGTGATGAAGCTTCACTCAACTCTCGCAATGCCTAGTAGATAAAGAAAGTTGCACCTAAGCCCAGGGGCATTGAGTGATGAATATTCACTCAACGCAATCAGCGCTTGGTAGTGCAGAATAGTTGGCTAAGTCCAGAGGCATTGAGTGAAGCCAGTTAACTCAACGCACTCGACGTTTAAGCAAGGCAGAAGAATTGGCTAAGTCCAGAGGCATTGAGTGAAGCTAGTTCACTCAATGCACTCAACGCCTAAGCAAGTCAGAATAATTGTCCAAGTCCAGAGGCGTTGAGTGAAGCCAATTCACTCAACGCACTCAATGCCTAAGCAAGGTAGAAGAATTGGCTAAGTATAGAGGCGTTACGTGAAGGTAATTCACTCAACGCACTCAATGCATGGATTGAATCTGAGAATTTGGCTAAGTCCACAGATGCTGAAGTTAGCAAAAGTCAACATAAATCAACGGAATTCAAATTCATTGCGGGAAAGCTGCAGCCCACCACTAATGGCATCGGCGTCCAGCTATAAGATTTATTCTATAAAAGGAAAGCTATGTATTTACAATTAAAGCTGGGCCCACGGGTCAAAAGAACCGTTGGACGGCGGATGATAAAAGGAATGAGATCGGCGGAGAAGGCAACAATCTTTCTTGGGTTTGTCTTTTCATAAAGCGAAAAAACTTCACCTTCTTCCTTTCCATTGTTGTAGAGCTCGAAGCAGAAGTGTAAATCGACTGATCCAAAAGTTCAACAAGATAGTTATTGCGATCAATACCGGCAATAGCAAGATCAGAGACACTTCTCTGAGAGAAAAGCAGCCAAGGCCTACACCTGCTGCAGTCACTTCACTGCCCAAGCAGACCTTATCATGAAGACTATTTTCTAGAGCTGTGAAGAGGGAATCTGGACTGAGTTTTCTCTTGACAGAAGGATGAAGATTTAACGACTCCACCCGTTAAACAACATATAATAGAAGGTCCGGCCGGGGCCCCACACTATATGCCACAAACAAGCAGTGAAGTTACAGGTTAATACCAAATCATAAACGCAACCTAACTCAAAGCATGCTAGCAGAAGCTTAAAGTTAACATTGAACTCAACCATTCGGAATGTACACTCTAAATAAATTACACATTTATATATATCCCAAAGGAATGTACCAAATACACAAAGTTAGGTCCTTAAGGCCTTACAGTTCCTCTTTTCATCGTATGGATTACATACATCGACGCGCAGGCCGTCCAGATATGAATAAAAGACAACACGTTTCTCTTAGCCATCAAGGCTAGTAGCAGCAGTGGCAATAATAGCAACCGCAGCAGCAGGGACTTCAACCCTTCATTTTCCACTCGGCTCTCCAGCACCTGCACCGGGACAATCCACCCAGAAGGTAGCCAACAAGGCAACGGTCAGCATTCAGTTGACCAATTTATAACAATCCTACCCCTTTCCCGGGGTAGTGACATTCCTTCCCTGCAGAGCAATGCAATAATAGATAGATATCGTATATATATTGTGCTCTCACGCACAAGCAATCCATCACAACCGTCAGCCACCCGGCCCGACGATCCGTGCACTCAGACACACTTGGGTACACCGGCGAATCGGGATCTACCCTTGAGCAGTTAGTCTTGATGGCGCGAGGGCCTAAGACTCTCATTATGTTGCTGATGAAAGCCCAATGCCTTGGCACTTTCTTGTACAGCCAACATAATGCAGGTACAGATCCACCACCCACCGTTGCTCAAATCGCGTTGCCATCACCAAGCACATCGTACTTGTGGCTACAATTAAAGGCGCGGGTCGGCTTCACCTTTCTTATTCGGCAAGAAGCCTTTTAAGAGCTCGCAGCTCATAATAGCCATAATGTTCGCCAAGGATTGGCTTTATAATCACAAAGGGGAGTTAATGTCAGCGTCCTTCATGGTCACTAAGCGAGTTCAGCAGAACTCTCTAACTGCACCCAAACTCAACCCAAACCCTGCAGTTTATGTCACAACCCGCATTTTCTATGAGGAAAACGGATTATCAGAGTAGGAGAAAACACGTGTCATGATGCCGCGTCGAGCAGGGGATAACTGCCGACGCTCAGGCAAACCACTATCAACTATACTTTAAGAAAATTCATAAGTTATATGATTAGAAAATCAGTTATATTTTTAAAGGTCGTATCCCTTGGCCTGGTGGATCACCTAGTCCACAATTTAAAAACTATACTTATACGCTGCGGAAAATACTTTATTCAGGTTCGACATCCTAAAAGAGTGCATGTGTTCCCAGAGGACAACTTATATTATGCAGGACCCTACTTTTGATTTATACTATATATATAGGAAAATGATCTTTTTACGTTATTTGGAAAATAGTGATGAGTTTTATAAAACATGCTGATCATAGGTATACTTATAATAGTGTTTTTAGGTTTAAAAGTAACTAGCAACCTAGCATAAATCATCCCAAGAGCAAGTAGACTAACTCCAGAAAGGTAGCAGTAAAAAGTAACACATCTAGTATCAAGGAAAAACTACCAGTGGGCACCAATAAACTGACACGAACCCACTGGCAAATATGTATTTCTGTAAGAAAAATAGTAAAACTACCTCACAAGACCAAGGAACTAATCTCCACAAAACGAGAGACCACCAGCAACAGCACAGCACAACAAGTCGCCTAATCGGCTACTAACCAGAACCTGATGTGCGAATAGAAGAAAAGAAACCGGAAAGTGGAGTAATGGAATTTTTATTATCCAAAAAACTGAGTATTACAAAGGTACAGCCTCCCTTATATAGAATGGAGGAGATGGGAGAGAATACAAATACCCAATGTGGGACTAAATACACAAATACATCATCTATAAAGCTAACCGCCAATCCGCCCAGGAGACCGCCTAACCGTGCGGTTAGTAGGCACTAACCGCCCGGTCACCACCAGAGAACACGCCGCCGACCACCGAGATCCCAGAGATTAGCCGGCTGACCGCCCGGCTACCAAACCGCCAGTCTTAGCCGCCTGTCCGCCCAGGTCTATACAGCAACACTCCCCTCAAGCTGGAGCATAGATGTCAATCATGCCTAGCTTGCTGCAAATGTGGAAGAAAGAGGCGGGCACAGGTTTTGTGAATATATCTGCCAGCTCTTCCTCTGAGGTAACAAACGGAGTGCAAATCTAGTTCTTCAACACTTCTTCTCGAATGAAGTGACAATCAACCTCTATGTGCTTTGTTCGCTCATGGAAGACCGGATTTTTAGAAATGTAGATCGCAGCTTTGTTGTCGCAGAACATGGGAAGAGGATAGTTGTAGACCTCTCCTAGATCCAGCATGAGAGCCCGCAACCATTTTAACTCACACGTGGTTGATGCCATGCTACGATACTCTGCTTCCGCACTAGACCTGGAGACGACTGACTGCTTCTTGCTCTTCCAGCTAACCAAGTTTCCTCCAACAAACGTGCAAAAGCCGGAAGTCGACTTGCGATCCCCTTTGTCGTCCGCATAGCTAGCGACGGAGTACGCTTCGACTCTTAGGTGACCGTTTTTCTGAAAGAGAAGACCTTTCCCAGGTGCGGACTTCACATACTCCAATATCCTTAGAGCGGATTGAAGATGAAATTCCCTAGGCGACTGCATAAACTGGCTGACCTTTCCCACTGCATAGGAGATGTCTGGTCTGGTCACCGTAAGGTAGATGAGTTTGCCAACAAGACGCTGATACCTCGTAGTGTCCAATAGAGGTGGTGATTCGTCTGTCCATGTCTTGTCTTCTCCAGGAGCCATGGGACACCAGGCAGGTTTAGCACCCGTCAATCCTGCCTCTTTCAACAAAACAAGAGCATACTTCCGTTGGGAGAGAACCAAGGAACACGGTTTCCGAGAGATTTCAATTCCCAAGAAGTATTTTGGAGAACCCATATCCTTTGTGACTAGGTGTTGGCGGAGATGGACCTTCGTCAAGGCTACACCAGCTTGATCGTCGCCTGTAAGAAGAATATCGTCCACGTAAACAGCTAGCACAACCAGACCCGAAGATGTCTTGCGAATGAACAAGGAGTGATCAGTCGAACTCCTGGTGAAACCGATAGCCCCAACGATGCTACTGAACTTATTGAACCACGCCCTGGGACTCTTCTTTAGGCCATAGATGGCCTTCTTCAACCGGCATACTTGAGTCTCCCCCTGAGCAACATACCCAGTAGGTTGCTCCATGTAGACGTCCTCGTGAAGGTCACCATAGAGGAAGGCATTCTTGACGTCCAACTGCGAAATGGGTCAATCCTTGTTGACCGCCACCGATAAAAGGACCCGAATAGTGCTGAGGCGAGCAACTGGCGAGAACGTGTCAAAGTAATCAACACCAAAGGTCTGAGTAAACCCTTTTGCAACAAGACGGGCTTTATACCGGTCCACACTGCCATCCGGACGGAACTTGACGACAAACACCCAGCGACAACCAACCACATCCATGCCAAAAGGAGGAGGCACAAGGGTCCAAGTGCCCGAGTCAGAGAGAGTAGCAATTTCGTCATCCATGGCAGCCTTCCAGTGAGGAATATCAAGGGCTTCCTGGTAGGTGCGAGGTGTGGTAGTCGCTGAGATGGCTAGGGCGAAGTCCCTGCAAGAAGGTGTTAGCCGATCATAAGAAATAACAGCTGCCAGCGAGTGCTGGGTGCACGTCCGAACCCCTTTGCGAAGGGCAATGGGTAGCTCCAGGTCCTCGAGTTCCTCAGTCACCGGTGCATCCGTGGCGGAGATAGCTGGCCCGGGAGAAGAGAGAGACGGCCGAGGGGACGAGAGAGAAGGATCATGATCAATAGAAGGAGCGGCTGGTAGAGGTGGTGACAGAGGAATCGCAAGAGGAGTGGATGTGGTGGAGAGAATGGGTGGATAGGTCGAGTCGGTAGGAGGAAGAGGGAGGTTCGATCCATCGACCTGTGGGATGTCAGAAGAGAAGTAGGCGGCATTCTCAAAGAATGTCACATCCAACGAGACGATCTGCTTGCGACGAACAGGGTCAAAGCAGCAGTAACCTTTTTGAGTTGTGGAGTAACCCAAAAAGATACACTTCGTAGCACGAGGGGACAATTTGTCGCGAGTTGCGGCAGGGCTATGAACAAAGGCAGTGCACCCAAAAATGCGGAGTGGTAAGGGAAAGGGGTCCTTGGTGGGATAGAGGATGGAAAATGGGGTTTTGCCTTTGAGGACGGTAGAGGGAATGCGATTGATGAGGTAGCAGAAGATGAGGACCGCGTAGCCCCAATAGCTACGAGGAACCTGCATCTGCATCATGAGAGTGCGAGCGACATCGAGGAGGTGACGGTTTTTACGTTCCGCCACCCCATTTTATTGGGAGGTATAGACGCAGCTAGTTTGATGAATGATGCCATGTTGCGTACAGAAAGAAGCGAAATCACTACTCAGATACTCTTTTGCATTATCAGAGCGAAAAATTTTGACAGAAGCAGCAAATTGATTTTTAATCATATAATAAAATGACGTCCATACAGAAAAAAGTTCGGAGCGATCCTTTAATAGATACACCCACATACATCTAGAATAATCATCAATAAAGGTTACAAAATAGGAACTCCCACGCCCGATGGTGAGGGTAGGGGAAGGTCCCCAAACATCAGAGTGAATAAGGTCGAATGGCTTGGAAGAGCCACGACCTTTCTTAGGAGGAAAGGGGGAACGGTGATGCTTGCCCAGTTGACAGGCATCACAGTTGAGAGAAGAGTCATACTGAGGTAGGTGAGGGAACAGTTGGTGAATGAGACGCGAGGGAGGATGCCCCAGGCGAAGGTGCCACTGAACAAGATCTATAGAGGCGGGAGAGAAGACGGAAAGTGCGGATACATCATCAAGGAAGTAGAGACCGCCCCTCTCAGTCCCAGTAGCAATCGTCCGCTTGGAGTCCGGGTCCTGAAACGAACAAGAAGAAGGAGTAAATGTTACCGAACACTGAAGTTGCTTGCAAAGAGAAGTAACCGACAATAAATTGCACGGAAATTTGGGCACATAAAGAGTATCTGCCAGACGAAGTGACGGAGTAACTTGAACCATGCCCGTTCCATGCACCGGAGAGGGAGAACCATCCGCAACGAGAACAGGGGGCAACCGATCATGTGTTTCTAGGAGAGAAAAGCACTGAGGATTGCCCGTCATATGGTTAGTGGTGCCAGAGTCGATTAGCCATTTATCTTGGGTAACCACGTGGGCACTACCTGAAGTCGTGGCCACGGAGGCAGATGGCGTGGAAGAATAGGAGCATCACCAGCGGGACGAAGATGCGGATGCTTTGTCCAGCAGCGGTCAACCAAGTGTCCTGGGCGGCCACAATGAGTACATAGGTAGCGAGAAGGGCCACGCCCGCCAGAGTGGTTACCACGACCACTAAATCCACCACGATGAGCCTGGTGGGCATAGGCATCCGGAGCCGGAGGAGCGGCAAGCAAGGGGCGTTGGAGTAGAGAGGTAACAGCGGCAATGCGGGCAGCAGTAGCATCCAGGGTAGGAGACTCAGCCTCTCCAAGAATTTACTGCCGGATCATATCGTATGAGTCCGGAAGCCGCAGAAGGTAACAGACCACTAGGAGTTCCTGGAAGTGCTTCAGCTGAGTGGCCACATCTGCCGAGAGAGGACGATTTTGTAGAATCTCAGCTCCAAGGGCTTGGACCTGTTGGTAAGCTACAGGAGGGGACATGGACTGGCGAGCAAAGAGATCCGCATAGAGAGTATAGATGCGAGACGTTTGTCCCCCCTTGGAGTAGAGAGCGGCCAAGTGATTCCAAGCTTGTTTTACCGTCTCATCGTGACGGATGACAGGAAGACATTCATCGGACAGGCTGTTCGCCAGCCAAGTACGAACCAGCGCATCATTTGCATCCCAGTCATTAAATTGGGCAGAGTCCGCAGGCGGAGGGTCATCGGTAAGATGATGACGCTTGCGCTGAGAGCGGAGAAGAAAAGTGAATGAGACACTCCAGTCGGGATAATTGGGCCCCAGAAGCTTAGAGACGGTGGCAAGATTCCCGGAAGCAGGAGGAGGAGGAGGAGGCGGTGGGACAACGACAGTAGACGAGGTGGAGCCATCAGAATTGGTCATCCTGGAAGAGAGGTCGCGCGGTTAAGAGGAGAGACCGGGAGAGCAAAGGAAGGAAGAGTTCGCAGTGGTCACAATGAGACCAGCGGCAAGCAATGCCACGACCAAGCTGCGAAGCACAAGAAGAGAAGCCGCACGGTTAACAAGGGAAACAGGGCGGGAAGAAGAAGAAACTCGCAGCGGTCTTAGGGGAGACCCTGAGCGGCTAGAGAAGCCACGACCGAGCTGCGGTCAAGCAACGGGGAAGAAGATCGCACGACAAGACAGGTCGTGTGAGAACAAGAAGGATGCCCGCTCAGGAGTTCGGGCGAGAAGAAGAGACCGCGAGAGGAAATCGCAAGAAGGAACAGAGGATAGAAGAATCCACGGGAGAAGAGAGCTCGCGCAAGCTGAAAGACAGGCCGCGGCAAGTAGACAGAGGTCGCACGGATAGAAGAAAGCGCAATCAGGAGGACTAGAAACCCCCCTCTGATACCATGTGCGAATAGAAGAAAAGAAACCGGAAAGTGGAGTAATGGAATTTTTATTATCCAAAAAACTGAGTATTACAAAGGTACAGCCTCCCTTATATAGAATGGAGGAGATGGGAGAGAATACAAATACCCAATGTGGGACTAAATACACAAATACATCATCTACAAAGCTAACCGCCAATCCGCCCAGGAGACCGCCTAAACGTGCGGTTAGTAGGCACTAACCGCCCGGTCACCACCAGAGAACACGCCGCCGACCACCGAGATCCCAGAGATTATCCGGCTGACCGCCCGGCTACCAAACCGCCAGTCTTAGCCGCCTGTCCGCCCAGGTCTATACAGCAACACCTGAGGCATTCAATAAAGAAAAGAATACCTCAGCAAGCTAAACAAGAAAGTTGTACGTAAATGTTAGGTTATAAGGTAAGCAAGAAGAGTAAGGAAACCGAAAATAAGCACCACTGTCCAAGGCAAGACAAAAGAAAAGCACTAAGTGCGAGGAAACAGCAACAACCCTGCCCAAAAATAAATCCTGCAAGGTTTACCAGGCTACCATGAGCCCAAACGTTGCAAATTTACAAAGGAAGAAACGTCTAACATCCTAAGCTGTGAGAGATGGTAGTAACAAAAACAACGCGGATCCGGGTTGGAGGCAAACTCGGCCCCCCAACCACCATTTCCAACAAACAAAGCTCAGGGGTCTACATGTGAAAGAACTAGGGACCTCCCACCCCCTTGCCCAGCCAGTACCTGGAGCAAGATAAAAGAAAAAGGGTGGCCTTGGATAAATTACACAACACCTTCCCAAATAAGAGCTTCAAAACACCACTACTAACCACGACCCACGATTCGGCCTTTTTTGAAAAAAAGAAAATAGCCGACAAGGAACCTCAAAAAGCAAGGAATTCACTCGGGGGAGAAAATCAAGGTAAGGGAAAAGCATTGAGATGACTCAACACGGCATGGCGTTGAGTGAGCCCCACTCACTCAACGCCTAAACAGGCGGTGGCGTTGAGTGAGCTAGCCTCACTCAACGCCAAAACAACAATGGCGTTGAGTGAGGTTCACTCACTCAACGCCTTCTGCAATACTGGTTGTGGCGTTGAGTGAGCTAACCTCACTCAATGCCAAAACAGCTATGGCGTTGAGTGAGGTCCACTCCCTCAACACCTTCAACAAAGCAGGTTGTGGCATTGAGTGAGCTAACCTCACTCAACGCCAAAACAGCTATGGCGTTGAGTGAGGTCCACTCCCTCAACGCCTTCAGCAACACAGGTTGTGGCGTTGAGTAAGCTAACCTTACTCAACGCCAAAACAACTATGGCGTTGAGTGACGTCCACTCACTCAACGGCTTAGCACTTAACCGCAAAACCCAACTGTGGCGTTGAGTGAGTCCACCTCTCTCAACGCCAAAACAGCTTTGGCGTTGAGTGAGGTCGACTCACTCAGCGCCAAAGTACTTAGCCGTGAAAACAAACTGCGGCGTTGAGTTCGTCCACCATTCTCAATGATAGAACAGCTTTGGCGTTGAGTGAGGTCAACTCACTAAACGCCAAAGTACTTACACGCAGGAAAGGGTTGCGGCGTTGAGTGAGCCCGCCTCAATCAGCTCCTAAACCACCATGGCGTTGAGTGAGGCCACTCACTCAACGCCATCCGGCAGAGGTCTGCGGGAATGCAGATTGATTCTCGCCGAATCTACGGGAATCACTAACGATTCTCGTCGAAGTCGGCGAGAATCACTTAGTGATTTCCGTCGATTTTGACTTAAAAGAATTTTCTCACTCAACGCCACGCTACTAAGCCGCAAAAGAACAGACTGCGGCTTTGAGTGTGTCCACCACTCTCAACGATAAAATAGCTTTGGCGTTGAGTGAGGTCGACTCACTCAACGCCAAAGTACTTAGCCGCAGAAATTTCGTCTCCATCAAAACTCCAGTAAGTCTAAGTACAGGGAAGGCTTCTACTGCAGCCACTACACAAGCAAGCACACATAAACCCCAACCCGAGCCTAAGCAAGATCGGTTTGCATAAAAAAAAATTAAGATATAGCTTTTCTCCTCTACTCAGCTACAACTACTGCACATGAAAGAAATTAACCCAACCCTCAAGCCCTCACTTATCCCGAGAACTAGGCTTCTTTATCAACAGTTGGGTTTTGTACCCGATTTCAAGCAAGAATAGGGTTTCTAACCTAGGGCTAACAAGGTAACAAGGAGATAGATAAAAAGAATTACTCGGCAAGGGAAAGAATACCACTTACCTTAAATTTCCGGCGAAGCTTGGTCGGCCTCCTTTACTCTCACGCGGTACCAGCAACAGCAACACCTAAAGCAAAAAATCTGGGGCTTTAATGGCGGAAACGGACAACCAAAGAAATTCGAGACCCCTAGAAACACCATGAAAACTGAATTTCTTACCTTAGGAATGAAGTTCTAGGCGAGATCAATCCAAATCCGCTTTCGGAATCGAATTCTATCCACAAACGCTCCCGGATTCGGCGTCCGAAGGGGAGAAGTTCCAGTGGTTTCTCTGTTTTCCCCGAACAGGTGCTATGGACGGGGGAAGAAGGTGAACAGGAGCGGTTACCGCTTAAGTCTAAACTATCCTATATATAACACCCTTACTAATCTTAATTAGCTAATTAATTAATAATGAACAAAAGACAAGGCACAACCGCCAAGTACCCGCACCCTTTCAGAAAAATAATATTTAATATAATATTTATTAAATAGTTTTATTTTTCATAAAATACAAAACGACTCGAAAACCGAACATCCTCGGAATTCGATGAAATTCGCACCGTAGCTAAATATCCATGCTACGAACACAACGACGAAGTTGAAATTAACTTTCGACGAACAGAACTCGAGTTATACCCACCAAAAGCCAAAACACAAGCACCCCCTAAGAGGCCACACCGGGTCACCAAAAACGACTCGGCTTGCTAGGGAGATCTTATCAATTGGCTACAAAATGGGCCACTCAGTTCTAAGGAGTTAAGACCACACTCCACAGATGGCACAAGCCAAGAAAACGCGTCGACGTAATGCCAAGCAAGAATTAAATAATCACAGGAAAATCGGGGGCATTTTAGTCACTCCCCCTAAAAGAAAGTTTCGTCTCGAAACTTTACGCACAATGCCTCAACTATAGAAGGAAAGGTAACAAGCCAAATATTACAAGAAGAAAACATACCAATCAAATCAGGGAAACAGTTGACGGTGAGCCTCCCTCATAGCCGACTCTAACTCCCAAGTCGCGCTTTCCAAACCCTGATTCTTCCATAGAACTATGACCATCGGGATGGACTTCCTTTGCAGCACCCGATCTTGAGTATCCAAAATGCGGACCGACACTTCAATAAAAGAGAGATTAGGCTCCAACTGGGGAACAACATCCAAGACTTGCCCACTACTACGCACACACTTCCGCAATTGGCTTACATGAAATACATTATTAACACCTAGGAAGTTTGCTGGCAAATCCAACCTATATGCTAACACGCCAATCCGTTCAACAATCTTAAACGGGCCCACATACCTCGGGTCCAATTTCCGGTTCTTACCGAACCTCTTAACACCAACCATCGGGGAAACCTTAAGAAACACAAGGTCCCCTACAGAAAACTCCAAGTCAGACCTACGCCGATTGGCATTCTTTTCATATCTCTCCTGAGCTAAACGAAGCTTTTCTTGAACAAGCTTCACCGCGACTTCCATCTACTCGAGTGCATCCGGACCCAACAAGGGTCTTTCACCTGCCTCCGCCCAAAACAAGGGGGTTCTGCAGCGCCTCCCATACAAAGCTTAAAACGGAGCCATTTGCAAACTTTCTTGATAACTGTTATTGTTTGCAAACTCCATAAGTCGTAATCGCTCATCCCACGCTCCACCGTGGTCTAGAATGTAACATCTGATCATGTCATCAACTATCTTGTTCACCCGCTCCGTCTGCCCATTGGTATGTGGGTGGTAAGAAGTAGAATACCTCAGATCTGTACCCAAACCCACCAGCAGACTCTGCCAAAAACGAGAAGTAAACCGGGAGTCTCGATCAAAAATGGTGCTAACAGGCACACCGTGCAATCTGATGACCTCATTTAAGTACAACTCTGCTATCTTATTCATCGGGTAGTCAATCTTATACGATACGATGTGAGCACACTTTGTCAGTCAATCCACTATGACCCAAACAAAATCAAATCCCCTTGGAGATTTCGGTAAGCCCGTGATGAAGTCCATAGAAATACTTTCCCACTTCCAAGTCAGGATCTCTAGCGGAGTCAACTTGCCACCAGGCCTTCCGTGATCGGCCTTCACACGCTTGCAAGTGTAGCACTCAGCAACAAATCAGGCTATATCACTCTTCATCCCATACCACCAGGCAATCTGCTTCAAATCATGATACATCTTTGTAGATCCCGGATGGTAGGCAACACTGGATCCATGAGCCTCTCTGCATATCATACCCCTGATGTCTCCGACAGCAGGGATGCAAAATCTACCGCGGTACTTCAAAGTATCCATAAGGAGGAACTCTTCCACTAAACGATCGGCAGAGAGATTAAAGATCTTCCCTGTCTTCCGGCTCAGGGCGTCGGCCACTACATTGGCTTTACCTGGATGGTACTGGATCTCTACATCATAATCGGCCACATACTCTAGCCACCGCCGCTGGCGCAGATTCAACTCTTTTTGCGTGAACACGTACTTCAGGCTCTTGTGATCAGTGAAGATCTTGCAATGATCCCCATAAAGTAGATGCCTCCAAAGCTTCAACGCATAAATTACCACTGCAAACTCAAGGTCATGCGTAGGGTAATTTCTCTCATGAGTCTTTAATTTCCTTGACCCATACGCAATCACTTTTCCAACTTGCATCAACACGCAACCTAGACCAACATGCGAAGCATCCACGTAAACATCGTACTCCACACCCTCAGTAGGTAGGGTCAGAACGGGAGCAGTGCACAATCTGTTCTTTAGCTCCAGGAAGGCTTCTTCGCACTTCTCTCTCTAAACAAAGGCCGCGTTCTTCTGAGTCAACCTGGTCAAAGGTGCAGCCAGGGTAGAGAAACCCTCCACGAACCTCCTGTAGTAGCCGACCAACCCTAGGAAGTTTCTGATCTCCTTGGGCATGCCCGGCCTGCTCCAATCCATCACTGTTGCGATCTTTTCTGGGTCGACCGAGATCCCATCCTTGTTCACCACGTGGCCAGGAAACGAGACCGGAGGCAACAAAAATTTGCACTTGATCAACTTGGCGAATAACTTGTAATTCCTCAACTCCTATAGAAGCAAACGCAGATGCTGCTCATGCTCCTCAGCGCTGCGGGAATAGAACAACAGGTCATCGATGAAAACCACAACAAACTTGTCTAGGAAATCCTTGAACACCCAGGTCATCATATCCATGAAAGCTGATGGTGCGTTGGTCAATCCAAACGACATCACCAAGAACTCAAAATGTCCATGCCTCGATCTAAACGTAGTCCGTGGAATATCTGCCTCAAATATCCTGAGCTGATGATAGCCAGAACGAAGATCGATCTTGGAGAACACCGTGCTACCACGCAATTGATCAAATAAGTCATCGATCCTTGGTAGAGGGTACATGTTCTTAATAGTGACTTTGTTCAACTCCCTGTAGTCCATGCAAAGCCGCATCGACCCATCCTTCTTCTTTACAAACAAAACAGGAGCACCCCAAGGCGACGAACTCTGCCTGATAAACCCTTTTGCCAACAACTCATCTAACTGGATTCGCAACTCCTCTAGCTCACGAGGGGCCATTCGGTACGGTGCCTTAGCAATAGGACGCGTACCGGGTTCCAAATCAATCACAAACTCAACATCCCGATCAGGAGGAAGACCAGGAAGGTAATCATGAAAAATATAAGTGAAACCACGAACAACGGGAATCTCTTCTAAGCGCGGTACACTAACAGCGGTTCCCACCACCGAGACTAAACAAGCAAAACAATCAGAAAGAAACAACTTCTGAGTACATACCGCAGAAAAGACAAGAGAATCTTGGCACGGATTAGCATACACGCTTCCCAGCTGACCATTGTCCTTGATGAAGTCCAAGCGCTTCCCTTTGCACTGAATGACCGCATCATACCTAGACAGCCAGTCCATGCCCAGAATAACATCGAAGTCCTCCAGATCAATCATCTTCAAGTCTGCCCTCGCAAGAAAATCCCCTAACAAAACAGGGAAATCTAGAATGCCCAAATCTGATAACACAGATTCACCAGAAGGGAACTTGACGCGGAAGGTATCACGAACTCGATCTAGAGTTAACCAATGTCGCTCCACAAAGGCTCTAGACACAAATGAGTGGGTAGAGCTGGAGTCGAACAGAACACGCGCCCAGCGGTTCTTCACCTAAAATTTCCCTATAGGAGTATATACAACTAAGGATCTACCAAAACCCAACTGTAACCATTCTAACTAAAAAAACTTTCGAGCTGGAAAAACAACTAACCTGAGATGACCTAAGTCTAAGCTTGAGCCTCCTCGGAAGAGATCACGCTCAGCTTTCCTTTGCCCTTGTCAACACGCTGAGGCGGACGTAGTGCCTGAAGTGGAACTGCATGAAGAGCAGGCTGGACCTTAGGACACCTAGACTTGATGTGACCGTTTTGCCCGCACTGATAGCAGACTTTATCCTTGGACCAGCACTGGGCAGCATCATGCCCATGTCGCTTACAAACAGAACAGGAAACATCCCTCCTAGGAGCACCCTGAGTAGCATGAACTTTCTCCTTCTTGTGAGCTGCTGCCTTTTTGAAACACCTCTCAATAGGGTGGCCTGACCGGCCACAGAAGCTACACACCACCTTGCTCTTCTTTCCCGAAGCAGCACCGGGTACCTGGGGTTTCTTATCCTCAACAGACTTCTACTTGTCCTTCCTCAATTGCTGGCCTCTGCTCTTTGCGGTCTCGATAGCCTCCACCTTCAGAGCAGCCTCCAATACCCCTGCATAAGTCTCTGATCCATAAGCACTGGTCAACTTCTGCACCTCGCTCCTCAAGCCACCAAGGAATTGCTTGACTCGATCAGCCTCAACACTTACCAACCCAGGAGCAAACCGTCTCAACTTGCTGAACTCTACCTCATACTCACCGACCATGAGTTGCCTTTGCTTCAAGTGGAGGAAGTCATTCATAAGACGGTCACGCTCGACCGAAGGCAAGAACTTCCTCAGCAGCATTTCCTTGAACACTTCCCAAGAGCAACAAGCTACCAAGCTCTCCTTTTCTCTAAGCCACCAACTCTTCGCCAAACCCTTGAGCTGATAGGCGGCTATCATCACTCTCTGATCATCTGAAATACTGGAGTACGAGAACATCTCCTCCATGGAGATCAGCCAATCATCTATGACCATGAAATCTGCCTTCCCATCATAAGTAGGAGGGTTAAGTCCTTGAAACTGTGAGATAAATGCTATCTCCACTGGCACCACCACTGGAGGTCTCAGGGGTGCAGGAGGAGGAGGAACAGCAAACCCCCTGCAGGGTCTTGCACTCCCTGAGTCTGTCCTGCCACAACTGCCACCAAAGACTGGATCTGGGCTCGCACCTCCACCATATGCCTACTCAAGGAATCGCTACTCTGTTGCAGGCTCTCGATCACCGCATCATTCTGCACTCCCGATGACTCACCCTCAGATAGGGGGGTCAATCTAGTCGAAGGGCATCTCGCCATCCTAAAATCATAGCAACATAAGCCAGATCCTAGTACGACAACTGCAACTAACTACAAGTATAGACAATACATACATAAATATGAACTTAAAGCTGTTAAACTTTCTCTGGGAGTTTATTTTTACAAGAATTGATGTTATGCCTTAACCTAGGATTGTTAACCACCACCATACTAACTCTTGTGCTTAGATCGGGAATGCATGACTTATATCATTTTTGACTCGAAAACTTATGTGTGCACATATGTCATCTTGCAAGTCATTAGCTTGGCACGCTGTGCTTATGCAATGTTATGCTATGCATGTTTGTGCTATGCATTCTAAAAAGGCCTTAATTCATGTTATGAGCGGCGTACACATGAAAATGTTATGCATATCATACTACATAACATTTTAATGCAACGAAAAGTAAAACGAGCTAGTCGCAGCCATGTGGTGAGGTTATGCATCCCATACTACATAACCATCACATGTTGCCCCTATGGTGGATCCATATACGAACACATATTATGCATCCCATACTACATAATATGCCCTGTATACTTCGTGTTATGCTATGAGTGTAGTGTTCGTGCTCTTGCCAAGACATCCTGATGACATATCGGTGTGTGAATGACATGATGCTAAACTATTAATGCAATCAAAAGGGACGGTTGCCCGACTAAATTGTCAAGCAACCTCCCTCTGATACCAACTGTCACAACCCGCATTTTCTCCGAGGAAAACGGATTATCAGAGTAGGAGAAAACACGCATCATGATGCCGTGTCGAGCAGGGGATAACTGCCGACGCTCAGGCAAACCACTATAACCTATACTTTAAGATAATTCATAGGTTATATGATTAGAAAATCAGTTATATTTTTAAAGTCCGTATCCCTCAGCTCGGTGGATCACCTAGTCCACAATTTAAAAACTAGACTTATACGCTGCGGAAAATACTTTATTCAGGTTCGACATCCTAAAAGAGTGCATAAGTGTCCCCAGAGGACAAATTATACTATGTAGGACCCTACTTTTGATTTATACTATATATATATGAAAATGATCTTTTTACGTTATTTGGAAAATAGTGATAAGTTTTATAAAACATGCTGATCATGAGGTATACTTATAATAGTGTTTTTAGGTTTAAAAGTAACTAGCAACCTAGTATAAATCATCCCAAGAGCAAGTAGACTAACTCCAGAAAGTTAGCAGCAAAAAGTAACACATCTAGTATCAAGGTAAAACTACTAGTGGGCTCCAACAAACTGATACGAACCCACTGGCAAATATGTATGTCTGTAAGAAAAACAGTAAAACTACCTCACAAGACCAAGGAACTAATCTCCACAAAACGATAGACCACCAACAACAGCACAGCACAACTAGCCGCCTAATCGGCTACTAACCAGAACCTGAGGCATTCAATGAAGAAAAGAATACCTCAGCAAGCTAAACAAGAAAGCTGTACGGAAATGTTAGGATATAAGGTAAGCAAGAAGAGTAAGTAAACCGAAAACAAGCACCACTGTCAAAGGCAAGACAAAAGAAAAGCACTAAGTGCAAGGAAACAGCAACAACCCTGCCCAAAAATAAATCTTGCAGAGTTTACCAGGCTACCATGAGCTCAAACGTTGCAAATTTATAAAGGAAGAAAAGTCTAACACCCTAAGCTGTGAGAGATGGTAGTAGCAAAAACAACGCGGATCCGGGTTGGAGGCAAACTCGGCCCCCCAACCACCATTTCCAAGAAACAAAGCTCAGGGGTCTACATGTGAAAGCACTGGGGACCTCCCACCCCCTTGCCCAACCCGTACCTGGAGAAAGATAAAAGAAAAAGGGTGGACTTGGCTAAAATACACAACACCTTCCCCAATAAGAGCTTCAAACCACCACTACTAACCACGACCCACGGTTCGGCCTTTTTGGAAAACAAGAAAATAGCCGACAAGGAACCTCAAAAATCAAGGAATTCACTCGGGGGAGAAAATTAAGGTAAGGGAAAAGCGTTGAGATGACTCAACACGGCATGGCATTGAGTGAGCCCCACTCACTCAACGTATAAACAGACGGTGGCATTGAGTGAGCTAGCCTCACTCAACGCCAAAACAGCAATGGCGTTGAGTGAGGTTCACTCACTCAACACCTTCTACAACACTGGCTGTGGCGTTGAGTGAGCTCACCTCACTCAACGCCAAAAATGCTATGGCGTTGAGTGAGGTCCACTCCCTCAATGCCTTCAGCAAAGCAGGCTGTGGCGTTGAGTGAGCTAACCTCACTCAATGCCAAAACATCTATGGCGTTGAGTGAGGTCCACTCCCTCAATGCCTTCAACAACACAGGTTGTGGCATTGAGTGAGATAACCTCACTCAATGCCAAAAAAACTATGGCGTTAAGTGAGGTCCACTCCCTCAATGCCTTAGCACTTAACCGCAAAACCCAACTGTGGCGTTGAGTGAGTCCACCTCTCTCAACGCCAAAACATATTTGGCGTTGAGTGAGGTCGACTCACTCAACGCCAAAGTACTTAGCCGCGAAAACAAACTGCGGTGTTGAGTGCGTCCACCATTCTCAACGATAGAACAGCTTTGGCGTTGAGTGAGGTCAACTCACTCAACGCCAAAGTACTTACCCGCAGGAAAGGGCTGCGGCGTAGAGTGAGCCCGCCTCACTCAGCGCTTAAACTGTCATGGCGTTGAGTGAGGCCCACTCACTCAACGCCATCCGGAAGAGATCGGCGGGAATGCAGATTGATTCTCACCGAATCGGCGGAAATCACTAACGATTCTCATCGAAGTCGGCGAGAATCACTTTGTGATTACCGTCGATTTTGACTTAGAAGAATTTTCTCACTCACTGCCACACTACTAAGCCGTAAAAGAACAGACTGCGGCGTTGAGTGTGTCCACCACTCTCAATGATAAAATAGCTTTGGCGTTGAGTGAGGTCGACTCACTCAACGCCAAAGTACTTAGCCGCAGAAATTTCGTCTCCATCAAAACTCCAGTAAGTCTAAGTACAGGGAAGGCTTCTATTGCAGCCACTACACAAGCAAGCACACATACACCCCAACCCGAGCCTAAGTAAGATCGGTTTGCATAAAAAAAATTAAGCTATAGCTTTTCTCCTCTACCCGACTACAACTACTGCACAGGAAAGAAATTAACCCAACCCTCAACCCCTCACTTATCCAGAGAACCAGGCTTCTCTATCAATAGTTGGGTTTTGTACCCGATTTCAAGTAAGAATAGGGTTTCTAACCTAGGGCTAACAAGGTAACAAGGAGATAGATAAAAAGAATTACTCGGCAAGGGCAAGAATACCACTTGCCTAAAATTTCCGGCGAAGCTTGGTCGGCCTCCTTTACTCTCACGCAGTACCAGCAACAGCAACACCTAAAGAAGAAATCTGGGGCTTTAATGGCGGAAACGGACAACCCAAGAAATTCGAGACCCCTAGAAACACCACGAAAACTGAATTTCTTACCTTAGGAATGAAGATCTAGGCGAGAGCAATCCAAATTCGCTTTTGGAATCGAATTCCGTCCACCAACGCTCCCA
Source organism: Platanthera zijinensis (assembly GCA_039513925.1). Taxonomy (NCBI): domain Eukaryota; kingdom Viridiplantae; phylum Streptophyta; class Magnoliopsida; order Asparagales; family Orchidaceae; genus Platanthera; species Platanthera zijinensis. The sequence goes on from CM077097.1 coordinate 45,133,363, forward strand.
GATTCGGCGTCCGAAGGGGAGCAGTTCCGGCAGTTTCTCTGTTTTCCGCGAACAGGTGCTGCGGACGGGGGAAGAAGGTGAACAGGAGCGGTTACCTCTTAAGTCTAAACTATCCTATATATAGCACCCTTACTAATCTTAATTAGCTAATTAATTAATAATGAACAAATGACAAGGCACAACCGCTAAGTACCAGCACCCTTTCAGAAAAATAATATTTAATATAATATTTATTAAATAGTTTTATTTTTCATAAAATACAAAACGACGTGAAAACCGAACATCCTCGGAATTCGACGAAATTCGCACCGTAGCTAAATATCCACGCTACGAACACAACGAAGAAGTCAAAATTAACTTTCGACGAACAGAAATCGAGTTATACCCAACCAAAGTCAAAACACAAGCATCCCCTGAGGCCACACCGGGTCACCCAAAACGACTCGGCTTGCTAGGGAGATCTTATCAATAGGCTACAAAATGGGTCACTCAGTTCTAAGGAGTTAAGACCACATTCCACAGATGGCACAAGCCAAGAAAATGCGTCGACGTTGTAAAAAAGAGAAGAACGACTAGAAAAACAGGCCGGAAGATTGAATAATTGAAATTTTTATTATCCAAAAAGATATCATTTACAAAGGTATGGCCTCCCTTTTATAGAATGGAGGAGATAGAGGAGAGTACAAACTAACAATGTAGGACTAAATAAATGTACAAAGACTGGGCGGTTTGACATGTACAGACCGCACAGTCCGCGCGGTTAGACAACAGGCTAACCGCCCGGACAGACCAGAAGAAGATACCGTAGGAGACCGCAAGACTGCCAGACCGCCAGACCGCCAGATATACAAGTCGCTGGATACAACCCGCAAGACCGCCGAACCATAGCAGCCACCAACTGGATATTTAGCCCGTCAGCTTCAGACCGCTAGACCGCGCGGTCTCCAGACCGTCATACTCAGACCGCCAGACCGCCTACTTCAACACTCCCCCTCAAGCTGGAGCATAGATATTGATCATGCCCAGCTTGTCACAAATGTGGAAGAATGAAGTAGACACAGGCTTGGTAAAGATATCTGCCAACTCTTTGTCGGAGGTGACGAACGGAGTGCAAATCTGTTTCTTCAAGATCTCTTCCCGGATGAAATGGCAGTCGACTTCAATATGTTTGGTTCTCTCATGGAAGACCGGATTTTTGGATATATATATAGCGGCCTTGTTGTCACAGAACATAGGAAGAGGATAGTCGTAGACCTCTCCCAGATCAAGCATGAGAGCCCGCAACCATTTTAGTTCGCAAGTGGTGGACGCCATGCTCCGATATTCAGCTTCAGCACTAGACCTTGAAACTACAGACTGCTTCTTGCTCTTCCAGCTCACAAGATTACCTCCAACAAATGTGCAGAAACCAGATGTAGATTTGCGGTCATCTTTATCATCAGCATAGCTAGAATCTGAGTAGGCTTCAACTCTCAAATGACCATTCTTCTGAAAGAGTAGTCCTTTGCCCGGTGCTGCTTTAACATACTCTAATATCTTCAAGGCAGACTGAAGATGACATTCCCTGGGAGCTTGCATGAACTGACTTACCTTGCCAACAGCATAGGCAATGTCAGGTCTGGTCACCGTGAGATAAATGAGTTTACCCACCAGACGTCTATACTTTATGGCATCAGACATAAGAGGAGAGTCATCTGTCCATGTTTTGTCTTCTCCAGTAGCCATGGGATACCGTGCCGGTTTGGCACCGGTCAATCCTGCATCCCGTAGAAGATCAAGTGCATACTTCCGTTGGGAGAGAACTAGAGAGTCGGGCTTCCGACAGATCTCTATCCCCAAAAAGTATTTCGGGGAGCCCATATCCTTTGTGACAAGATGTTGACGGAGGTGCTTCTTTGTCAAGTCCACCCCAGCTTGATCATCACCGGTAAGAAGAATGTCGTCAACATAAACCGCCAAAACTACAAGGCCCGATGCGGTTTTGCGAATAAACAGGGAATGATCGGCCGTACTTCTTGTAAAGCCAACAGCAGCCACAATGCTGCTGAACTTGTCGAACCATGCCCGAGGGCTCTGCTTGAGGCCATAGATAGCCTTCTTTAGCTTGCATACACGGGTCTCCCCCTGAGCAACATACCCCGGAGGTTGCGCCATGTAAACGTCCTCATGAAGATCCCCATAAAGAAAGGCATTCTTGACATCAAGCTGGGAGATAGTCCAATTGCGGTTGACAGCCACAGAGAGAAGAACCCGGATGGTGCTGAGACGAGCAACCGGGGAGAAAGTATCAAAGTAGTCAACCCCATAAGTCTGAGTGAAGCCTTTGGCCACCAGTCGGGCTTTGTAGCGGTCCACAGTCCCGTCTGGGAGAAATTTCACAACAAACACCCATCGACATCCAACCACATTAGTACCCACTGGAGGAGAAACAAGGGTCCAGGTGCCCCGTTCAGTAAGAGTAGCGATTTCCTCATCCATGGCAGACTTCCAATGAGGAATAACAAGCGCCTCCTGGTAGGTACGGGGAGTAGTAGTAGCTGAAATAGCTAAAGCAAAATGCCGGCGAGAAGAAGTAAGCCGAGCATAGGACACAACTGCCGCAAGCGGGTGTTGAGTGCATGCCCGCACCCCTTTGCGAAGAGCAATGGGGAGATCCAGGTCGTCGGGGGCTTCAGGGACCGGAGCGTCCGTAGCGGAGAAAGCTGGCCCGGGACTAGAGAGAGACGGCTCCGGAGACGGGGAGGGAGGAGAGGGGAGAGGAATAGACGGAGGAGGGGATGAGGAAGGGGGAGGAGAAACGTGGATAGGCTGAGAGGGAACAGACAGGGAGGGTGATGAGTCAGGAACAGGAGGAAGAAGGGGTGGAGAGGAGAAGTAGGCTGCATTTTCGAAGAAGGTGACATTTGCAGAAACAAACTGTTTGCGCAGAACGGGGTCAAAGCAACAGTAGCCTTTCTGAGTGACCGAGTAGCCCAAAAAGACACATTTGGTGGCACAGGGAGAAAGTTTGTCACGGGTAGCAGATGGGGCATGCACAAAGGCTGTACAGCCAAAGATTCGAAGAGGGAGGGGAAAAGGTTCCTTGTCGGGGTAGAGAATGGAGAAGGGAGTCTTACCCTGAAGAACAGTAGAAGGAATACGATTGATGAGATAACAGGCGAGGAGAACAGCATAGCCCCAATAAGAGCGAGGCACATGCATCTGCGTTAGGAGAGTGCGAGCGACATCGAGGAGATGACGGTTTTTACGTTCCGCCACCCCATTCTGCTGGGAGGTGTAAACGCAGGTGGTCTGATGAATAAGACCATGTTGCATACAGAAAGATGAAAAATCATGACTAAGATACTCTTTAGCATTATCAGAGCGAAGACATTTAATAGAGACATGAAACTGAGTTTTAATCATATTATAAAAGCATTCCCAAACAGAGAAGAGTTCAGAGCGATCTCGTAACAGATACACCCAGGTACAACGAGAAAAGTCATCAATAAAAGTTACAAAATACAAACTACCCCGACCAATGGTTGGAGTAGGAGCCGGACCCCATACATCAGAATGGATGAGATCAAACGGGCTAGAGGAACTGCGAGCATGCTTGGGCGGGAAGGAGGAGCGGTGATGTTTGCCAAGTTGGCAGGCATCACAGTTGAGCGGAGGACTGGTTGGCGGTAAGTGGGGCAGAAGCTGTCGAAGAATGCGAGCAGGAGGATGTCCAAGGCGAAGATGCCATTGAAGCAGATCAGTAGATGAGGAAGTGAAGGCGGACAGAGCGGAAACGTTGTCGAGGAAGTAGAGGTCGCCGCTCTCAGTCCCAGTAGCAATCGTCCGTTGGGTTCTCGGGTCCTGAAAGCAACAAGAAGTAGGAGTGAATACAACAGAGCACTGAAGTTGCTTGCATAAAGTAGTAATAGATAGAAGATTGCAAGGAAACTTCGGGACATAGAGAGTGTCCACCAAGCGCAGCGATGGGGTGACTTGAACCATGCCTGTCCCACGAACCGGGGAAGGAGAACCATCCGCAACAAGGACAGGAGGCAACCGATCATGCGTTTCGAGAAGCGAAAAACACTGAGGATTGCCTGTCATATGATTTGTAGCACCAGAATCAATCAACCATTTACCTTGGATAGCGACATGAGCACTACCTGAGGTCGTTGCCACCGAAGCAGACGACCGAGAGGAGGGGTTCGGGGAGGGCGAAGTATCACCAGATGGGCGCAGATGAGGATGTTTCGGCCAACATCGGTCAATGGTATGACCGGTACGACCACAGTGAGAACAGAGGAACCTGGACGGACCGCGCGCCCTAGAGTGGCTGCGGCCACTATTGCTGCCGCGCTGAGTGTACTGAGCATAAGAGTCCTGCGGAGGAGGGGAGGATAACAGAGGGCGCTGGAGTAGAGAAGTAACGGCGGCTACGCGAGCGGCGGTGGCATCTAAGGTGGGAGACTCAGCTTCACCCAAGATCTGCTGGCGGATGAGATCAAAAGACTCGGGAAGTCGCAGAAGATAACAAACAACCAGGAGTTCCTGGAAGTGTTTGTGTTGCTGAGCCAAGTCCGCAGAGAAGGGGCGATTCTGGAGGATCTCAGCGCCAAGAGCCTGAACTTACTGATAGGCTGCAGCGGGAGTCATGGATGAACGGGCGAAGAGATCCGCATAAAGAGTATAAATCCGGGAGGTCTGCGTCCCCTTGGAGTAAAGAGCAGCCAGATGAAGCCACGCGGCCTTTACCGTCTCATCATGACGGATGACGGGAAGGCACTCATCAGAGAGGCTATTAGCCAGCCATGTGCGGACAAGCGCATCACTCGCATCCCATTCGTCAAAGAGAGGAGAATTAGGAGGAGGCGGATCATCGGTAAGATGATGACGTTTGCGCTGAGAACGAAGAAGGAAAGTGAAAGAGACGCTCCAATCCGGATAGTTGGAGCCCAGGAGCTTAGAAACAGTGCCCAGATTGCCGGAAGGAGTAGGGATAGAAGGCGGAGCCGGAGTGGCTGCAGGAGTGGTGGCAGTGGAATTGTCAGAGATATCCATAGAAGAAGACCGAAACCGGACGGTTAGGAACCAAGCCGGGCGGTTAAGAGAGAAGGGAAAAGCTACAGCGGTCACGATGTCAGACACCAGCGGCTAGAGAAGCCACGACCAAGCCGCAGAGCCAAAACAGAGGGTAAGAGGTCGGGCGGTTGGAAGACAGACCGCACGAACGGGAGAGAAAGAGGAATCCGGCAAACAGGCCGGGGCGATAAGAAAGAGAAGAAGGGAGGCTGCGACAAGAACAGATCGCAAGCAGACAAAGAGAAACAGACCGCGCAGACAGGGCGCAGGCAAACAAGACAGGCCGCGGGAAGAAGAAGCAGGTCGTACGGCTAGAAAGGAGCACAAAATTAGGAGCCAGAGATCGACTCCTCTGATACTATGTAAAAAAGAGAAGAACGACTAGAAAAACATGCCGGAAGATTGAATAATTGAAATTTTTATTATCCAAAAAGATATCATTTACAAGGGTATGGCCTCCCTTTTATAGAATGGAGGAGATAGAGGAGAGTACAAACTAACAATGTGGGACTAAATAAATGTACAAAGACTGGGCGGTTTGACATGTACAGACCGCACAGTCCGCGCGATTAGACAACAGGCTAACCGCCCGGACAGACCAGAAGAAGATGCCGTAGGAGACCGCAAGACTGCCAGACCGCCAGACCGCCAGATATACAAGTCGCTGGAGACAACCCGCAAGACCGCCGAACCATAGCAGCCACCAACTGGATATTTAGCCCGTCAGCTTCAGACTGCTAGACCGCGCGGTCTCCAGACCGTCATACTCAGACCGCCAGACCGCCTACTTCAACAGACGTAAATCAAAGCAAGAATTAAATAATCGCAAGAAAATCGGGGGCATTACAGTTTATGCAGTGCCAGAAAACTGGTCTTTCATAGCATACAATACAAGCGTTAAAAGGGTGTTTTCCTAGAATTCCTCATTCCAGTACTTCCTGCTACTTCCCTTTACAGGCACAACCCTTTGACCCCACAAACTACACGTTTATATGCGGAGTCTTCTCTGGTGCGCAATATGCAACATCACCAATCCAGACCGACCTGTCTAGATGGGCTTCACACAGCATTCCTACCGCCATACTACACATTTTCGGGTCTAAATATAGACTCAATTGGGGATAACAACTATTACCCCACGGGGATCACTTACTCTTCCACCTTTTTGTGGAGGATCCCATGCTCATGCAAAAAGGAGGACTTAACTTGTCCAAGAAGGAAGATCGTTACCCTTAACGATCTCTAGGGAGCCATCAAAAATATGGCCGGTTGGAAAGCACTGTAGTAGCTTTGCCTCCACAGAACTAGCTTCGGATCTCGAATCGGACTTTGGGAGCTCCACTAATGGCTTGCTCTTCTCCTCCTTCCCCTTTCTTCCAAGCTCTTCCTTTCTCTCTTGGTTTGAATGAGAGAAGGTGCTAACTCCCCAGACTTATCACAGCAGGAAAGCACCTGGGCCATTGGATCTAATTAGAAATAAATGGATGGCCAAGATCTACCCAAAATTTCATTTTTAGACCTGACACGGCCTATGGAACGCCCGTCTCACAGGCCGTGTACTCCAAGAGGTGCACGAACCGACTCAAAACAGACCAGAACACGGGCTCCCACACGCCCGTGGCAGAGGGTAGACATGCCCGTGTCAACTTGACACGGCCGTGTGACTGGCCGTGTCACCCTTTCAACACAGGACCAAATCACCCGAGAAGAACACGGCTAAGGCACACGCCCGTGTCCTTGGTCGTGTGCCCAACACACCCCTGTGACACGCCCTTGTCACGAGCCGTGTTCCACACTAAACGCCACTCCACTCAACGTCACTCAACGCCACCCGGTTACCAACCCGAGTAGGACACGCCCTGGGACACGCCCGTGTCCCATGCCGTGTCACCTCTCGATGATCGTCGACCGTACTATCTCGAGAACTCGACTCGATTCCCACTATAAAGGACACGCCCTGGGACACGCCCGTGTCCCAAGCCGTGTGCACTGGACATGCCCTGGGACACGCCCATTTCCCAGGCCATGCCACCTAGCCTGATCCCATTTTGGAACTTATGGATTTTGGGGTGTTACAATCCTCCCCTCCTTAAGATAAATTTCGTCTCAAAATTTGTACTCAGCAAGGGAATAAGAATCACAATGCTACTCCCATATTAGCTCCTCATGGCCACAATTGTCCCATCGGACTTTGACCATCCCGATTATCTTGTTTCGCGACTGTTTCTCGGCTCGATCCTCGATCCAAATGGGTCTAACTTTTGTCGTTAGCCCATACTCGACCGGTACACGATCATTCTCAACTACTTGAGCTTGATCCTTGACGACTTTGAGAAGTACTGAGATGTGTAAGACATCATGCAATCCACTCAACTCTACTGAAAGCGCTAGCCGATAGGAAGCTTCCCCGACTCGCTTCACCACTTCAAACGGACCAAGGTATCTCGGACTTAGCTTTTTCAAACGTCGAATCCTAGATACGCCTTTGAAGGGTTTGATCTTCAAATCGGCCCAATCGCCCACCGTAAACTCCATGTTCCGATGCTTAGCATTATAGTACTCTGCTTGTCGATCCTTAGCTATCAATCGCCTCTCCCAAATAGAGTGTATTATCGAGGTAGCTTCTTCGACTTCCTTTTGCCTATTTAGCTTGGATTCGCCTACCTCTACCCAAGCTAATGGTGTACGGCATTTACGACCATATAGAGCCTCAAATGATGTCATACCGATGCTCGCTTGGTAGCTGTTATTATAGGCAAATTCCACCAGATAAATATACTCTTCCCATTTCTTACCGAAATCCAAGGCACACAGTAGGAGCATATCCTCCATCGTCCGGTTAGTCTGCTTAGTTTAGCCATCCGTTTGGGGGTGAAAGGTTGTACTAAATGCTAACTTTGCTCCCAACAATTAATGGATTAGCCGCCAATCATTTGACGTGAATCATCAATCACGGTCACTTACTATGTTCCGGGGAACACCGTGCAATTGGACACTCTGCTCCACATAGATCTTTGCCAAGGTTTCCACTAAATCGTCCCTATAATCATTCCCGTGCTAAGATCTCGTCAACCCGTGTACGAAATCCATTGAGATATCATCAAACTTTCACGCCGAAATAGGTTTACTTGAATGAATGAGAAAGAGAGGAAGCCCTTCAATGGTAGTTACTTGAGTTCATCGGGATTTGGTTGGTCTTTCGAGAAAGTAGGGTTTCTTTCGTGCCCTCTCAAGGTAACGACTTTAGGAATCCACCAGGCTTCCGACATTCCGCTTTCACCAAAGCAACAACTTCTTCATGTCTCTTTACATGTTCGTGCTCCCAGGGTGAATTGAGTACTCGGCAACGTGTGCTTTGTACATCAACTCTTCTCTCAACTTCCCCGTACTTGGGACGCACAACCGACCATCATTTCGTAACAGGCTATCATCCCAAGAGAATTGGTCGTCGGAACCATCTTTTGTATAGAGTTTGAGATTTTCATCAATCTCCATTGCTAGCCGATCTCTATCCGCAAGGTCATATTGTACCTCCGTCCAGTTAGAGCATGCATCGGCCATAGCATCCTTGTCAACATAAGATATTTCTAATGCTTCCATCTCCTGGATTAGCCGCTCAACATGTCTCTGCAACCAGTTTGCCCGTACTGGCGCCCTATGACTTAAAGCATTTGCGACCACATTTACCCTTCTGGGAGTATAGTGAATATCGAAAGTGTAGTCCCCAAGGAACTCCATCCACCTCCGTAATCGCATATTCAAATCCTTCTGATCTAACAAATACTTTAGGATCTTGTGATCTGTATCGATATCTACTTTAACGCCATAGAGACAGTGCCGCCACAACTTTAGCGCAAAGATTACAACTGCCAACTCCAAGTCGTGGATGGGGTATTTCCGTTCATGCACCTTTAACTGGCGTGATCCATAAGAAATCACTTTATCAAATTGCAGTAGAACGTAGCCTAAGCCATTCTCTGAAGCATCATTGTAGATCTCATAGCCGTCTGCACCATATGGCGATGTCAACACAGGCGCCGTGGTCAAACGACTCTTCAGCTCTTCAAAAGCTCGTGTGCACTCCGGCGTCCAAACAAATTTCTGATATTTTCTCGTCAACGTGGTCAGAGGTAAACAGTCCGTGAGAAGTTTTCCAAAAACCATCTGTAGTTGCCTGTCAGCCTAAGTAAGCTCCTGACCTCAGCCACTGAAGACATCACTGGCCACTCTCGTATGGCACTTATCGTTGACGAATCCACTGCTATGCTCTTTCCACTTATCACATGGCCCAGAAAAGCCACTGACGATAGCCAGAACTCACACTTTGAGAACTTGACATATAGCAAGGTATGCAATACCAACCACAAATGGTTTGCATAGTTAACTTCCTACTGAGCGTACACCAAGATATCATCAATAAATACAATTACAAAAAAATCTAAGTACTCTCGGAACATTCTGGGCATGAGATCCATGAATACCAAAGGCGCATTCCATAAGCCAAACGGCATTACCGTGAACTCATACTTACCGTAGCATGTCCCAAACGCTGTCTTTGTAATGCCACCTTCCCAAATCCATAATTTGTAATATCCCGATTTCAAATCCAACTTGGAATAGACGGTTGCCCACACTAGCTAATCGAACAAGGCATCTATCTATGGAATCGGATACTTGTTGTTCTTCGTCAACTTATTCAATTCATGATTGTCAATCCATAACCATCCATAACCGTACACTACCGCCTTTCCTTTATACAAATCGAATAGTTGCGCTCCAAGGTGACATATTTGGGTGTATGCATCCCTGTTCTAGTAACTCTTGCAATGGGACTTTCAATTCAGCCTTTACTTTTGGCGCGATGCGCTATGGCGAGCGGGCCACAGGTTTCGCACCTGGTACCAACGCAATAGCGAAGTCGATCTCCTATGGACTTCATCACTCATCAAGGTCATGAGGAAACACATATGTCTAAACTGATGACACACTAGGAGGGTCACTCAACCCGCCTTCGGCCTACAGACCGCTCGAGGAATGAAGACTCGCTTCAAGCATGACTGAACAACTAGCGAGCATACCAGCACTCTTGGTCCTTCGTTTAGCACAGATGGTCCTATGGTCTGCGATAACCTCAAACGACCTCTACCTATATGCATTCTTTCCACTACGACCATGTCGTGTCACTGGTATCTCTGATACCAAGATAAATACATAGGGTGGAACAAGTCGTAAACCAACATTTTGCTTATTCATCAGAACATAATTATATAGATACACAACAAGTTTTAGAGCCAGCATAACACATGCAGATATGTACAGTACATAGTGACAATTATTTATGTACAATCTGTTCTTTCTCTTCTCCTTTAAACTCATCTAAGGGCCAACTCTGCAGTCTCATTCTTTATGTCCTTCTATACCACAAGAGAAGCAAATGGGCAGAGTTCGCCCTGCCACTACTCCAGCCTTAGCTTTCTTTGTCTTTGGGGAATTACCCTAGCAGTCTCGGGCAATATGTCCCACGTTTTTTCATGCAAAACAAACACGCCTTTCTTTTGTTCCCATGGTGGTAGAAGAGGTCGAATCCCGCATATGTCAGTTCTTCTTCCGCTTACGAGAACTTGATGTTGGCATCTTTGTAACGGTGGGCACATTGGCACCGTACCTTGCCCTGAACTGATGTAAGTCCATTTCCAAAGACCGAGCTGTCGTGACCAAGGCACAAAAGCCAAGTAACTTTGGACCCACCAATAGACTTCGTAGTTCCTCGCGCAGACCATTATAAAATCTATTAATCTTCGTCTCCTTACTTTCAACCACACACCCTGCATGTTGTCTCAACGCCACAAATGCATGAAAGTACTCCTCGACTGTATATGGTCCTTAGATCAGATGCATATTCAACGGCGGGGTCGATGCTCTTTTCCTTGCCATCTTCTAAGGCACACCAACCGACATGAGAGGCACCATCGGAACAGATGGTTGTACATGTCCCTCGTGGCGGTCGTTGATCATTGCAAAAACCACATCAGTGATCAATTGGACCGTCGCTACCGAAAGAGGGGATGTTGGCTCATGAATCCCCATTGCATGTTGGGGTTCTTGCTGTCCCTCAATACTGCTAGTCGCCTACAAGCATGAAACACACAAGTAAGCAACTAAAATGTTGCACAAAGTAGAAGCAGGAACACACAAGGACCCCAAATAGAGCACACATTCGCGCCCTCGTGCAAGTAAGAACAACAATTAGGAATGCGCAGGTTCCTCAAACAAGTGTATTTGTATTCCTTAGTGGACATTCCAGAGTTCATTAGTATTACAGTGGTTCGCACAGACACGTGCTCGCCACCCCACAAAAGAATTTGACCACGAATTCGAAAGAGGAAGACCGAGAGACGCTGATACCAAAATGTAACGACCCCACCCATTAAACAACATATAATAGAAGGTTCGGTCGGGGCCACACACTATATGCCACAAACAAGCAGTGAAGTTATAGGTTAATACCAAATCATAAACATAACCTAACTCAAAGCATGTTAGCGGAAGCTTAAAGTTAATATTGAACTCAACCAATCGGAATGTCCACTCTAGATAAATTGCACATTTATATATATCCCAAAGAAATGTACCAAATACACAAAGTTAGGCCTTAAGGCCTTACAGTTCCTCTTTTCATCGTATGGATTACATACATCGGCGCGCAGGCCGGCCAGATATGAATAAAAGACAACATTTCGCTTAGCCGTCAAGGCTAGTAGCAGTAGCGGCAATAGCAGCAACCGCGGCAGAAGGGACTTCAGCCCTTCATTTTCTACTCGGCTCTCCAGCACCTGCACAGGGACAATCCACACAGAAGGTGGCAAACAAGGCAACGGTCAGCATTCAGCTGACAAATTTTTAACAATCCTACCCCTTTCCCAGGGCAGTGGCATTCCTTCCCTGCAGAGCAATGCATTAATAGACAGATATCGTATATATATTTTGCTCTCATGCACAAGCAATCCATCATAACCGTCAGCCACCCCGCCCGACGATCCATGCACTCAGGCACACCTTGGTACACCGGCGAACCGGGATCAACCCTTGAGCAGTTAGTCTTAATGGCGCGTAGGCCTAAGACTCTCATTATGCTGTTGACGAAAGCCCAATACCTTGGTACTTTCTAGTACAGCCAACATAACCCAGGTACAGATCCACAACACCCCGTTGCTCAAATCGCCTTGCCATCACCAAGCACGGCGCCTTCTTGCCTGCTTCTGGTCATGGGCGGGATCTCGCCTGCTCCTAGATAGGAGCTCCTCCGACGCGAGAGCTCTCCTGGTCCTCAGGCCCAAGCTAGCCCGAGACTGGTCCAACCCCGACCGTTGATGCCTACGGGTCCTACCCAGCGAATATGGGTTGTACACAATCCCCTCTCTTTTTGAGCTAGCTCTGCGCTCGAAAAGACACGTCCAACCCATAAATATCTGTTGCACATGTGTCACTTCCTGCAAAGAGAATCTATTGGTGGGCCCTGCCGTGGTTATATATACGCGCTAATAAACGGCCGTAAATCTGCCCCTGATCATTGCTGCTCTCCTGGGATTCGCATAACCTCGTGATGCGCCCCCAAACAAGCTGGCAAGCCACTCTCACAGAACCTTCAGGACCGCGTTAAGGCGGTGCAAGCGCGAGCCCTCGCCAATAGCGCCCTAGTGGCTCCTTGGTTGGCGATAGAGGTACCCACTGTCGAGCCTCGGCCGTCGTCGAAAGAGAAGAAGAAGAAGGCGAAGAAGGTCCATCGGGACCCCTCGCGAGAACACCGAGCCTTTCCAACTCCATCCCCAGGTCGTGCGGCCGATCCTCTTCTGCTGTAGAGGGTATGTCTTGCCGATTAGCGGACTACTGCAATTGAGAATTAGTCACTGAACCCTTCTTGGCAGGTGGTCCCAGAAGGTAGTGTTGGGCTTCCGTCGGTGCCCTCGGACCAATCGATGTCTCGTACGCCTGAGGATCAGCCACAGGATCCAGAAGGGGCTCCTGCCGATGGCTCGGGACCTCTAGGTAGCCCCTCCTTTCTTTCCTATTTTTCTTTTGGTCATTCTAACCCTTGGGTGGGACTCTCACCGTGCCTGCTTCCACCCACCCAGGTCCTACCTTGCCGGGAACTGACGTAGGGGTTGCCCCCCCCCCACGACGATCATGCAGCCAATCCCCACCCATCCGCGGGGGAGATGCCCGCCGACCCGTTCTTGACGCCGGAGGCCGACCATTCCGTGAGGGAGCGTGACCCTCCCCAGACGTCGGACCCTGCGGAGGTTATGACGCGCAAAATCTTTCAGCCGGGTCGTGGAAAGCCACTCCATCTCCTGTTTGGGAGGGATGCCGAGGGAGAGCCCGAGCCTTCTCGCATCTAGCGGCCGATGGCTCTCGCCATGCTGCTGGTATGCCATACACTACTGCTACTCTCACCCTGTTCTTACGCTGACCTCTAGGTTGCCTTCTCAGGAGATCCAGACCTGCGATCGGGAGCTGACGAGGATGAGGATGATGACGGGGATCGGGAGGATGACGGCGACAGCTCCCCCTTCCCCTCCTCTGACGAAATGGAAGGAATCCTGATTGGCACGGGAATCACGAGAAGGTGGGGTAAAAGGGTCGCGACCATTCTCTCCAAACTCGCGCGGCGGGAGCGGGCCCAGGCCTATGCGGCGAGATAGTTTTGCAGGTCGATGGAGCAAAGGCTGGAGACCCTGGGGCGAGATTACTTCCTAAGCGAGGCGGAGCGGCCGGGCAGCCCTACTACGGGATCCTCTCCCAGGAGGTGCCTTGCGCGGATATGAGACCAAGCTCGTCGGATCAATCTAGGGTGCACCGTGCTCTCCTCCTACTTCAACCCGTTGGCACCTCCGAGGACCCGACAGCGAGAGAGAGGACGCTGGCACTGGGAACCTTATTTATTCCTGATATCTCGCCTCCTCTTACCTCTGGCCTTCCCTTCTCGCCATGTACCATGTCTTTTAATTCTATTCTGACCTTGGACTGCTTGCAATCTTGTGAACTGCATTCATTGGTTAACTATTATTGTTACTGTTATTATCTTAGGTCTCGCCTAGCGAGAATGTTCTTTGCTTTTGCGTCTGTCATGTCGTGTGATTCTTGCGCGGACTAGGGTTGTCCAGCAGTCACTGTCAATTCGGGAGGGGGACCGAGGCGTCGTTGACCTAGGGCGTGACAGTTGTACCTCTGCCGCCCTTTCTGGGAAAATCATCAGTTATCACGGCTTCCTATAAATAGGTGGGTTCACCCACCACATTTATTTCCCTGGTCCGGAACCTCCCCCTTTCTTCTTTTCGCTTTTGCGCTCTGCCGAGAACATCTTACTTTCGCCTCCCTTCCCTTGCTTCTCGGCTGGTCTCTCCCTCTCGCCTCCTCTCTTGCGATTTTTGCCTTCTAATACTTTAGACATAATGCAGGGAGAGAACGAGGGATGATCTCATTGCGCGGAAGCTTTCAGGAAGCACCGATTTCCGTCGTGCCATCTGACCTTGGATGTGTATCAGCTGATTACCTCCCGGTACGTTCCCGCTATCTTCTCCACGAGAAACCCAGGCAATAACGATAGGGTGAACACTGCGCGAGAGGGGGAGCTCGCGATCCCCCTTGAACAGTTCGAGGTGGGCTTTCGCCTCCCTCTTTGGTCGGAGATGCGCCTCTCCCTCTGCTATTACAGAGTCGTTCCCGCGCAGCTGAATCCAAATTCGGTTGCCATCCTTGTAGCATTCATCTACTATATGCGAGCTGAGAGGATAGAGTTCAACCTTTTGATCTTTCGGAAGATGTTTGTCTTCCTCGCGAAGGGAGGAGTCATCTTCTTCTCCGGGCAGCTGCATAAAACAACCGGTCTTGCCAACAAGCATCATCACTGGGGCGAGAAATTTGTTTTCGTCTCCGGTGACTTCGGGAACGTTCCGCTTGCGCCGATCCAGAATGAGGATGCTTCTTACAAGCCGCCATCCTTGGGGTCCCGCGAGAGCGCGCTCCTCGAATTCTTTGGGACTAAGGAGTTTGACGTCCCCTTCCTTAGGCGGGACGTCGACTCCCTTCCCCCCGTTCCTCCTGGCAAAGGTGAGATCTCGTATCTTCTTTCTTTTGTTCGGTGTTTGCATGTCCTACCTCAATGTTGAGTGTTACCTGTTGCCTTTGCAGGAGAGCGGGATATCCCCTTGCGCCAGCCCTTCCCCAAGACGCAAGTTGCCGAGGGCCAGACTGTGGGAGATCTGTTGGCTCTCGCGAAGTCTGCGGCCCGCGCTTGCCGGGACGAGCCACCTCCGCCTCTGCCATTTGGTGCCAAGAAGCGGAAACCCAGTGACATTTCGTCTCAGCGGATGAAGAGGCTGAAACCGTCCGCTACTGAGAAGTGTAAGTCTAAGGTTCCTTCGCCCGCCCGACCTCTCCCGCCGGGCCGTTCCTTCGCCGAAATTTTAGCGGCGGTCAGCGAGATGAGGGACGTCCCCAGGAGCAGTGCTGGGGCCCCTGCCGAGAACCCTCTAGCTGTGATCGAGGCGGGTGGCGAGACGGGCGCTGAGATAGTGGCTGCCGAGAGCTCCGCCAAGATCCCGCCCAAGCCTGTGCCGAAGGGGCACATGAACTTTGGCTTAGGCGTGAAGAGCCTTGATGCGGAAGGGAAACCCTAGCTATAATGGGACCCGAAGGCCAACCGAGTATCCCTCTCGACGCTGCTCCCCAGCTGGGCAGAGCGTGACAAGGTCACCGGCGAGGCCTTCGCGCTGGGCTATGGCCTCTATAGTCGGGAGTTCGCGGGCATGTATGACCAACTGCCCACTCGCCTCCTCGCTTTTGACTCCATCCGGGCCCTGATGCGTGGGATCGAGCTTGCACACATGTGTGCTCGCCGAAGCATCACCATCGACCGGAACTTCCTCGATATGTACAAGGCGAGAGAGGAAGTGGTGGCTCGGGCGGCGGCCCTGAAGACTGAGCTAGAGGACGCCCAACGCCTGTTGTCCCTGCGCCCGGCGGAGGAGGTAAGTGAGACCCTTTCTGACATTCGCTCTTGCCTATGAGATCCATACCTTCGTTCTCGTTGTTGATCGTACGCTTTTATGCAGGACTCTCCGCAGGTCATGGTGCTCCGTGCGCAGCTGGCCGGGGTGAAGTGCGAGAACTCTCTGCTGAAGCACCAAGTCAAGCGCCTGGAAACGGCTACAGCTGTGGTCCCACCCCCTCCCCCGCTGGATGAAAGACTGAAGAGCCGGAGTTATTCTGAGTATGATATAGACAAGCTCTTACAGGTCAATACCCAGGCGATGACCAGATTGATGATCAAGACACTGCGAGATGTGGGATGCCTAGACAAGGGTGGCAAGACCCTGACTGCTCCCCAGCTCATTCCCTGGCTCTTCGAGCCTATCTCGAAGCCCCCAGGCGTGCCCGACTCTCCACCCCCGGATGTCCCGAGATCCCCCACGGCTGCCAGCGAGACATCCGGGGAGAGCTCGGGCAAGAGCTCCCATAGTAGCTCAAGCGGGAGCTCGAGTGGAAGCTCGAGCGGGTATAGCGCTCCTCCCTGAGGGGTTTCCTTCTCCTTTCCTAATTTTGTAATGAGCGAGACACTCTGATTTTTTGCAACTTTGTAACTATATTTGCATATATAAATTGTTAGTGTTGTACCCCTCTTTTTTTGTTGATAACGAATGGTGCTCAAGGGATCTTCCGTCGAGGCCCCTGGCCCCCTATAGGATAGTCTCTCTTAGCGACCGATAGGTGAGAATCTGCCGAGAGCTCAAGGCTCAAACACGTCTCTCCCGCGTACTGCCGAGAACCATTTGTTGATAGTGTCATTCATAGACTAAGGGAAGACTGCCCCTCCTTGTCTTGCGCGATCGATCGGATCTCCTTGCCTAGACCCGCCGGGAACTTCGTTTGGCGAGATCCCTCGGCAAGGATCTCCTGGCCGAGACCACTCCTGGCCGAGACCTCTCCTGGCCGGGACATCTCTTGGCCGAGACCCCTTTAGGTCTGTCTTCAGGGTGTCTTTTGCCTAGCCTAGAACATTCGTGTCAAAACATTTCTAAACACTAAACTTATCCCCCACAGGCGAGCCTTCGGACCTGCCGGCTAGATGAGAGCCTGCGCAGCGGGTCTTCCTGGGGCCGAGCCGAGCTCGAAGTAGTGTGAAAGTAACCAAAGATCAAGAACCAAGAACCAAAAAACCAAGGACCAAGAACCAAGCCTCTCCCCCACAGGCGAGCCTTCGGACCTGCCAGCTATATGAGAGCCTGTGCAGTGGGTCTACCTGGGGTCGAGCCGATCTCGGGGTGTCGATGAAGATTTCCAAACACAAGACCTCTCCCCCACAGGCGAGCCTTCGGACCTGCCAGCTAGATGAGAGCCTGCGCAGCGGGTCTACTTGGGGCCGAGCCGAGCTCGGGGTGTCGATGAAGATTTCAAAACACAAGACCTCTCCCCCACAGGCGAGCCTTCGGACCGTCCAGCTAGATGAGAGCCTGCGCAGCGGGTCTACCTGGGGCCGAGCCGAGATCAGGGTGTCGATGAAGATTTCCAAACATAAGACCTCTCCCCCCCACAGGCGAGCCTTTAGACCTGCCAGCTAGATGATAGCCTGCGCAACGGATCTACCTGGGGCCGAGCCGAGCTCGGGGTGTCGATGAAGATTTCCAAACACAAGACTTCTCCCCTACAGGCGAGCCTTCAGACCTTCCAGCTAGATGAGAGCCTACGACGCGGGTCTACCTGGAGCCGAGCCGAGCTCGGGGTGTCGATAAAGATTTCCAAACATAAGACCTCTCCCCCACAGGCGAGCCTTCGACCTGCCAACTAGATGAGAGCCTGCGCAGCGGGTCTACCTGGGGCCGGGCCGAGATCGGGGTGTTGATTAAGATTTCAAAACACAATACGTCTCCCCCGCAAGCGAGCCTTCGGACCTGCCAGCTAGATGAGAGTCTGCGCAGCGGGTCTACCTGGGGCCGAGCCGAGCTCGGGGTATCGATGAAGATTTACAAACATAAGACCTATCCCCCACAGGCGAGCCTTCGGACCTGCAAGCTAGATGAGAGCCTGCGCAGCAGGTCTACCTGGGGCCGAGCCGAGCTCGGGGTGTCGATGAAGATTTGCAAACACAATACCTCTCTCCCACAGGCGAGCCTTCGGACCTGCCAGCTAGATGAGAGCCTGCGCAGCGAGTCTACCTGGGGCCGAGCCGAGCTCGGGGTGTCGATGAAGATTTCAAAACATTAGACCTCTCCCCCACAGGCGAGCCTTCAGACCTGCCAGCTAGATGAGAGCCTGCGCAGCGGGTCTACCTGGGGCCAAGCCGAGCTAGGGGTGTCGATGAAGATTTCCAAACATAAGACCTCTCCCCCACAGGTGAGCCTTCGGACCTGCCAGCTAGATGAGAGCCTGCGCAGCAGGTCTACCTGGGGCCGAGCTGAGCTCGGGGTGTCGATGAAGATTTCTAAACACAAGACCTCTCCCCCCATAGGCGAGCCTTCGGACCTTATAGCTAAATGAGAGCCTGCGCAGCGGGTCTACCTGGGGCCGAGCCGAGCTCGGGGTATCGATGAAGATTTTTAAACACACCTTATTCTTATCCTAACTTTAAAATGAAAAGAGTTGACAGTGAATCAAAATATGGAATATATTATGATAGCATTTGCAAACAAAAATACAATCACCTCCTCCTCCTCATGGGTAGAAGCGCTTTAGATCATCGTCGCTCTAGGTGTGGCTTAAGGCCCTCCCTTCCACATCCTGGAGGTAATAACTTCCCATTCTAAGGACTTCCTTTACTATGTAAGGCCCTTCCCAGTTCGGGTTGAGCTTGCCTACGGGGGCTGACGTTCCCGCCGCATCAACTTTTTTCAACACTAGATCCCATTCGACGAACTGCCTGATCCTGACATGCTTGTCAAAGTATTTTGCCATGCGTCACTTGATCTCTTCTTGCCTGATGGTTGCGACATCCCGCGCTTCTTCCATCATGTCTAGCGAGAGGTGCAGCCCTTCCTCATTTTCCAACCTCCACGTCTCATCTCCTTCCCTTGCCGCTACGACCCGAGGAGACCGAACTTTGAATTCCACTGGCAGGACCGCCTCGCACTCGTGAGAGAGCTTGAAGGGGGTCTCATCGGTGGCCGTGTTCGGATCGTTCTCAAGGCTCATAGAACTGAGGGGAGCTGTTCCACCTAATTTCCCCTCAGGTTCTCCACTTTTTTCTTGAGCAGGTTTACGATAATTTTGTTTGATGCTTCCACCTGACCATTGCTCCGGGGGTGGTGGACAGAGGAAAATCTGAGATCTACCCACAGCTGGGTGCAGAAGCTGATGAACTCTTCACTGGCAAATTGAGGATCGTTGTCTGTTACTATCGCTTGAGGCAGCCCGTGCCTGCATATGATCTCCCCCCAGACAAAGTTCCTCATAACTTGCGAGGTGACTTTGGCTAAGGCCTTGACCTCCAGCCATTTTGAGAAGTAATCGACCATGACCTGTAAAAACCTCCTCTGCCCACTAGCCGGTGGAAAAGGCCTGACCAAGTCCATTCCCAAAATGGCGAAAGGTCATGGTGATGTTATACTCCTTAGTCTTTGAGCGGGCAAAAGCTGGAGGGGGGCGTACAGCTGGTACTTTTTACATCTCCTTGTGAATTCTGTCGCATCCTTCCTCAGGGTTTGCCAGAAGTACCCTTGCCTGACCACCATTGCCTCTAAAGTCCTTCCCCTCGAGTGACTGTCGCACTCACCCGAGTGTATCTCCCCAAGTATCTTCGGGACTTATTCCTCGGTCACGCACCTGGCTAGGAGTCCCGACGAGATCTTACGTTGTAACCCTCATTCCAGCATCAGGTAGTGAGCTGCCTTACACCTGAAACTCCTTGCATCTTTTACTTCTTCCGTCAGTTTGCCGGTTGATAGGAAAGTTACTACTGGGTCCAACCACGAGGGTCGCCGGCCTATCTCCATCAGCTCCCCTTCTTCAATCGCTGGTCGAAATAGTTCGGTTAGGGTCCCTCCTCCCCGAGGTCCGAACCTTGCCAATCGGTCGGCGCCACACTCTCCTCTCGAGGGACGTGCTGGATTGAGAATGATCGGAAGCCTCCGATGATTGCCCTTACCTTGGATAGGTACTTTATGAGGGTAGGTTCCAGATCTTCAAACTCTCCTCGAATCTTCGATGCCACCACCATCGAGTCTGTGAAGACCTCCACATCCTGGATCTCAAGCTCCTTTGCAAAACGAAGACCAGCTATCACGGCTTCGTACTTTGCCTGATTATTGGTCACTGGAAAGTGATAGGCCACCGCCTGTTCTATAGCTACCCCCTGGGGGATTACCAACACCACTCCTCCCCCATGGAATGCTTTCTTGAGACCCCATCAACCATCACCTTCCACGCCCCCTATTGTTGCGTCTCCTCTTCCCCGACTTCAACAACATAGTCTGCTAGGAAGTCCCCACTGCTTGCGCCTTAATAGAAAGCCTTGGGACAAAAGAGATGTTTAACTCGCTCAACTCAATGTACCACTTGGCCAGCCTCCCCGAGTGCTCCACCCTTCAAAGATCTTGCGAAGAGGATGGTCGGTTACCACCCTAATCGTGTGTGCTTGGAAATATGGTCAAAGCTTTCTTGCCGAAACGATCAGAGCATACGCTAGCTTTTCGAGGATGGGGTAACGGAGCTCCGCCTTCCTCAAAATTAAGCTTATATAGTAGATGGGTAGCTGCTTCTTCCCCTCTTCCCTGACTAGAACAGAGCTCACGGCTTCCGCTCCCACCCCGAGATACAGAGCTAGGTCCTCCCCTTCTTTTGGTCTTTGAAGTAGGGGAGCCTGGGAGAGCTGTCTCTTCAGCCCTTGGAAGGCTTCCTCACACTCGACTGTCCACTCGAACCTCTGGTTACCCCTCAACACTTTGAAGAATGATGAACATTTGTCTCCAGACCGAGAAAGGAACCTGCTTAGGCTAGCTAGCTTGCCTGCCAAGCGTTGGACCTCCTTGGCATTGTGAGGTGATTCCAGGTCTAGGATTACCTTTACCTTATCCGAGTTAGGCTCCACCCCTACTGGAGTCAAGAGATGTCCAAGGAACTTCCCACGGCTTGCCCCGAAGACACACTTCAAGGGATTCAACCTCATCTTGAACCTTCGGAGGGTGGAAAAGGTCTCTTTGAGGTCCCGCAAGTGTGAGCTCACACTTTTGCTTTTACCATTAGGTCATCGACATAGACTTCCAAGTTTCTCCCTCTCTGCCCCTAGAAGACTCGATCAATCATGCACTGGTATGTGGCTCCTGCATTTTTCAGCCCAAAGGGAATCATCCTATAGCTGAAGCACCCTTCCCTAGTGATGAAGGAGATGTCTTTGACTTCGGGGGGTGCATGCGAATCTGGTGATAAACCTGAAAAAACATCAAGAAAACTCATAACAGAAAAACCGACGGCTGAGTCAACCAGCGCGTCGATTCGAGGCAGAGGGTAGCAATCCTTGGGGCATGATTTATTCAATAAAGAGAAGTCAATACACATACGCCACTTCCCTCCCTCTTTCTTAACCATTACAACGTTGGAGATCCAGCCTGGGTACTGGACCTCCGAGATGAAGCCTGCCTCTAAGAGCTTTCTGACCTCCTCGCGGATGGGCTCCTCTAGTTTGGTGGAGATGGTCCTCATCTTTTGGCGTATGGGGCGAGTCCGAGGGTTCAGGTTCAGGCGATGACAAGCCACATCCGCATCAATGCCCGGCATGTCCGCCGCGCTCCAGGTGAAGATGTCTACATTGTCCTAGATGCAAGCTCTCATCTGCTCTTGGTCCTCGAGACTTAGGGCCCTCCTGATCCGCACCCTCTACACCTGCCCTGCTCTGGTGGAGACCTCCATCTCCACCACTTCTTCGGCCGGCTCCAACCGCGATTGCTCCCAGCCATCCCTTGCTTCTTCCTCAAACTCCAACTCCTCCCCTCCTTCAGCCTCCATTGCCTCCTCTAGCTTCTCCTCCCGGAGCTGATGAATCTCCGCACCCCTCAGGTCCTCCTGCTCAACTCTCGCCACTTGTCCCTCCTCTTCATCCATCACTTCCTCCAGACCCTCGTGCTCGATTCCAGCGGCTAGCTTCTCCTCTACCTCCATCGCCTCCTCCAGGCTCTCCTCCTGTTGAGGCTCGACCTCCTCTTTCTCTGCTAGCTCCCTCTCAAGCTCTTCTGCCTCTGCCATCTAAGACACAGTGTTAACTGTCGTCACATAGCATTGTATTGCCACCTTTGGATCCCCCCTGATCCTGACCTGCACCCCTCCGTAATTGAACTTGAGACACTGATAAAATGAGGAGGGGACGCAGCGAAAGGCACTGATGAGGGGACATCCAAAGATGGAGTTGTAACTACTTGGGGCATCCACTATCACGAACCTACAGTTCCGTGACACACCCCCCAGCTTTACATGTAGTCCTACTCCTCCCTTTACTTCTTTCCTCTCTCCAGAAAACCCGAACAATGGTCCATCTGAGGCTAGGACCCTATTCCCCTCAACCTTCATCTCATCGAAGGCTCTCTTGAAGATGACATTCATCGAGCTCCCATTGTCCACCAGTATCCTGGAGACCGTAAAGTTTTCCACCGCTGTCTAAATCACCAGAGCATCACAGAAAGGGTCCTCATAGTCCGGCATATCCGCGGATGAAAAGATGATTTTTTCTTCCGGAAGGGGAGCTAAGGAGGTTGAGGCAACCCCTCTGCGGAACATGGTCTGCAAGCTTCCCTTGCGGGTTGCCTCAATCCCTACCCCTTCGTGAATCACTCTGATCCCTCCTTGGGTCCCCACATCTACCCGGTCCTCGCATCTATCTTCCTCCCCTCCCTGTTGTACTTCCACGATCCTTACTGGCGGATCTTGTCTCCCCATTCCTTTGGCTTCCCGCATCTCCAAGAACTCCAAGCAGGTTGCCGTCGCGTGACCCTCCTCCTGGTGGTGGTCGTAGAAGGGCAACGCCACCCTGCCTCCTCTTCCTTCTCCTCCTCTTTTTCCAGCCCGTCGAACTCCTCTTCTTCCTCATCTTCCTCTACAAATCTCCATCACATCCTACGGCGGCGGGACATGGTCTCTTGGTCCCTGCCTCCATGCCTTCGGATCGAACCTCCTTGGATCCCGAAGGTTATCCCTTCCCTACAGACCACCTCCTTGACCCTGGGGGCGACCCTCCTGAGGCCTCCAACCCAACCGATTGTGTGGATCCCGAGCCCCCCAATTTTCATTCTGCCCCTGCCTCCGGGGTTCTTCTCTTCGCCTTTCCTCCCTTGGCTCCCTCTGCTCCCTCTGCTCCCTCTAGTTCCCTGAAGCTGGTTCCTTCACATCGTCCTCCGCCAACCGGGCCAACTTCCTAGCGAAAGCCAGGTTGGCTCTTTCAAAATCGATCTCCTTTGCCGCCCTCTCCATTAGCTCTTCGAACGAGAGAGGGGGGACTCTCTTCAGCTCCATGCTAAAGAAACCTGGTCTC
Organism: Platanthera zijinensis; assembly: GCA_039513925.1. Lineage (NCBI taxonomy): Eukaryota > Viridiplantae > Streptophyta > Magnoliopsida > Asparagales > Orchidaceae > Platanthera > Platanthera zijinensis. Next base: position 45,156,935 of record CM077097.1, read on the forward strand.
AGCCTTAGGGTAAAAGCGAGCATCAGTGCATACCCCGAGACTTCCTGGACTAGGAGGATCTCTTCCAGAAACCGGTCAATGTAATGACCAAGCGTCTCGTCCTGCTTCTGCCTTACCGCAAACAGGAACTCCGCCTCCTTCTTCCGCTTCTTCGATGTTGAGAACCTCAACAGAAACCCCCTGCGCAGATCTTCAAAGCTGTATATGGAACTCGTTGGCAACTGGTGGAACCAGTCCCGGGCCTATTCCTTCAACGTGATGGCAAACAACCGACACTTGAAGGCATCCGTCATCTGCCGGATCGAGACTACGTCCTCGAACCACTGAACGTGATGCACCGGATCATCCTTCCCTGAGTAGTAAGACATATCGGGCTCGCGGAACCCTTCCGGCACCGGAGCCGAGATGATAAGTTCGCAGAAGGGGCTCTCGCCTCCCGCTTGGCGAGAGGGCACGTCTTGCGGCCTCGGCTAGCATGCCCGATCCGCGGTACCGTGCCCAGGGAAGATATCTCGCACCGCTGCCTCCCTCTAGCCAACTTTTGTCGGAACCTCCTTTCTGTGGCACTGGCCTGGGAAGAGTTCCCGCATGACCACGTCTCTCTCGCCAACTTCCATCGAGACCTCCTTTCCTGGGCGCTGCCCAGGGGCGTTCTCGCTAAGAAGCGGGACTGCCTCCACCGGAACCTGAGGCGTCTCCCACTCACTCCTTGCCGAGAAGGCCAGGCTTATGGTCTGTAGGACCTCTCGCCTAAAGTCTTCCAACATCTTCCTTGTCGCTTCCTCCCCTGGGGTGGGGATACCCCCCTGAGTCAGACGCTTCACCATCACCCCTAGTCATGGGACCAAACTTGCGGCTTTCTTGTACCGGCTGCCTTCCACGCTCACCGCACCAGAACTATTGTAGCCAAAATTGATCTCAATGAATGTTCAAAATAGGGGTGCAGCCAACACCTACTTCTCTTGAGCCGTGCCCCTTGATTGGTAGCTAACGACCTAGGACAAACCCAAAGCCTCAGTAGGGAGGTCCCACCTCACACCCAGAAGATCTCTGAGAGCTTCCCCTCCAAAGCCAAAAGCTGGGTCGGGAGCTCCTCAGAAAGCACTAGAGATTTATAGAAAAAATGAGAGTCTGCTTTCTAAGGAGCCCTTATTGGTGTATTTATAACCTTTTGCTGACCTGAAGTTACTAAAATACCCCTGGCTGGTCTGCCAATAGCCAAATCCCGCTGTTTGTAAAGTACTAAATGCAGCCCCTGGGGGGTGTATGGGTAATTTTACCCGAGGGAAATTAAGTAATCTTACCCTGAACTCTGGCCCCCACTCGGCGAGAACTCCATGCCGGTAACCCTCTCGCCTTCATTTGGCGGGAGTTAAAAAAGAGTGTCAAAAGTCTTCAAGCTGAGCCAGCCCCCGCCTTCTCGCCAGTTTAATCCTTCTCACCGACTCTACCGAGAGCGGGTCCTGGCTGACCGATGGTGAACGCTCTCGTGCCTCTCTAGGAGGGAGCTCCTCTAGCCTTGACGTTGTCGCTGCTTTACGCGACGTTGAGTGAGTGGAGCTCACCCAACGCCCTTGCTGCTGACCGTGACGTTGAGTGAGTGGAGCTAAGTCGGCCGAAAGCTTCCTCTCTTGCTCCACTTCTTCATGGTGACCAAGCCCCTTGTCAGCGGTGGGAGAAATGGGACCTCCATTTCCGACTTGGTGTATGACTCGAGCTCCGGCCGGTGCCGGGAGAGAAGCTCCCAGCCGACTTAGCTTCGGACGGCCGAACTTGCCCCCATGAGGCCGATCCCAGCTCCAAATGTCCAAACTCAACCCTACATGGCCGATCCATGCTCCAAATGGTCGGATCTGACCATAGGCGGCGGCGACGGGTGATGTGGAGGCCGAACCTTGCTCTTTGCTTGGCCGACGACGAGAGAGAGGAGGAGGTCGAGCCTTGCTCTTTGCTTGGCCGGTGACGGGAGAGAGCAGGAGGTCAAGCCTTTTCCCTTTGCTGCGTGTGAGAGGAAGACCGAGAGGAAGAGAGGGGTGGAGATTGTGTGTTGCTCCTGGACGAAAGGAAGAGACAGTGGTGCTGTTCCAGGCCGAGAGGAAGAGACGGACGGGTTGCTCCAGGCCGAAAGAAAGAGAGGTAGTTCGGGCTGCTCCATGCCGAGAGAAAGAGATGGAGGTCGGGCTTGTGCCGCTCTAGGCCGATAGAAAGAGAGGGAGGTCGGTCTTGTGCTGCTCCAGGTGGCCGACGGGAGAAAGAGAGGGATATCAGGCTGCTCCAGGGCAAGAGAAAGAGAGGGAGGTCAGGCTGCTCCAGGGGCGTTCTTGCCAAGAAGCGAGACTGCCTCCACCGGAACCTGAGGCATCTCCCACTCACTCCTTACCGAGAAGGCCAGGTTGATGGTCTGTAGGACCTCTCGCCTAAAGTCTTCCAACATCTTCCTTGTCGCTTCCTCCCCCGGGGTGGGGATACCCCCTGAGCCAGACGCTTCACCATCACCCCCAGTCATGGGACCAAACTCGAGGCTTTCTTATACTGGCTTCCTTCCACGCTCACCGCACCTGAACTATTGTAGCCAAAATTGACCTCAACGAATGTTCAAAATAGAGGTGCAGCCAACACCTACTTCTCTCGAGCCCTGCCCCTCGACTGGTAGCTAACGACCTAGGACTGACCCAAAGCCTCAACAAGGAGGTCCCACCTCACACCCGGAAGATCTCTGAGAGCTTCCTCTCCAAAGCCAAAAGCTGGGTCGGGAGCTCCTGAGAAAGCACTAGAGATTTATATAAAAATGAGAGTCTGCTTTCTAAGGAGCCCTTATGGGTCTATTTATAATATTTTGCTGACCTGAATTTACTGAAATACCCCTGGCTGGTCTGCCAATAGCCAAATCCCGCTATTTTTAAAGTACTAAATGCAGCCCCTGGGGGGTGTATGGGTAATTTTACCCGAGGGCAATTAAGTAATCTTACCCTGAACCCTGGCCCCCACTCGGCGAGAAATCCATGCCGGGAAACCTCTCGCCTTCATTTGGCGGGAGCTAAAAGGAGTGTCGAAAGTCTTCAAGCTGAGCCAGCCCCCGCCTTCTCGCCAGTTTAATCCTTCTCGCCGACTCTGCCGAGAGCGGGTCCTGGCTGACCGATGGTGAACGCTCTCGCGCCTCTCCAGGAGAAAGCTCCTCAAGCCTTGATGTTGTCGCTGCTGGACGCGACGTTGAGTGAGTGGAGCTCACCCAATGCCCTTGCTGCTGACCACGGCGTTGAGTGAGTGGAGCTCACTCAGCGCCCTTGCTGCTAACTATGGCGCTGAGTAAGTGGAGCTCACTCAGCGCCCTTGCTGCTGACCATGGCACTGAGTGAGTGGAGCTCACTAAGCTCCATTGCTGCCGACCATGGCACTGAGTGAGTGGAGCTCACTCAGCGCGGCGCCTTCTTGCCCTCTTCTGGTCATGGGCGGGATCTCGCCTGCTCCTACGCGGCAGCTCCTCCGGCACGAGAGCTCTCTTGGTCCTCAGGCCCAAGCTAGCGCGAGACTGATCCAAACCCGACCGTTGATGCCTACGGGTCCTACCCAACGAATATGGGTTGTACAAAACCGTCTTATACCACGGAGCGGTCAAGTGCACACACAGACAATGAGAGAGAGATATTATGTACACGATGTTTTTTATGTGAAAAACCCCCTTAACGTGGTAAAAAACCACGCGACCGGGTCTGTGCTGGTCGAACTCCACTATTTTCTTGCGGTTACAACTTTCACGAATATTTGAGGGTGACAGGACGCTCCTCGTTACACTTTGAAGGTGAGAGAGAGAGAGTGGAGGACTCGTGGTGGGCTACATGCTGCTCCACGCGAGACTGTTTTCTGGGAAATTGTGGAAGAACAGGATGATTGATGCTGTATGGATCTCCTTTTAGTTGTATGTCGCAGACTTGAGCGGATTTTGGTGGCGAGGCGATGGATTGGAGGCGGCTTGAAAGTAGCTTTAATGTGGCTTGAATGTGGCATGAAGGTGGCTTGTAGGAGGAATCCGACAGAGCTCTGGCCTAAGTAAGAAGAAAGTTGTAGAGCCAAAAAAAGATGAGAAATGGGGAGGCCTGAGGCTCCTTTAACAGCGTCCATAAGATGGTAACGGTTGTTATATGGCTATCCGCACACCGTAACCACTAACAGAATTATTTTTAGTATAGTTAGGGGTGTGTATTTTAATCATTAAATTCGTTGTTCATGGACCGATTTTTTAATAAAAAATATTCCCCCACTGACCATGATGGTTAGTGGGTGGTTACGCATAAGATGAATGTCGATGATCATACAGGAGTGATCAAATGATGGGGAAGGGATGTCATGCAGTCGGGGAGACATCTAGTTATGGCAGAAGAGCTCGCAACCGCAGGAGGCAGCCGCGAGAGGCAGGTCGTCCTGGTGTAACTTGCCTCCCGAGTGGCGCCTCGCAACCACTAAAGACGATCGCAAGAGGCCGGGAGGCCGGACGTGGCGGGGCGCCTCGCAGACGCAGGAGGTGGCCGCGAGAGGTGGGGAGGCAAGCCATCAAAGCTACGCCTCGCGACCAGCCTCCCTAGTGGTGCCTCTCAATTGTGGGAGGTGGTTGCAAGAGACGAGGCAGCGGGGCACGGCCGGCCTCCCGAGCGGCACCTCGCAGCTACGGGAAGCGGTTGGGAGAGGCAGGGCGGAAGCGCATGGGCCTCCCGGGCGACACCTCATGGCAGAGGGAGGCGACCGCAAGAGGCGGGGTGGCCGGGCCCGGGCCGCCCGGTGTGTAACACCCCTATCCATCACATAGTATATAGCAGTAGGTCCGGCTGGGGCCTGATGCCATATACAACGGACAGACCGGTGGATTACTCAATGAAACCATTCAACCAACACACACATCCTACACAGAGCACCTTGCGGCAGTAAATTATTAAGTTGCAAGAGAAAGAACCCAGCACAAGCACGAATGTCCACTAACAAAACCCCGCAGGAATGAACTACAAAATACACAAAAGCACTGGCCTTAAGGCCTTACAATAGTTCACCAAATTTAAACAGTGTCTTACAAACTTCGGCTCGCAGGCCGGCCACACATGATTTAAACAGGAAAACAAATAAGGCCTTCGATGGCCGGCTCAGCAACTTGGGCTTTGGCACGTTATTTTTCGCTCGGCTCCGCAGTACCTGCAAGCACAATTCACCGCAACAGTGGTAAACAAGAATAACGGTCAGCTAAAGCTGACCAAATTATAACGATTCTGCCCCCAAACTCGAGGTGGCAAAGCTTATTCCCTGCACTTGTTAGCATAGCAAGTAATATAGTGAATAGGCACAATACCATAGGTGCAGGCTCACATGGCCATACACCCCGTGCTCTCAGGGCACTAACTCGGTGAACCCGGTCAAAACCACGGTCTCACCGCCATCCCTTGTGTAGGATCTTGTGGCGCCCTTAGAGGGGGGGGGGGTGAATATGGGCTCTTTAAAATTTTAACAAACTTTTTCTAAAATGTTAAATTAGAAGTAAAGTTTGAGACACACCAATGAAATGAAAATCAAGATTATATTTCTCCAAAATATATATATGTAAAATGATTCCAATAAAGCTTGAAATCAAGGCTTACAATGATAATAGTTTTTTAGCTTTTTCACCGGTCCTTCTCCCAAGGACCGGTAGGCTATAGTCAATATCTCCCTAGATATGGCTACTAGACTCCCCCTAAATCAAACCTATGATCTAGACGCTGCACACAAGGCGGTGATTTACTCTTAAGCCTCACAAGGACCTAGACACCACTCACAAGCGGTGATTTGCCCCTAAGCCACACACGGGCTTAGACACCACACACAAGGTGGTGATTTTCCCTTCCCAATTACAAAGATAAAAAGTGAATATGAAGTACAATAGTAAAACTTAAAAACTCCCTCAAAATCACGAGCTCTGAAGATGATGATGGAACGATGAGAAGATCTCCAATCTTGAACGCACGGTCGTATCTCCTTCGCTCTTGAGAGTTCAACGGACCAAGGGAGTTCTTCTGGAAATGGAGATGAAGGCTCTGAAAATTCTCTAGGAAAACTAAAGCTCTGCACGATCAATCAATTCCCTGAAATTTTTGGCCGTATATATCCCTTTATGCTATCGCCGGCGATAGAGTTAACGCCCCGCGATAGTGATAACTCTCCATTGCTTGACACGTGGCACACGTCGCACGGACTTTCAGATCTGAGTGGAGAACGTGACGATCGTGGGATATCGCTCGGCGATATCGGTATCGCGCCGCGATATCGCTCAACCGTGACTTCGTGTGTGGCATCATGTGGATCAAGGCTGACATCAGAAGTAACTGTCCATGTTATCGCCCACGGTAGCATTATCGCCAGCGATAGTGTGATTTTCCATTTCTTCAATGCTATGCTCAGCCATTCCTTAGTACTTAAAAAACCTGTTATCCCTGCACATTTAAAACACATACCAAGATCAAATACATCCGGGATTTGTTATTCTCAAACTAAGAAGTGCGGAACGCATGCTCCAACAATCTCCCCCTTTTGATAATAACAAATCCACTAAGAAAGAAATTGCATGAGATCAGGAGAATATGAAACAATTTAGATAATCATTATGAACCAAAGTGCATAAATAGTTATAATTAACTCCCCCTATAATAAAGACTATTTTCTCCCCCTATTTAAAAGAAATAATTACTCCCTCTAAATGTACTAATCAATTTATTTCGTACTTAATCTCCCCCTTTTGTTATTAGCAAAAGATGGTGGGATATAAATAAAATGAGTGGCAAATGCGGAAGTTGAAAGAAGTGAGAGAGTAATAAATTAGTCATAGAATTTGGAAATATGAGGAGTAGAATAACGACATTAATAACCATGGAATAGTATTACGATAAAATTTGGAATTTTATCAGAAAAAAATGTTTGTTGTGGAGGAAATTAATTGAAGAGTTGAATTTAAACATTGAAAATTTGTCAGGCCAAGATATCAAAAACATTAGAAACGATGAAATAGAAGAAAAAAACTATTTTCGGTCCAATTCTCATGAGAAGAGATTTTATAAATGATAATGACGTGTACATGTGAAGAGTGATTTAGTTACAGATTCCTTAAGAAATATGTTACATGAAGGTTTGCAATATTATAATACAAGAAACTAACATATAACTTCATGGCATAATGATTTTGAAAAAAAATGGCCAAGTTTGTTTGCACAAGACACTTTACAATCCTTTTCAAGGTGCACAACCTCACAATGCTCATTAAGACTTATCAGGAGGGTGAGTAGAGCTTGATTGGAAGATCCTAGTCATTTTTATTTGTTTTGTTTTTTTTTCATTATTTTTTTTTGTTTTTTTTTCTTAGAAACTGTGACTTAGGATTCCGAATTCACTTGTATTGCAAACTTGATAATAAATATTTTGTTTTTAAAATGGCCATCAGTTTTGAAAATCAATTTGAAATAAGTATACATGAAAGGTTCAGTGATGTATTCGAAACTGTGAAAGAAAGCAATATCATGTAATAAGAAGCTTAAGTAAGTGTAACTATCAGCTCGTGTCAGTGGAAGCACATTATCAATCATAAAATGTTACTCATACATAGAGGCATGTGGAAACAATTTTATTCAAGTTCTAGTCATCAAAGGTATAGAAAGATATCGAGAGCAAGACAAATTAAAAAATGTTTAAAGAACTTATAAATTAATTATCACACATGTAATAAGTATTGTATCCTGATAATCATGCAAAAATTTATAGTAACACTAGAAGCAAGGTTGGTGAAAAGATGTCAGAATATTAGGGAAATGAGGCTTAAAAAATGCACTATCGCCAGCGGTAGTGATACCGCGGGGCGATAGAGATTTTTATATAAAAGGCAAAAACAATGAGTAGGCTGACACATATCCTCCTTTTACCGACCCTGGACTGTTTGTCATCGTCTTCTCCAGCGGAAACCCTCAAGAACTCCAAAAAGTAAGGTTAGATCCCTCTTGAATGTTGTGCTTTTCTTTTAAAAAATTTTAGATCTGGTCTCTAGATGATGAATGAAGATAGATCTAGAAAAAAATTTGATTTTTGGCATACATTTTGTTATGAAATAATTTTGAAGAAAATATTTCATTTTGTTGCAAAATCCTTACCAAAGATGAGGTATATGTTGTATATCTGTGAGATTGATTTATTTTTAGTAACTTTACTGATTTTCCTTGAGGAGATCTACACGAAATTTTAAAAAAAAATTGCGATATCGCCCGGCGATAGTACTGTCGCCGGCGATAGGGAAGAATTCTGGTAAAATTAATTTTTGTGTTAACATGATGTTGTTATAATTTTTTCAGGAGATGGCTTCATCATCCCGTGCACGAAAAAGCACCTGCCGCAACCCACATGCATCATATCAAACATACCCGGGAATTGAGAATGCGTCGGTTGGTGTTGCGAAACTTTTGGATGAAACATTGCCTCCGCATATCTATAAACTTCTTGTTGAGTCAGGTATAATGTCTCTCATTATACCCAACCTTTTTAGCTCCATTTTTGTAAGGGATTTTTATAACAGTTTGGAAGACCCTAAATATACGGGGTTGAATGGAGGAGTAAGGTCTCGAATCCAAGGAGTTGAAATAGATATTACTCATGCTGATCTAAGACGAGAATATAATCTTGCCACTTGTGAGGAAAATTTTATGGATATAGTGGAGAATTACCGAAAGGATCGTGATTGGAGTATATTGAATCAAGTCCTACACGGAAGGGAAAATAGGAATTTGATTCAAGCCGTCTCATCACTCTCTCGTGATGCATTCGTGATTCAAGATATATTAAGAAACACGGTTATATTGAAGGCCGGGGACACAAGGAAGATCACGGCTCAATTGAGCTTAGTGACTTACTATGTATTAGAGAGAGTTAAGTTTGATGTGGCGGATTTTGTGTTATCCATCATACGATATACTTATAAAATGAAGCATCCCCTTAGGAGGAAACTGAATACACTTCCTTTAGGAAGTGTTATTCAAAAGGTCGTATATCAGAAATATGATTGGATAGATCAAGAGTTCTATATTGATGATTGTATCCCGGCGATACATACGGTAGAACCAGCTAGAGGTCCATCTCCAAGGACTACCTCGTCATCAAGACAACTATTCCAAAGAGTAGGGTCTTTGCGTGAATCTATTGATGATCTAAGAGAGACAGTGGAGGAGATGAAAGAGGAACAAAAGCGTAGCCATTTCGGTTTTCGAAAATTCATGAAGTTTCTGGTAAAGGGGCTGAAACTGAAGCCAACTCCGGAATAAGAATGAGAATGGGGGAGTCCAGTCGAGGATCCTCCACGACATTCGATAAGGCGGACGCAAAGGCCTAGAGAACCAACTCCGACTTCTAGTGAGGATGTTAATGTGTCTACTGAAGAGAACATGGATGAATGACTTTGTAATTTTAGTGATGTAATATTTTGATGTTGACTAAATCTGGGATATCGCCGGCGTTAGTACTGTCGCCTGGCGATAGTGAAGACTCTTTTAATTTGTGTGTTTGATGTTTGTATTGCCTTTTTCAGTGTTATCCTATGTGTTGTGCAATTTTTTGTTATGTTTTGTTGGTTATTAAACAAAAATTTTGATTTTTTTTAATTAACGAAATGATATTTATATACGATTTCTAATCTTAGGCCTATTTTACAAGACTAAAATCTCGGTATTAAAACAATTTTGACTTATAATTCTAAGATTCCAAGTTCTAATCTTAACCTTAAAAAGCGTGAATCATTAAGCGGTTTTGTGAAAATATCTGCTATTTGAGAATCTGTTCCAATAAAATGTACTTTAATATGTCCTTTCTTTAGGTGATCTCTAATAAAATGATGACGAACATCTATATGTTTGGATCTAGAATGTAACACAGGATTGTTCGTTAAATCGATAGCACTTTTGCTATCACATTTTAATTCAACATTATTTTGGTGTATGCCAAAATCTTCTAGTGTTTGTGTCATCCAAAGTGCTTGAGCACAACAACTACCAAGTGCAATATATTCGGCCTTAGTAGTGGAGAGGGCAACAGAATTCTGTTTCCTACTCGACCAAGAAATAAGTGTTGGGCCGATGAAATGACAAGTGCCACTTGTGCTCTTTCGATCTAATGAACACCCCGCATAATCAGAATCAGAATATCCATGTAAGATAAAAGATTCATTATAAGGATACCATAAGCCTAGTGTAGATGTTCCTATAAGATATCTAAAAATACGTTGCACCGCTTTTAAATGTGATTCTTTTGGATTAGCTTGAAACCTAGCACATAAATAAACGGCGAACATAATATCAGGCCTAGAAGAAGTTAAATATAATAAAGATCCAATCATACTTCTATAAAGGGTTTGGTCAATTGAAATACCACTTTCATCTTTTCCCAATTTCAATGAAGCACTCATAGGAGTATTGGCATGTTTAAGGTTTTCAAATCCAAATCTTCTTAACATATCATGAATGTATTTAGATTGATTAATAAAAATGCCATCATTTCTTTGTGTAATTTGAAATCCTAAGAAAAAAGAAAGTTCTCCTACCATGCTCATTTCAAATTCATTTTTCATAATTTGAACTATTTCATTACATAACTCTTCATTAGTGGCTCCAAAAATAATATCATCAACATAAATTTGCAAAATAACTAAATCATGATCAATTTGCTTAATGAAGAGTGTAGAATTGACACTTCCTATTTTATAATCATGCTTTAGTAAGTATTGAGTTAAACGATCATACCAAGCATGAGGTGCTTGTTTTAATCCATAAAGTGCTTTATCTAATTTATAAACATAATTTGGATATTTTTCATTTATAAAGCCAGGGGGTTGTTCTACATAAACATCTTCTTTTATATACCCGTTTAAAAATGCAGTTTTGACATCCATTTGATATAATTTAAATCTTTTAAAGCAAGCAAATGCAAGAAATATCCTAACCGCTCCTAATCTAGCAACGGGTGCAAAAGTTTCATCATAGTCTACCCCTTCAATTTGTGCATAACCTTTTGCAACTAATCTGGCTTTATTTCTAACAATTCTAGAGTCACTATCCAATTTATTTTTAAAAATCCACTTTACTCCAACTACAGGATGATTTTTGGGTTGTTCTACAAGATTCCAAACCTTATTACATTCAAATTGATTAAGTTCTTCATTCATAGCTAAAAACCAAAATTCATCATTTAAAGTGGTGGAAACATCTTTTGGTTCTATTTCAGATACAAAGCATAAGTTTGAAAACAAAACATGTAAATAAGAACGTGTACTGACCCCTTTTTGTGGATCTCCAATAATAAGCTCCTTCGGATGATCCTTTGAAAATATCAATTCACTTGGAGGCATATATTCTTCTCTTTCTTCTCCTTTTTCTTCTTCTTTTTCTTCTTTTTCTTCTTCTTCATGCCCTCCATGTTCTTCATCATCATTTTCCATTAAAGGAAGGGGTTTATCTTCTTTTCCTGTAGTTTTCTTATCTACACATGGAACAAACTCATCAAATCTAACATGAATAAATTCTTCAACTATTTTTGTTCGTTTATTAAAAACTCTATAAGCTTTACTGGTTGAAGAATACCCAATAAAAATTCCATCATCTCACTTTTCATCAAATTTTCCTAAGGAATCTTTAGAATTTAAAATAAAACATTTACAACCGAAAACTTTAAAATAAGAAACATTTGGTTTTTGATTAAAAATTAATACATACGGAGTTAATTTTAAAATAGGGCGAAGCATTATTCTATTAATTACATAACATGCAATACTTACCGCTTCAGCCCAAAAAGATTTTGGTAGTGTAAATTCAGATAACATTGTACGGGCTAGCTCTTGAAGAGTCCTATTTTTCCTCTCCACTACACCATTTTGCTGTGGTGTGCGTGGAGTGGAAAATTCATGTTTAATTCCTAACTCTGTACAAAAAGAAATAAATTTTTCATTTTCAAATTCCCCTCCATGATCCGAACGTATGCGTGTAATTTTTAACTCAAATTCATTTTGAATACGCAAACATAATTTAGAAAATTCGGAATATGCATCAGATTTAGAGGTTAGAAATAAAGTCCAACAAAAACGTGAATAATCATCAACCAATACAAATGTATATTTTCTACCACCTAAGCTAGAAACATTAATTGGCCCAAATAGATCCATATGAATTAATTGGAGTGGCCTAGTTGTAGAAATAATATTTTTACTCTTGAAAGATGATCTTGAAAATTTTCCTTTTTGACAAGGCTCACATAAAGAAGATAAATTTCCATTTAGCAATGGTAAACCTTTGATTACTTTATCTTTTGAAAGTTTTTTAATTAACTTGGCACTAGTATGTCCAAGTCGCCTATGCCATAATTCTAACTCATCATTTTTTGACAAAAAACATTTTAAGGTAGAATTTGAAAAATCATAAAATTTAATCATATATACATTATGACATCTGGGTGCGGTAAAAATAATTTCATTTATTTTGGAATCAATAATTTTGCATAAGTTTGTGGAAGATTCAAACAAAACATTTAAACCCTTATCACATAATTGGCTAATAGAAATCAAATTATGTTTTAAACCTTCTACGAATAAAACATTTGAAATTGAAAAACTTTTGTTACCCACAACACCGATGCCGATGATTTTTCCTTCTCCATTATCTCCAAATGTTACAACTCCTCCTTTCTTCATCTCCAGGTTAAGGAACTTTCTTTATTGCTTGTCATGTGCTTTGAACAACCCGAGTCCAAGTACCACACGTCTTCTTTGTCCTTCTCCTGCCAACACACCTAGAAAGAGGATGTGAGTAAAGATCTGGCTACCCAAGTGGTTCCACCCATAGTGTAGGTAGAAGCCTTAGGCATCCAGATTTGCTTAATTTTACTTTTTCCTTTCCTCCAGCACGAGTCCGTGGTGTGACCAAATCTATTGCATTTGGCACATGTAATGTAACGAGAAGAATATAACTTCTCTGGACTTTTACTGTAAGAATACGTAGCATCATTTAATTTATTATTATCAGAATTTTTAAAATTCGCTTTTCTGTACTTTTCGCTATCGCCGGCGGTAGTGGTTATCGCCGAGCGATAGTTTCCAGTCGTGTATCCGAGTCCAAATCTTCCAGATCCGTGACATTGGTAACCTAAGATCATATCCAGTGATCTTTGGCCCAATCCAAACTTTTTCATGGCTAGTGTTAAGTCATGAATCTGGTTCCTCATTTCAGTATTTTCGGATACTAGATTTACACATCTGTGTTCAAAAGCTTTCTTTCTTTCATGGACTTTGGAAATAGAAGATTTCAGATCTCTCTCTTAAATCTCATTCTTTTTAGTGAAAATTTTTATTTTAGAATGAGCTTTTGAGAGAGACTCTTTAAGTTCTTTTATTCTTCCCAACAAGTGATCACACTCTTGGCAAGACACTTTTTCTTTTCCAAAAGTCTTAATTTCATTTAACAACTTTTTAATTTTCAGTTTTAAGAAACTCATTATCTTTTAAACTTTTTTCAAAATATTTGCAAGTCTTTAAAAATTCAGAAAATAATTCATCATAAGTTGGAGGAGTTACCTCAGTGTCGCTTTGGACACTGCACTCGTCATCAGATATGACGCTTTTTCCCATTAGGCACATATTGACCTCCTCCTCCTCGCTTGGGCTTGAACTGCTTGCATCCTCAGAAGTATTATCATCCCATGTTTCAGCTTTCAGGACCTTCTTCTTCCCTTTATGCTTCTTTTCTTTAAGTTCTTTCATGTACTTTGGACACTTGCTTCGAATGTGTCCTAACTTTCTGCAGTGATAGCACTCCGGTGGGGGTCTCTCTTCCTCCTCATCATCATCCTTTTGTTTTTTCTTTCTAAACGTCTCCTTCTTAAAATATTTTTTAAAAGTATTTCTTCTCTCCAGATTTCTCATAAATTTTTTAAATTTTTTAACAAAAAGACTTTCCTTATCTTCTTCTTCATCCTTAGAATTACTATCTTCCTCTTTCTTAGATCTTAGAGCCAACCCCTTCTTCTTTGGCTCCATATACTCTTGTTGTTGAATTTTTAATTCAACTTCATGAGTTCTTAAGTTCCCAATCAGGCTTTCAATATTAAGAGACTTAAGATCATGAGATTCAGAAATAGCCGTCACTTTGGGATTAAATTTAGGGGGAAGAGATCTAAGAAGTTTTCTCACCAAATCACCATTCGAGAAATTTTTACCAAGCACTTTTGAGTCATTTACTATCTTGGTGAATCTTGTGTACATTGAATCTATGTCCTCATCCACTTCCATCCTAAACTTTTCAAATTCCGACTCTAGTTGAAACAGCTTCGAGTCCTTCACCTACGAGGTACCTTCATGAGTAACTTCAAGTAAATTCCAAATTTCATAAGCATTATTGCAAGCACAAGTTCTATTAAATTCAGTCCTATCTAATGCACAAAATAATGCATTCATGGTTTTAGCATTATTTTTGCACCATAGCTTATCCTGATCATCCCATTTATCTTTTGGTTTTTCCATTTCTACATCTCCTATTGTATAAGTGGGATGAGCATAATTAGTCTCTACCATATTCCAAACTTCACTATCAAGAGAAATAAGAAAACATTTCATCCTAGTTTTCCAGTAATTATAATCAGATCCAGTGAATAACGGAGGTCTACTAATTCCTTGCCCCTCAGAGAAAGCATGGTCATGCTGCGCCATACTTCCTCGTGGTGAAACCGTATTAGGAATAACCTGCCTCTGATACCACTTGTAGGATCTTGTGGCGCCCTTAGAGGGGGGGTGAATAAGGGCTCTTTAACATTTTAACAAGCATTTTCTAAAATGCTAAATTAGAAGTAAAGTTTGAGACACACCAATGAAATGAAAATCAAGATTTTATTTCTCCAAAATATATATATGTAAAATGATTCCAATAAAGCTTGAAATCAAGGCTTACAATGATAATAGTTTTTAGCTTTTTCACCGGTCCTTCTCCCAAGGACTGGTAGGCTATAGTCAATATCTCCCTAGATATGGCTACTAGCCTCCCCCTAAATCAAACCTATGATCTAGACGCTGCACCCAAGGCGGCGATTTACTCCTAAGACTCACAAGGACCTAGACACCACTCACAAGGCGGTGATTTTCTCCTAAGCCACACACGGTCTTAGACACCACACACAAGGTGGTGATTTTCCCTTCCCAATTACAAAGATAAAAAGTGAATATGAAGTACAATAGTAAAACTTAAAAACTCCCTCAAAATCACGAGCTCTGAAGATGATGATGGACCGATGAGAAGATCTCCAATCTTGAACGCACGGTCATATCTCCTTCGCTCTTGAGAGTTCAACAGACCAAGGGAGTTCTTCTAGAAACGGAGATGAAGGCTCTGAAAATTCTCTGGGAAAACTAAAGCTCTGCACGATCAATCAATTCCCTTAAATTTTTGGCCGTATATATCCCTTTATGCTATCGTCGGTGATAGAGTTAACGCCCCGCGATAGTGATAACTCTCCGTTTCTTGACACGTGGCACACGTCGCGCGGACTTTCAGATCTGAGTGGAGAACATGACGATCGTGGGATATCGCTCGGCGATATCGGTATTGCGCCGTGATATCGCTCAACCGTGACTTCGTGTGCTGCATCATGTGGATCAAGGCTGACATCAGAAGTAATTGTCCATGTTATCGCCCGCGGTAGCGTTATCGCCAGCGATAGTGTGATTTTCCATTTCTTCAATGTTATGCTCAGCCATTCCTTAGTACTTAAAAAACCTGTTATCCCTACACATTTAAAACACATACCAAGATCAAAAACATCCGGGATTTATTATTCTCAAACTAAGAAGTGCGGAACGCATGCTCCAACACCTTGGACGGCAAATCTCATGAGCATTTAGCCTTTCTGACTTAAGCCTAAGGCCCGCACGACTATGTCAGTGGCCAGTCCCTTTTTCAGGTATATGTCACCAAACCACATAGCCCGGGTCCATTTCCACTTGCCCGTTGCTCACTCCGCCTAGTCACTTTAAGACGTACCCGCGGGCCAAGCTTCTCTTGGATCCAAAATTCGATCACACAAGCACATAACCCAGTTATGTTCAAGGTTGGCTCCCTGGCCACCAAGATGGCAGAAATGCGTTTCCGCCAAGTTTTCCGGGTGCGCCTTGGGGTTAATCCCCAAGGATCCCTACTGTAATCACCACGTAGAAACCCGAAAACGACCAAAGGCATGGAGTCTTCTCTTGCCAAAAATGTATATCAAAACATCACCGATCCATACCAACATGTCCGGGTAGGCTTTACACACCATGCCTATGTCTGTACTATGATTTTGGACTCTAAACAAGGGAAGCTTTACATATCTACCCCAAGGAACACCGCAACTCACCGCACACTCGCGGGAGAGGGTTTTCTCTATGCAAAAGAAGAAGAGCTTCACATGCTCAAGATTAGAATCGTTACCCTAGCATTCCTCTTCGGCGTCATGGAAAACTATGCGTATGAAAAGCACCGCGATTATCTTGCCTCCGCAGATCAGGGCTCAGTTTGCGATTTGGCGCTCTGAATGTCCTCTGGCGACCGGATCTCCCTCTTCCTTCTTCCTCCTAGCTCTCCCTTCTCTCTAGGATTTAGAAAGAGAAAGGCCCAAGAAAAGTAAGGGTTTAAACCCTTAATCCCGGCCTTAACCCTAACATGGATAGGCCTGAGCCATTAGATTCCAAAGTAAGGAAACGAACGGCTGCGATTCAGCCCGAAAATAAACTTCCTGGGTCGAACACGGCTTGCGACACGCCCGTGTCCAAGGCCGTGTAACTCACTTGCCGCCGAAATCATCGCATCTTGAAAAGAACACGGGCACTCGACACACCCGTGTCAGTCTTGACACACCCGTATCAGCCAGTACACGCCCATGTAGCTAGGCATGTTCCTCCATCAACACAGGTCCAAAACGTCCAGAGCATGACATGGCCATGCGACACGCCCGTGTCACATGCCGTGTGCTAGACATGCCCTGGGACACGCCCGTGTCCCAGGCCGTGTAGCTACCTTAGCACAACTCGCCAAATGACCCGAGCAGGACACGGGTATTTGACACGCCCGTATCAAATTTGACATGCCCATGTCGGACCCGAACATGCCTGGGCTCAGGCTGTGCGTCATCACTCAACGATTGTTGAGTGAATGGCGTTGAGTGGCTGACACGCCCTGGGACACGCCCGTGTCCAAGACCGTGTTCACCGCCCCGACGACCGTTGACTGCAATTTCGTCGACCACGCGACCATCGCCGAACCCGAGCACGACATGCCCCTGGGACACGCCCATGTCCTAGGCTATGTCACCTCTACCAAATCCCAGACTTGGCTCAAAACGCCACCCGTCACTCTTTTGAGTTTCGGGGTGTTACAACTCTCTCCCTCTTAAAAGAATTTCGTCCACAAAATTACCAAAGGAAAAGAAAACAGAAAACAAAAAGTGGTACCTGAGTGAAATAACTCTGGGTACTCCTCAAGCATGGTCTGCTCCCGTTCCCAAGAGAGCTCATCACGACCGTAATTGTCCCAACGGACCTTAACTATTTTTATCTCCTTGTTACGAAGTCGCTTGACTTCAGAGTCCTCAATACGAACGGGCTTGACCCTCATTATCAACCCTTCGTCCACCAGTACTTGATCAACTGCGATCACCTGCGAAGGCTCTTGCACCGCCTTCCGCAACACTAATATGTGGAATAACCCGTGTGGACCACTCAACTCCACCGATAGCTTTAGACGATAAGCCGCTTCGTCGATCCTCTCCAGAATCTCAAATGGTCCAAGGTATCTCGGTCTCGGCTTCTTCAAGCGTCGTACCCATGAAACACCCTTGAATGGCTTTATCTTCAAGTATACCCAATCGCCAACCGCAAACTCCACGTTCTGATGCTTGGCATTATAGTACTTAGCTTGTCTATCCTGAGCGATCAGCAAACTCTCTCGAATGGTTCGCACCAAAGATGTAGCGTTTTCCACCTCTTGCTTTTTGTACAACCTTGCCTAACCCGTTTATAGCCACGATAATGGCGTGCGACACTTTATACCATATAGGGCCTTAGAGGGCGCCATTTGTATGCTCGCTTTGTAGCTGTTATTGTACGCAAACTCCATTAAAATACAGATGGTCTTCCCACTTCTTTCCGAAGTCCAGAACGCACATGCGAAGCATGTCCTCAATCGTATTGTTGACCCACTCAGTCTGCCCATCCGTCTACGGATGAAAGGCTGCACTGAATTTCAATTTAGTTCCCAGAATTTGCTACACCAACCTCCAGTCATTGGATGTGAAACGTCCATCTCTATCACTCACGATGTCGCGGGGCACACCATGCAGTCTGACTATATTATCCACATACAGCTTCGTCAGTTTCTCCACCGAATCATCCTTCCTATGCGGAATGAAGTGTGACACTTTTGTTAACCGATCTACAATCACCCAGATGGCGTCGTTTCCCTTCTGCGACCTTGGCAAGCCATGCACAAAGTCCATCGAAATGTCATCGAACTTCCACTCCGGTACAGGCAAAGATTTCAAGAAACTCCCTGGCTTTTGGCACTCTGCCTTCACTAAGGCGCAAGTCTGACACTTTGACACATATAGTGCCACATCCTTCTTGAGTCCTGGCCACCAAAACAACTTCTTCATATCTCGATACATCTTCATGCTCCCTGGGTGAATAGAGTACTTGGTTTGATGAGCCTCGTACATCCACTCCACCCGCAAATTACCCACATTTGGGATGCACAAACGATTGTCCTTCCTTAGCAGTCCATCTTCAACTGTAAATTGGGAATTTGACCTATCCAAAGCTGCATCCATGATTCCCTTCATGCTGCTATCCAAATCCATAGCCTGTCGAATCCGATCAGCCAGATAACACTGAACTTCCGTCCAGTTCAATAACGTTTCGGTGCTAGTCTGCTTGTCAACACAACAGATCTCTAACGCCTCCAACTCCCGAATAAACCGCTAAACATGATTCGACAACCAGTTGGCTTGGGCGGGAGCCCTACAACTCAACGCATCCGCAACTACATTGCCTTTCCCGGGCACATAATGAATTTTGAGCGTATAGTCCCCCAGGAACTCCATCCACCTCTGCTTCCTCATGTTCATGTCCTTCTGATCCAACAGGTATTTCAGGCTCTTGTGGTCGGTATAAATATCGACCTTTACGTCGTATAAATAATGCCTCCACATCTTTAGCGCAAAAATCACGTCCCCTAACTCCAGTACGCAGCCCAAACCACTGGCTGAGGCATCGCTGTATATCTTAAAACCTTCGGTCCCACTCGACGAACTTAACACTGGCGTCGTGGTCAACCGACTCTTCAACTCTTCGAACTCTTGCGCGAACTCTTGCGTCCATACAAACTTTTAATATTTCCTTGTCAACGTCGTGAGAGGTAGCACTATCCGCGAGAAGTTCTCTACGAAGCGCCTGTAATAGCCGGCAAGCCCCAGAAAACTCCGGATTTCCGTTACCGTAGACAATACAGTCCACTCACGTATCGCATCTATCTTTGCTGGATCTACCGCAATCCCTTCACCACTGACTATGTGACCAAGGAATGCCATTGAGGACAACCAGAACTCGCATTTGGAGAACTTTGCGTATAGTTCCTTCCTCCTCAGCGTCTCCAAAACCAAATGCAGATGCTTGAAGTGATCTTCTTCGCACTACGAGTACACCAATATGTCGTCAATAAAGATGATCACAAAATTGTCTAGGTACTCCCTGAACGTTCTGTTCATCAAATCCATAAACACTGATGGCGCATTAGTCAACCCAAACGGCATGACTGTAAACTCGAAATGCCCATACCTCGTGTTGAACGTTGTCTTTGGGATATCACTCTCCCTTATCCTCAGCTGATAGTAACCGGACTTCAGATCCAATTTTGAATATACCGATGACCCGACTAACTGATCAAAAATATCATCAATCATTGGGATCGGTTATTTGTTCTTTTTTGTTAACTTGTTCAATTCTCTATAGTCGATACACAGCCACAAACTCCCATCCTTCTTCTTAACAAAGAGGACCGGTGCGCTCCAAGGCGACGAACTTGGGCGCACATACCCTTGCTCTAATAACTCCTTGAGTTGAACCTTTAGCTCCGCCATCTCCTTAAGAGCCAACCTATAAGGAGAGCGTGACACAGGTTTGGCACCTGGCACTAGCTCGATCATGAAATCGATCTCTCACTACGGTGGGGCTCCGGGAAGATTGCCCGGGAACACATCGGGGTACTCTCATACCACTAGGATACTACCCAATGTGGCTTAGGATTTACAGCCTCCACTAACGTGAAGAACATCTCTGCGCCAGCACGAACTTCCTTGACCACCTGAAGAGCAGATATTAGCGTCTTGCTCGACCCCTTCAGTCCCGCAAACGTTGTCTCCCGCCCAACACCCAGCTTGACTTCCTTACGGTTGCAATCTATGAATGCCTTCTGCTCCGAAAGCCAGTCCATACCAAAGATGACATAGAACTCTACTAGTGGCAGTAACGACACTAGTAAGTTGAACTCCTAACTTCCAATATGGATCTTTACGACACATACTCTGTCTGCACGCATAGAACACCCATTCGGCACCAACACGTCCAATTTGTCCTTCGCCATCGAAGAAGGAACTCCGATGCACGATATTAAACCTTCGAACAAAAAGGAGTGTGAAGCTCCCGTATCGAATAGTGCTCTTGCCGGACTATCGCAAATCAGAACAAAGCCTATACAAACAGTAATAAGCTAACAAGCACTAGGTAACAGTATTTAAAGCTAACTTTCTAAAAATTTAAACCGTACCTATCACCACGTCTGCATGTTTGATGGCCTCCTACTGGCCCAGATTATAGACTCTTGGTTGAGTCGGAGCATAATGGGATGTGGTTGACTCCACCGCCTTACCCTTTTCTTCGTAGGTTGCTCCCTGCCTCCTCTCGGACTTTCGACGTCCGCTCCAACAGTCATTGGCAAAGTTCCATGTTTTCCCACAAGTAAAACAAGCGCCCGGGGTTCGGTTGGTAGTTGCCCCCGAGGCACCCGAAGAAGGGGCTGTACCCGACGTCCTAGCCTTTCTTATTCCACCTGTGGAAACCGTATTTTGAAGACGGCACCTTGAATTTTGACTTCCAACACCGAAGTATTACTTCGCTTGAACATTCTTAATGTCTTTCTCCAAATACCGGGCCATGTTGACCAAGGTCAGGAAACCCTGCGTCATTGGCCCCGAAAGTAGCAGTCTCAAGTCATCCCTTAGACCTTCGTAGAATTGGCTTGTCTTTCGCTCCTCATCAGCGATGGTAGCACTTGCATACCGACTTAAGCGAGTAAACTCATGGAGATATTCATCCACGCTACTCTCACCTTGTACCAGCTTCTGGAACTCGTTTTTCATTGCCATCCTCTTAGCTGAGGGGAGGTATCGAGCCAAGAATAGCCTCGAAAATTCCTCTATCGAGACGTCAGTAAGTTGTCTACCCCTCAGATGGTGTAGCTCCAAGCCTTCCCACCATAGCCTTGCGTCACCATCCAGCAAGAACGTGGCAATTATGGTCTTCTGCCACTCTTCGATCTCAGTAGCTATCAACACTCTCTTGACTCTGGAGATCCAATCCTCTGCTTGGGTTGGAGTTCCCGTCCCCGAGAACACTGGAGGATTGAAGCCTATAACATGCTTGAGCTGTTTCTCCATTGCTCTCTTAGGCAACACTGGTTCCACTACAACCTTATCCACTCTCCTTGGCTCCGCTGCTTGGAGTGGTACTTGCTCCACAGCAGGGGAAGTTTGCTGCACCTATCTCGAAGGCTGCACGTTAATCATCGCAAACACTGCCTCTGCCACCAATCGTATGGTCTCAGCCGAAGGAGGTGTTGTCGGCGCATCATTTGGTGCGCTACTCGCCTTAGAAACTGGACGTTCTGATGGCCCCGCACCACTCCTAGTCACCTATAGTCGTACAAAACACTGATAAGCGACTAAACAACATTACAAAAAGCAATTATAGGAACACGTACGTTCCTCAAACATGTGTATTTTCATTCCTAAGTGGACATTAATGGGTTCTTTTCATGTTTTAACGATGACGCGCACACTTGTGCTCACCACCCCATAAAGTGAATTCGTCCACGAATTCATTGAAGACTGACCGAAACCGGTAGTCTGATACCAAATTGTAGCACCCCAATCCATCACATAGCATATAGCAGTAGGTCCAGCCGGGGCCCGACGTCATATACCACGGACAGCCCGATGGGTTACTCAATGAAACTATTCAACCAACACACACGTCCTACACAGAGCACCTAGTGGAAGTAAATTATTAAGTTGCAAGAGAAAGAACCCAGCGTAAGCATGAATGTCCACTGATAAAAACCCATAGGAATGAACTAAAAAATACACAAAAGTACTGGCCTTAAGGCCTTACAATAGTTCACCAAATTTAAACAGTTCCTTACAAACTTCGGCTTGCAGGCCGGCCACACATGATTTAAATAGGAAAACAAATAAGGCCTTTGAGGGCCGGCTCAGCAACTTTGGATTTTGGCCCGCTATTTACCGCTCGGCTCCGCAGTACCTGCAAGCACAATTCACCGCAACGGTGGCAAACAATAATATTGGTCAGCTAAAGCTGACCAAATTATAACGATTCTGCCCCCAAACTCGGGGCGGCAAAGCTTCTTCCCTGAACTTGTTAGCATAGCAAGTAATATAGTGAATAGGCACAACACCAGAGGTGCAGGCTCACACGACCATACACCCCGTGCTCCCAGGGCACTAACTCGATGAACCCGGTCAAAACCGCGGTCTCACCGCCATCCCTTGGACGGCAAATCTCGTGAGTATTTAGCCTTTCCGACCTAAGCCTAAGGCTCGCACAACTATGTCAGTGGCCAGTCCCTTTTTCAGGTATCTATCACCAAACCACATAGCCCGGGTCCGTTTCCACTTGCCCGTTGCTCACTCTTCCTAGTCACTTTAAGACATACGCGCGGGCCAAGCTTCTCTCGGATCCCAAATTCGATCACACAAGCACATAACCCAGTTATGTTCAAGGTTGGCTCCCTTGCCACCAAGATTGTAGAAATGTGTTTCTGCCCAGTTTTCCTGGTGCGCCTTGGGGTTAATCCCCAAGGATGCCTGCTGCAATCTACCACGTAGAAACCCGAAAATGACCAAAGGCATGGAGTCTTCTCCGGCCAATAATGTTGGAGTTACCATGGTGATCTAGAAGTGGTCAAACGTGTAATCTCACTGCCAACGCGATATGAGCCTGCAGGGTCGCACATAAGAGATGTGGAGAAGTTGGATGATTGACTGTGTTGGTAAAGGTTACCAATCACCGACCTTGAATGGGGTTATGGGCAAAGTGTTGCCTTAGACAATCGTCGGGTTGGGCAATATGTTGCCTTGAAAAGGTTTGGTCAGAATAGTCGACCGAGGGTCAACGATAGTCGATCGAAGGTCGACGATCGTCGAACGCGGTTCGATGAGTATCGTCGACCGCGGGTCGACGAGTATCGTCGACGGCGGGTCGACGAGTATCGTCGACCGCGGGTCGACTATCGTCGACCGAAAGGTCGACGATCGTCGACCGTAGGTCGATGATTATCGTCAACCCACGTTCGACGTGAATCGTCGAGTATTGTACTCTGATTCTCATCGACTGATACTCGCCGACTGATTCTCACCGATCCTATGGGATTCTCGCCGATTGATTCTCACCGAATCTGCTGGGTGATTCTCGCTGATTCTGGAACCCTTATTTTCTGGGTGGTCTGCGGATAGCGATATTCCTAAGTCTGTTTATGCCTTTGGTATAAATAGATACTTAGGGTTTTCAGGAATTAGATCTGATCGAATCAAAGCGATCGTTGGCCCTTTGACCGAGACGAATCCGACGGAAGTGTTCCGCCATTCTTCGTTCGCTCCGCCGATTCCCGAATCCCGCCGGACGGAAACGTTCCGCCGCCAGCTATTCGCTCCGCCGACCACCTCCTCTCCGGCGACCGTCGCTGGTCTTGCTTTCCCTAACGCGGACCTAGCAGTCCGTGGGAAGTGCATAGGTGCGGCCAATCTTCTTTCCGACCATCCGTGTGACGGAAGTTTGGAGTTCTCCCGCTCGTGTGGATTTCTGCAGAGACGTAGATATTATTCTACGTGGAACTCGCCACCGACAAGGAATCACATTTGGAGCATCTTTGTTGAGTTGTGACTCAACACCCAAGAGTTAATTTTTGCCTTATTGTATTAACTTCTTAATTCAACATGCATGGTCCGATCCAATCTCTTTGGGTTGTTCTAGATTTTATTACTTCCGCTGCGTGCACAAGTGTTGTGCCAACCTCTTAGAGAAACCCAACAGTGGTATCAGAGGGAGGTTCCGGCCATGTTTGTTGTATTGGAAGTTAGGTTATTCCAGTACGTGTAAACCTAGGGATTTAGAAGTGTTCTAAATTTCTATATTTAATCTTGGCACCCCGCCGAGAACGTCTGGAATTTTGTAGTAATTTCTAATTGTTAGGAATTACTGTCTCCTTAGCAGTAACCATCCCTCGATTTTGTTTTGGATTTTGAATCCAACAAGGAGAGATGAGCTTGTCTACTGCTTGAAGTTGAGTTTCCTTTGTCCCTTGTCCAATGCATGTAAACCTGAAGATTTGGAAGTGTCCAGATGTTCAGATTTATCCCTTTTCCTCTATCAAATGTTGATAGTGTTCTGTTGTGCACATAAGGGATGCATGGGGATTTTAGTGAAGTGTTTTTCTTTGGATGTGCACATTGATCAAATGTTGGTCATGGTTAATTGTTAACCTATTATCAAAAATCCCTTCATCAATTATTAAGTGTTCGGATGCCTTACGATGGATGACACTCTTCCTGCCTCGATCGATGAAGTGTGGGCTTGCCAAAGCAAGGTGCATTAATCTATCCTGGTAAGGGTGCGAGCGGATAATTGTGATATCCCACTGTCAACATCGGGTCTAGCTTAACTAGGTGACCTCAAAGGTTGAGTTCCTAGAGGCATGAGGTTGGCATGCACCATGTGATGGATGCGAAAAAGGAGTTATTCACTAACCATACAAGAATTGCATGAGGATGCAATTGGCAAGCGTTGTCTACCTAAATAACCACATCGTGAGAGGAAAGCCAAAGCTGACTCATTGTGTTGGTGAAATACAGATCTTGTTCACTAAGAGAGTAGCTCGCATGAACTCTCCGAATTGATAGTGAGGGCTATTATTTCGAATAAAATAGTGGGAGTTTTAGTTGAAGTCCAAATTAAGAAAAAAATAATTGTATTTTGAAATTTTGGTACTGATTTATTCTACATGAATTCTTGTAGAATTCCATGGCAAGTGGTTCGCACTCCATGTTGTCTCTGAGAGCCATCCTTGAGAAGGATAAGCTCAGTGGGACTAATTATATGGAGTGCTACAGGAACCTGAGAATTGTTCTCAGGCAAGAGCGAAAGCTCTATGTCTTGGAAGAGGAAGCCCCCGAGGTGCCGACCGGGAATTCTTCCCGTGCTGATAAGGATACTTATAAGAAGTATACTGATGACGCTTTAGACGTCGAGTGCCTTATGCTTGCCACCATGAACTCTGAGCTTCAAAAGCAATATGAGAACATGGGGTGCAAGGAGATTGACGAGCATCTCAAGAAAATGTTTCAAGGGCAAGCTCGTCAAGAGAGGTTTGACGTCATAAAAGCGTTATTTCAGTGCAAGATGGGAGCTCGAGACTCAGTAGGGACTCACGTACTCAAGATGATTGGGTATATAGAGAACCTTGAAAGACTGGGTTTTCCTCTGGGTCAAGAGTTGGCCACAGATCTGATCCTGCAATCGTTGTCGGACAGTTACGAGCAGTTTATCTTTAACAACAACATGAATGAGATAGACAAGACACTGCCCGAGCTCCTAGGCATATTGAGAACTGCCGAGATCAATATGAAGAAGGCCAAGCCTGCCAGCCCCATACTGATGGTGCATAAGGGCAAGGGCAAGGCCAAGGGCTTCAAGAAGACGAAGGTGGGACCTAAGTCACATCTTGAGCCTAAGTCTTCTGCACTGATGAAGAAGAAGAGCACGGTGAAGGAGGGTAAATGCCACCACTGTGGTAAGGCTGGTCATTGGAGGAGGAATTGTCCTTCGTACATTGAGGGTCTGCAGAAAATGAAGGGAGGTATGACCTCTGCTTCAAGTATTTACGTTATAGAGATAAACCTTTTGCTCCTTCATCTTGGGTATTGGATACCGGATGTGGTTCTCACATTTGTACAAATGTGCAGGAACTGGGAAGGACAAGATTGCAGAGTAAAGGGGAGGTGGACCTTCTTGTCGGCAATGGAGCAAGAGTTGCTGCTGTAGCCGTAGGGGTTTAACCTCTTTCTTTGCCCAGTGGGCTTGTAATAGAACTTGATAATTGTTATTTTGTTCCGACCATAACTAGAAACATTATATCTATTTCATGTTTGGACATGATTGGTTTTTATTTTATAATTAAGAACAACTGTTGTTCGATATTTAAGAATGATGTTTGTTATACTGTAGCCCAATTGTTTAATGGTCTTTATGTTTTGAACTTGGACCATCTGATCTATGATGTAGAAAATAATAAAAGACTAAGAACAAATGACTCAAACCCTACATATCTCTGGCATTGTCGTTTGGGCCATATAAACGAGAAGCGCATATCCAAGCTCCATAGAGATGGACTTTTGGACTCATTTAATTATGAATCATTTGAGCGATGTGAATCTTGTTTGTTAGGCAAGATGACTAAAGCTCCTTTCACGGGCTATACTGAGAGGGCTGAGGATCTCTTGGGTGTTGTACATATTGATGTATACGGACCCATGAGTTCCATGGCTAGAGGTGGGTATTTCTACTTTGTTACATTTACTGATGATTTCAGTAGATACGGATATGTGTATCTTATGAAGTGCAAATCCGAGACCTTTGAAAAGTTCAAAGAGTTCAAGAATGAAGTAGAAAACCAATTGGGTAAAAGGGTTAAAGCACTCCGATCTGATCGAGGTGGCGAATACCTGAGTCATGAGTTCCGTGTTTATCTGAAAGAGTGTGGTATTATATCACAGCTCACTCCACCTAGGACACCACAGCATAATGGTGTATCTGAGAGGAGAAATCGTACTCTGTTAGACATGGTATGTTCGATGATGAGTCATGCAGACTTGCCTGTTTCCTTTTGGGGTTTTGCTTTAGAGACTGCTGCAATGACACTGAATCACGCTCCAACGAAAACGGTTCTGAAGACACCATATGAGATATAGACTGGGAAGCGTCCTAGTATGTCGTTCATTAAAATTTGGGGCTGTGAGGCATACGTGCGACGTCAAATGCCTGACAAGCTGGAACCCAAATCGGATAAATGCTATCTGGTGGGATATCCTAAGGAAACGAAAGGGTATTACTTTTACATACCGTCCGAGGGCAAAGTGTTTGTCGCAAGGACTGGCGTCTTCTTGGAGAAAGAGTTCTTATCAAGAAAGACTGAAAAGGTAGAACTTGAAGAAGTTCAAGAACCACAGGTAGTGAATGAACCGGAATTGGATTCTGAGATAGGACTACAAGATGTTGTAGCTAGAGAACCTACTCAAGAAGCACAAGTCCTACGTAGATCTGGTAGACCAAGATTTGAGCCTGAGAGATATGGATTTCTCGTGTCTCAAATAGGTAATGTGTTGCTTATGGATCATGATGATGAGCCAACAACCTACCAAGAGGCTATAAATGGACCGGACTCCAACAAATGGCTTGAGGCTATGAAATCCGAAATGGACTCCATGTATGCAAACCAAGTTTGGAACTTGGTAGAACCACCTGAAGGGGTACGACCCATAGGGTGCAAGTGGGTCTTCAAGAAGAAGACCGACATGGATGGGAATGTACAGACATTCAAAGGGCGACTGGTGGCTAAGGGTTTCAAGCAAATTCATGGTATTGACTATGATGAGACCTTTTCCCCTGTTGCCATGGTTAAGTCCATAAGGATATTGCTTGCTATTGCTGCGTATTATGACTACGAGATCTAGCAGATGGATGTCAAAATGGCTTTCCTTAATGGAAACCTCCTTGAGGAAGTGTACATGACACAACCCGAGGGTTTTGTATCCCCAAATAAACCCACTAAAATATGCAAGCTGAATAGGTCCATCTATGGACTGAAACAGGCCTCTCGAAGTTGGAATCTTCATTTTGATGAGAAAATCAAAGAGTTTGGTTTCATCAAGAATGAAGATGAGCCTTGTGTTTACAAGCGAATCAGTGGGAGTATTGTTGTCTTCCTGATATTGTATGTAGATGACATACTGTTGATTGGGAATGATATTCTTACCCTGAAAGTTGTTAAGAACAACCTAGGGAACTGCTTTTCTATGAAGGACTTGGGTGAAGCGACTTACATACTCGGTATTAAGATCTATAGAGATAGATCGAAGAAGTTGCTGGGTTTGACCCATAGTACATACATTGAAAAGGTGGTGAAGTGGTTCAACATGCTGGAGTCCAAGAAAGGATTTTTACCCATGTCTCATGGTGTGAATCTCTATAAGGACCAGTGTCCAAAATCTTGTGAAGATAAGGACCGCATGAAGTTGATTCCATATGCTTCGGCAATTGGATCAATCATGTATGCAATGTTATATACTCGACCCAATGTCTCCTTTGCTTTGAGCATGACTAGCAGGTATCAGTCAGACCCTGGTGAGTGTCACTGGATTGCAGTCAAGAATATCCTGAAGTACTTAAGAAGGACAAAGGATGTGTTCTTGGTGTATGGTGGAGAGGAAGAGCTCGTTGTAAGCGGTTACACGGATGCTAGCTTCCAAACTGATAGGGACGACTCCAAGTCTCAGTCAGGTTTTGTGTTTTGCCTTAATGGAGGAGATGTGAGATGGAAGAGTTCCAAGCAAGAGACAGTTGCTGATTCTACAACAGAGGCCGAGTATATCGCTGCAGCTAATGCAGCGAAGGAGGCTATATGGATTAGGAAATTCATCGGCGAGCTTGATGTAGTTCCTAGCATTGTTGGTCCCATAGTTCTTTACTGTGATAACAATGGTGCAATTGCACAATCTAAGGAACCTAGATCCCATCAGCGCTCCAAGCACATACTTCGGCGGTTCCATCTTATTCGTGAGATTTTCGAACGAGGAGATATGAATATTTGCAGAGTGCCGACTGAGGAGAATATTACGGATCCACTGACAAAGCCTCTCGCGCGGAGAAAGCATGATGGTCATACTAGATCAATGGGTATACGATACCTGAATGATCAACTCTAGTGAGAGTCTTGTGGGTTGCATGTAAACATATATTCTGTTGGCTATTTATTGTTTATTCATTTGATGAATTTTGTACCTAAATGTTTCTTTTTACAATTAATGGCAAGTTCTTTTATTGTGATTTTTCTATGTGATAGTTAAATTGTAACATAATAAATACCCTTAGAGTGTTCGCTTCCATAGGACATCAAGTACGTGACTTGAATGTGAGAGCCTATGATTTACTTGAAACTTCATTCTTAAAAGGTCCCTGGTCGTTGTATCATCATAGAAACTAAGGTTGATGATGATACCTTAATACTAGCACGTGTGTTGACTGATGACCAGTTCTCACAGGTCATGAAATTGTGATATCAACTCATCACGTGGGTACTTGTTAATGAACAAGTTGTACTGGACAGACCCAACCTGAGACTACTCTGTGGATTGTCATTCAATCGTGTCACGAGTAAGTCTCAATTGACAATGGTGTTGTGGTCCTTTGACCTGAAGTCACAGCATTCATCAAGTGAGGAAGAGCGTGCTTTGATGTCATCTAAAGTCTTCCTTGAGAAAGGTTGATGATAAGGGTGGTTGTTGGGCATGTTACGAATCATTTGGGTGTTTGTGTGTGAGCAGATATGGAATTTGTCCTCCTATATGACAGGAGTTGCATCCATGGGCCCCTTGATGGAACTGGACTGAGAAATGCATGGCCATGCTTAGTGGAGTCAATATGTGATATTGGCCTCACCATTCTCTGGATGTCCGTTCTAGATCAGGAAACTTGGATTGAGCTATTATGAGGGTGACACGGTCCATGCCTCTAGTTCTTTCTGGATGTAAGGGACAAAGGGACAAAGACAACGCTGATACATTGTTCATGAAGGCTTATGAGTTATAAACTCTTATTGCTTGGGGAGCAATGATGCATTGCTAGATGCCGCTCATTGTTTGTAAGGTTTATGATTTGATGCTTCCAAGATCAAGTGGGAGACTGTTGGAGTTACCATGATGATCTAGAAGTTGTCAAACATGTAATCTCACTGCCAACGCGATATGAGCCTGCAGGGTCGCACATAAGAGCTGTGGAGGAGTTGGAAGATTGACTGTATTGGCAAAGGTTACCAATCACCATTATGTATGGGGTCAGGCACGCTCGTGTAGATGGGCATGTTCCTCCATCGACACAGGTCCAAAATGTCTAGAGCACGACACGGCCATGTGACACACCCGTATCACATGTCGTGTACTAGACATGCCCTGGGACATGCCCGTGTCAAAGGCCGTGTAGCTACCTTAGCACAACTCTCAAAATGACCTGAGCAAGACACGGGTATTTGACACGCCCGTGTCAAATCTAACACGCCCGTGTCGGACCCGAACACGCCTGGGCTCAAGCCGTGCATCCTCAATCAACGATCATTGAGTGAAAGGCGTTGAGTGGTTAACACTCCCTGGGACACGCCCGTGTACCAGGCCATGTTCACCGCCCCGACGACCGTTGACTGCAATTTCGTCGACCACGCGACCATCGCCGAACCAAAGCACGACACGCCCCTGGGACACGCCCATGCCCCAGGCCATGTCACCTCTACCAAATCCCAGACTTGGCTCAAAACGCGACCCATCACTCTTTTGAGTTTTGGGGCGTTACACGATGTCATCTAGACAACACCAGTTGTCGGTTGTGGTGTCAGTGCGTGTATTGTGGGATCACGTACGGTGATCGTGTGTGTCAATAACATGCACGATGATCAAACCCATGATCTCCACTAATTTGGTGGAGACTATGGGGGAGTGGGTTAAGTGCACACCAATTCCTCCATAAAAGGGGTTTCCTCCCTATCAATTTCCCCCACAAAATCCTTGGTATTAAAATCTGGCACGGGTGAAGAACAAGGATTT
Source organism: Platanthera zijinensis (assembly GCA_039513925.1). Lineage (NCBI taxonomy): Eukaryota > Viridiplantae > Streptophyta > Magnoliopsida > Asparagales > Orchidaceae > Platanthera > Platanthera zijinensis. The sequence continues at coordinate 45,188,195 of CM077097.1, forward strand.
TTTCTCTTGGAAGCTCTTAGTAATGGGGACGACGATGGAGAATAGAGAAAGACTGAAGAAAGAGTATGGTCGCGCTCTGCAAACCTAGGTGAGTGGTTGGGCCGAAGGTGTCCTAGATCTACATTCGGAGGTAGACGCGACCAAGTGTGCGAGCGCAGCTGTGGGTGCACATCCGTGCAGCGGCGCATGCGTCCATGCGCGCGTACACCTGGCAGTGCGTGCGGTAGCACGCACGCACACCATTTGGTGCACGCTCCCATACGCGCATGCACCAAGCAGTGCTTTTAAAACACTGAATCATAGAATTTAAACATGAAATAAGAAGTTACTGATACACAATAAGGGAGGAAACAAGAAACATTGGTAAAATCTATTGGGTTTTTCTATACGTCACAACACTTGTGTGCAGCAGAATAGGGAAATAAGAAAATGCCAAAAAAATTTAAATCTTACGATGAACATTGATCAAGAAGTAAAATGATGTAAATAAAATTTACCTTTGCGGGATTGAGTCACTACTCAACCAAGATGCTCCAAGAAAACCGGAGAACACTACCAGCTGGAGTTCCGAGTGTAGAAATGTATCCACACCTCTACTGGTGATCCACATAAACAGGAGAACCCTTAGACTATTATCACATAAGATCTAGGTCGGAGGAAAGAACTATGCGTCTTCACAGACTACTAGATCTGCTCCAGAAGAGGCGGCGGCGATGGGCGCCAAAAACGGGCTGAGCGACGGTGATGGGATCGAGACTTTTGGAAAAAAAATTCTATCGGCCTTTTCCTCTCGGGCTTAGCACAGTGTTATACACTCTCGACTTTTGCTTCTTAGCATGCACACTAAAACCCTAAGACATCTTCTATTTATACCCAAAGGAATAAATAGGAGAAAGTCGTCGCTATCGATAGACCCATAGCTAATAGAGGTTATTTCAACGAATCAACCCTTGACTCGACGAATCATTAAGTGATCACAACACACTCAATGTCGTGCAGTGGCCTCAACACTTGACTTGGCGAACCAACATTTGACTCAACAAATCATCGAGTGGACTCAATGCTCACAACGCCTTGACGAATTAATAGTTGACTCGACGAAGCATCGAGTGGTCTCAACGCTCTCAATGCCTTGATGAATCAACACTTTTGTCGACGAAGCGTTGAGTGGTCTCGATGCTCTAAATGCCTCAATGAATCAACACTTGATCCGACAAAGCGTCGAGTTGACTCAACGCACTCAACCCTTAACTCGACGAACTAACACTTGACTCGACGAATTATCGAGTGCTCTCAACATACTCAACGCCTGGCTATTCTTGGTTTCAACACACTCAACGAATGCCAGTGCTTGGTCCTTCACTCATCACATGAGTAAGACCAACATAATCCAATCCACTAAATTCTCCAAACGCTCTTATGTGCGGCCCTGATAGGCTCATATTGCGTTGGCAGAGTGACTACATGCATGATCACTTCTAGATCACAATGGCAACACCAATAGTCTCCCACTTGATCGTGAAAGTATCAAACAAAAGATTCAAAAACAATGTGCGGCATCTAGCAATACATCATTGCTCCTCAAGCAATAAGAGTTTATAACTCAAAAGTCATTGTGACCAATGTATTAGTGTTTTCATGTCCCTTCGTCCCTTACATCCAGATAGAACTAGAGGTATAGACCGTGTTACCCTCATAATTATTAAATCCTAGTTTCATGATCTAGAATGGACTTCCAAAAATTGGTGAGTCCAATATCATATATTGACTCAACCAAGCTTGGCCACGCATTTCTCAGTCCCATTCCATCAAGGGGCCCATGGATGCAACTCCTGTCATATAGGAGGACAAATATCATTTCACGCAAACACCCAAATGATTCGTAATGTACCCAATAACCACCTTTATCATCCAACTTTCTTAAGACTGGACTTTTGATAGCATCAAGCACGCTCTTCCTCACTTGACGAATGTTGTGACTTCAGGTCAAAGGACCAAAAACACCATTGCCACTTGATCCATACTTGTGATACGTTCATATAACAATCCACAAAGTATTCTCATGGTGGGTCTGTCCAGTACAACTTGTTCACTAACAAGTACCCATGTGATGACTTGATATCACAATATCATGACCTTGTGAGAACCGGTCATCAGTCAATGCATATGCTAGTCTTAATGTGTTATCATCGCCCTTAACTTCTAAGATGACTTGCCGACTAGGGATCATTTAAGAATGAAGTTTCTAAGAACATATGTTATCACATTCAAGTCTCCACTTGACTCCTATAGAAGCAAACATTCTAAGGGAATTTATTATATTAAATTAATCTATCACAATAGAAATAAATTTACATAGTAAAAAAAATTTCCATAAATATAAAATTGAAATGTATAGTACTATATTCATCAAATGAATTATTACAACCGACAAATACACAACCCACAAGACTCCTACTAGAGTTGATCATTTAGGTATCTAATACCCATTGATCTAACATGACCATCATGTTTTCTCTATGCGAGAGGTTTGTCAATAGATCCACAATATTTTCCTCAGTCAGCACTCTACAACTATTCACATCTCCTTGATCGACAATCTCATGAATAATATGAAACTGCCGAAGTATGTGCTTGGAGCATTGATGAGATTTAGGTTCTGAAGCAAGTGTAATTGCACTATTGTTGTCACAGTAGAGAACAACGGGACCAACAATGCTAGGAACTACATCTAACTCGCCGATGAATTTCCTAATCCATACAGCCTTCTTTGGTGCATTTACTACAGTGATATACTCGGCCTCAGTTGCAGAATCGGCAACTGTCTCCTACTTAGAACTCTTCCAGCTAACAGCTCCTCCATTTAGGAAAAATATGAACCCAGACTAAGACTTTTAGTCGTCCCTATCAGTTTGGAAACTACCATCATGTAACCCTTTACAACGAGCTCTTCCCCTCCACCAAATACCAAGAATGTATCCTTAGTCCTTCTCAATTACTTTGGGATATTCTTGACGGCAATCGAGTGACTTTCACCGGGATCAAACTGATACTTGCTAGTCAAGCTCAAAGCATAAGATACATCGGGTCGAGTAAATATCATTGCATACATGATTGAATCAATTGTAGGAGGAAATGGAATCAAGTTCATGCGGTCCTTATCTTCACAAGATTTAGGACACTGGTCCTTAGAGAGACTCACACCATGAGACATGAGTAAGAATCCTTTCTTTGAGTCAAGCATGCTGAACCATTTCAACACCTTCTCAATGTATATACTTTGGGTCAAACCCATCAACTTATTCGATCTATCTCTATAGATCTTAATATCAAGTTCGTGTAACATCCCATTTCCGGCTAGACCCCTAGGAGTCGGTCGGTCGTGATAGAACCCTAGGAAGCCCAAAAAACTGAAATAAATCGATCGAGATTTCGGGTCACGGGTCGGTCACGCCCGTGACCGACCCGTCACGCCCGTGACCTAGGGCGTGACACCTTCGACGATCGTCGATCTCAGCGGGACGATTGTCGAAGCGCAGAATTTGCGTCATGGCCCTGTCATGCCCGTGACCAAGGGCGTGACACCCTTCGGCGATCATCGATCTCAGCGAGACGATCGCCGAGTGCGGAAATTTGCCTCAGGACCCCGTCACGCCCGTGACCTAGGGCGTGACACCTTCGACGATCGTCGATCTCAGCAGGACGATCGTCGAAGCGCAGAATTTGCATCATGGCCCTGTCATGCCCGTGACTAAGGGCGTGACCCCCTTCGGCGATCGTCGATCTCAGCGAGACGATCGCCGAGCGCGGAAATTTGCTTCAGGACCCTGTCACGCCCGTGACCCATGTGTCACGCCCATGACCTAGGACGTGACAGCCCTTCGACGATCGTCGATCTCAGTTCGACGATCGTCGAACCCAGAATTGTCCACCCGGGACTGTCATGCCCGTGACCTATGTGTCACGCCCGTGACCAAGGCCGAAACGTCAGCCAGACTGGAAATTTCGGTAACCGACGTCGTAATCAATTTTGATTATGGGAAGTTACACCAGGAGTATTTATGGGCTGTTTCCTACTCTAATTATTTAATAAAATAAGGAAAGGTTGGTCCAATAGGAAATCGCCACCTGGCAAACACCTCTTTTTTTTCCAGCATTTCAACTGCCTCTACCATAACCGAAACGTCATTAAGAGAAATATTAATGGCCATGAACGTTTCATCCTTTCCCCTTCCCACTTGCTGATCTATAAAAGACTCCTAAGAGCAAGAGGAAAAGGTTACACGCTCCATCAAACTGGTTCAGATTCCTCCCCTTGCTGTTGAAGAATTTCCGGTGACGCCACCACCGCGCAAATGGCTTCCCGACGGTCTGCACGCCTCCAGCCTGCGAACAAGGTCCTCCCCTCCCTCTTCTTCTGCGGATAGATCTTAGAAATCATTAGGAGAGATATCGGGCTCAAAAGAGCCAGATCGGGTGAGCGTTTCCATGGTTTTCCGAAAATTTCATGGTGGCGGGTTCGCCGGAAACCGCCTCTCGGGCGGCCGTGCCGCCGCCCGACGGTAGCCCTCACCTCAACAGAGGTGATGGTGGTGGTGGCCGACCAGGGAGACGGCTGGGTGGCCGGGAAATAGCTTTAGAAAAGCTACAGGAATAGTCGTTTTTCTGGTTCTGTTCGGGTTCGGGTAAAGAAGAAGATGAACAGTGTTATTTTTTATCATATTATATATTGTATAATTTGAAATTAATTCCCTTTACTGTGCACTAAGTTTAAACTGAAAATTATAGCCCGTAGGGGCTGAAACCTAAAAAGTGGTCAACATATAAAATGTAGCCCTTGAAGTTTAGTTTAATTTAAAATTGATTTCACTTGATTTGGAGTCCTGGTTAGACCACAGCACACTTTTTGGTGAGGTCTATCCATAGGGCTATCTTAACCTTATAAAAATTCCCCACTCCAATCCACTCATCAAAATGACTTGAAATTTGGGGTGTGGCCTAATCTTACCTATATCTAGGTGCTATCCAAAAATGAGAATTTATGGAGAATGTTTTTCTATAGTTTTTAGGAAAATTTAATAATCCTAGCATAATTTAATTAGATGGCTAAATGACTTCTAAACCATCCCAAATTTTGGTGAGTGGTCCCTAGGTTTATCATAAGGTTCTGGTAAAAGTTTCATCTCATTTGGAGATGTTTTGAATAGGGTTGTGTTCAACCCTAGGATGATCCTTATAGGATAATTTAGGATCAAACACCCCCTTGGTATTTGAGTGGCCATATCGCCTCAACAGGGGCTGATATTTTGGTCACTGACTTTTTATGGCATGAAACACCCTCCAAGGGAGTTTGGAGTGGTTTGGTGTAGGGTAGCCCTAGAACCCTAGGGAAAATCCCTTAATGGTGGTTTTTGGGGTTCTGAAGGTCATGGGGTCAAATGACCTTGGACTGACTTAAAATTTAGTGGAGATAACCATAGGGCAAGTATAGTTCTCTGGACAAAAGTTTAGGGTATTTGGAGATAGCTAGGCCACCTAAAATCCTAACCCTAGTTTAGGTCACCAACTTTAATTTGAATTATTAAGCTATCTAATGAACTTCAAATCAAGTAAAATTTGGCAAAGGGATTTTTTTGGTCAAAATAACCATGATATAATTTTGTTGAGATTTTCGGACTAATTTATACAGTACTTCATTTACAACTCTAATTGTGCCATAGATGTTTATTTTGATGATTATGGAATTTCTGTTCATTGGAATATTATGAAATCTTGGATTAGGGCATCTTATAGCATGTTATACCTTCAGTAATTTTCTTGGAAATTTTAACTGATTATTTCTGGTACATACTTCTTTAACATACTAATTGGGATATGTAGTCAAAAATACAGTAAAGGCCCAATTACTATTTGAAAAATTATGAAATTTGGTCAGTGGGTTTCTCAAATTATGATAGTTAGCCTGTAATTTTCTATGGAATTTTAGATGACTAAAAACAGTACCTCCTTCATTAAGTTAGGAAAATTAGTATCTTGAATTAAAATAAATTTATAGTTCAAATGTTGTAGAAAAATTATGGTACCTGGTTTATGATGGTTTTAGGTCACTATATAGCTCCTATAATTTTCTTGGGATTTTTGGGTACACATTTTCATTACTTCCTTCATAATATAGTAGAAATGGCATAAAATGGTAAATTTGGAAATATAGGCCCAAACACCTCTGGAATTTCTCAAAACTTGGAATTGCTGTTTAAATGTCTCATAGGATTTTTACTGATTTTATGATGATTTATTGTTGGCTCACTATTGCACTTCATGTTCATACTAGGGCATTTGGAATCTTAGTATAAATAATTTAAATGCCCGATAAATAGGAAAATTTGGAATCCTTGGATTTAGACTAATTATGTCATGGTAGACCTCCAGTAAATATTATAGGAGATTCGGAAGACAAATTGGAGTACCTCCCCTTATACTCCTCATGTACCTTAGGATGGTCTGCATATAGTAAAACAACAGAAACTGAACTAGAGTAATAATGAACTTGGGAAATGGAATTTTGGTAGTTGCTGGTTGGTTAGGGCAAGCTAGATTAAGTTCATTTTTGGAAGTCAGGATAAGTAAAGTGTGAGGCTGGCTAAGATTAGGTGGCGTACGGGAACGATGAAAGATCGTCCACCCCGGGTAGGAATGGAAGAGTCTTAATACTCTAGGGTTAGATCTAAACTAACTAAAAGGGAATTGGGTTAAGGGAGATCAACCAATAATAATAAGTGCCTTGCGAAAGGGAACTTCGGGCTGTAATGTCGCCGTCTTGGTTCCTAGTGCCCCTTGAGAGCCCTTCACGGGGTATGCCGGGGGCAGTCCTAGGCTAACGTAAACCATAGGAATAATAAATTAAAAGAGCAACTAGTATAATTAGGGTTTCACACACATTCACCCCGATAGCTAGGAAGATAGAATAATTGGTTTGGTTGCCATTCAGACGGTAGCTCTGAAGGTAGATGCACGGACGGGACAGTCCGGGGAGCCGAGGGCTCGAGGGTTGGAGTACAGAATAAAGGTAGTGGGTCTTCGATATCTGATTGTCGTTCACACCGGCATCGGTATGTTGACTCGGCTGTGTGGGACACTTAGCCAAAGAAAGTCTGGTGGGTACAGCCAGCAGTAGTACGCGAATACTCTAGGTTGTGTTCTTCTAGGGGCGTACGGAAGGGCTAGGCCTGGTAGTGTGGATACCCGCCTAGGAGTGGGGGGCCCGACCCACTGTCTCCGTTTGCCACTACGGAGGTTCCTAGGAGTGAAGCTAGCTGCCCGAACAGGGGGAACTAAAGGTCTGTGCGCATAGAGTTGTGTGCGTGCGTTGCACTTGCATGAATCATGGCATAGCATATCACTACACTCATATTTGCATACAACTGACACCCCAACGTATAAATCGGTATGGGACTTTTTATACGATGGGAGCCTTGCAGAATACCCCTTAACTTATAAGTTTGTATGGGCATTCATATAAGTTAAGGTTACTTACTTATTTACTTGCTTGTTTACTCACTGTTCTCTAGCTGCCTTTTATACATTTGATACTTACTACTTCTTTTCTTTACCATTTACTACCATAGGATTGCTAGTTGTACTTTGTTCTAGATAGTTGTTAGTATAACTCCCCTTTCACCTGCTTGATTATTCTCCACTTTTGAAGCTTCCCTTTCCTCCTCTCCGCCCGGTGCTTAGGAGCCGTGGGGGGAGGGGTAGGGGATGATAGGGCTTAGTCTTTATGACTAATGGTTTTCGAACCACAACATTACAGGAGCTCCGGATGGGAGACAGGGACCAGCACCAGTGGAGTACGGTGCGCATGGAGGTGGGTCAGTCTAGCACCGGTGCACCTGCGACCAGCTCCGTGAGTGATTAGTATTTTTATAGCTTCCGCGATGAGTGATTTGTAGTGAGGACTCTGATGTACTGGGCTCGAGCCCATTTATCTATTTCCTGTTATTATCTACTGATGGACTGGATGTGATTTCACTTTTATTTACATAGTTCTGTGGACTTGTTTACATTTTATGTTTAATTACTTCTCTCTCTTGTGATCAAAAAGGGCCGGCAGAATTGGCATTTTGTAGTGGTTGCCTTCCCGTGAGTCGGTGCCACCGCAAAGCGGCAATTCTGGGCTAAGACCCCGGTGTTTAAAAAGAAAAAAAAAGGGGTCTTACAAGTGGTATCAGAGCGGACCTCGATTGAAAGAGAAGTAGTCCATAAAAACCTTGGGCCACCCCCGTGCGAGCTTAGTTTGCGGACAAACTAGCAGCAGAAGCAGTGGTGTGCCTATAGGGGAAATCACATGTGAAAGTCCATCCTAACTCTTCTTAAATTCCATTCATTCGCTCTCTAACAAATGGAATTTTTACTTGTAGCCTGCGACGAACCCTACACCGCAGCAGGGGACACCCCAGGCTCTGAATGTGGTTCCGCCTCCGCCAGCTCCAGCTCCGTTCCAGCAGACGGAGATGGGGCAAACACTGACGGCCATTCTAGAGGCCTTCAGAGCTCAGCAAGCCCCGGCTCCACAGCCAAACTCCGGGGCCAATTGGATGACTGTCTTCCGGGGAATTTCCCCTCCATCCTACAAGGGGACGGAGTCTGCAGAACGTACGGAGGAATGGTTGGACACCATTTACGAGATGCTGGCAGGGATTCGATGCCCCATGGAGGAGGCAGTCGCTTTGGCAGTCTCCTGCTTAGAGTAACACGGAAAGAGGTGGTGGAAATCTCAGCTGGACACCACCTTTGCGGGGATGGACTGCGCTGATATTACTTGGGAAGAGTTTAGAGCAGTGCTCTTGGGACATTTTGTACCTCAGTCGGCGAGGGATGACCTGGAGGATAGGTTCCTGCGGTTGAGGCAGGGGAACAGGACTGTGGTGGAGTACTATCAGGAGTTCACTCACCTGGCCCGCTATGCGGACGCTTACCAGTTAGACGATGTTGGCTATGCCCGGAGGTTTTATAAGGGGTTGCAAGATGACATGAGACAGGCCGTCCTTTTCGTCTCAGAGGGGAGTCTGGCCAGGATTCTGGAGATGGCTAAGAAGAGAGAGGCGGATCAGCTTACAGTGAAGAGCCGGAAGAGACCGACTGATGATACAGTGATTGGAGGACGTAGAGACCGTCCTTGAGGCCAGGTTATTGGGGAAAGAAGGAACGGGGATCAGCCTTGTCAGGAGTTTGGGCAGGAGCAGAGGAGCCAGGGGGTATTTGCTCCCCAGCCTATACAGATGCTGGAAATGCCAAGGACGGCAGAGCAGCCACCGGTATGCTATCAGTGCAACCAGCCGGGGCATATCAAGAGGAACTGCCCTGTGAGGCGAGCACCCCCACCAGCACATCAGGGCGCTCCACCTCCCCGACAGTTTGGCGGACGAGGACAGGACCGAGGATGAGGATTTCAGGATCGAGGCTGCAGGCCAGAGAGGGAGCAGGTGTATGCTCTAGACCTGACACAGCCCCGGAACCCGGAGCAGGTTATCACAGGCATGGCAGTACTTTTAAATTATCTTCATATAAACTAGTATTCTAGACATAACCGGGTTAGAAATTAAGAGAAGACAACTGCAACAAGAATACTAAGACACTTAATTACCCCAGGCATAGTCTTCGTTAGCGGCAAGCCCGCTCACACCCTCTTCGACACTGGTGCGTCGCAATCGTTCGTGTCAGAGGATTTCGTGAAAGGACTGGCAGGTGTGGAGCCATTCACAGGGAAGACGATGAGGGTGCGCCTACCCGATGGATCAGAGATAATGACCTCTGCTCATTGCAATATGGAAGCGAGGATCGGCGGGAAGGCGTTTGAGGCACCAGCGACGGTTCTGAAGATGCCAGATTACGATCTGATCCTGGGCATGACATGGCTGTATTGGAACCATGCCCAGATCAATTGCGTGGCGAAGAGGATCACCGTGAGGTACGACGACTCCTTCATTGTCATCGAAGGTATTATACCAGCACCCCGTACCTTACTATCGTCTGTGCAGGCCGTTAAGGCCCACCTGTAGGGGGAAGAAGTTTATCAGGTCCTTTTTGAGGCGGTCGTGGCCAAGGTCTCCATTGCAGATATTCCAGTAGTGCGGGACTTCGCTGACGTGTTTCCGGAGAAGCTACCAGGGCTACCCCTGCACCGAGAGAAGGACTTCCAGATTCAGCTCGTACCGGGGGCTAAGCCGGTATCCAGAGCTCCCTATCGGATGGCCCCAAAGGAGTTGGCGGAATTTCGAAGCCAGCTTCAGGAGTTAGTGGAGGCTGGGTTCGTTCGGCCTAGCTCTTCACCATGGGGAGCTCTGGTGTTGTTCGTTAAGAAGAAGGACGGGACCCTACGACTGTTCATAGATTACCGGGCTCTGAACAGGTTGACAGTCCGGAATACTTATCCCTTACCAAGGATAGACGAGCTATTTGACCAGCTTGAGGGAGCCCATTGGTTCTCAAAGCTGGATCTGAGGTCAGGGTACTACTAGCTTCGCATTCGGGAGGAGGACATCCCGAAGACGGCCTTCAGCAGCAGATATGGTTTGTACGAGTTTACAGTGATGCCGTTCGGGCTCACGAATGCACCCTCCGCATTCATGACCCTGATGAATCGGGTGTTCGAAGATTATCTGGACATCTTCGTTATCGTATTCATCGACGACATCCTTATCTATTCAAGGACGGAGGAGGAGCACGCGAGACATATGGCCTTGACCTTGGAGAAGCTGCGTGAGCATGAGATGTATGCCAAGTACAGTAAGTGCCAGTTTTGGCTAAAGGAGGTGGCCTTTCTGGGCCATGTCATTAGTGGAGCAGGTCTGGCAGTGGATCCGGCGAAGGTCCAGGCAGTACGGGATTGGCCACCACTAAAGTCGGCCTCGGATGTTCGAAGTTTCTTGGGACTTGCCAGTAACTACCGGAAGTTCATAAAGGGGTTCTCTCAGATTGCCCTCCCTCTTACGTCTCTGACGAAGAAGGAGTCCCCTTTTATCTGGACGCCTCGATGCGAATCTGCCTTCCAGGAGCTGAAGGATCGTCTCACCTCGGCCCCCATCCTTGCTCTTCCATCAGGGAAAGAGGGATTCCAGGTGTATACAGATGCTTCCTATCAGGGGATGGGTGCCGTTCTGATGCAGAATGGGCACGTAATAGCCTATGCCTCCCGTCAGTTGAAGCAGCACGAGCAGAACTACCCCGTGCACGATTTGGAGATGGGGGCAGTTATTTTTGCTCTTAAGATCTGGCGACACTATCTCTACGGAGTATATTGTGATATCTTCTCCGACCACAAGAATCTGAAGTACGTCGACACCCAGAAGGAGTTAAACATCAGGCAGAGATGCTGGGTGGAGTTTCTGTCGGACTACCAGTATACCATGCACTACCATCCGGGGAAGGCGAACGTGGTCGCGGATGCTCTAAGCCGGAGAACGAGTACGATAGGAGTAGGTACATAGCTGATGGCCTTGGAGTTGGTTAGATCATTCGAGGAGTTGCAGATTTCACTAGTGTCTGAGGATGACCCGGAACTATACATGGAGTACCTGGGGTCGATGGTTACTACTGATGATATTCGAGACCGCATCAGAGATGGGCAGATGCTGGATGAGAGAGCTGAGCCGATATTCCGAGCCTTGGAGGAAGGCACGACAGGAGATTACTCTTTGAGGGATGGGCTCCTGTGTTTCCGAGGCAGAGTCTACATACCAGCAGGAGGACGGATCCGGGAGGACATTTTGACGGAAGCTCACTGCAGCCGATATTCTGTACACCCGGGGATCACCAAGATGGTAAAGGATTTGAAGAGGATGATGTACTGGACGTGTATGAGGAAAGATATTACGTATTTTGTGACGCATTGCGAGGCCTGCCAGCTCGTGAAGGCGGAGTGTAGGAACCCGGCAGGCTTGCTGCAGCCGCTTCCGGTGCCGGAGTGGAAATTTAAGGATATAGCCATGGACTTCATACATGGGCTACCTCGATCCCGTGCGGGGAATGACTCGATTTGGGTGATAGTGGACAGGCTAACAAAGGTGGCCAGATTCATTCCAATGGTAAAGGACACACCGGTCAGTGTATTAGTATGGAGGTTCATTGAGCAGTTTGTGCGTTATCATGGGGTGCCCAAGACTATCGTTTCAGATCGGGATGGGCGGTTTACATCCAGGGAATGGAGGTCAGTCCAGGCCCATCTGGGTTATCGGCTGACATTCAGCACAGCTTTTCCCCCTCAGACCGACGGACAGATAGAGCGCACCAACCGTACACTGGAGGATCTATTGCGACTGTGTATTTTGGACCGTGGCGAGCCTTGGGAGAGATTGCTGCCACTAATCGAGTTTTCGTACATCAACGCTCATCAGTCCAGCATAGGCATGGCTCCATACGAGGCGTTGTACGGAAGGAGGTGCAGGACCCCACTATCATGGGTTCAGGGTGAGGATCAGCAAGCACTAGGCTCGGAGTTTGTGGGAGATACAGATGCTCAGATTAGATTGATCCGGGATAGGATGTTGGAAGCCCAGAGCAGACAGGCAAAATACTACGATGCGAGGCATCGCCAAGTGGAGTTCCAGGTGGGAGACCAAGTTTTCTTGAAGATACGGCCGATGCACGGAGTTTCGCGGGTGCGCGGGCGGAAGAAGCTCAGTCCGAGATATATGGGGCCTTATAGGATCCTGGAGCGAATCGGCCCCTTAGCCTATAGACTGGAGCTACTGCCGGAGTTAGCGGGATTGCATGACGTCTTCCACGTCTCCTCACTTCGGAGGGCTCTGCTACGCCCAGAGTAGCTGATCTCCTCGGCAGATGGCCCGGTGGCCTCGGATCGGTCAGTCAATTTGGAGCCTATCAGGATTGACGATACAGCAGTGCGGGTCTTGCGACGGAAGAAGGTTCCGTTAGTCAAGGTTCTGTGGAACAATCATGGGCAGGAGGAGCATACATGGGAGCCACAGGACTTGATGCGGCAAAAATACCCGGAACTTTTTCGTCAGGTATACCTCACCACCCCTCTGGACAACCAATTTGCCTTCTTGTTTTAAACTAATAGGACTGAAATTTCAAGAATAGGGGCTAATCTTTTGTTAATTGGGGTGTATATACCTAGTTAATTGGGCGAATTAATCTTAGATTTGAAACCGCAGAAAGCAAACATAACGTAGAGATGTAATTTTTCAATTCTCATGGGATGTTACAAGCTTCTTTTCCCTATTAGATTCACGTAGGCTTAACCTTGATTTCGGGGACGAAATCTTTGTTTTGTTTATTGGGATTTGTAACATCCCATTTCCGACTAGACCCCTAGGAGTCGGTCGGTCGTGATAGAACCCTAGGAAGCCCAAAAAACTGAAATAAATCGACCGAGATTTCGGGTCACGGGTCGGTCACGCCCGTGACCGACCCGTCACGCCCGTGCCCTAGGGCGTGACAGCTTCGACGACCGTCGATCTCAGCGGGACGATCGTCAAAGCGCAGAATTTGCATCATGGCCCTGTCACGCCCATGACCCAGGTGTCACGCCCGTGACCAAGGGCGTGACCCCCCTTCGGCGATCGTCGATCTCAGCGAGACGATCGCCGAGCGCGGAAATTTGCCTCAGGACCCTGTCACGCCCGTGACCTAGGGCGTGACACCTTCGACGATCGTCGATCTCAGCGGGACGATCGTCGAAGCGCAGAATTTGCGTCATGGCCCTGTCACGCCCGTGACCCAGGTATCACGCCCATGACCAAGGGCGTGACCCCCTTCGGCGATCGGCAATCTCAGCGAGACGATCGCCGAGCGCGAAAATTTGCCTCAGGACCCTGTCACGCCCGTGACCCATGTGTCACGCCCGTGACCTAGGGCGTGACATCCCTTTGACAATCGTCGATCTCAGTTCGACGATCGTCGAACCCAGAATTGGCCACCCGGGCCTGTCACGCCCGTGACCTATGTGTCACGCCCGTGACCAAGGCCGAAACGTCAGCCAGACTGGAAATTTCGGTAACCGACGTCGTAATCAATTTTGATTATGGGAAGTTACCCCAGGAGTATTTATGGGCCGTTTCCTACTCTAATTATTTAATAAAATAAGGAAAGGTTGGTCCAATAGGAAATCGTCACCTGGCAAACACCTCTTTTTTTTCCAGCGTTTCAACTGCCTCTACCATAACCGAAACGTCATTAAGAGAAATATTAATGGCCATGAACGTTTCATCCTTTCCCCTTCCCACTTGCTGATCTATAAAAGACTCCTAAAAGCAAGAGGAAAAGGTTACACGCTCCATCAAACTGGTTCAGATTCCTCCCATTGCTGTTGAAGAATTTCCGGTGACGCCACCACCGCGCAAATGGCTTCCCGACGGTCTGCATGCCTCCAGCCCGCGAACAAGGTCCTCCCCTCCCTCTTCTTCTGCGGATAGATCTTATAAATCATTAGGAGAGATATCGGGCTCAAAAAAGCCAGATCGGGTGAGCGTTTCCATGGTTTTCCGAAAATTTCATGGTGGCGGGTTCGCCGGAAACCGCCTCTCCGGCGGCCGTGCCGCCGCCCGACGGTAGCCCTCACCTCAACAGAGGTGATGGTGGTGGTGGCCGGCCAGGGAGATGGCTGGGTGGCCGGGAAATAGCTTTAGAAAAGCTACAGGAATAGTCGTTTTTCTGGTTCTGTTCGGGTTCGGGTAAAGAAGAAGATGAACAGTGTTATTTTTTATCATACTATATATTGTATAATTAGAAATTAATCCCCTTTACTGTGCACTAAGTTTAAACTGAATATTATAGCCCATAGAGGCTGAAACATAAAAAGTGCTCAACATATAAAATGTAGCCCTTGAAGTCTAGTTTAATTTAAAATTGATTTCACTCGATTTGGAGTCCTTGTTAGACCACAGCACACTTTTTGGGGAGGTCTATCTATAGGGCTATCTTAACCTTAGAATAATTCCCCACTCCAATCCAGTCATCAAAATGACTTGAAATTTAGGGCGTGGCCTAATCTTACCTATATCTAGGTGCTATCCAAAAATGAGAATTTTTGGAGAATGTTTTTCTATAGTTTTTAGAAAAATTTAAAAATCCTAGCATAATTTAATTAGATGGCTAAATGACTTCCAAACCCTCCCAAATTTTGGTGAGTGGTCCCTGGGTTTATCATAAGGTTCTGGTAAATGTTTCATCTCATTTGTAGATGTTTTGAATAGGGTTGTGTTCAACCCTAGGATGATCCTTATAGGATAATTTAGGATCAAACACCCCCTTGGTATTTGAGTGGCCATATCGCCTCAACAGGGGTTGATATTTTGGTCACTGACTTTTTAGGGCATGACACACCCTCCAAGGGAGTTTGGAGTGGTTTGGTGTAGGGTAGCCCTAGAACCCTAGGGAAAATCCCTTAATGGTGGTTTTTGGGGTTGTGAAGGTCATGGGGTCAAATGACCTTGGACTGACTTAAAATTTGGTGGAGAGAACCATAGGGCAAGTATAGTTCTCTGGACAAAAGTTTAGGGTATTTAGAGACAGCTAGGCCACCTAAAATCCTAACCCTAGTTTAGGTCACCAACTTTAATTTGAATTATTAAGCTATCTAATGAACTTTAAATCAAGTAAAATTTGGGCAAAGGGATTGTTTTGGTCAAAATAGCCATGATATAATTTTGTTGAGATTTTCGGATGAATTTATACAGTACTTCATTTATAACTCTAATTGTGCCCTAGATGTTTATTTTGATGATTATGGAATTTCTGTTCACTTGAATATTATTAAATCTTGGATTAGGGCATCTTATAGCATGTTATACCTTCAGTAATTTTCTTGTAAATTTTAACTGATTATTTCTGGTACATACTTCTTTAATGTACTAATTGAGATATGTAGTCAAAAATACAGTTAGGGCCCAATTACTATTTGGAAAATTATGAAATTTGGTCAGTGGGTTTTTCAAATTATGATAGTTACCCTGTAATTTTTTCTGGAATTTTAGATGACTAAAAACAGTACCTCCTTCATTAAGTTAGGAAAATTAGTATCTTGAATTAAAATAAATTCAGAGTTCAAATGTTGGAGAAAAATTATGGTACCTGGTTTATGATAATTTTAGGTCACTATATAGCTCCTATAATTTTCTTGGGATTTTTGGGTACACATTTTCATTACTTCCTTCATAATATAGTAGAAATGACCTAAAACGGTAAATTAGGAAATATAGGCCCAAACACCTCTGGAATTTCTCAAAACTTGGAATTGCTGTTTAAATGTCTCATAGGATTTTTACTGATTTTATGATTATTTATTGTTGGCTCACTATTGCACTTCTTGTTCATACTAGGGCATTTGGAATCTTAGAATAAATAAATTAAATATCCGATAAATAGGAAAATTTGGAATCCTTGGATTTAGACTAATTATGTCATGGTAGACCTCCAGTAAATATTATAGGAGATTCGGAAGACAAATTGGAGTACCTCCCCTTATACTCCTCATGTACCTTAGGATGGTCTGCATATAGTAAAACCACGGAAACTGAACTAGAGTAATAATGAACTTGGGAAATGGAATTTTGGTAGTTGCTGGTTGGTTAGGGCACGCTAGATTAAGTTCATTTTTGGAAGTCAGGATAAGTAGAGTCTGAGGCTGGCTAAGGTTAAGTGGCGTACGGGAACGACGAAAGATCGTCCACCCCGGGTAGGAATGGAAGAGTCTTAATACTCTAGGGTTAGATCTAAAGTAACTAAAAGTGAATCGGGTTAAGGGAGATCAACCAATAACAATAAGTGCCTTGCGAAAGGGAACTTCGGGTCGTAATGCCGCCGTCTTGGTTCCTAGTGCCCCTTGAGAGCCCTTCACGGGGTATGCCGGGGGCAGTCCTAGGCTAACGTAAACTATAGGAATAATAAATTAAAAGAGCAACTAGTATAATTAGGGTTGCACACACATTCACCCCGATAGCTAGGAAGATAGAATAATTGGTTTGGTTGCCATTCAGACGGTAGCTCTGAAGGTAGATGCACGGACGGGACAGTCCGGGGAGCCGAGGGCTCACGGGTTGGAGTACAGAATAAAGGTGGTGGGACTTCGATATCTGATTGTCGTTCACACCAGCATCGGTATGTTGACTCGGCGGTGTGGGACACTTAGCCAAAGAAAGTCTGATGGGTACAGCCAGCAGTAGTATGCGGATACTCTAGGTTGTGTTCTTCTAGGGGCGTACGGAAGGGCTAGGCCTGGTAGTGTGGATACCCGCCTAGGAGTGGGGGGGCCCGACCCACTGTCTCCGTTTGCCACTACGGAGGTTCCTGGGAGTGAAGCTAGCTGCCCGAATAGGGGAAACTAAAGGTCTGTGCGCATAGAGTCGTGTGCGTGCGTTGCACTTGCATGAATCATGGCATAGCATATCACTACACTCATATTTGCATACAACCGACACCCCAACGTATAAATCGGTATGGGACTTTTTATACGATGGGATCCTTGCAGAAGACCCCTTAACTTATTAGTTTGTATGGGCATTCATATAAGTTAAGGTTACTTACTTATTTACTTGCTTGTTTACTCACTATTCTCTAGCTGCCTTTTATACATTTGATACTTACTACTTCTTTTCTTTACCATTTACTACCATAGGATTGCTAGTTGTACTTTGTTCTAGATAGTTGTTAGTATAACTCCCCTGTCACCTGCTTGATTATTCTCCACTTTTGAAGCTTCCCTTTCCTCCTCTCCGCCCGGTGCTTAGGAGCCGTGGGGGGGAGGGGGAGGGGATGATAGGGCTTAGTCTTTATGACTAATGGTTTTCGAACCACAGCATTACAGGAGCTCCGGATGGGAGACAAGGACCAGCAGTCCAGGGACCAGCACCAGCGGAGTACGGTGCGCATGGAGGTGGGTCAGTCTAGCACCGGTGCACCTGCGACCAGCTCCGTGAGTGATTAGTATTTTTATAGCTTCCACGATGAGTGATTTGTAGTGAGGACTCTGATGTACTGGGCTCGAGCCCATTTATCTATTTCCTGTTATTATCTACTGATGGACTGGATGTGATTTCACTTTTATTTACATATTTCTGTGGACTTGTTTACATTTTATGTTTAATTACTTCTCTCTCTTGTGATCGAAATGGGCCGGCAGAATTGGCGTTTTGTAGTGGTTGCCTTCCAGTGAGTCGGTGCCACCGCAAAGCGGCAATTCTGGGCTAAGACCCCGGTGTTTAAAAAGAAAAAAAAGGGTCTTACAGTACGTAAGTCTCTTCGCCCAAGTCTTTCTTAGAAAAGAAGTTCCCTACGTTTTTGTTAACAACTTATAGGGTCAGTTTGTCATTCTCGATCAGTAGTATGTCATCTACATACAATATCAGGATGACAACAATACTCTCACTAATCCTCTTGTAAACACAAGGTTCATCCTCATTTTTGATAAAAACAAACTCTTTGATCTTTTCATCAAAACGAAGATTCCAACTTCAAGAAGCCTGTTTTAATCCATAGATGGATCTCTGCAACTTGCATATTTAGTGATTTCACCTGGAGATACAAAACCCCCGGGTTGTGTCATATACACTTTTTCAAGGAGGTTTCCATTTAGGAAAGCCATTTTGACATCCATCTGTCAGATCTCGTAGTCATAATACGCAGGAATAGCAAGAAGAATTCTGATGGACTTAACCATAATAACAAGGGAAAAGGTCTCATCATAGTCAACACCATGAAATTGTTTGAAACCTTTAGTCACCAGTAGCCCTTTAAATATCTTTACATTCCCATCCATGTCAGTCTTCTTCTTAAAGACCCACTTTCACCCTATTGGTCGTACCCGTTCAGGTGGTTCCACCAAGGTCCAAACTTGGTTTGCACACATGGAGTCCATTTCAAATTTCATGGCCTCAAGACACTTCTCGGAGTCTAGTCCCCTCATAGACCCTTGGTAGGTTACAGGATCATCATTATGATCCATAAGCATACATTACATATTTGAGACACGAGAAATCCATATCTCTCAGGCTCAAACCTTGGTCTACCAGATCTAAGTGGAACTTGTGTTTCTTGAGCAGGTTCTCTAGCTACAACATCTTATAGTTCTTGCTCAGGTTCTAATTCTGTTTCATTCACTATTTGTGGTTCTTGAACTTCTTTAAGTTCTACCCTGATATTCTTTCTACTTAAGAACTCTTTCTCAAGAAAGACACCAGTTCTCGCGACAAATACTTTGCCCTCAAATGATAGGTAGAAATAGTACCCTTTTGTTTCCTTAGGATACCCCCATAAGATAATATTTTTTGACTTGGGTTCCAGCTTGTCAGGCATTTGACATCGTATGTATGCCTTACAACCCCAAATCTTAATGAAAGACATACTATGACGCTTCCCAGTCCATATCTCATATGGTGTCTTCAGAACCATTTTCGTTGGAGCATGATTTAGTGTAAAAGCAACAGTCTCTAGAGAAAAACCCCAAAAGGAAACATGCAGATATGCATGACTCATCATCAACCGCATCATGTCTAATAGAGTACGATTCCTCCGCTCAGACACACCATTATGTTGTGGCATTCTGGTTGGAGTGAGTTATGATACAATACCACACTCTTTCAGATGATCACAAAACTCATGACTTAGGTATTCGCCACCTCGATCAGATCGGAGTGCTTTAACCCTCTTACCTTGTTTGTTGTCTACTTCATTCTTAAACTCTTTGAACTTTTCAAAGGTTTCAGATTTGCACTTCATAAGATACATATATCTGTATCTACTGGAATAATCAGTAAATGTAACAGAGTTAAAGTACCCACCTTTAGCCATAAAACTCAAGGGTCCGTATACATCACTATGTATTATACCCAAGAGATCATCAGCCCTCTCATTGAAGCCAGTGATAGGGACTTTAGTCATCTTGCCTAACAAATAGGATTCACATCTCTCAAATGATTCATAATTAAATGAGTCCATTAGTCCATCTTTATGGAGCTTGGATATGCGTTTCTCATTTATATGGCTCAAACGATAATGCCAAAGGTAATTAGGATTTCAGTCATTCGTTTTTTGTCTTTTTGATCTGATGGTCTAATTTCAAAATATATAAACCATTAAACATTTGGGTTGCACCATAACAAACATCATTCATTAAAATTGAACAACAATTGTTCTTAATTATAAACAAAAATCCTTTCATGTCAAGACATGATATGGATATAATGTTTCTAGTTATGGAAGGAATATAATAACAATTATCAAGTTCTATTACAAGCCCACTTGGCAATGAAAGATGGTAAACTCCTACGGCAATAGCAGCAACTCTTTCTCTATTGCCCACACAGAGGTCCACCTCTCATTTACTCAGCATTCTTCTCCTTCCCAGTTCTTGCACATTTATACAAATGTGAGAACCACATCTGGTATCCAATACACAGGATGAAGGAGCAGAAAGGTTTATCTCTATAACATAAATATTTGAAGCGGAAGTCATACCTCCCTTCATATTCTACAGACCCTCAATATAAGGACAGTTCCTCCTCCAATGACCAGCCTTGCCACAGTAATGTCATTTCCCTTCCTTCGCCAAGCCTTTCTTCTTCAGTGTTGAAGACTTGGGCTCAAGAGATGACTTAGGTCCAACCTTAATCTTATTGAAACCCTTGGCCTTTCCCTTGCCTTCATGCACCATCAGTATGGGGCTAGCAGACTTGTCCATCTTCATATTGATCTTGGCAGTTCTCAACATGCTTAGGAGCTCGGGTAGTGTCTTCTCAATCTCATTGATATTATAATTCAAGATAAACTGCTCGTAACTGTTCGGCAAAGATTGCAGGATTTGGTCTGTAGCTAACTCTTAGCCCAAAGGAAAATATATTCTTTCAAGGTTCTCTATATACACAATCATCTTGAATACATGAGTACCTACTAGGTCTCGAGCTCCCATATTACACTAAAACAATGCCTTGGTGACATCAAACCTTTCTTATCGAGCTTGCCCTTGAAACATTTTCTTAAGCTGCTCATCAATCTCCTTACAACCCATGTTCTCATGTTGCTTTTGAAGCTCGGAGTTTATGGTGGCAAGCATGAGGCATTCGACATCTAAGGAGTCGTCTTGATACTTCTTATAAGTATCTTTATCAGCTCAGGACACATTCCCGGTTGGCTCTTTAGGGTAATCCTCTTCCAAGACATAGAGCTTACGCTCTTGCCTGAGAATAATTCTCAGGTTCCTTTACCAGTCCAAGTAATTTGTACTGCTCAGTCTCTTCTTCTCAAGGATAGCTCTGAGTGACGGGATGGAGTGAGATCCACTTGCCATGGAAATTCTACAAGTATTTATGCAAATAAAAATTAGTACTACATTTCAAAATACATTTTATTATTTCAATTAGGACTTTAATTAAAATTATCCCACTACTTTATTCAAACTGATAACCCTCAATATCAATTCAGAGAGTTTATGCGAGCTACTCTCTTAGTGGACAAGATCCGTATTTCACCAACATGATGAGTCGGATTTGGATTTTCTCTCACACTGTAGCTATTTAGGTAGGCAATGCTTGCCGGTTGCATCATTATGCAACTCTTGTATGGTTGGTGAATAACTCTTTATTCGCATCCATCATATGGTGCATGCCAACCTTATGACTCTAGGCACTCAACCTTTAAGGTCACCCAGTTAAGTTTGACCCGATATAAATAGTAGGATATCACAATTATCCGCATGCACCCTTACCGAGATAGATTAATGCACCTTACTTTGGCAAGCCCACACGTCATCGATCTATGTAGGAAATCATCCATCGGAAGGCATCCGAATACATAATATTACATAAGGGACTTTTAAGATAATTGATTAACACTTAATCATGTTTAATAATTAACCAATGTGCACATCCACAAAATAAAACTTACAACATTCACAATCCAAATGCATCCCAGATGTGTGCAAGAAAAATCATCAACACTTGACGAACAGGGCTAAATTTGAACATCTAGAACCCTTCTAGATCTTTAGATTTACATGCATTGAACATGAGCAACACAAACTCCACTTATACAGTAGACAAGCTCATCTCTCTATGTGAGATTAAAAATCTAACACACTTGGTTTCACAAACCAACAAGAGAGATAGTTACTGTTAAGGAGAAATAAGGATATCACAAAGAAATCACATGCGTTCTTGGCGGGGTTCCAAGAATAGATTTGGTCCTCCACACAATGCACAAGATCCGGATAGCTAGGGATAGTTTCCCTCATCAGAGCTGAGTAAAAGCCACTGAAGTGAAGTCCTCCAAGAAATACACCCCTTAAGAGTTCGGGGTCGACCCCGGGATTTTGTCGAGCTTCAGCAGTAAATCTGCGGAAGAAGTCTTTCAAGGGTTCCCCTTCATTCTAGCGGATCCCTTACAGATGTGAGATATCACGAACAATTCTTCAGTTAGTGACAAACTAATCCGCGAATTGTCTTGCTAACTCTGTGAAATTATCCATAGTTAACTCACTTAAAGAGTGGAACCAGGTACGATCTTGCCATTTGAGTGTGGTTGGGAATACTTGGAAGAATAACAAATCTGGAGCATTATAGATCCTCAGGATGGTAGTTAAGTAATTGATGTAACACCCCCATCTGTCACACAGGATATAACATAAGGTTTGGTCAGGGCCCCACGCCATATTCTACTAACAGTTACTAGAGTTACATATTGAAATCATAATCCATAAACGTGCATCCTAACTCAGAGTGCATTCTAGCGGAAGTAAATTAATTGCTTAGAACCCAATCATTTGAATGTCCAATAAACCAAATAGGAATGATAAGAAAAATACACACAATTGTTAAGGCCTTAATGCATTACAAAGGTTTCCTCGAATAAAAGTGTATTAAATACTTCGGCACGCAGTCCAGCCACAAATGAGCAGTAAAAGAAAACACATTTCTCGTTGTCCTTCGAGGGCTGGCATAGCTACCATGGGCTGCAACCCGCTATTTCTTTCTCGGCTCAGCTACACCTACACGAAACCATTCCACCCCAAAGGTAGAAGACAAAGCAACGGTCAACATTAGCTGACCAATTTTTAATGACCCCACCCCTCACTTAGGGTAGTGGTGCTCCTTCCTTGCAGGCATTAGCATATTTATACATTTGCAATCAAAACGTGTAACTTAAGCACCATTTTCCACAGACGTTGACATGGTCTTCCAATGCCCCGTGCTCTCAAAGCATTTTCTCGGTGTACAGGACCTCAAAGGGTCACACCTCCCTTCTTTGTTACTGTCAGCAACGTTTGAGCATTCTAGTCTTTCCGGGACGAATCCAAAGACAATGTCCCTATGGCTACGACAAATTCAAGGTGATCCCCGTGAACCACATAATGACTCACTCCAAGTGGATCGGCATATGGTTGGGTATAGTTCAGCTCTCTCCAGGTGCTTAAATCGTCGGGCACAATAAGCCACAACGCGAGTCAGCATCCCCTTTCCCGTCCATACAATTCATAACTCTGTTATGATCCTATGCGAGCACTCACGGATACCTAAGTTGGGCCTCTCTGGCTCTTAACTCACCACAAAGGCCCCCAGGTCTCCAAGAGACAGGCCTCACAAACAATGTCCCCTAGGTATCCACGAGACAGGCCTCACAAAAAATAGTCCCCAGATCTCTATGAGATAGGCCTCACAAACAATAGGTCCCAGGTCTCCATGAGACTGGCCTCACAAATAATGGCCCCCAAGTCTCCACGAGACGGGCCTCACAAAACAATGTTCACTGGGAGCTACTATCGCGTGGTAGGAGACAGACTATCATTTCTTCCTCTGAATAGGTGTTTTCCTGGAGACCTACTCCAGTACTCTCACTACAGCCATCTGCACACCCCGTGAATCTGAAATCTATGCGATTACCATGGAGTCTTCTCCAGTATACAAACAATCATCACCAATCCAGACCAACCTGTTCGGATAGGCTTCACACAGCATACCTATTTTGTACTTTATTTTCGGATTCTAAATGCAAGGACAACGGGGATACAACCGATCGACCCGTCTGTAGAATCGCTTCCATGAGTTTGTGGAGCATGTACCCTCACATGCCAAAACAAAGGACTTCATATGTCCAAGGAAGAGGATCATTACCCTTGTATTTATCTTCGGTGCCATGGGAGAGAATCTAGCTAGATGGAAATGGCCGCAATAGGCTTGCCTCCGTAGATCTGAACTCGTCTTGCGAATCGGAACTCTAAATCTCCAAGAATGGCAGATTCTCCTTCGTTCTACTCTCCTCTTCTCTCCTTCAACCGTTCAAACTAATCTAGCCCCAAAAAAATTGATCTGACAACGTACTACCCAAGCTATAAATTGAGCTACCACCGCACAGTAACTATCTACTGTCGCGCAGTACCTGAATTGACGGCTTGATTTACGCTGCCACCGCCCAAAACCTCCAATCACATTCCGACACATAGCCACGTCTTTACAGCATACTACCGTCATGTAGTAACTCATTACCGCCATGCGGTATCTAGTGCACCGGTTATAATTCTAGCCACTACTGCCACGCGATACCCACTACTGATGTGCAGTATCTCACCGAGAGCAATGCCCAGTAAATTGGCCTTACTACCGCCAGCGGTATTACTACCATAAGGCGGTAGCTTTCCGAAATCCCTGCCGCTACCACTGCCAAGCTACCGCCACGCGATAACCCTCTATTGTCCTGTAATAGCTTACAGAATCACACTATGGCTACAGGAAATTTGGGGCGTTACAAATCTCCCCCACTTAAAGAATTTTGTCCCGAAATTACGTCATGCAGGAAATCATAGAAGTAACAATATTACGTTGTTTACCTCAAATAAATTGCTCGGGTAACTCTGCTTTTATGGTTTGCCCCTTCTCCCATGACAGTTCCTCACAACGACAGTTGTCCCAACGGACCTTGACCATCCTAATAGACTTATTCCAGAGTTGCTTGACTTTCATGTCTTTAACGCGAATGGGCTTGACCTTCATTATCAACCCACCATCAATCGACACCTGATCCGCAGCAACTACCTGTGTAGGCTCTTGCACCGCCTTCCGCAAAACTGATTTGTGGAATACATCATGCAGACCACTTAGTTCTATTGAAATCTTCAACCTATAAGAATCTTCACCAATGCTCTCCACAATCTCAAATGGCCTAAGGTATCTCGGACTTAGCTTTTTCAAGCGTTGAATCCTTGATATACCCTTAAACAGTTTGATCTTCAGATAAACCCAATCTTGTACAGCGAACTCGACATTTCTTTGCTTAGCATTATAATACTTAGCCTACCTATCCTGAGTGATCAGCAACTGCTCCCGGATTGTGCGAAAAATCAAAGTTGCATCTTCGACTTCCTTCCACTTAAAAAAGCTTTAATTCGCCCGTCTCCAGCCACGACAAAGGAGTACGTCACTTCCTACCATGAAGAGCCTCAAAGGGCGCCATTTGAATACTTGCTTGGTAGCTTTTGTTGTAGGCAAACTCGATCAAATACAGTTTATCATCACACCTCTTACTGAAATCTAGGGTGCGCATGCGAAGCATGTCCTCCATCATCATGTTTATCCTCTCGGTCTAACCATCCGTTTGCAGATGAAAGGCCGTACTGAACTTCAGTTTCGTTCCCAACAGTTGATGTATAAGCCTCCAATCAATAGATGTGAAGCGCCCATCTCGGTCACTAATGATGCTACAGGGCACACTGTGCAATCGTATAATATTATCCATGTAATGCTTTGCCATCTTTTTCACCAAATCGTCCTTCCTATTCGGAATGAAGTGTGACACCTTAGTCAAACGATCAATGATCACCCAAATGGCATCATTCCCTTTCTATAATATCGGTAAACCGTGCACAAAATTCATAGATATGTCATCGAACTTCCATTTCGGTATAGGCAAAGACTTCAAAAATCCACGAGGATTCTGACATTCGATCATTACTAAGGCACGTGTCTGACACTTCGCCACATATAAAGTTGTCTTTATTCAACCTTGGCCACTAGAACAACTTTTTATTCTTTTAAACATCTTCGTGCTCCCTGGGTGGACTGAGTACTTGGCGAAATGTGCTTTATACATCAATTTCTCCCATAATTTGCCCACATTTGGGATGCACAATTGACTGTTCTTCCACAACAGCCCATCATCAACGGTAAACTTGGTATTTGATTTATCCAAAGACTCCATCATGTTATGCCTCATGCTGTCATCTAACTCCAGCACTTGCCAAATCCGGTCAGGGAGGTTATACAACACTTCTGTCCAGTTCAAACGTGTTTCA
This sequence comes from Platanthera zijinensis, assembly GCA_039513925.1. Taxonomy (NCBI): domain Eukaryota; kingdom Viridiplantae; phylum Streptophyta; class Magnoliopsida; order Asparagales; family Orchidaceae; genus Platanthera; species Platanthera zijinensis. The sequence goes on from CM077097.1 coordinate 45,214,491, forward strand.
GCACTAGACCTCCTATTAACACAAGAGATCTCCAAGGCCTCCAAATCTCGAACAAGATGCTCATCATGCATATGTATCCAATTGGCATGTGCAAAAACCCTGCGAATTAACGCATCTGCAACAACATTACCCTTGTCAGGAACATAATGTATCTTGAAGGTGTAGTCCCCAAGGCACTTGAAGGTATAGTTATTAGTGTTACTTTGGTGATCTGGAAGTGATCAAGCATGTAGTCTCACTGCCAACACAGTATGAGCCTATCATGGTCGCACATAAGAGCGTTTGGAGAATTTGGAAGATTGGATTATGTTAGTCTTACTCATGTGATGAGTGAAGGACTAAGCACTGGCATGAGATGAGTAAAGGACTGGACTCTGCCATCCGTTGAGTGTGTTGAGACCACTCAAAGCATTCATCGAGTTAAGTATTGATTCGTCGAGTTAGCGTTGAGATTGTTTAGACCACTCGATGATTCGTTGAGTCAATCGTTGTTTCGTTGAAAGATGGTGTTGAGTGTATCAAGTCAAATCAGCCAGGCACTGAGTCCGTCGAGACCACTCAACGCTTTCGTCGATTCAAATGTTGACTTGTCGATTAAGCATTGACAGCGTTGGGACCACTAGACGTTTTCATAGAGTCAAATGTTAACTTGTCGAATTAGGCGTTAAGAGCGTTGAGGTCATTTGACGCCTTCATCGAGTTAAATGTTGACTCGTCGAATGATGGCGTTGAGTGAATTGAGTGAGTTAAGTTCATTCAACGATTCATCGAGTCAAGAGTTGATTCGATGAGTCTGGCATTGAGGCATTGAGTGCATTGTGTGTACTTAACGATTCATCGAGTTAAGTGTTGATTCGTCGAATATCGACGTGTATACTCAACAATTTGTCGAGACAAATGTTGATTCGTCAAATATCGATGTATATACTCGGCAAATTCCATTTCATCTGATTTATTTACTTTAAGTCCAGTTCGGCGTGGTCAACTATTTTGGGTCGGCTCGGTACTCAGTATATATATACGATATGTATAGTAATCCGAAAATAGAGAGAAACATACATATAAGTATTTGACCTAATCGCAAGTCGACCACTTATCCCTCGCGACGGAACTATTCCGCCAAGGCCATTGATGTCAATCTCGCAGCCAACTGACTACATCCCTTGTACGTTCTCGGAAAGTGTTTCTAAGGCTTCGTACTTTTCGTAGTCGCCGAACCTATTTCTGGCGAGTTTTGTTGCTTCCACTTCTAGAACTGACCTAGTAGTATGTGAAGACGCAGAGAACTCTCTTCCAACCTAGATCTGGGTGACAAGATTCTAAGGGTTCTCTCGCTCGTATGGATCATCTGTAGAGGCGTAGACATTATTATGCGCTCAGAACTCTAGCTGTTGGTGACCGAGAGATTTATTGGAGCATCTTGGTTGAGTAGTGACTCAATCCCACAAAGGTAAATTTTATTTACAGTGTTTTTACTTCCTGATCAATGTTCATCGCTAGATCCGGACTATTTTGGGTTTTCTTGTTCCCTTATTTCCACTGCTCAAAAATGTTGTGACATATAAGCAAAACCCAATAGTGGTATCAAAGGAAGGTTGTGCGATGATCATTATTTCAGAAGTTGCTAAATCCATTGAGTGTAGATGTGGAAATTTTAGAAGTGTTCTAAATACCCAAATTTATTCTTGGAACCTCGCCAAGAATGCATATGATTTTTTTGTAATATCTTAGTTGATATCTTTGTTACTCCTTAATAGTAACCGTCCATCTTGTTGGTTTTTGAAACCATATGTGTGTTAGATTTTGAATCTCACATAGAGAGATGAGTTTGTCTACTGTGTAAGTGGAGTTGGTGTTGCTCATGTCCAGTGCATATAAATCTGAAGATTTAGAAGCGTTCTAGATGTTCAGATTTAGCACAGTTCATCAAGTGTTGATGATTTTATTTTGCACATCTGGGATGCATTTGGATTATGATTGCTGCAAGTTTTATTTTGTGGATGTGCACATTGGTTAATTATTAACTATGATTAAGTGTTAATCAACAATCTAAAATCTCTTATGTAATATTAAGTATTCGGATGCCTTTTGATGGATGACACTCTTCCTGCCTTGATCGATGAAGTGTGGGCTTGTCAAAGCAAGGTGCATTAATCTATCTTGGTAAGGGTGCGACCGGATAATTGTGATATACCACTATCGACATCGGGTCTAACTTAACTAGGTGACCACAAAGGTTGAGTGCCCAGAAGCATGGGGTTGGCATGCACCATATGATGGATGCGAATAAAGAGTTATTCACCAACCATACAAGAGTTGTATTGTGATGCAATCAGCAAGTATTGCCTACCTAAATAACTGCATTGTGAGATGAAAGAGAGGAGATAGATCAAATCTACTCTAGAGGGGGGGTGAATAGAGTATTAAAAAACTTTTAATTAATTTTTATAGCGGAATTAAAATAGGTGTTACTTATAAGTATAAGAGAATTAAAAACAAAAGCAAACACAGCACAGCAGGAATAAAGAAAGATGAGAAACCAGACGACAAGAGAAAATTATAGTGGTTCCCCAAATCTGGGTACATCCACTCTTCTACCACCCTGGTAGGAATCCACTTAGGTTTTTGATCAGGTGCCCTGTCACCACAAGATCTGTTTCAGGTAAATCTAGAAACTCTTCAGGCTTTTGATCGGGTGCCTAAAAACCAATAGGTTTTTGATCAGGTGCCCTATCACTAAAGAGTTCACTTTTGAAGGGAGTAATAATCCTGTACAAGAGAGGTTAAAGAAAATAGATGGCAGTCTTCTCTTTCTCAAAGCAAATGAGAAGACTATGTGGATTTGATGATGCCAAAGCTCCCCCTGAGATATTGAGTGGGTTCAGGAAGATGGAAGCTTTGTCCAGGGTGTAGGTCTTCAATAGACTAGTGTTCTTGCTCTTCAGAATCTGTAGAATGATGTTGATTTTCTGTCTCTATAGATTCCTGAAAATAGAACTGAAGAAGAAGACTCAAGATGAAAATTTGTTGTTCTTCTTCTGTTTTCTGAGAGCAGAATGGAGAGTTCTGAGAGCTATTGCAGAAAAATGCTTGTATTCTCTGAGAGTAAGAGGGTTTCTGAATCTGCTTATCTGTCTATTAACCAGTCTGAATATCTCTTTTTGAGATTCAAAAACATTCCTTAAATTACTACAGAAAATGATGAGAGAAACGGCTAACAATTCTAGCAATTAATTTTCTCCCCAACTGTCTTGGAAAATAAGTCAGAATAATAACTCTGTGAAATACCATAGTTAATGTTGTAAAGAAACAGCTATATTCCTTGAGAATGACAGCATTAACTACCAGAGATTATTTGGCATAAATTGAATCAATTAAGTAGGAAATAAATCTTCAAGACAGCTGCTGAAAATAAAAGGAATCGGACACAAAGAATTATCGTCGATCTGGGCTGGAAGATCGTCGAGCTGAGATCAACTATATATCATCTGAGACTTCTGTGAACAAAAGAGAAAACATCGACCTTAGATCATAGATCATCGAGCTAAGTTCAAAGACTAATACCTGAGATCGTCAATCGGAGATCGACGATCGTCGAGCTGAGTTCGACAAAAGTCGAACTAATATGAAATCCACAGATTTCTTCTGAGTCTGAGATCTTTGAGAGAAATCCAAAGCTGGTCTTGATAAGTCTGACATGTAGAGACTAACTGTTGCGCGCTAGGGTTGGAAGAAAATAAACGCAACCGAACTAGCAACCCAATGAGGCAAGTATACCTATCGAATTGTAGCTAGGGGACACAAGTGTCGTATTGAAATCCGGGAACTGTTGGCTAAGCTTACTCACACGAATGCTATTATCTTATCGACGGAAAAACTAGGGTTTTAGAAAATTTAAGTGCAGGGGAGAAAGTAAAGCTATACTAGAAAGAGAACTACTGCAATTAAGTAAAGCTATTAAGCAAACAACTATGCTAGAAAGGAAACTACTGCATTTAATCAAAGAGCACAAGATAGGCGATTACTACGAAAGGTAGAAAATATGAAATGGAAAATGCACTCAATCAAGATTCACCTCGGCTAAAGACGATTAAGAAAATGCGATAAAAATCTGAACTTAATAGGATAAAGGTCCTTGACCGTGGAGGTTCCTAAAGCTTGAACACGCTTCTCTCGAAGTCGTGCCCAACTGAGTTTAGGAAGGTCCGACCGACTCTCATCTAAATCGAAGGCCTAAAACTTGCTTTACGCGGTGAACCCCACTATTGGATTTTACTCCAATCCGGGAGATTTGGACGTCTGCCTCTCTCGAGGGGTGCGTACAACTCCCTTTACTCTTGAATGCTCACTTCATTCTTTCGGCCTCTCGGCTAGCCCAGAATGAAAGCAAAGGCGGAGAGTATATATCGAAAATATACCTCCAACCCGTGATTAATCAAGAGTAATTCAAGGCCCTATCCTAAAAAGAAAAGATTAATTAAAACATCATAACATAATCGCTCTAACCTCGGATCATCAAGATCGAGTACAAGGAGGATTAGTTAATCATAATGGAGTGGAGGAGGGGAGATGAGTAGAAAAGCATATAAAGGAACACAAGTAAAGGAAGAACACTTTTATTAATGAAAAAAGGCAAGTTACACTATTGAAATTGAAATTACAAGTGCATGAAAATTAAATCCTATTCTAGCCCTACAATTAGCACTAAGCAAGAGCAAAGATTACAAAGAAAGCTAAAGCAACTAAATATTAAACCATGATTAAGCAAAAATTACAAAGGAAGAGAGAGAGAGAGAGAGAGCATAAAAAAACTCAAGAACCAAAGGGGCAGCACCTCCCCCTCTCAACCAAAGCTTGCTGAAATGGAGAGGGGGGGCTCAATTTATAGAAAATTTTCTCGGGTTGGTCACGGCCTCCGATACGCCCTAGGGTGGGTGTGTCAATGGGCGTGACAGTACTATGTTGACCTCGGGCTCTGGATTTTGGCGGGAGGGATGATTGCTTCGGTACGTCGGTGGCCACGCCCTAGGTCACGCCCGTGACAGGGGGGCGTGACAGGCACGTCATGTCCAAATCATTGGTCAGAAATCCGTCAGTCACCGAAAAAGGAGGGTGTCACGCCCATATCACGGGCGTGACATGGGGCATGACAGTACTGTTTGCGTGTTGAGGCGGAACGGCATTTAATGCGGCCGCAGGCTTTGCGGCAGAGGGCGACACGCCCATGGTCACGCCTGGTGACACGCCCAGGGAGGGCGTGTCAGGGGGCGTGACAGCGGTTTTGACCGTTTTTTGTCCCTTCCAGCAGGAGCCCTCGGGATCGGGTGACACGCCCTAGGTCACGCCCAGGGAGGGCGTGATAGGGGGCGTGACAGGTCATTTTGGCCAATTTTCTGGAAACCTGCAAAAAGATAAGAAAAAGTCAGTGGCAATAATATTTACAAAAAAATGATAAAAATAAACTAATAATAGACATAATTTGTACAATATAAAATAGAAAATACGATAATAGTTTAGGCTACAAAACGCATTATCAAATTCCCCCAAGCTTAAGCTTTGCTTGTCCCCAAGCAAAAATATAAAAACTAGATAATTATAAAAAGGACTAATCAAAAAGTTCTAATTATGCCTACACAAGTACTATGCGAAATTCTTAGTAGGTAAAAGGTGAAATGTAAGTCTAAAACAATTATTTAGGTATGGTAAAACTTTTATAAACTTTACTTAATAAAAACAAATCATCCAAAATTTTAACGAGATTTTTTAAATGGACTTAAGCAAAGCAACGAAAATGAAAAACACGCATTGAGTTGTTACTAGATCCAAGCAACGCATTATAATTATATCAATTTAATTAACAAAAATCTAGGTTTAAATCCAAAACTAAAACTGATTTACTATTTTTCTTTTCTTAGTTGTTAAATAAAAATCAAAAAACGTGAATCAAAAGGACTTAAATAGGACAGAAACGTTTGGTTTAGGAAAATGATCAGGAGTGGAATTCAAAGATAAACGTGAAGGTTTTAAAATCACACTAAACCAAAGCAAAGAGTTTCAAAAACTTTCATAAAAATATATACACATTTTTTTTCTTCTTCTTTTTTTTCATTTTTTTTTCTTTTTTCAAAATAAAGGCCATAAATATTTTTATTTTCCCTTTGAATTGGCCAAACAGAAATGAACATCACTTTTGAACATACTTTTTTTTCAAAAATCTTTCTCCCACAAAAATCACAAAATATCCTATCAAAATCGTCAAACTAATTTATGAAACTCAAAAAGGCTAGTGTGATTCGATAGGTTGGAAATTTTGGCCTTGGTAGAACTGAAATGAAGGGAGGAGCTATCAAATGTAATCGGAAAAAAGGCTCAAAAACGGCTAACTAGTGGTAAAAGTTTTTAGGTTGGCAGGAAAGCTCAAACGAAAATAAAAACGGCCTAAATCATTTTCACGCTTTTGAATTTATTTAAAACAAAGGTTTGAAAAATTTTCAAAAAGCGAGTCCTAGATAATAAAAGAAGATTGATGAAATTAACTTGAAAATAGAAATAATAGGTGACTTGGATCGTTCACATCTACTACGTTATTCAAAAGTTAATTTTACAAAAATTATTCAAAAACAAAAAAGAAAATAGTGGATGATGAATTTTTAAGAAAGTAAAGGAAATAAACAACAAAAAACCATAATAGAAATGCAAGTTTTAGAAAAATATTTCACCTTAACATGCTACCGTGAATTAGAAACACAGCATGGCCAACATTTTACTTGTGAAACATAATTAAAAAGGACGATTAGAAATATTATAATTAACTAAGTTGTTTATAGGAGATTTTGAGTAAAACAAAACTAAAAACTAGGGGTACTATTGAAATACCAAAATGTCTAAACTATTCAAAAACACATATATATTTTTTTTTTTAATTTTGAGAAATATTCTCTTTTTTAGGATTTTGGATTTTTTTTCTCTTTTTCTTTTTTTTTTGAAATTTTAAGATATTCATTTTTTTTTGGAAATATTTACAATATATACAAAAAGAAGATTATTTACACTACGCAAAAATGAAGGAGGAAATCCTCCCCCAAGCTTAAATCAGACATTGCCCTCAATGGCTAAAGAAGGGGATTGGAGAAGGAGAGAAAAATAAAGTACAGAATTGAAAGACAGAATTGAAATACAGGTACTTCCCCGGATTTATTTGCTGCGAAAGCTGAGTGATGCCGCCCCCCGAATGTCTTCTTTAGACCTCGTGATGGATTCAGCAATGTTGGAGCAGGCGATCGAAGAAGCTTCAGCTTGTCGGAGCCGTCCGAGGAAAAAATTGTAAAATAAAGAAAACAGAAAAAGATAACTTGGGTTGCCTCCCAAGAGCGCCCTTTGGTTAAAGCGTCGTTGAGCTCGACGCATAAAAAAATAATTTTGTCCAAAAATATTGTTGTCCCGAAATAAAATTGTCTTTAGCAAAAAATTAAAAGTTTCAGATTACAGTTTGTGAAGCAGAAACTTAATAATGTTTGGACTGACATCATCATCACCAGAAAAGTAGAGTTTAAGACGCTGACCATTCACTTTGAAATTACCCTTATCAGGGTGAGAAATTAAAACAGTTCCATAAGGAAATACTTCTAAAACAGAAAACGGGCCAGACCAGCGAGATTTTAATTTGCCCGGAAATAAACGTAAACGAGAATTATATAAAAGGACTTGGTCGCCCGGCTTAAAGTTTTTAGGGTGCCTTAAGTGTTTATCGTGTAAACGCTTCGTCCGCTCTGTATAAAGTTTATTATTTTCATAAGCATAAGAGCGCCACTCGTCGAGTTCATTTAGTTGAAATTTTCGAAGGTCACCGACTGAGTGGGGATCGAAGTTTAAAAATTTTAAGGCCCAAAAGGCGCGGTGTTCTAACTCTACGGGCAGATGGCACGATTTTCCATAGACCAGCCGATACGGCGTACATCCGAGGGCAGTTTTGTACGTTGTTCGGTAGGCCCATAGAGCATCGTCAAGTTTGGTTGACCAGTCTTTTCTAGAAGTTGAAACAGTCTTTTCTAATATTCTTTTTATTTCCCTATTAACTACTTCGACTTGACTGTTAGTTTGGGGGTGGTAGGCAGTGGAAAGCTTATGTGTAACGCCGTATTTGGTAAGGATTTTTGAAAATTGTGCGTTATAGAAATGGGAACCCCTATCGCTAACGATTGCGCGTGGCGTACCGAATCTCGAAAATAATCTTTTTTGAAACGTGACTACAACTCGGGAGTCGTTCGTAGGAAGAGCTTGGGCCTCAGCCCATCGTGAAACATAATCAACAGCAACCAAAATATATTTGTTTCCGAAGCTAGAAGGAAGGGGGCCAACAAAATCAATTCCCCAAAGGTCCAACATTTCGCACTCTAAGAAATAATTTTGCGGCATTTCATTTTTATTAGAGATGTTGCCCGACCGTTGGCAACTATCACACCTGCTCACAAAGGCTTGCGCATCTTTAAACAGGCTAGGCCAGTAAAAACCCCCGCAAAGCACCTTATGAGTGGTGCGAGCAGCTTGATAGTGCCCACCTGTCGGACCTTCATGCAAATGTTTTAGAATATCAATTCCTTTATCAAAAGAAACACATCTCCTTATCACTTGATCCGCACAAATTTTGAAAAGATGCGGGTCTTCCCAAAAGTAGTTCTTCAGCTCAGAAAAGAATTTCTTCTTTTGCTGAGAGGAGAACTCTTTTGGGAGCAGCCGGGCCACTAGATAGTTGGCGATGTGCGCGAACCAAGGAGAAGTAGATGTATTAACTAAAAGCAGCTTCTCATCAGGAAAATAGTCATTAAAAAATTTTTCATTTAATTTTTCTATAAAGGGGTTATCTAATCTTGATAAATGGTCGGCGGCCAAGTTCTCGGCTCCTCGCTTATCACGGATCTCTAAGTCAAACTCCTAGAGGAGTAAGACCCAGCGAATCAAGCGAGGCTTGGCATCCGTTTTGGCAAGAAGGGGTACTTGAGGGCCGAGTGGTCCGTAAAAACAATGATTTTTGAAAGAGTAATGTAAGGGCGGAATTTATCAAACGCAAATACTACAGCTAAGAGCTCCTTCTCGGTTGTGGTGTAATTTTCTTGTGCAGATGTGAGGGTTTTACTAGCGTAATAGATGGGGTGGAAGTTCTTAGATATGCGTTGACCTAATATGGCCCCCACCGCAAAACTACTCGCATCGCACATAATCTCGAATGGAAGGTCCCACACCGGAGCAATCATAATCGGTGCGTTAATTAACTTTTCTTTAATTAATTCAAAGGCAGAAATACAAGAGTCATCAAAAATGAATGGAGCGTCTTTTTCTAAGAGATGGGTGAGGGGCTTAGTGATCTTGGAGAAGTCCTTTATAAAACGACGATAAAAACCAGCGTGCCCTAGGAACTTCTTATAGCTTTTATGTTTGTAGGCGGCGGTAACTTCTCAATAACTTCTATCTTGGCAACATCTACCTCGATACCTTTAGCAGAAATTTTATGACTCAAAACTAACCCTTCCCTCACCATAAAATGGCATTTTTCCCAATTTAGGGCAAGGTTAGTTTCTTCGCATCGTTCTAAGACTTTTTCAAGGTTTTCTAAACATCTATCGAAGGAATCGCCGAACACGGAGAAATCGTCCATGAATACCTCCATAATGCTTTCTACGTACTTGTCAAATATTGCGAGCATACATCGCTGGAATGTAGCTGGCGCATTGCATAATCCAAACGGCATTCTTCGGTACGCGAAGGTGCCGAAGGGACAAGTAAACGTAGTTTTCTCTTGGTCCTCGGGAGAGATGGGTATTTGAAAGTACCCCGAGAGGCCATCGAGAAAACAATAAAAGCTATGGCCGGAGAGACGTTCTAAAATCTGGTCGATAAACGGTAAAGGAAAGTGGTCCTTGCGGGTGGCGTCATTTAACTTACGGTAATCTATGCACATACGCCAACCCGTCACCGTCCGCGTCGGGATTAATTCATTATTCTCATTACTAACTACGGTTATCCCTCCATTCTTTGGAACTACCTGAACGGGGCTAACCCACTTACTATCCGATATAGGGTAGATAATTCCTGCATCTAATAGTTTCATAACCTCGCCCTTAACTACTTCTTTCATGTTTGGGTTTATACGGCGCTGAGGTTGGATAGAGTTACGCGAATTATCTTCCATTAAAATTTTATGGGTACAGAAAGATAGGCTTATGCCCTTGATATCAGAAATTTGCCAAGCAATAGCCTGGCGATGCTTACGTAGAACTAGAAGAAGTTTATCGTTCTGCATATCCGTGAGGTAGGCCGAAACGATAACTGGTAACTTGGAGTCTTTTTCTAAGAAAGCATACTTAAGGTGTTCGGGAAGTTTTTTAAGTTCTAGGGTAGGGGGTTCTTCAAAAGAGGATTTTGAGATTCTTTCTTTTTCAAAAATAATATCTTCATAAACTTTTGTATAAGGAACGTAATAAGGGGTGGGGCTAGCAGCCAAGACGGCTTCTTGTAGAGATTTAGTGGGAAGAAAAGAGGAAGAAAAAAAATCAGAAAATTCTTTTTCAAACTCAGAAAGACAATAAGAAGATTCATCACTTCCTTGCAGTGATTCCGTTGTAAGAGAAGAGGAGCAAAAAGTAGAAAATTCTTTTTCAAAGTCGGAGAGGCAGTAGGAAGAATCATCACTCACGGCGTCTACGAAAAAACATGAGTCATCGTTCGCTAAGGTGTTCTTCATCGAAGGGGTGATAGAAAATGTGACTTCGTCATCGCCTACTCGAAGAAAGAGCTTTCCATTGCTTACGTCAATGATGGCTCGGGAGGTGGCAAGGAAGGGTCGGCCAAGGATCAGGGGAACCTCGACGTCTTCTTCGATGTCCAAAATGACAAAGTCCACCGGGAAGATGAACTTGTCGACTTTCACTAGAATGTCCTCCACTATTCCTAACGGGTACTTGATGGATCTATCGGCTAGCTGGATACTCATACGCGTGGGGTTAAGGCTACCAATCCCTAACTTTTTGAACAATGAAAAGGGCATCAGGTTTATACTCGCGCCTAAGTCGGCTAACGCGTGTTTAACAAAAAGATCACCGAAGACACACGGGATAGAGAAACTACCCGGGTCACTAATTTTCTTCGGCAAACCGTTTGTTAAAACGGCAGAGCACTCGGCGTTTAGCGTGACGTGCGAAAGATTCTCTAACTTCTTCTTGTTTGTGAGGAGGTCTTTAAGATATTTGGCGTATTTCGGCATCTGCGAAATAGCCTCGTGGAAGGGAAGATTAATGTGGATTTGTTTGAAGATTTCTAAGAAGCGGGAGTACTGATCATCTTGACGTTGTCTATTAAGTTCAGAGGGGTATGGAGGAGTTGAATTATTTTTGAAGATGGGTGGTGGAGTGAGATTATTTTCTAAAATAGGGGTGATTACTTCTTCAGTAGATGGCGGAATTTTTAAAATGGGAGCGGAGCTTTGATTTTTAAAAACGGGAGCGGAGCTTTGATTTTTAGAGGCGGGAGCGGAGCTTGCCTCGGGCTCTTCACTTACCATACCGGAGACTTGCTTCCCACTCTGAAGAGTTATAGCTTTCGCTTGCTCTCTCGGGTTGGGTTCGGTATTGGAAGGAAGAGACCCTGCGGGTCGCTCAGAATTATTTTCGCGAGCTGTCCTACCTTATTTTCTAAACTTTTTACGCTTCCGGTTAAAGTTCTTATGGTAGCGTCATTTTTGGTGATGTATTTAGAAAGTAATTCCTCCAAGCTTGGAGGTTTTGGGTAATTTTGAAGAAGTGGTGGTAGTGGTGGTGGTGCAGAAAAATCATTTTGCGGGGGTGGGCGCATCGCATTCGATGGATTACTCCATGAAAAGTTCGGATGATTTCTTAAAGCAGGGTTATAACTATTCGGAAAATTAAAACCAGGCGGATGAAAATTTGCAGCAGAAAAATTATTAAAAGCAGTTCTAGGCATATTATTAACATAATCTAAATGTTCTGGAGTAGGGGTTGCAGATTCCCATACCTGAGGGGCGGAGGCAGCAGTCATCTCCGTGATTTTTTTGCTTAGGATTTCTACTTGCAGAGCGAGCTGGGAGACGTTGTCCACTTCATAGATACCTGCAGGCTTGTTCGGGCGGGACCTAGGCACATTCCACTGATAAGTATTCATGGCCATGTCCTCAAAAAGCTCAAGAGCGGCTTTCGGGGTCTTATGATTTAAAGTACCGCCAGAAGCTGGGTCTATCATTTGCTTCGTGCTTTGATTTAGCCCGTTATAAAACGTCTGCACTTGTAACCATACAGGCAGCACGTGATGTGGGCATCGTCTTAATAATTCTTTAAATCTCTCCCAGGTTTCGTAAAAAGTTTCAGAGTCTATTTGTCCGAAGGCAGAGATATCGTTCCTAAGTTTTACAGTTTTAGCTGGCGGAAAATACTTCGCCAAAAATTTTTCAGTTAATTCATTCCAAGTGGTTATGCTATTTTTTGGAAGTGTGTTCAGCCACTGCTTAGCTTTAGTTCTTAGAGAGAAGGGGAAGAGTCTCAGCCTGATCGCATCATTTGTGACACCATTTATCTTGAAGGTGTCGCAAATTTCAAGAAAGCTAGCTATATGTGCGTTCGGATCTTCATCTTGAAGTCCGTCAAATTGCACATATTGCTGCACCATTTGAATTATGCTAGGCTTTAGTTCGAAGTTATTATTTGCTATAGCATGGCGGACTATGCTTGATTCTGTTCCCTCGAGGTTCGGTCGTGCATAATAGGACATAGTCCTTTGCATGGCCTCATCTACGTTGGGTTCTTCCATTCTTAAAGTAGCAAATGACTCGGAGTCCTCAACCGGCACTTGGATAGTAGGACCTTGAAATCGCAATCTTCTCCGAAGAGTACGCTCAATTTCGTAGTCCAAGTCCAAAATAACCGACGGACTCCCGCGGGTCATGCACTAAAAGAACAGAAAAGAAGAAGAGGAAGAGAAAAAGGATAAACTAGAAAAAAGATTAGAAATTTTTTTCTTTTTGAAATAGATTTTTTTTTTATAGATTAACTCCTGAACTTCCCAAGGACTACCCCGTGAAGGGTTCGCAAGGTACTAGACAAGACAGTGGCGCTTAAAGCCCTTTGCCCTTTTCGAGAGAATTAGGTGGCGTAGAAAAATTGTGAGGTTGGTTTCTATTAAGAGCGGTGATAAAAATTTTTTGATTTTTTAAAATTTTAAAGAAAGAGGATGAGAAAGAGAAGAGATAAAATTAATAGGTTCGTGTTTTCAAAATATCAACGGAAGTTGGTTCCCCGGCAACGGCGCCAAAAACTTGTTGCGCGCTAGGGTTTGAAGAAAATAAACGCAACCGAACTAGCAACCCAATGAGGCAAGTATACCTATCGAATTGTAGCTAGGGGACACAAGTGTCGTATTGAAATCCGAGAACTGTTGGCTAAGCTTACTCACACGAACGCTATTATCTTATCGACGGAAAAACTAGGGTTTTAGAAAATTTAAGTGCAGGGGAGAAAGTAAAGCTATACTAGAAAGAGAACTACTGCAATTAAGTAAAGCTATTAAGCAAACAACTATGCTAGAAAGGAAACTACTGCAGTTAATCAAAGAGCACAAGATAGGCGATTACTACGAAAGGTAGAAAATATGAAATGGAAATGCACTCAATCAAGATTCACCTCGGCTAAAGACGATTAAGAAAATGCGATAAAAATCTGAACTTAATAGGATAAAGGTCCTTGACCGTGGAGGTTCCTAAAGCTTGAACGCGCTTCTCTCGAAGTCGTGCCCAACTGAGTTTAGGAAGGTCCGACCGACTCTCGTCTAAATCGGAGGCCTAAAACTCGCTTTACGCGGTGAACCCCACTATTGGATTTTACTCCAATCCGGGAGATTTGGACGTCTGCCTCTCTCGAGGGGTGTGTACAACTCCCTTTACTCTTGAATGCTCACTTCATTCTTTCGGCCTCTCGGCTAGCCCAGAATGAAAGCAAAGGCGGAGAGTATATATCGAAAATATACCTCCAACCCGTGATTAATCAAGAGTAATTCAAGGCCCTATCCTAAAAAGAAAAGATTAATTAAAACATCATAACATAATCGCTCTAACCTCGGATCATCAAGATCGAGTACAAGGAGGATTAGTTAATCATAAAGGAGTGGAGGAGGGGAGATGAGTAGAAAAGCATATAAAGGAACACAAGTAAAGGAAGAACACTTTTATTAATGAAAAAAGGCAAGTTACACTATTGAAATTGAAATTACAAGTGCATGAAAATTAAATCCTATTCTAGCCCTACAATTAGCACTAAGCAAGAGCAAAGATTACAAAGAAAGCTAAAGCAACTAAATATTAAACCATGATTAAGCAAAAATTACAAAGGAAGAGAGAGAGAGAGAGAGAAAGCATAAAAAAACTCAAGAACCAAAGGGGCAGCACCTCCCCCTCTCAACCAAAGCTTGCTGAAATGGAGAGGGGGGGCTCAATTTATAGAAAATTTTCTCGGGTTGGTCACGCCCTCCGACACGCCCTAGGGGGGGCGTGTCAGTGGGCGTGATAGTACTATGTTGACCTCGGGCTCTGGATTCTGGCGGGAGGGATGATTGCTTCGGTACGTCGATGGTCACGCCCTAGGTCACGCCCGTGACAGGGGGGCGTGACAGGCACGTCATGTCCAAATCATTGGTCGGAAATCCGTCAGTCACCGAAAAAGGAGGGTGTCATGCCCATGTCACGGGCGTGACATGGGGCGTGATAGTACTGTTTGCGTGCTGAGGCGGAACGACATTTAATGCGGCAGCAGGCTTTGCGACAGAGGGCGACACGCCCATGGTCACGCCTGGTGACACGCCCAGGCAGGGCGTGTCAGGGGGCGTGACAGCGGTTTTGACTATTTTCTGTCCCTTCCAACAGGAGCCCTCGGGATCGGGTGACACGCCTAGGTCACGCCCAGGGAGGGCGTGACAGGGGGGCGTGACAGGTCATTTTGGCCAATTTTCTGGAAACCTGCAAAAAGACAAGAAAAAGTCAGTGGCAATAATATTTACAAAAAAATGATAAAAATAAACTAATAATAGGCATAATTTGTACAATATAAAATAGAAAATACGATAATAGTTTAGGCTACAAAACGCATTATCACTAACTTAGACCTAGACCTTGACCCTGGCTATACATATGGATCAACATCCTAAGAGTGGACCTAGCCCAAATCAAACAAGGGTTTCAACAATCTCCCCCTATTTGGGTGAGGTCACTCAAAGTAAAAAGAAACTAAAAATACAAGGTCATACATATCTGATAAAATTTAAATTATCAACAGATATAATATAGCAATGTACTGCACATTCAGTTCAGATAAAACAGTAAAATAGTAAAGCAATAAAGTAATAGCAGTTCAAATAAAAACTTAAGAATTAGCAGGAGGAGGAACAGAAGAAGTTTTGGTAAAAGCAATCTTCCTAGTTTGGTCTTCTGCTTCCTTCTTTGACATCTTTAAGTATTGCTCACCAAGGGTTTTCTGAGAGGTGGCTCTGGGTACAACTGCTTCTGGATGAAGTGACATATATTCAGCAGGATTGAATACTTTCTTACTTACTTGCAGCCTTTCAAGTTCTTTTTCTCTATAAGAGGACATAGTAGTAAACTGTGAGTGATCTTGTCCTTCTTTTCTGGCTTTGTTAATCTGAGATAATCTAATTAGCTCATTAAGTCTGGCCATCCTATAGTTAGGATCAAGTTCTAGATCAGCAGGAGGATAGGAATGTTTCTCTGGATCAGCATCCTGTGATGGCTTCTGAGATAAGCTTCTGAATTTGATAGATTGAGCTTGAAAGTTTGTTGCTACAAGATTTTGTTGTTGTTTACTTGAGTAAAGAGAACTTGGAGGAGGAGCTTGACTGAACTTGCCTTTGGATTTAGGAGATTGAGAAGAGGAATGCCTTTGAGATCTAGAAGGAGCTTGCTTTTGATGCTGAGAAGGAGCTGGCTTTGAAGACATAGAGATATTTGAACTTTGAGTTACATTGCTTGAAGCTCCTGCAGCAGGAGGAGGAGGAGGACCTCTCCTGAACTTTTAAGGAGGATGAGAGTACCTTCTTCTCTTCTTCCTAGCCTTTTGCTTATTCTTAGACAGCCACATCCACTGTGGCATTCCATGATAAGGAGTAATCTTTTGAAGTATGTAGTATGGAGTGTCATTATGAGGATTTGGCTTTGGAACTATCTTAGGTGGAGCTTTTATTTTCTTAGACACTTTCTTTTTGCTGTCATCAGAATCTGAATTATCATTTTGATCATCATTAGATGAGCCTTGGGGATTATCATATATTGCATCAATCTCTCTAATTACTTCCTTTGGAACTTCCTTATCAGCTGGAGGAAGGATAACTTCAGTAGGAACTGCTTCAGTTTCCTTAGCAATATCTTGAGCAATGAGATCATCAAGACTTAGAATGGGGCTATCATCCAAAACATAGGATGGCCCAGGAGATCTTGACATCTGATCATCAGAATTTTCTGCTAGAGGAACTACAAAACTTGCATTTAGTTGTCTGACAACTTTAGGACTTAGAGAGGGAGTACATCACACAATAGCCAAAGAAGATAGCTTAAAACTTGGAAGACAATTTAGAAAGATTGTGTAGAAGGAACTCAACAATCCAAAGATATCTATTGTGGGATTGATACAACAATCACCAACAGTCAAAACTTCTAGAAGAACTATTTCTTCTGTATCAGTATCAATATCAATTATTTATGTATCTAAAGCCATCTGAACATCTGAGGAGACATCTTCCTGCATATCTGTTGAAACTACTATTGTTGGAGAAAGCATAGGAGCTTCTTCATTGGATATCTCCCCCTGCCTGGCTGCAGAGGCATCTGTAGCCAGGCCCCCAGAAGAAGGGATAGAGGAAAGGGCAGTAACTCTATGGGTAAGAGTGTTGAAGGAGGCAGTTAGAGGAGCTATAGCTTGTGCTATAAGATGCTCTAAGGAGGGAGAAATGAATTGCAGAAGATCTTTAGCTATATCTGAGAAATTTAGGTATAAAGGTTCGGGCTCAGAGGAGGTGTAAGGAGTTTGATGTCCATAATTTGAACAAACTGAGAATGTTGAAGGGAAATCTGTATAAGTGAACTCAGGAAAAGTGGAGGATGGAGGAACATCAGATGGAAGAGATGATGATGGAACATCCTTTTGGATGGGCTTAGAGGGAATCTGAGAGGATTATAATGGAGAAATCATGAGAGAAGCAATGTGCTGAGGAGATTCGTGATGATCTGCATGAGGAGATGCAGGATGATCTGGGGAGTTCTGAATTTGGATAGGTAAAGCAGGAGGTGGAGGTGGAAGAACTGGAGAGGATTGGATTTGGGAGGCAGGGGCTGAGGGGAATGAGGTTAAGACAGAGAGAGGAACATCTTCTGGGGTTGGGGAAGTAGCTGCATCAGCTCTTGTATCCTCAGAAGTCCTGGAGGCATTAGAAGGCCTAGGAATGGTCCTCTCCCACTTTCCAAATAGAGAGGAGTCTAACCTCTTACTGGCATTTATGAATTGGGTCTGGGAGACCAGTAATTCAGGAGCTTTAGCCTGGAGAAATATTCCCAATATTCTCCCAAAACAAACCTCTTTCTTAGAGTTTTTCCTTCTAATCAACTCAAAGAAAAGAGCTGCCCAGTTTATAGATTTCCTATTAACTAGAGCAGACATCACAGAGAACTGCTGCTTGTTAATGTTATCATGAGCTGTGTGCTTGCCCATCAGAACTTTACCAATTCTGCTAAGATTTTAAATTCTACAGACAGATTTTTCTTAAGCAGTTTTGATGGTGTTCCTTCTAGATTACCAATTCTTATTAGCATTGAACTATACTCAGAGATATCTAGTTCTAGAGCATCTTCTCCATTTACTAATTCAAAAATCTCAGAAAGTATAGTTAGAGTTAGAATAACCTGGGTTACCGATATAGTTCCAACCATAGTCGATTCATCTGGACATGTTGAAGAGTAAACCCATTCTTTAATTTCAGTTGCTGGAAGCTTAATCCTGGTTATCATTATCTTCTTCAGATTCTGTTCTTTGAAGAGATTCAATATATCCAAGAAGATTTGATTGTAGTGGTTGAAGGAATCCATATCAATGTCGAAACCTGTGTCAAACTTCATCAAAGTAAGAATGCCGCTGAAATCGCCATTAGAGTGCTGCAAAGAAACCAAAGATCAAGTGCACGAGAACTTGGAAGGCGCAGGATATAGCACAAAGAGAAACCTTAATATAGGTTTTTCTTTTGGAATACGAAAGGTCGGGCTCCGTCCTACGATAAGATAAGAAAACTTCGATCTTAGGTCGACGACGTATTTATAGAAAAATATTATCGTCGGCTTCTGAAAGAAGAGGGAAAACAGATCGTCGATCTCAGGTTGACGATTTATTTTCTGAAGAAAAAAATCGTCTAACTCTGGTCAACGATTTTAGCTTCACACAGAGCTGTCGTCGATCTCAGGTCGACAATAGAGCTCAAGATGAGTTCGCCGATCGTTGAACTCCATTCGACGATTTGTGAATAGATCTTCAAACACAGATAGAAAATAAATTAATCCACTCCATTTATCATTCCAATCTGATTTAAGAATAATAGATGTTTCTTTTCATCCAAAGGCTTGGTGAAGATATCTGTGATACAGAATTTTGCAACTGCGGAGAGAGGGTTAGAGAGGGGAAAGTGGATGTGGTGGTTGAGAATATTCTCCGATTCTATATCCGATAAAGGCAAGCGTACCTTATCGGTTATAGTATAGGATACTAAAGATTAGTATCAAGGTCGTATTTCCCTGGGGCATAATGACTACTTCTACTCAAAGGCGTTCACTATTATTTTATCAAATGATATTTATATTAAATGTTAAACTAAATATAGGAATTAAAAAACTAAAATAAAAAGAAAACTAAACTACTTGCAGGATAAAAAGAGTTAGAGCTAATAATAAAGAGGTGCACTCGATCAAGAATCACTTCAGCAGGAGACGATTAAAAAGACGATAAATAAACCTAAGCTTAATAGGGTAAAAGTCCTTGACCGTGGAGGTTCCTAAAGCTTGAACACGCTTCTCTCGAAGTCGTGCCCAACTGAGTTTAAGAAGGTCCGGCCGACTCTCGTCTAAATCGGAGGCCTAAAGCTCGCTTTACGCGGTGAACCCCTCTATTGGATTTTACTCCAATCCGGGAGATTTGGACGTCTGCCTCTCTCGAGGGGTGCGTACAACTCCCTTTACTCTTGAATGCTCACTTCATTCTATCGGCCTCTCGGCTAGCCCAGAATGAAAGCAAAGGTGGAGAGTATATATCGATAATATACCTCCAACCCATGATTAATCAAAAGTAATTCAAGGTCGTATTTCCTAAAAAGAAAAGGTTAATTAAGACATCATAACTTAATCGCTCTAACCTCGGATCATCAAGATCGAGTACAAGGAGGATTAGTTAATCATAATGGAGTGGAGGAGGGGGGGATGAGTCGTAGAGAATAAAAATATAGGAATAAGAAAGGAGCACTTTTATTAATGAAAAAGAGAGCTACAGCTACGAAATGGAAATTACAGGTGCATCAAAGTAAAACCTATTCTAGCCCTACAACAAGCTACTCAGAAGGAATGCAAGAGCTAAAAGCAAAACACTAAGCTAGGTTAAGAAAATAATTACAAAATAAGAGAGAGAGAGAGAGGGAGAGAGAGAAAGCATAAGAGGGGCCAAGAAATAGAGGGGCAGCACCTCCCCCTCTCCCCAAAGTTTGCTGAAATGTAGAGGGGGGTCTCAATTTATAGAAATTTTTCTCGGGTTGGTCACGCCCTCCGACACGCCCTAGGGGGGCGTGTCAGGGGGCGTGACAGTACTATGTTGACCTCGGGCTCTGGATTCTGGCGGGAGGGATGATTGCTTCAGTACGTCGGTGGTCACGCCCTAGGTCACGCCCATGACAGGGGGGCGTGACAGGCACGTCAATTCAAAGTCAGCAGTCGCAGGTCCATCAGACGTCGGAATCGGGGCAGTCACGCCCCAGGTCACGCCCGTGACATGGGGCGTGACAGTACTGTTGCGTGCAGCGTTGTAGAATGCATTGAAGAAGGCAGCAGACTTCGGGCAGAGGGCGACACGCCCCGTGTCACGCCCGGGGTGGGCGTGTCAGTGGGGCGTGTCAGGGGATTTTTTTTTGGAAATTTGTTGAAACCTGCAAAAACAGAAAATAAATATTATTTATAATATTTACATAAAAATAAGCATAAAATAACATAAAGAAAGAGATTTAAAACGAAAATAACATATTTTTACCCTAATAAATTAAGCTAAAATATGCATCATCAATCTGCTCTTTGAAAATCAGTGGAGATAAAGTTAAGATTAATTTTCTTATGTCAACACTATCTCTAATGAAATGATGCCTTATTTCTATATTCTTAGTTCTAGAATGATGAACTGGATTCTGAGCAATAGAAATTGCACTAGTACTATCACAAAATATAATTGAATTATTTAGATTGTATCCATAATCTAGCAATTGGTTTTGAATCCACA
Organism: Platanthera zijinensis; assembly: GCA_039513925.1. Classification (NCBI taxonomy): domain Eukaryota; kingdom Viridiplantae; phylum Streptophyta; class Magnoliopsida; order Asparagales; family Orchidaceae; genus Platanthera; species Platanthera zijinensis. The sequence continues at coordinate 45,235,067 of CM077097.1, forward strand.
TTATCTGTGAGCAGCAATTGCCAGCAGCAATGTATTCAGCCTCTGCAGTTGAAGTGGACACTGATATTTGCTTCTTACAAAACCAAGACACAAGCCTATCACCAAGAAACTGGCATGTTCCTGATGTGCTTTTTCTGTCTACTCTACATCCAGCATAGTCAGCATCTGAGTATCCAGTTAACTCAAACTCTGACTTTGTTGGATACCAAAGTCCTAGATTAGGGCAACCCTTTATATATCTAAAAATTCTTTTTAGCAAAATTAGATGAGATTCTTTAGGGTTCACTTGGAACCTGGAACAAAGACATATAGAGAATATGATGTCTGGTCTATTTGCTGTGAGGTATAATAGGGATCAAACAATAGCCCCATAAGTTTTCTGATCAACAGGTTTCCCTTTTTCATCAGAATCAACCACAATATTGGAAGTCATGGGTGTTTTCATTGCTGAGGCATTAGCCATCCCAAACCTTTTTACTAATTCCTTAGCATACTTGGACTGAGATAAGAAGATGCCATTAGGTGATTGCTTCACTTGGAGACCAAGGAAGTAAGAGAGTTCACCCATGCTACTCATTTCAAACTTAGAATGCATCAGGTCAGAGAACCTTTTGCATAGTTTGGAATCAGTAGAACCAAAAATAATATCATCTACATAAATTTGTACTAACAAGATTCTATCATGATGATGTTTAATAAATAAATTATATCTACTATACCTCTAGAAAATTTATGCTCTAAGAGAAAGCTAGCTAAGGTTTCATACCAAGCTCTTGGAGCTTGCTTTAGACTATAGAGAGCTTTATGCAATCTAAAAACATAGGAGGGATGGGTTGAAGAGATAAAACCTGGAGGTTGTTCAACATAAACCTCTTCCTTTAGTTCTCCATTGAGAAAGGCACTCTTGACATCCATTTGATATACCTTGAACTTCTTGTATGCAGCATAAGCAAGAAATATCCTGATTGCTTCTATCCTTGCAACAGGATCAAAGGTCTGATCATAGTCAATTCCTTCCTCTTGCCTATAGTCTTGAGCTACAAGTCTTGCTTTGTACCGTATGATTGATCTATGAGCATCAAGCTTATTCCTGAAAACCCACTTAGTTCCAATGACTGGGTAGTCTTTGGGTCTTGGAACTAAGTCCCAAACTCTGCATCTCTCAAATTGGTTAAGCTCCTCTTGCATTGCAATAATCTAGTGTGGATCTTGCTCAGCATCTTTAATGGTTTGGGGCTCAATTTGAGATAAGAAGCAGGCATGCATCAAGTCTTGGTTGAGTTGATGCCTTGTCTATGCACACCAGCTGTTATGTCTCCAATCACTTGAGATGTAGGGTGATCTCTAAGTGTGACAAGTTCAGGTGGTGGAGTTGGTTCAGCAATAGCTTGGGAAAATAATTCCTCTTGTAGAATTTAGTTAGCTGTTGGAGGAAGTTCAGCCACTTCTAAAGTTTCTTCTTCACTTTCTTCATCAACTTGTGAGGAGGAATGTGATGTAACCTTTTGAGTAAGGTTGAGATCATTCAATTTTTCACAAAGTTGGGGTACCAGCAAAGAGTTACTGTTAGAAGCTTCCTTCTCCTTGTAAAACATATTAGCTTCATCAAAAGTAATATGGACAGATTCTTCAATTTTCAAAGATGATTTATTGAAAACCCTATATGTCTTGCTGACTTAGGAATATCCTAAAAAAATTCTCATTGCAGCTTTGGCTTCAAACTTTCTAAGATAAGTTTTGTTGTTATTATGAATGTAACAGATGCGACCAAATATTCTAAAGTAATCTATTTTAGGTTTCTTCCCTTTGAGAGGTTCATAGAGAGTCTTCCCCTTACGTTTATGTATCAAGCTTCTATTTAGGACATAATTTGTTGTTCTTATAGCTTCTGCCTAATAGGATAGAGGCATGTGAGAATCTACAAGTAATGTGCTTGCAGCTTCAATGAGTGTTCTATTTTTCCTTTCTACTACCCCATTTTGTTGAGGAGTTCTAGGAGCAGAGAAACAGTGCCTGATACCTTCTCTCTCACAGAATTCTTGCATGGGAAGAGATTCAAACTCAGTACCATGATCACTTCTGATCAAAATAACTAGAGTAGAATACTCAATCTTTATGCATTTCAGAAAGTCTGTAAGAACTTTCAAGTTATCAGACTTGTGTCTCAAGAAGAAAACCAAAGTGAATCTGGAGAAGTCATCTACAATCACTAAAGTATAGAACTTCTCTCCTAAGCTCTGTACATCAATTGGTCCAAAAAGGTCCAAATGAAGCAATTACAGGATCCTAGGTGAATCACTCTTATTTACTGATTTAAAATTATTTTTAGTTTGCTTGTCTAACTGACAAGCCCTGCAAAGGCTTTCCTTATTGTAGGGGCAAGAGGGCAATCCTCTAATAAGGTTGTCTTTAGATAACCTAGTAATGTTTCTAAGATTTACATGGCCTAGTCTTTTATGCCAAAGGGTGTTGTTATTGCCAACTTGATTAAATAGACAAATTTCTGAACTAGCATAATTAAAGTTAACCAAATATATATTACCTTGTCTAAAACCAGATAAAACAATATTGTTATTTAAAGAGATATTGCATTTTGATTCAGTGAAGCATACTTGATAACCTGCATTATATAACTGACTTATGGATATCAGATTATTTTTCAGACCATTTACATAAGCTACTTTGTTGAATGTGACAGCTCCAATAGTAAAATGTCCATATCCTTCTATCTGACCAAAGCTTTTATCTCCAAAGATCACCTTTGGACCTAGCTCGAACTTGAAATTAGTTAGGTTGTCCATATTCCCTGTCATGTGCTTTGAGCACCCACTATCAAAATACCACTTATCCTATGTGGTACGATATGTCTTCACCTGCAAGAGAACAGAGTAAATATTCTAGACCCAGGTGACCATGGGTCCTTGTCTCTTTTCATACTTGAAACTGGAAATAAAGGAACATACCGGTTGGCATTAAAGGGATGAAATTTTCTAGGTGGGATTATCCAGTTAGAAAAAGGGTTAACAGGTTTAGGGTTTTTATTGAAGTTTCTGTTGTAGTTAGAATTTTTATAAAACTGATCTGGGTTCGACGATTTATATTGAGATCTTCGATCTGCATTCGACGACCAATGTTGATCTCGTCGATCTCAGTTCACAGAATAATAAATACTACTATCTATGTTCAACGATCGTCGATCTCTGATCGTCGATGTTTGATGATATTGTCGATCTCCCTTTCCTGAGTAATTAAACCCAATCTCTGGGTTCAGAGATCGTCAATCGGCGTTCAATGAGAAGTACTGCGATCGTCGATCTTGGTTCGACGATTTTTGTTGAGACTTAGCTTTTTGTTTCTTTTTGTTAAGTTTAACTTGTTCTAATACTTCGTTCACTTTTTCAATGTGTTCAGTGTTTTTCTTACCTTTTTCTGAAATGAAATTTTTAGGTTTAGATAAGATATTTTTCTGAATTAGAGGTTGTTCACTAGGTGATGCACCTAATCCTAGTTTACTTTTGTTTAACCTAGCATTTAGTGTGCTAGTGATTTTGACCATCTGTAGGCTTCTGCCATTTAAAGTTTCTTCTAATTGTTTTGCTTTACTTAGTTTTGTTTTTAGAAATGTGATTTGTTCACTATGCATATTCAATTCATTATTTAATTTGATATTTTCTGATACTAATTTATCATATTCAAGTTGTCTATCTCTGAGAAGTTTAATTTCCTTCTCAGATCTTATAAGATCATTATACATAAATTTAAAATAATTTTTAAAGTCTTCAGAAGTAAAATCAAAAGATTCTATTACCTGATCACAGTCTGAATATTCTTCAGATTCTTCTACTTCTAATACATGACCTTCTGCATTGATAGCAGTCAAGCATATTTCTTTGGCATTTGCTTCTTTATCATCTTCACTAGAGCTGGAGGTGGATGATTCTTCAGTTTCACTTCAGTTTTCAGCAATGAAACCTTTCTCTTTCCTCTTGTGCTTGTGAGAGGATGGTTTGTTGTGGTGTTTCCTAGAGTTCTTCTCCTTTCTTCTTTCTTTATGTTTATTCTCTGTACATTCTGGTAGGATGTGTCCAGGTTTCCTGCAGCCAAAGCAAATAATCTCCTTAGTTGGAGTTTTATCATACCTTGGTTTATCTCCATTTCTTGAAGACTTCCTTCTGAAATCTTTTCTTCCCATCTTGAAGAATCTCTTTACAAAGAGACTCATCAGTTCCTCATTGGAAGGAGTTGCTTCTGATTCTTTTGATGCTATGAATTCTATATTTTGATCCTTCCTTAGAGGGGTAGAAATCTTCTATTCTTCTTCTTTTCTTGTCTTGAGGAGCTGCTCATAGCTCTTGAGCTTGCCCAACAGAGATTCAGTGGTGATCTCATTGATGCTTCTGCCTTCTTTGATAGGACAGATTCTGGAATCCCATGACTTGGGAAAGCACATGAGTATCTTGTCATTTAGCTCAGTCAGTGTGATGTCTTTGTCCAATGTTTTCAGCTCATTAACAATGATGCTGAGTCTATTATACATCTCAGCAACTAGTTCAGTTTCCATCTTCTTGAAGTTTTCATAAAGAGACAGAAGATGGGTTCTTCTATCCTTTATCTCATCTACAGATCCAGCAACCATTTGGTTCAGTGAGTCCCAAATGGCTTTGGCTGAAGTGTATTCAGCAACCTTTTGGAATATTTCATCTTACATAGTTTGAGCCAAGATGTTCATGGCTCTTGCATCAGCAATCTTAGCCTTTTTCTGAGCATCATTGTAGTCTGGAGGAGGAACAACATTTAAGCTTGTTGATTTTGTTGAGGTAGTTGCCACTGGAGTTGGTGGACCTATCAAAATAGAGTTGAAGATATTCTCATCAATAGAATTCATATACAATTTGATTCTTGCCTTCTAGAGAGCAAACTTATTCAAGTTGCATACTGGAGGTTTGGTGCTTGCATAATCTTTATTTTGTGCCATGGTTTATAAAAAAGAAAGAAGGAGAGAAGAGGATTTATCAAGGATCTTCAGGTTTAGGTGTTAGTCTGTCAACCAATAGAAATGACCCTCTGATACCAATTGAAAGAGAGGGGATAGATCAAATCTACTCTAGAGGGGGGGTGAATAGAGTATTAAAAAACTTTTAATTAATTTTTATAGCAGAATTAAAATAGGTGTTACTTATAAGTATAAGAGAATTAAAAACAAAAGCAAACACAGCACAGAAGGAATAAAGAAATATGAGCAACAAGACGACATAAGAATATTATAGTGGTTCCCCAAATCTGGGTACATCCACTCTTCTACCACACTGGTAGGAATCCACTTAGGTTTTTGATCAGGTGCCCTATCACCACAAGATCTGCTTAAGGTAGATCTGGAAACCTTTCAGGCTTTTAATCAGGTGCCAAAAACCAATAGGTTTTTGATCAGGTGCCCTATCACCAAAGAGTTCACTTTTGAAGGGAGTAATAACCCTGTACAAGAGAGGTTAAAGAAAAAAGATGGCAGTCTTCTCTTTCTCAAAGCAAATGAGAAGACTATGTGGATTTGATGATGTCAAAGCTCCCCCTGAGATATTGAGTAGGTTCAGGAAGATGGAAGCTTTGTCTAGGGTGTAGGTCTTCAATAGACTGGTGTTCTTGCTCTTCAGAATCTGTAGAATGATGTTGATTTTCTATCTCTGTAGATTCTTGAAGATAGAACTGAAGAAGAAGACTCAAGATGACAATTTGTTGTTCTTCTTCTATTTTCTGAGAGTAGAATGGAGAGTTCTGAGAGCTATTGCAGAAAAATGCTTGTATTCTCTGAGAGTGAGAGGGTTTCTGAATCTGCTTATCTATTTATTAACCAGTCTGAATATCTCTTTTTGAGATTAAAAAACATTCCTTAAATTACTGCAGAAAACGAGGAGATAAATGGCTACAAATTCTGGCAATTAATTTTCTCCCCAACTGTCTTGGTAAATAAGTCAGAATAATAACTCTATGAAATACCATAGTTAATGCGGTAAAGAAACGGCTATATGCCTTGAGAATGTCAGCATTAACTACCAGAGATTATTTTACATAAATAGAATCAATAAAGTAGGAAATAAATATTCAAGACAGCTACTGAAAATAAAAGGAATCGGACACAGAGAATGATCATCGATTTGGGCTGGAAGATTGTCGAGCTGAGATCAACTATCTGCGATCTGAGACTTCTATGAACAAAAGATAAAACATCGACCTGAGCTCATAAATCGTCGAGCTCAGTTCAGATACTAATCCCTGAGATTGTCAATCGGAGATCGACGATCGTCGAGCTGAGTTCGACAAAAGTTGAACTGATATGAAATCCACAGATTTCTTCTGAGTCTAAGATCTTTAAGAGAAATCCAAAGCTTGTCTTAAGAAGTCTGACTTGTAAAGACTAACTTAGACCTAGATGTTGACCCTAGCTATACATATGGGTCAACATCCTAAGAGTGGACCTAGCCCAAATAAAACAGGGTTCCAACATGAGAGAAAAGCAAAAGTTGACTCATAGTGTTGGTGAAATACGGATCTTGTCCACTAAGAGAGTAACTCATATATACTCTTCAAATTGATATCGAGGGTTATCAGTTTGATAAAAAAAAGTGAGAGTTATTTTGATTAAAGTCCTAATTGAAATGATAAAATGTATTTCAAAATATAGTACTAATTTTTCTCTGCATGAATACTTGTAGAATTTCCATAGCAAGTGGATCTCATCCCACCATGTCCCTCAGAGCCATCCTTGAGAAGGAGAAACTGAGTGGGATGAACTATTTGGACTGGTACAGAAACTTGAGAATTGTTCTTAGGAAAGAGTGCAAGCTTTATGTTTTGGAAGAGGAATCCCCTGATGAGCTGCTGGGAATGCGTCCTGATCTGATAAAGATGCTTACAAGAAGTATCAAGATGACTCCTTTGATGTCGAATGCTTCATGCTGGCAATTATAAACTCTGAGCTTCAAAAGCAACATGAGAACATGGGTTGCAAGGAAATTGACGAGCATCTCAAAAAAAATGTTTCAAGGGCAAGCTTGTCAAGAGAGGTTTGATGTCACAAAGGCATTGTTTCAGTGTAAGATGGGAGCTTGTGACCTAGTAGGGACTCACATACTCAAGATGATTGGGTATATAGAGAACCTTGAAAGACTAGCCTTTCCTCTGGGCCAAGAGTTGGCTACACACTTGATCCTGCAATTGTTGTCGGACAGTTATGAGCAGTTTGTCTTGAACTATAATATGAATGAAACAGACAAGACACTGCCCGAGCTCATAGGCATGTTGAGAACTGCCAAAATCAATATGAAGAAGGTCAAGCATGCTATCCCCATATTGATGGTGCATAAAATCAAGGGCAAGGCCAAGGGCCTCGAGAAGATGAAGGTTGGACCTAAGTCATATCTTGAGCCCTAGTATTTAGCACTGAAGAGAAAATGCTTAGTGAAAGAGGGGAAGTGCCACCACTGTGGCAAGCCTGGTCATTGGAGGAGGAACTGTCCTTCTTATATTGAGGGTCTGCAAAAAATGAAGGGAGGTATGACTTTCGCTTTAGGTATCTTTGTTTTAGAGATAAAACTTTCTACTCCTTCATCTTGGGTATTGGATACCGGATGTGGTTTTCACATTTGTATAAATGTGCAGGAACTGGGAAGGATTTTCATGTTTAGACATGATTGGATTTTCTTTTATTATTAAGAATAATTGTTGTTCTATATTTAAGAATAATGTTTGTTATGGTATAGCCCAAATGTTTAATGGTTTAAATGTTTTGAACTTAGACCATCAGATCTATAATATAGAAAATACTAAAAGACTATAAATGAATGACTCAAACCCTATGCTCCTTTGGCATTGTCATTTGGGCCATATAAACGAGAAACACATATCCAAGCTCCATAAATATGGACTACAGGACTCATTTGATTATGAATCATTTGAGAGATGCGAATCCTGTTTATTAGGAAAGATGACTAAGGTCCCTTTCATTGGTTTCAATGAGAGGGTTGATGATCTCTTAGGTATAGTACATAGTGATGTATATGGACCCATGAGTTCTATGGCTAGAGATGGGTACTTCTATTTTGTTACATTTACTGGTGATTTCAGCAGATACGGATATGTGTATCTTATGAAGTGCAAATCGGAAACCTTTTAAAAATTCAAAGAGTTTAAGAACAAAGTAGAAAACTAGCTGGGTAAGAATGTTAAAGCACTCTGATCTGATCGAGGTGGCAAATACCTGAGTCATGAGTTTCATGATCATCTGAAAGAGTGTGGTATTGTATCATAGCTCACTCCACCTAGAACACCGTGGCATAATGGTGTGTTTGAGCGGAAGAATCATACTATATTTGACATTGTACGGTCGATGATGAGTCATGCAGATTTGCCTGTTTCCTTTTGGGGTTTTGCTCTAGAAACTCCTGCTTTACAGTAAATCGTGCTCCAACGAAAGCGGTTCTAAAGACACCATATGAGATATGGACTGGGAAGCGTTCTAGCATGTCATTCATTAAGATTTTGGCCTGTGAGGCATACGTGAGACGTCAAATGCCAAACAAGCTGGAACCCAAGTTAGATAAGGGTTATCTTGTGGGGTATCCCAAGGAAACTTAAGGGTACTATTTCTACCTACCATTTGAGGGCAAAGTGTTTGTCGTAAGGACTGGTGTCTTTCTTAAGAAAGAGTTCATAAGTATAAAGGCAGTCAGGTTAGAACTTGAAGAAGTTCAAGAACCATAAATAGTGAATGAACCGGAATTGGAACCTAAGCAAGGACTACAAGTTATTGTAGGTACAGAGCCTGCTCAAGAAACACAAGTTCCACATAGATCTAGTAGACCAAGGTTTTAGCCCGAGAGATATTGATTTCTCATGCCTTAGATAGGTAATATATTGCTTATGGATCATAATGATGAGCCTGCAACCTACTAAGAGGCAATGAGTTGATCGGACTCCAAGAAGTGTCTTGAGGTCATGAAATCTTAAATGGACTTCATGTATGAAAACAAAGTTTAGACCTTGGTGGAACTACTTGAAGGGGTATGACCCATTAGGTACAAGTGGGTCTTCAAGATGAAGACCGGGATGGATAGGAATGTACAGACATTCAAAGGGTGACTGGTGGCTAAATATTTCAAGCAAATTCATGGTGTTGACTATGATGAGACTTTTTTCCCTGTTGTCATGGTTAAGTCCATTAGAATTCTGCTTGCTATTGTTGTGTATTATGAGTATGAGATCTGGCAGATGGATGTCAAAACGGCTTTCCTAAATGGAAACCTCCTTGAGGAAGTGTATATGACACAACCCGAGGGTTTTGTATCTCCAGGTAAAGCCACTAAAATATGCAAGTTGCATAGATCCATTTATGGATTAAAACCGTCTATTTGAAGTTGGAATCTTCATTTTGATGAAAAGATCAAGGAGTTTAGTTTTATCAAGAACGAGGATGAACCGTGTATTTACAAAAGGATTAGTAGGAGCATCGTTGTCTTCCTGATATTGTATGTAGATGGCATACTGCTGATCGGGAATGATAAACCGGCTATACAAGTTGTTAAGAACAACCTAGGGAACTGCTTTTCTATGAAGGACTTGGGTGAAGCGACTTATTTACTTGGTATAAAGATCTATAGAGATAGATCAAATAAGTTATTGGGTTTGACCCAAAGTACATACATTGATAAGGTGTTGAAGCGGTTCAACATGCATGAGTCTAAGAAAAGATTCTTACTCATGCCTCATGGTGTGAGTCTCTTTAAGGACCAGTGTCCTAAATCTTATGAAGATAAAGAACGCAAGAAGTTGATTCCATATGCTTCGGAAATTGGGTCAATCATATATGTAATGATATGTACTCGACCCGATGTCAATATGCTTTGAGCTTGACTAATAGGTATCAGTCTGATCCCAGTGAAAGTCACTGGATTGCTGTCAAGAATATCCTAAAGTACTTGAGAAGGACTAAGGATATGTTCTTGGTATTTGGTGGAGAGGAAGAGCTAGTTGTAAAGGATTACACGGATGCTAGCTTCCAAACTGATAGGGATGACTCAAAGTCTCATTCAGGGTTCAAATTTTGCCTAAATGGAGGAGCTGTTAGCTGGAAGAGTTCCAACCAGGAGACAATTATCGTTTATACAACTGAGGCCGAGTATATCACTGCAGCAAATGTGCAAAAGGAGGTTGTATGGATTAGGAAATTCATCGACGAGTTAGATATAGTTCCTAGCATTGTTGGTCCCATAATTCTCTACTGTGACAACAACGATGCAATTTCACTTGCTTCGGAACCTAGATATCTTATCAGAACTCCAAACACATAATTCTATGATTCCATCTTATTTGAGAGATTGTCGATCGAGGAGATGTGAACATTTGTAGGGTGCCTACTGAAGAAAATATTGTGGATCCACTAACAAAGCCTCTAGCACAGAGAAAGCATGATGGTCATGTTAGATCTATGGATATACGATACCTTAATGATCATCCCCAGTGAGAGTCTTGTGAATTTTATATTTATCGGTTGTTGTTATAATTCATTTGATGAATAGAGTATTATTCATTTTATATTATATTTATGGCAAGTTCTTTTGTTATGTAAATTTATTTCTATTGTGATAGATTAATTTAACATAATAAATGCCCTTAGAATGTTTGCTTTAATAGGAGTCAAGTGATGACTTGAATATGAGAGCCTATGTTTTAGAAGCTTCATTCTTAAATGGTTCGTGGTCGAGTGTCATCTTAGAAGCTAAGGGTGATGGTGATACATTAAGACTAGCATGTGCATTGACTGATGACCGGTTCTCACAGGTCATGATATTATTATATCAAGTCATCACATGGGTACTTGTTAGTGAATAAGTTGTACTAGACAAACCCACCATGAGAATACTTTGTTGATTGTTATATGAATATGTCACAAGTATGGCTTAAGTGGCATTGGTGTTTGTGGTCCCTTGACCTGAAGTCATAGCATTCATCGAATGAGGAAGAGCATGCTTTGTTGCTATCAAAAGTCCAGTCTTGATAAAGCTGGATGATAAAGGTTGTTATTGGGTACGTTACGAATCATTTGGGTGTTTGCATGTGAGCAGAGATGAGATTTTTCCACCTATATGACAGGAGTTGCATCCATGGGCCCCTTGATGGAATGAGACTGAGAAATGCATGGCCATGCTTGGTTGATTCAATATGTGATATTGGGCTCACCAATTTCCAGAAGTCCATTCGAGTTCAGGAAACTGGGATTGAATAATTTTTAGGGTGATACGGTATATACCTCTAGTTCTATTTGGATATAAGGGACGAAGGGACATGATAACACTGATATATTAGTCACAATGGCTATCGATTTATTAACTCTTATTTCTTGGGGAGCAATGGCTTATTGCTAGATACCGCTCATTATTTGTAAAGCTCTTGTTTGATACTTTTAAGATCAAGTGGGAGACTGTTAGTGTTACCATGGTGATCCGGAAGTGATTAAGTATATAGTCTCACTGCCAACACAGTATGAGCCTATTAGGGTTGCACATAGGAGCGTTGGAGAATTTGTAAGATTGGATTATGTTTATCTTACTCATGTAATGAGTGAAGGACCAAGCACTGGCATGAGATGAGTAAAGGACTGGACTCTTCCATGAGTTGAGTGCATTGAGACCACTTAAAGCTTTTGTCGAGTCAAGTATTGATTCGTCGAGTTAGCGTTGAGAGTGTTAAGACCACTCGATGATTCATCGATTCAATCGTTGATTCGTCGAAATATGGCGTTGAGTGTATCAAGTCTACTCAGCCAGGCAATGAGCACGTCGAGACCACTCAACACTTTCATCGAGTCAAATGTTGACTTGTCAATTAGGCATTGAGAGCGTTGAGACCACTCGACGCTTTTGTAGAGTCAAATGTTGACTTGTCGATTCAGGCGTTGAGAGCGTCAAGGTCATTTGACACCTTCGTCGATTTAAATGTTGACTCGTTGAATGATGGTGTTGAGTGCCTTAAGTTCATTCAATGATTCATTGAGTCAAGTGTTGATTCGACGAGTCTGGCGTTGAGTTGTTGAGGCATTGAGTGCGTTGAGTGCACTCTATGATTCGTCGAGTCAAGTGTTGATTTGTCGAATATCGATCTGTATAGTTAACGATTCGTCGAGTCAAATGTTGATTCGTCGAATATCAACGTATATACTCGACGAATTCTATTTCGTCTGGTTTATTTCCTTTAAGTCTGGTTCGGTGTGGTCTACTATTTTGGGTTGGCTCGGTACTCAGTATATATATACGATATGTATAGTAAACTGGAGATCGAGAGAGACAGATATATAAGTCTTTGACCTAATTGTGAGTCGGCCGCTTAACCCTCGTGACGGAACTGTTCTGTCAAGGCCCCTTTAATGGAGAAGAGGGAAAGTGAAGAAAATGGCCATTCATGGCTTGGAAGGCCAAGGGCCTCCTCTCTTCAATTCCAATGGCTTGGTTCATCTCCCCTGATCTATTCTGAGGAGATCAACAGGAATGGCCGGCCCCATTGGTGGCTATATTCAAAGAATTTCAGTTGGCCGAAAACTCCACTAATGGCCATTAATGGCATTGAAGCCATGACCCTCCCTCTTCCCCAATTGGTTATTTTAAAAGCTTCCCCAGACCTAGAGCAGTCATTTCCACTCTTGCCCCCAAAGATTTCGAGCTCTCTGGTAGTGTTGTTGCAGAGCACCCGAAAGCACCACCACCGGCAATGGCGACACGACGATCGGCCCGACTCTAGCCATCCAAGAATGTCTTGTCTTCCTCCTCTCTCTCTCTCTCTCTCTCTCTCTCTCTATGGAGAGATCTTCATCTGTTGGCCCTAAGGTTTGGGTCCAATTAGCCCAGATCAAGGGAGCCGAGAGCTTGATTTTTAAAGCTTTTATTCTATTCACAATTCACTGTTCCGGCCACCTCCGACCGGCCCACCACCGAGAATCGTCGGCCACCACTTCAATAAAGGTGGTGGTAGCGGGGGTCGGCCGGGAAAGGGTGTGGGTGGCTGGGAAATCACGGGCAAATATTGCCCAGGATGGGGCAATCTCAGTCGTTGGCTCGCTGGGGACGATGATGGGATGCCGTCGATTTCGCGTCATGATTCGTGATGTCGATTTAATTAAGGATTATATTATTTAATATTATTTCATTTCAATCATAGTTATTGTAGTGTTTTGAATTAAATATTAAAAATACTTAAAGCCCTCTCCTGGGAAAAGGACAAACATCAAAGTTGTATCCCTTGAGCTCTAGTTTATTTTAAAAAAAAAATTCAACATATTTGGGTCAGTGGTCTAACCACAGCACTCAAAATTGTGCAGTCTATACATAGGCCTAACTAGAGACTAATTTGAGTGCCCCTACTAAACCAGTTAGGCAAATGCCTTTAAATTTGAATCATAGGCTAATTATACAAACATACTCATCATATAAAAAACTGGAAATTTTTTAAAATGGGAATTTTTGGAAAATATTTTCCTATAGTTTTTGTAAAAATTTAATAAATCATGTATGATTTAATTGGAGGGTCTATTGACCTTAAATACATCCAATTTTTGTGGGGTTGACCATTAGGGTCATGGTATGACCCTGGTAAAAATTTCATCCCATTTGGTATTGATTTGATTAGGAATTTGTGTGACCAAAGTTTGGCCTCATAAGGGAAAGATTAGGTCAAAAGTGCACAAGGTGTTTTGAGTGGGCAATCCTCATCCAAAAAGGGATGGATCATTGGACACTGTCTTAATGTCATATAAAACACCCCCACAAGAGATTTTTGGTGGTTTAGGGTTGGAATGCCCTAGAACCCTAGTGTGAACCCTAGGGTTGGATTTTCAGCCTATTGAAGGACATGGGACCATGTGTCCCTGAAATGTCTTGGAACATGGTATATAACTTCATAGGGTGGAAATAAGCCCTAGGAAATATTATTAGAATTTTATGAGCATTTAACCCCTCTAAAATAGTTTAGGACCAATTAGGTTACTTTTACTCATAATTTTATTACATAGCTATATGATCTTGGATATTCATGAATCTTAGGCAGTGATCTTATATATTTATTATTAACCTCTGGATATTTTGGTATGAACTTTTGGATTACATTTATAGTACATTCACAAACCTCGTACATGCCCTCTTAGTAAGAAAAATTATTATGATTTATTTACACACTTGAAAAATTATAAAATTTGGTTTTAGGACTTTTTAAGTTTTCATCATACTCTGTGAATTTTTACAAAATTATTCGAAGTCTTTTCAAATTGGTTACTTCACAAAGTGCCTTTTGTAGAATATTTTTAAATGATTTATTTGGGTGACCAAACATACTTAAAGAATTATGATTTTTGGCCAGTAGACTTTTCTGGTTACTCTTGACATATGGTAATTTTACTATAATATTTGGATGATTATTTCTATTACGTCCTGCCTTGACCTATTAATTAGGTTATTTAATCAATAATTAGTTTGGTGGTCAACCTTTTTGAAAAAAATTTGAATTTCAGTATTTACTGTTATTTTGATGATATACACTTGTCATAATTTTTTTGAGTCCATACCATGTCAGAAAAGTATACTTAATGTTCAAAAGCATAGCTTGCCTGATTTTTCAAAAAGTTAAATAAATGCCAAATTAATTAGGAAAAATATTATATTCTGGGTTTATTTTTAAAGTATCATGTTAGACCCCCCCCCCCCCCCCCCCGTAATAATTTTAGGTCATTTGGATGAATATTTGGAGGGAGTCATCATTCATGCACGTCATATAGCTCATTAGGTCTGCACATAGTAAGCTGTTAAAATAAGATAACATGTAAGCCTTGGAATGGGAAGGTGGGATAGATGGTGTACATGGTCTAGTTTGGATGTGGAAGAGGAGTCAGGTTGTGAGAGCCTGGTTGGCTAAGTTAAGGTCGTGCTCGGGATCGACGATGGATCGTCCTTCCTTGGAGGAAGTCTAATTACACTTAGTTTTAGTTCAACTGTAAGATCAGGAGAGTTGGGACATGGGTAGATACCAAAAATAATAAGTACCTTACAAAAGGGAGCTTTGGGCTTCAGCCCATCGTAGTTCCTAGTGCCATCGAGAACCCTTCACAGGGAATGCCCTGGGCAGTCCAAGGTTAACCTTAAACCGTAAGAATAAAATGTCAAAGAGCAATTAGTAAATACTAGGGCATCACTTTCACTCACCCCGATGACTAGGTAGGTTAGCTTGGTTGGGTTATCCGAGCGATAGGCTCGCTGGTTGTGGAAATGGGCAAGTTAGCCCGATGAGACGAAGGCTCAGAAGGTAGTTGTAACGGACAGGTTAGTCTGGGGAGCCGATGGCTCGGGAATTCATTGCTATAGGTACATAAGGTGGTGGGTCTTCGGTATTTAACGGTCATTCACACTGACATCCATACGATGACCTGGCGGGTGTGGTTTACACTTAGCCAAGGAAAAGACTGGCAGATTATCAACATTAGTACGTGGTGACTCTGGTGTGACCTTTAGAGGCGTACGTAAGGGCTAGACCTGGTAGTGTGGATACTTGCTTAGGAGTGGGGTTGCCCAACCCACTGTCTCTATTGGCCACTACTAAGGCTCCTGGGAGTGAAGCTAGCTTCCAAGACCGGGGAACTAAAGGTCTGTACGCATAGAGTCATGTGTGTGTTGAACTTGTATGAACATATCATTAAACCCACATAACATAGCATATCATGTCATCATCACACTTCAACCCTTACCCCTAACGTATAAATTGGTATGGGACTTTTTATACGTTAGGCCTTGCAAAACGACCCCATAATTTATAAGCTTGTGTGGGCATGTTTATAAGCTATGGTTACTTTCCTTGTGGTTATCTGTTACTTTTCTTCATGGTGCACTTTACTTTCTACTCTTTACTGCTCTATTACTATAGTATTGCTAGCTTGCATTTCTTTTTATAGCACTATAAATATTACAATATAACTGCTAGATTAGGTCCATCATCACCTGCTCTTGTTTACTCTCCACCATCATAGTTTTCCTATCATTCCTCCAACACGGTGCCTAGGAGCCACTGGGCGAGGGGTGGGGGAAATCAGGCTTAATCTTTTTGTCTAACGATCAGTGGACCAAACATTTCAGGGGCTCCGGATGGGAGACAGGGAGCAGCAGCAGGAGATGAAGCACCAGCGGAGTGCGGTGCGCATGGAGGTGGGCCAGTCTAACACGTGAGCACCAGCTTCAGTATCTGTGAGTGATTAGTATATTTTGCTTCCGCGAGAGTGTTGTAGTGAGGCCATGATGTACCGGGCATGATCCTGTTTATCTTTGTCATTTTTGTTTCATTTCTATGTGGACTGCGCTGTGATTCAGCTTTACTTATATTACATGTGATTGTGGACTTAGACTTTTTTGTTCTAATTATATACTTCTATTTCTTTGGTGATCGTTTTTGCCGGCAGGATCAACATTTTGTAGTGGTGACCTTCCCAAGTATTGGTGTGACCGCAAAACGGTGATTCTGGGCATAAGAACCCGGTGGCAAAAAATGGGGTCTTACACACCACCCCTTAAAAGAATTCGCCTATGAATTCGAATAAGAAAGACCGACACCAGAATATAATATCAAATTGTAACACCCCCATTCATCATACAGGATATGATAGAAGGTCCGGTCGGGGGCCCACGCCATATTCTTCGAACAGTTAATGGAGTTACGTATTGAAACTATAATCTATAAATGCGCATCCTAACTAAGAGTGTATTTTAGCGGAAGTAAATTAATTGCTTAGAACCCAATCATTTGAATGTCCACTAAACTAAATAGGAATGATAAGACAAATAAAAAAAATAGTTATGGCCTTAAGGCCTTACAAAGGTTTCCTCAAATAAAAGTGTATTACATACTTTGGTATGCAGGCCGACCACACATGAGTAGTAAAAGAAAACACATTTTGCTTATGCCTTCGAGGGCCAGCATAGCTACCATGAGCTACAACCCGCTATTTCTCGCTCGGCTTGGCTACACCTACACAAAACCACTCCACCCCAAAGGTAGCAAACAAAGCAACGGTTAACATTAACAGATCAAATTTTAATGACTCCACCCATCACTCGAGGTGGTGGTGCTCCTTCTCTGCAGGCATTATCATATTTATACATTGGCAATCAGAACGTGCAACTTAAGCACCATTTTCCACAAACGTTGGCACGTGCGTCCAATTCCTCGTGCTCTCAATGCACATTCTCGGTGCACAGGACCTCAAAGGGTCGCACCTCCATCCTCTGCGACGGTCATCAACATTTGAGCATTCTAGTTTTTCTAGGCTGAAGACAAAGACAACGCCCCTATATCTACAACAAAGTCAAGGTGATCCCTGGAATCACACAATGACTCACTCCAAGTCGATCGACATAGGGTTTGGTACAGTTCATCTTTTCCCAGTGCTCAAATCGCCGGGCGCAACAAGATACGACACGGGTCAGCATCCCTTTTCTCGTCCATACGATTCATAACTTTGTTATGATCCTAGGCTAGCAAACATGGCCGCTTAAGCTGGGCCTCTCAGGCTATTAGATCACCACAAAGTCCCCCAGGTCTCCAAGAGATAGGCCTCACAAACAATGGCCCCTAGGTCTTTACGAGACAGGCCTAACAAATAATGGCCCCCAGGTCTCCACGAGACAGGCCTCACAAGCAATGTGCCCTAGGTTTCCATGAGATAGGCCTCACAAACTATAATACCCCCTCCCGAAACACAAAACACGGCTCGAGGGGAGTCTTATGCCCAGAATAGTCGCCTTGCGGTAGCGCTAGCTCTCGGGCTAGCCTGTACAATAAGACGCCTATTCTACTAGTCTTTACCAATATCAATCATGTCAACCCAACCAGAATAAAATCAGAAGTCAAAATCCACATAAGTAATAATGGTCCAAAAGTACAGCGGATAAAGAAGCTACATCAAGCTTCTATAATATCAGAGTATGAGTAAACTGGCCCAAAAGGGCTACAACAAAAGTCTCTCAAAGACTCACATCAGTCACTGATGGTAGCGATGGTGCCGTCCCCTCAGGCCTTGTAGTCCTGGCCTAGCTGTCCTGCTGCTGATCCGTCTGCGGGGTTTCCTCCTAAAAAGGAAGACATAGCAACCGTTTGTCATAAAGACTAAGTGGCTATCACATCCACTCCCCCGGCGACTCCTCGGCATCGGGCAGATAAAGGAACAGGATACAATATATGTATATAAGCAATAGTACAAACAGGTGGAATGAAGTGATCCGTAAACAATGTATATATATAGCAGCATAGTAAATGAGCAAACACATTGCCCTAACAGCTCTAACATCTATAGCAGAAAATGAAAGTGTAAAGCTACAATAGAAAGTAACTCAACTTATATGAATGCCCATACTGACATATAAGTTGAGGTTCGGTTCAACAATAAAGTAACTCATTGTATAAGAGTGCTCATAAAAACTTATACGATGAGGATCTTGTGTATGCGATGTAATGTAATGATATGAATGCTATGCAATGACTCACCCATGATCATGCACAAGTAATTGATGTGTGACACAGACTATTAGTTCCCACTTTTCGAGCAGGTAGCTAACCTCTCAAGCATCATCCGTCATGGATAGACGGTGACAGTAGAGCGGGCATCTCCATTACTAGGTTGGTCTCCACACTACCTGGCCTAGGCATCCGTACGCCTCAATGCTAAGAACACAACAGCGGAGCTCACACGCGTACAACAGCTCAGCGGGAGTCTCAGGTAGATGTGCACCGAGAACTAAGCACCAAACTGGCCTAAGTTGTGACCCGGAAGGAGCCTCAGAAAACACAAGGACCACGTGTCGAATCACACCGCTTGCAATCTCACATTTAGAGCTCAACAGCTCACAAAGGCTCCTCATCGAGTCCCTTATCAAAACAATCGATCAAGTATGGCAAACACTCACGCACTTTCAACCCTTCCACATATTCATGCACTGCTAATGTCAAGCTCATCTTTAACGATTTACATAACTAGTTTGTTTATACAATCCAACTCGTCTACACACTAGTTCACCTAGGGATCTATCAACCAACCATTTCGTTCAAGTAGGTTTTACTTCATCATTTGATTATAAATGATCAGCCAACATCTCACAATAATCCTTCAAGCTAACTACTCACAATCTCTCTGCTAATTCTAGTAGGGTTTACATAAACAAAAGAACAAAGCATGCAGGAATTGTATAAAGTACAGAACTTCAACCGGGGATTCCTAATGCTACAAGAATCCGGTGAAAACATTTAACCCCTCGTTGGAAAGGTATTTCTGAGGGATACGACTTTCATGTTTAGTTAGAAGCCCAGATTTTGTTGTATCACACTTGAAATCGGCTTCTAAGACTGCTACGTTCAGATTACAGTTTTTGCACGTTTACATTATCAGCCATAAATTTCGATCAGGCTTTCCCGTGGCTACAGACCTCACCTCAATACGTGTAACCACTCGTTGAAAAGTTATTTTCATGGGTTATGACTTTCGTGTTTAGTCAAAATCCCAGATCTAGCCGTTTCATATTTGAAAATGGTCACGAAGATCGAAGCGCGTAGAAAGCAGATTTCTGCGCGCATCTTAAGGCAAAATGAACGGCCTCGGTCCATCTTCCTCCTCTAACCAATCTTCCCAAGTCACAACCAGAAATTTCTCAACCCTTATTCAACCTCATAAGGCCTTTTCTCTTCACGATACCATCCCCCATCATCACATTGAAGGAAGGAGAGGTTGAAGATGACTAAACCCTAGAACACAAGTTCTAGCATGGCCTCTTCCTAGAATTCTTCATCTCACACATCAAGACTCTTTTGAGTTGATATCTCGCCTAGGAATAACTAGAGATCTAGCACCAAGGGAGATGGGAGGAAGATCACCTCGTTTCCGGCATTTCCACCATTTCCGGCCATAGATCTCGTCACCCTTCGCGGCGGCATCTTCTTCTCCTCAGCGGCGATGGTTCCTCACGGGATGAAGATTGCTCCAGCACCAGTCTCTCCACAGAAGAGGGCTTGGAAAGAAGATGAAAAACGGCCAAGGTTCTAGAAAATCTATATATATATAATCAACACGGGTAGGCACACGCCTGTGTCCCTACCCATGTCCTTCTCGGGTGAAGCGTCGTCGACGGTTAGAGTGTCGTTTGGACACTAACACGGGTAGGGACACGCCTGTTTCAACTACCTGTGTAACCCAATACGGTCGTGTTCATGCCCGTGTTCTACCCGTGTCCTGCTTGGGAGACATGGTCGGCTTCCTGTAGATATGCACACAGGTAGGGACACGTCCGTGTCTCTTCCCGTGTCCTGCTCGGGAAACTCGATCGACGATGGCAGTTATACACACGGGTAGGGGACACGCCCGTGCCTCCGCCCGTGTCAACATACACACGGGTAGGGACACTCCCATGTCACTACCCGTGTCCTTCTCTGAAAACTCCACGAATTTTCAACCCAATTACCAGAGCACCACAAGGGTATGGACACGCCCGTGTCACTACCCATGTCCTTTTCTGGACTGACTTCTCTTCCCTTACACAAGTGTAAGCCTAGCTGCCAGCACTCTCTGAGCCCAAATCGTTTCTCCTGACTAAAAAGCGCGCACGAGGGGCCTAGTGCGAATTGGAACATTACAAATCCTATAAATAAAATAAAAGATTTCGTCCCTGAAATCATGCTAAGTTTATGGGGAGAGGAAAGCGTGAAAAATAAATTAAAACATGCTTTCAAATTTTTACCTGAAGGAAATAACTCTGGGTAGCGCTTTTGCATCAAGTCCTCCGGCTCCCATGTATACCCCTCCTTCCCCTGATTAGACCACAACACATTTACTAGAGGAACCCTCTTGCGGCATTAAATCCTTGTCTCGTTGTCTACTATCAACACCGGCTCTAGTCGTACAGATCTATCAGTCGCTACTGCTCCATCAATGATGGGAATATGTTGATCGTGCCACAACAGCGCCTTCTGGAGAGACGACACATGGAATACGTCATGAAGATTCTCCAGTTCTGGTGGTAACTCCAACCGGTAGGCCAAAGAGCCAATCTTTTCCAATATAGTGTAAGGCCCAACATACCTTGGGCTGAGCTTCTTCATACCACGTACTCGTGACACTCCATGCATCGGCCGGATCTCCAGGAACACTTTGTCACCCACTTGAAATTCTACCACCTGGTGCTTTACATTATAGTATTTAGCCTGCCGACTTTGAGCCTCAAGCATGCGGTCCCGTATTAGCTTAACCAGCACATCAGTTTCATCGATGTATTCAATACCCAAAACCTTCGGGTCTTCATCTTGTACTCATGACAAGGGGGTTCTACATCTTCTTCCGTAAAGGGCTTAATTTGGTGCCATTTCGATACTGGCCTGGTGACTGTTGTTATATGAAAATTCCACCATGGGTAAGAGTCTTTCCCACGGCTCTCCTCTATCCAATACACACAGTCTCAAAAGGTCCTCTAATGTTCTGATGGTTCTCTCAGACTGCCCGTTTGTCTGAGGATGGAATGTTGTGCTAAAGGTAAGACGTGAACCTAGGTATGCCTGTACGGCCCTCCATTCCTTAGAGGTAAACCGACCATCCCGGTAAAAAATAATTGTCTTTGGCACACCATGATACCGTACGAACTGCTCCACAAAGAGGCGTACCAAAACATCCACATGAGCTTCTTTCTTCATAGGAATAAACCGAGCTACCTTCGTCAGGCGGACAACAATTACCCATACCGAATCATTCCCTGAGCGTGAGCGAGGCAAACCGTGGATGAAGTCCATGGAGAAATCCTCGAACTTCCACTCAGGGATGGGCAATGACGGTAATAACCCACCAGAGCTCCTGCATTCTTCCTTTACCCTTTGACAGGCCTCGCAGTGCGTAACAAAATATCGGACGTCCCTCTTCATTCTCGGCCAACACATGGTCTTCCGCAGGTCGGCGTACATTCTGGCAATCCCAGGATGCACAGAATACTTAGTGCAGTGTGCCTCTCTCAGGATATCTTCCCAAATTTTACCGCCCTCGGGAATATAAAGCCAGCCACGGAGATTAACGAGGTCGTCTTTTAGAGACTACTCGTAAGTTGTCCCATCTTCAATTGGCTTGATTGTCGGGGCCAAAGCTGCATCCTTTCCTTGCTCTATCTGGATTCGGTCTCGAATATCGCGGACTATGCTCATCGCGGTTAAGTACTCTGTATACCCTTCCGATTGGTCTTTGTATACCAGGGTGATCTCCATCTCTTCGAGCATCTGGGCTAACTCCATTCTCATCAATCGGGACTCCAAGTTCGATTCTGGTAACTTTCTGCTCAAAGCATCAGCTACGAAGTTTGCTTTTCCGGGGTGGTAGTTCAAAGTGAATTCATAATCGTACAAAAACTCTAACCACCGCCGCTGTCTCAAATTCAATTCCTTTTGTGTATGCATGTACTTTAGATTCTTGTGGTCTGAAAAGATCTTGCAGTGGACGCCGTATAGATAGTGTCTCCAAATCTTCAAGGCGAACACCACCACTCCCAATTCTAGATCATGTACTGGGTAGTTGATTTCATGCTTCTTCAGTTGTCTTGAAGCATATGCAATCACATGCCCGTGTTGCATCAATACCGCTCTCATTCCTTGATACGACGCGTCTATGTAAACTTGAAATCCTTCCTTTCCGGATGGAAGGGCTAGAATGGGTGTGGATGTAAGTAAATCCTTCAGTTCCTGAAACGCAGCTTCAAACTGGGGTGTCCACTCATACGACACACCTTTCTTTGTCAGCGTAGTAAGAGGAAGGGCAATCTTTGAGAACCCTTTTACAAACTTGCGATAGTACCCGGCTAGTCCAAGGAAGCTCCGCACATCGGCCGCTGACTTCAAGGGAGACCACTCCTTCACGGCACGCACCTTGGCCGGATCAACAGCTAACCCACCCCCACTGATCACATGGCCCAAGAAGGCAACCTCTTGGAGACGAAATTCGCACTTGCTGAACTTGGCAAACAAGGCGTGCTCTTTTAGCTTATTTAGTACCAAGGTTAGATGTTCGACATGCTCTTCCTCCGTCTTAGAGTAGACCAAAATGTCATCGATGAAAACAATGATGAAGACATCTAGATAAGGCTCGAAAACTTTGATCATCAAGCTCATGAAAGACGAAGGGGCATTTGTGAGCCCAAACGACATCACAGTGAACTTGTACAAGCCGTACCTTGAGCTAAAGGCCGTCTTCTGAATGTCCTCCTCCTGTATTCTCAACTTATAATACCCCGAACGCAAATCCAATTTGGAAAACCAATGCGCTCCTACCAATTGGTCGAACAACTCATCGATCCGAGGTAGCAGATAAGTGTTCCGTTCCGTCAGTCGGTTGAGCTCCCGATAGTCTATACATAATCACAAAGTTCCATCCTTCTTCTTAACAAACAAAACAGGGGCTCCCCAAGGTGATGAGCTGGGGAGAACAAACCCTGATTCTACCAATTCTTGCAACTGAACTCTAAACTCTACGAGTTCCTTCGGGGCCATCCGGTAAGGGGTCCTGGAGACGGGCTTGGCTCCTGGTATTAGCTTAATTCGAAAATCCACTTCTCTATACGAGGGTAAACCTGGCAATTTTTAAGGAAATACCTCGGGAAAATCTCGCACCACCCGCACGTCCTTCATATCTATTTTCATCTCCTTTAGTTCGAAACATATCATGTAAACTTCATCCCCACTCATATGAGCTTTCAAGGTCTGAATCGAAGATAATAATAAATGTGATGCAAATTTTATACCTTGGAAGATTACATCGGTATCCCCATGTCTCAAGTAGATTCGCTTCTCCGCGCAGTCAATTCTTGTGTAGTGCCAATCAAGCCATACCATTCCCAGAATGAGATCGAATTCTGGTATTCTCAAAACTATGGCATGGGTTTCAAAGAACTTTCCCCCAAGAAGGACTTCAAGGTCACACTTCACGGTGGCAGTCATCTCAGAGCCGTCTGGGAGGCATACTCTTCGAGAAATACCAGTGAAGTATTGCACTCCTCCTAAGTCTTTAATGAAGTCCGCAGACATAAATGAGTGTGATGCACCGGTGTCGAATAATGTATAGGCCGGTTTCCCGCCGACCACCACGGTGCCTAAGTACCAATAATAATACTGAAGCTAGATATCTAGTATGACTTAAGCAACTTACGGTTACTAATGAAAATATGATGACTAAATGTAATCATACCTGCAATCCCCTCTTGAGGGTTCCGCTCCTGTGTCATGTCCAACACGTACACCTGATTCTGAGCGTGCCCGGGGTTTCCTCCTCATCGTCCTTGTCCTCAACCACGCATATGCCTCTCCCTCAAGGAGCTGCTGAAGGGAGAGCAAGATGCCCATTTCCAAACAGTTGCGGACAGTAGCGTCGAATGTGGCCCGGTTGGTTGCATTCGAAGCACATTCGCTCCTGCCATCCACCGGGTTGCTGAAACTGTTGAGGCTTTGGTGGTGGAGGCAATGTTGGCAGCTGTGGAACCGGGTGCTCCACCCTATAATTCCAGTGGAAACGCATGCCACTTCTCTGATGTCCTCTTCCTCCTCTGAAGTCGTGTCTCCTTCTGTTGCTAGGGCCAGCTTCCATCACACCCTCATCATGTATTTTACCACTTCCCAAGTGGTATAATTCTAGCCTCTTTGCCATGTCAATAATTTTCGCCAGGATGGAGTCCGCTATAAACAAAAGGGCTTGCCTCAGGGGGTCTCGCAAGCCTTTGTAGAACCTTTTTGCATATCCTCTATCGTCCAACTCATAGGAGTCAGCAAATCTAGCCAGATGCTGAAACTCCCACTGGTACTCCGTCACTGACTTGGACCCTTGCTTTAGCTGTAGGAATCTCTCTTCGAGTTTATCTCGAGCAGACGAGGGAATGTAGTGCTCTAAAAAGGCTCCCGAGAACTCGTTCCAGCTGATCTCCATATACACTCGCCCTTGAAAGGTGGAGCCCATGAGGGACTTCCCCCAACTCTTGGCGTGTTGTTTTAGGAGTGTCACTACTAGGGTCACAGCCATGTTGCTTGGGAATCTAATTCCTGCCAGTAGTTTTTGCACAGTGTAGTGCCATTCCTCCATACACACTACCGACTCTGTTCCAAGGTAAGCAGGAAGAGAGAGAGCTCGGAAAGTGCTCACCCAATTGGAGCCCGGACCTTGTTATTGTACGGGGGCTTGTTGGGATCTGAAGGCATCCAGGATAGCTGTGAGCGTCTGCCCTAGCTCCATTTGTTGAAATTGTGTGGGTATGGACGTGGTGGGGGTGCCCCCCACTGGCTCAACGTGCATTCGGATCTATACCTAGAATACAAACCTAAGGTCAGGTTGGCTAATCTTAAGGTCAAAGTTGGACATACTTAGTGTGAATTATATATGGTCACAACACTGCTTCCGCTAAGTAAGTTTGTCCCAAAACTGACTAATAGAATGGGGGTGGCACCATTGTTAAATAACTTCTCTAATTCAGGATCGTAGCTAGCTGATAGAATTTGTAAGACCCCCCTCCTGGAACACAAAACACGGCTCGAGGGGAGTCTTATGCCCAGAATAGCCGTCTTGCGGTAGCGCTAGCTCTCGGGCTAGCCTGTACTACAAGACGCCTATTCTGTCGGCATTTACCAATATCAATCATGCCAACCCAACTAGAATAAAATCAGAAGTCAAAATCCACATAAGTAATAATTGTCCAAAAGTACAGCAAATAAAGAAGCTACATCAAGCTTCTATACTATCAGAGTACGAGTAAACTGGCCCAAAAGGGCTATAACAAAAGTCTCTCAAAGACTCACATCAGTCACTAACGGTAGCGACGGTACCATTCCCTCAGGCCCTGTCGTCCTGGCCTGGCTGTCCTGTTAAAAACCTGTTGCTGCTCCATCAGCGGGGTTTCCTCCTAAAAAGGAAGACGTAGCAACTGTTAGTCATAAAAACTAAGTGGCTATCACATCCACTCCCCCGTCGACTCCTCGGCACCGGGCGGAGAAAGGAACAGGGTACAATATATGTATATAAGCAATAGTACAAACAGGTGGAATGAAGTGATCCGTAAACAATGTATATATATAGCAGCATAGTAAATGAGCTAACACATTGACCTAACAGCTCTAACATCTACAACAAAAAATGAAAGTGTAAAGCTACAATATAAAGTAACTCAACTTATTTGAATGCCCGTACCGACATATAAGTTGAGGTTCGACCCAACAGTAAAGTAACTAATCGTATAAGTGTGCCCATACAAACTTATATGATGAGGATCTTGTGTATGCGATGTAATGTAATGCCATGAATGCTATGCAATGACTCACCCATGTGATGATGCATATTTTAGCTTAATTTATTAGGGTAAAAATATGTTATTTTCGTTTTTAATCTCTTTCTTTATGTTATTTTATGCTTCTTTTATGTAAATATTATAAATAATATTTATTTTCTATTTTTGCAGGTTTCAACAAATTTCCAGAAAAAATCCCCTGATACGCCCCCCTGTCACGCCCTCCCCGGGCGTGACCCAGGGCGTGTCACCTGCTCCCGATGTTGAAAGCCGCCAGATGAAGTTCCCGCCAAAAAATGCCCTGTCACGCCCCACCGACACGCCCTCCCCGGGCGTGTCCCCGGGCGTGACACGGGGCGTGTCGCCCTCTGCCCGAGGTCTGCCGCCTCCTTCAATGCATTCTACACCGTTGCACGCAACAGTACTGTCACGCCCCATGTCACGGGCGTGACCTGGGGCGTGACTGCCCTGATTCCGACGTCTGATGGCCTTGCGACCACTTATTTTGACCTGACACGCCTGTCACGCCCCCCTGTCACTGGCGTGACCTAGGGCGTGACGACCATCATACCGAAATAATCATCATTCCCGCCAGAATTCAGCTCCCGAGGTCAACTCCGTACCTGTCACGCCCCCTGACACACCCTCCCTGGGCATGTCGCCGGGCGTTACCAACCCGTGGGAAAAGTCTATAAATACCAGACCCCCCCCCTTCCATTTCAGCAACTTTTGGTGGAGAGGGGGAGGTCCTGCCCCATGTTTTCCTTGTCTTTTTCTCTCTCTCTCCCTCTCTCTCTCTTATTTTGTAATTATTTTCTTAACCTAGCTTAGTGTTTTGCTTTTAGCTCTTGCATTTCTTCTAAGTAGCTTGTTGTAGGGCTAGAATAGGTTTTACTTTGATGCACTTGTAATTTCCATTTCATAGTTGTAGCTCTCTTTTTCATTAATAAAAGTGCTCCTTTCTTATTCCTGCATTCTTATGCTTTATTACTCATCCCCCCTCTTGCACTTCACCATGATTAACTAATCCTCCTTGTACTCGATCATGATGATCCGAGGTTCGAGCGATTAAGTTATGATGTTTTAATTAACCTTTCCTTTTTAGGTTCTAGGCCTTGAATTACTCTTGATTTTTCATGGGTTGGAGGTATATTATCGATATATACTCTCCACCTTTGCTTTCATTCTGGGCTAGCTGAGAGGCCGATAGAATGAAGTGAGCATTCAAGAGTAAAGGGAGTTGTATGCACCCCTCGAGAGAGGCAGACGTCCAAATCTCCCGGATTGGAGTAAAATCCAATAGAGGGGTTCACCGCGTAAAGCGAGCTTTAGGCCTCCGATTTAGATGAGAGTCGGTCGGACCTTCCTAAACTCAGTTGGGCATGACTTCGAGAGAAGCGTGTTCAAGCTTTAGGAACCTCCACGGTCAAGGACCTTTACCCTATTAAGCTTAGGTTTATTTATCGTCTTTTTAATCGTCTCTTGCTGAGGTAATTCTAGAATCGAGTGCGCCTCTTTATTATTAGCTCTAACTCTTTTTATCCTGCAAGTAGTTTAGTTTTCTTTTTATTTTAGTACTTTAATTCTTGTTTTTAGTTTAACATTTAATAGAAATATCATTTGATAAAATAATAGCAACTTCCTTTGAGTAGAAGTAGTCATTACGCCCTAGGGAAATACGACCTTGATACTAATCTTTAGTATCCTATACTATAACCGATAAGGTACGCTTGCCTTTATCGGATATAGAATCGGAGAATATTCTCAACCACCACATCCACTTTCTCTTCTCTTCTCTAACCCTCTCTCCTCCATTGCGAATCTCTGTATCACCATGATAACGCACAAGCAATTATTGTGTGACACGGACTCTTAGTTCCCACTTTTCGAGAAGGTAGCTAACCTCTCAGGCATCATCCGTCGTGGTCAGACGGTGACAGTAGAGTGGGCATCTCCACTACTAGTCTGGTCTCCGCACTACCTGGCCTAGGCCTCTATACGCCTCAATGCTAAGAACACAACTGCGGAGCTCACACGCGTACTACTGCTCAGCGGGAGTCTCGGGTAGATGTCCACCGAGAACCAAACCTCGAACTGGCCTATGTTGTGACCTGGAAGGAGCCTCGGAAAACACGAGGATCAAGCCCAACCATTCACTTGGCACGGAAGGAACCCAGGGAATGAGCACCGAGGACCAAGCCCACCCACCCAAGGTTTAACTGTCAACTCCCGTCGGTGTGATGACTGGCTAGCCCGTAGACCTGCCACACTATCCTTAACCCAGGATTATGACACCATTTGTTGACTCACACCGCATGCAATCTCACATTTCGAGCTCAACAGCTCATAAGGGCTCCTCACCAAGTCCCTTATCAACACAATCGATCAAGTGCGGCAAACACTCACGCACTTTCAACCCTTCCACATATTCATGCATTGCTAATGTCAAGCTCATCTTTACCGATTTACATAACTAGTTTGTTTATACAATCCAACTCGTCTACCCACTAGTTCACCTAGGGATCTATCAATCAACCATTTCGTTCAAGTAGGTTTTACTTCATCATTTGATTATAAATGATCAGCCAACATCTCACAATAATCCTTCAAGCTAACTACCCACAATCTCTCTGCTAATTCTAATAGGGTTTACATAAACTAAAGAACAAAGCATGCAGGAATTTTATAAAGTACAGAACTTCAACCGGGGATTCCTGATGCTACAGGAATCCGGTGAAAACTTTTAACCCCTTGTTGGAAAGGTATTTCTGAGGGCTATGACTTTTGTGTTTAGTCAGAAGCACATATTTTGTTGTATCACACTTGAAATAGGCTTCTAAGACTGCTACGTTCAGATTACAGTTTCTGTACGTTTACATTATCAACCATCAATTTCGATCAGGCTTTCCAGTGGCTACAGACCTTTCCTGAAGACGTATAACCACTCGTTGGAAAGCTATTTCCATGGGATATGACTTTTGTGTTTAGTCCAAAGCCCAGATCTGGTCGTTTCATATCTGAAAATAGCCACGAAGATCGCAGCGCACAGAAAGCAGATTTCTGCGCGCATATTAAGGCGGAACGAACGACATCGTCCGTCTTCCTCCTCTAACCAATCTTCCCAAGTCACAACCAGAAATTCCTTCACCCTTATTCACCCTCATAAGGCCATTTCTCTTCACGAGACCATCCCCCATCATCACATTGAAAGAAGGAGATGTTGAAGATGACTAAACCCTAGAACACAAGTTCTAGCATGGCCTCTTCCTAGAAATCTTCATCTCACACATCAAGACTATTTTGAGTCTATATCATGCCTAGGAATAACTAGAGATCTAGCACCAAGGGAGAGGGGAGGAAGCTCACCTCATTTCCAGCATTTCCACCATTTCTGGCAATGGATCTCGTCACCCTTCGCGACGCCATCTTCTTCTCCTCTGCGGCGATGGTTCCTCACGGGATGAAGATTGCTCCAGCACCAGTCTCTCCACAAAAGAGGGCGTGGAAAGAAGATGAAAAACGTCCAAGGTTCTAGAAAATATATATATATAGAACCAACATGGGTAGGGACACGCCCGTGTCCCTACCCGTGTCCTTCTCGGGTGAAGCGTCGTCGACGGTTAGAGTGTCGTTTGGACACCAATACGGGTAGGGACACGCCCGTATCAACTACCCGTGTGACCCGATACGGATGTGTTCATGCCCTTGTTCTACTCGTATCCTGCTCGGGAGACACGATCGGCTTCCTGGAGATATGAACACGGGTAGGGACACTCCCGTGTCTCTACCTGTTTCCTGCTTGGGAAACTCGATCGACGATAGCAATTACAGACAAGGGTAGGGTACATGCCCGTACCTCCACCCGTGTTCACATACACACGGGTAGGGACACGCCTGTGTCACTACCCGTGTCCTTCTCTAGAAACTCCATGAATTTCCAACCCAGGTACCAGAGCACCACACGGGTATGGACACGCCCGTATCACTACCCGTGTCCTTTTTTGGACAGACTTCTCTTCCCTTACACAAGTGTAATCCTAGCTATCAGCACTCCCTGAGCCCAAATCGCTTCTCCTGACTCAAAAGCATGCACAAGGGGCCAAGCATGAATTGGGACGTTACACAAATAATGGCCCTCAGGTCTCCATGAGATTGGCCTCGCAAAACAATGCTCATTGGGAGCTACCGCAGCACGATAGGGGACATATTATCATTTCTTATCCTAAATAGGTGTTTTCCTGGAGACCTACTCCAGTACTCTCACTGCAGCCATCTACATACCCCATGACACCAAAATCTACGTGATTACCACGGAGTCTTCTTCGGTATATAAACAATCATCACCAATCTAGACCAACCTGTCCGGATGGGCTTCACACATGCCTATTCCGTACTTCAATTCCGGATTCAAAATACAATGACAACGTGGATACAACCGATCAAACTGTCGGGAGAATCGCTTCAACGGGTTTGTGGAGCATCTACCTTCACATGCCAAAACAAAGGACTTCATATGTCCAAGAAAGAAGATCGTTACCCTTGTAGTTCGCTTCGGTGCCATGGGGGAGAATCTAGCCAGATGGAAATGACTGCAATGGGCTTGCCTCCGTAGATCCAAACTCAACTTGCGAATCAAAACTCTGAATCTCCAAGAATGGCAGATTCTCCTTCGATCGACTCTCCTCTTCTCTTCTTCAGCTGTTCAAACTAATCCAACCCCAAGAGAAAAATAATCTGAAAACGTACTACCCAGGCTATAAATCGAGCTACCGTCATGCGGTAACTATCTACTGCCGCACGGTACCTAAATCGATGGCTTGATTCATGTGGCCACCGCCCAAAACCTCCAATCATAGGCCAACGCATGGCCACACTATTACAGCTTGCTACCACCGCACGATAACTCACTACTACCACATGGTATCTAGTGCACCCATTATAATTCAAGGCACTACTGCCACGTGATACCCACTGCCGCTGTACGGTATCTCACTGAGAGCATTGCCCAATAAATTGGCCTTACTACCACCAGCGCTATTACAACCGATAGGCGGTAGCTTACCGAAAGTTTTGCTTCTACCATTGCCAAGCTACTGCCACGCGGTAACCCTCTATCGTCGCGCGATAGCTTACATAAACACACAATGGCTACAGAAAATTTGGGGCGTTACAGTTGATATGTTCGAGTGGATCATCAGTCCTGTCGAACATCTCGATATTTGGTAGTTTGAATCCATGGGGGATTGGATGAGCCAAAACATGGGGTGCAAGCGGGGAGCCTTGGCCAAGAGTTTGGCGAGCAAGAGCATCTCGTCGCCCGATGTATCTGCATTCTTGTGCAATCACCTCACGTATCTCTTCGTGGGTGATTCGCCTGTCTAGATGCGGCTGTGCTTCTTCTTCTGCATAGTGATGACTGTTGCCTGCTCTAACACCCCGTAAAGGGTGGGTGGAACTATCCGCATCAGAGAGTTCTTCGAATAGTTCCTCCCTGTGAGGGACTTTTTGCGTTGGAGTATGATTTGGAAGAGACGAGGGTTTGACTGGTGTCGGTGGCTTGAGAGGAGCGAGAGGCTCCCCTAAAGTCCTTAGGAGAGTTAGCATTTCAGTTTCTTGCTCCTCCATTTGACGAACACATCCTTACAAATCCATAACAGGGGCAAGTAAAGCATCTGCCTCCAGTGGCGCATTAATGAGTGAATGTGAATTAGCTGACTTGGTGCGTCCCCTAGGGACATCTCCTTCGGCAGTTCGAACACTTCTTTTTTCCATTAAAATTAGCATTAAGTACTGTTGAGATAAGGGTACTATCTTCAGAGGATGCTAAGAATTCATTTCCCACAGAGCGGTCGAGTGCGCACACAATCAATGCGAGAGAGATATAATGCACACGATGTTTTTTACGTGGAAAATCCCTCAACCTGGTAAAAAATCACAGGATCTGGTGTGTGTACAACCCTGTATCCGGTGAGTGGGTCAGCAGGAGACAGAATGGCCAAATCGGGCAGTCTGAGTCCCTGACCGAGCTCGGCTGGAGGGAGAGCTCGGCAGTCTCCAGCTCGCCCAGGCAGGGTGAGATCCCTTGGGGAGGCGAGCTCATACTCGCCAAGCCCAGCTCGTCAAGCTCAACTCGCCAAGTCCAGTTCGTCGAGCTCTAGGCTGTTCGTCTAGATCCAGGCTGTTTGTCGAGCTCTGGGCTGTCCGTCGAGCTCTGGGCTATTTGCTGAGCTTTGAGCTGTTCGTCAAGCTCTGGGCTGTTCGTAGAGCTCTAGGCTATCCGTCGAGCTCTGGGCTGTTCGCTGAGCTCTGAGCTGTTTGTCGAGCTCTGAGTCGCTCGACAAATTCGAACCATTCAACAAGCCTGCGGCGTGCGAGTAAGGCAGTCCAGGCCCGTACTTGCCTAAGATTGAAGATAGACTGCGAGTGCCTGCTCCATCGAGTACTCGGCGCCCTTGCTGAGTAGGGTTTGTTGAGGGCTACTCGCCAAGTGATCTGTGAGGTGTTTTTACCATTTTTCCCCCCACTGGCCTGCCAATAGCTAGTTAAAACAGCGGAGTTGCTCTATTGGCAGACCCAGCTAGGCTGCACAAAGCTGTTCAGAACAGTGGAGGTTGGCTATTTGTAGGCCATTTTCAGAAATCTATAAATAGGACCCAAGGTGTACCTCATAAGGCATGCTTACCTATCTCCCAGTCTTCTAACGCTTTCTGAGGTACCTTAGCTCGACATTTGGCTAAGAAAGGGAAGCGCTTAGTGATCTTCTGGGTGTGTGGTGGGTCCTCCGCACCGGGCCTTTGGTCCAGTCCCTTGTTCTTTTTACTTGTTGTTTTTCTTGCAGGAGAGAAGTAGATGCGCGATCACCCCTTACACAAGGGTGAACACCATCGAGACCGAATTTTCGGTTTAAACATTTTGGTGCGGTGAGCGTGGAGCATGGTCAGCACAGAAAATCTTCGGCAAGCTCAATGACGGGAGAAGGGAAAGGATCGGAAAGGGGCGACTCGCCACCCCCTCCCCCTCTCGCCACGATGGGGATGTTCGAGGACTTCGGGCAGGAAGTGCTCGGCTTGGTCATATTTGCACTCAGCGCGCGTGCCGAGTTCTCGACTCTAGCGGTCCCTATTCTCGCGGCTCCATCCCTTAGTGAGGACACTCCCGCAGGCGAGTGGGAAGGAGGTTGCCGAGGAAGGGAGAGGCGGCGAGTTCCCGGGCAGGTGCTCTTCCCCGGCTCGGCAAAAGGCAGCAGGTTCGGCGAGATGGGGGTGCGAGACCACCTAGCTCGCCTGGTAGGGGGAGGCAGCCCCTTCAGCGAGCTGGTTTCTTCTTCTCCGGTTCCAGAGGGGTTCAGGGAGCCGGATATGTCCTATTACACCATGAAGGGAGACCCGGTCCAGCACATCCAATGGTTTGATGACATGGTCTCGATCCGACAGATGTCGGATGGGTTCAAGTGTAGGCTCTTCGTCATCACCCTCAAGGAGAAGGTGAGAGAGTGGTTCCACCAGTTGTTGGCCAATTCTATCTACTGCTTTGAGGACCTACGTCGGGGGTTCATGCTGAGGTTCACCACCTCCAAGTGGAGTAATAAGGAGTCAGATTCCCTGTTCCGCATCAAGCAGGGGGTAAACGAGACCTTAGGGAGCTACGTCAATCGCTTCTAGGAAGAGGTCACCCAAGTCCAAGATATGTCGGGGTATACCCTGATGATTGCCCTCACCCTAGGGCTGCAGCAGGGTTTCTTTCGAATGGAGCCGAAGAGGGTTCCTCCCCTCTCCTACGAGGAGTTGATGGAAACGGCGGCAAGAGAAGTCAACGGGGAGGCGTCGAACCTGGAGTTTTCTCAGAAGTTAGCCAGGTGGGCTACGGAGGAGGACAGGCCAAGAGGGGGCAGGGGTCAGGAGGAGAGGAAAGTTGAACCCCGGCAGAGGGAGCAGCAGTAGCAGCAGCCCAGGTGGGGGCGTCAGGAGCCGAACCATCGGATAGGTTGGAAGCTGGAGTGGTAAGATCAAGGGTTGAGGAGAGGTCATCATGGTGGGGATAACCGCCATGGAGGCCTGGGCAAGTTCTATCCTCCAGGCGGGAGGCAAGGTTAGAGGCCATATAACGGTCCAGGCCCGCCAACCCTGCGAGACCCACCTGGCACCGCCGGCCTACCAGAAGTCCAGACCCGGGCCCACTACTGGTAGTCAGCCTATCACATCAAGCCTGCAGACCATGCACCCCAACCCCTCTCCATGCCTGTTTTTCAACAGCGGTAGGTTGTTGCCACTGGGGATCGAAACCAGGACCTTGATAAGAGACTCTTTACCACATCTCTCATCACCAACTGAGCTGCAGCTCAGTTGGTGATGAGAGCTGTGGTAAAGAGTCTCTTATCAAGGTCCTGGGTTCGATCCCCAGTGGCAACAACCTACCGCTGTTGAAAAACAGGCGCGGAGAGGGGTTGGGGCAGCTCAGTTGGTGATGAGAGCTGTGGTAAAGAGTCTCTTATCAAGGTCCTGGTTTCGATCCCAAGTGGCAATAACCTATCGCTGTTGAAAAACAGGCGCAGAGAGGGGTTGGGGTGCATGGCCTGCAGGCTTGATGTGATAGGCTGACTACCAGTAGTGGGGCCGGGTCTAGACTTCTGGTAGGCTGGCGGTGCTAGGTGGGTCTCGCAGGGTTGGCGGGCCTGGACCGTTATAAAAAGTGCACTTTTTGTAACGGCCTCCCAGCCGCCGGGGTGTGAGAATGTGCAACCCTAGATATTCTAGTTGCTCTTTTAATTTATTATTCCTACGGTTTACGTTAGCCCAGGACTGCCCTCGGTATTCCCCATGAAGGGCTCTCAAAGGGCACTAGGAACTATGATGGTAGCTGAAGCACACTGTTCCCTTTCGCAAGGCACTAATTTTTATTGGTTAATTTCCCTTACCCATTCC
The DNA here is from genome assembly GCA_039513925.1 of Platanthera zijinensis. Lineage (NCBI taxonomy): Eukaryota > Viridiplantae > Streptophyta > Magnoliopsida > Asparagales > Orchidaceae > Platanthera > Platanthera zijinensis. The sequence continues at coordinate 45,270,339 of CM077097.1, forward strand.
CTTTTTATATTACGGTAGACTCAACCTAAGGTGATTTTGACCTTTCACTCTACGGGGAAGACGATCTTTCGTCGAACCCAAGCACCACCTAACACTAACCAACTCACATCTCACTACTCAACCTAAACTTCTAGAATGACTCATCCACATCTACAAAATCCAGCAAGGTGACTAACTCCAACTATGCCAAATCATTTCCTAATGATATTTCAACAACTTACTAAATGCAGACCAACAGATACCTTATGGTGTTCATGATAGGAGGTCCTTCGAGTTTTCATCCAAAAGTCCTAAACTATTTACCGGGGACCAATCATGACATAAACAGCCTAAATGCAGAGAATTAAAATTTTCTTAATTAATCTGATAATTAAATAATTTCTTAAAAGGATCCATAGACTATCACTTGAACATGAGGTATACTTTTCAAACATCTTTACAACTTCATAAATTCATGATAAATATTAGGGTATCTGAAAACTACAAATCCAAAGTTTGATAATTTTTGCTAATATTTGGGGGCCTTAAAACTATTTTAGCAATATTTTCTATCTTCCATGATTTGTGAATCAACTACAAGAAATTGTAATCCAAAAATTATGAATTAATTACATTACACTAATACCATCTTACAAATATTGTTGGCCAGGTTTAATAATTGTTCACTGGACATTAAATTCTAGGTAAATCAAATACTAAAATCTTAAATTGACATGCTCGTGAATCAAGTACTGTAAATATACTTCTAAAAATCCTGAATAAAATCCTATAGGTAAACATCACCCTAATTATATCAGTGGCCAAGTTTCACATTTTTAGAAGGTATATTTATCTCTAACTGATTTATTCACCAAAATTATCATTTATGATATTTGTGAAGGTAGTATTAAATAAAGTCCACTAAAATTAATAATAAAATTCAGAGACATTCATTTAGGTCTAAAACTTCTACTAACTAAGTTTTATCAGATTCCAATGAACAGAATGATCAAATTAATTCAAATATTATTTTGGGTAAATTGCTATCTACCAAAAGAAGTACCAAAAATGTATTCCATAAAATTCCAATAAAAATATCAAATGGTTTTATCTACTCTAAAATTCACTCTACCCAAATTTCACAACTTTCAGATAGTGATTAGTGACTGTTTTGACATAATAGTGTTTCTACCGTAAAACTGAGGTTTGGATTTTGAGGTATCTTCCTACCTCTAACTTCTCTAATATTCTAACCAGAGGATTAAATATAAGTTAACTGCCTCTCTACTAATTTACAAGGCCATACAAGGGCATTTGCCCCTATGTCCTTCATAACCCTCAAAAGCCCTTCCTTAGGGTTTGAGTTTGGATTCTAGGGTAAATCAACCCTAAACCATCCCATTTTCCCTAAGGGGGTGATAATGATCATACCAAGCCAGTGGTCAAAATATCAGCCTCTGCTGAGGCGAGTTGCCCACTCAAACCCCAAGTACACTTTTACTTAAAAATCTTCCTTAAGGTAGAACTAGGGATTGATTATTCCCTAACTAAAACACCTTCAAATGAGGTAAAATTTTGTACAGAGACATGCCATGATGCCAGGGACCACTCACCAAAATTTGGGAGGGTTTGAAGGTCATTTGACCACTTTACTAAATCATGCATGGATTATTAAATGTTTACCAAAACTATAGAAAAAGTATCTCCAAAAATTCCTATTTTTGGACTGGCCTTAGGTATAGCTAATGGAGGCTCCCTGTCCAAATCTCAAGACATTTGGACAAGAGATGAAGAGTGGTCACTCAATTTAGTGTCTGTCCAACCCTAGGTATAGCCCCCACGAAAACGGGTGCTGTGGTTAAACCAGTTACCCAAATGGGTTGAAATTAATTTTAAAATAATGGAGACTCAAAGGCCTACAACTTTTGTGTCTAGGCATATTTCCTAAATCGGCCTCTAAGGGCTTCATTTGGCAACATCAATATTTGTATTCTTTTAGGCTAACTATTCACTATATAATATATATAATTTTTATAATATAAAATCGCATTGTTCATCTTCTTAAAGCAAACCGAAACCAGCAACTCTAAAACGCCATTTCCTGTAGCTCTTGCGTGACCCACCGCCGGCCACCCAGCCACCTCCCTTGCCGGCCACCACCACCACTACCTTTGTTGAGGTGAGGGCTATCGTCGGGCGGTGGCACGGCCGCCCGAGTGGCGGTTTCCGGCGAACCCGACCACCATTTATTTATTGAAAAACCATGGAAAAGCTCACTCAACCTTGCTCCTTTGAGCTCGATATCTCTCCTAAATAATTTATAAGATCTACCCATAGAAGAAGGAGTAGATGAGGACCTTGTTCGCGGGCTGGAGGCGTACAGACCGTCGGGATGCCATTGGTGCGGTGGTGGCGTCGCCGGAATTCTCAATAGCACAATGGGAGGCTCGAAAACTTCAGGTAAAGTCTGGGAGAACCTCCTCTTGGGCCTCTGAGGGTGTTTAAAAGCTTGGTCAAGGAGGGGGAACGGCCAAAACTTCAATGGCCATTATTGGTCCATTAAAGCTTGGGTCGGCCATGGTGGAGGGGGCTGAAACGGCTCAATCAAGCCAAGCTAATGGCTGGAAACTCCTCCTCTTCCCTAGAGGAGTTGAATCCAGCCGGAAAGGGGGAGGGAAAGGGCCACAGCATCAAATGCCATTGATGGCCATGACAGCAAGCTCTCGGCCATGGCCGTAACCGCCCTTTTTTCAAAACTGCTGGTCCACGTGTCACAGTTGACCGGTCAACTTAATTTAAATAAGACTTATTAGGTCTTAATAGGAGAAAACGGCCCACTCCCTAGACCGGCCTGGTTCAGCTGAACCAGCACTCAGCCAAAACAATTCTGCCAAAAAGACTAAGTAAAATGGCGTTGAGTGAGCTCTGCTCACTCAACGCCATCCCAGATATGGCGTTGAGTGAGCTCTGCTCACTCAACACCATCCCAGATACGGCGTTGAGTTAGCTCTGCTCACTGAACGCTATCCAGACTATGGCATTGAGTGAGCTAGGCTCACTCAATGCCATCCGGATAATGGCATTGAGTGAGCTCTGCTCACTCAACGCCATCCAGAATATGTCCTTTTTAAACGATGGCGTTGAGTGAGCTTAGCTCACTCAACGCTGTCCAGATTATGGCATTGAGTGAGCTCTACTCACTCAACGCCATCCAGACAACACCAAATGGCGTTGAGTGCAGTCAGTGCACTCAATGTCGTTCAACTTATGGCATTGAGGGCACTCAACGCTCTCAACGCCATCCCGCCTGACAGATTATGGCGTTGAGTGAGCTAAGCTCACTCAACGCCATCCAGTTTACGGCATTGAGTGAGCTCAGCTCACTCAACGCCAACCAGACAACACCAGATGGCATTGAGTGCAGTCTTTGCACTAAACGTCGTCTAGCTTATGGCTTTGAGTGAGCTAAGCTCACTCAACGCTATCCAGACTACGGCATTGAGTGATCTTAGCTCACTCAACGCCATTCCATGGTCACAGGCGTGACGGATCGGTCACGGGTGTGTCAGGCCCATGTTGAAATTTCTGAGCTCGCCGATCGTCTTTTTGAGTTCGACGATCGTCGAAGGGGTCACGCCCTAGGTCACGGGCGTGACGGGTCGGTCACGGGCGTGACCACCCCTTGACTCAAAATCTTGGTCGATAAACTTCAATTCCTGGATTTCCTAGGGTTCTGTTATGACAAAACCACTCCCAGGGGTCTAGTTGGAAATGGGATGTTACAAATCCCAATAAACAAAACAAAGATTTCGTCCCCGAAATCAAGGTTAAGCCTACGGGGCTCCAATTGGGAGAAAGAAGCTTGTAACATCCCATGAGAGTTGAAAGATTTACATCTCTACGTTACGTTTGCTATGTGCGGTTTCAAATCTAAGACCAATTCGTCTGATTGACTAGCAATATACCCCAATAAACAAAAGATTAGCCCCTATTCTTGAAATTTCAGTCCTATTGATTTAAAACAGGAAAGCAAATTGATTGTCTAGAGGGGTTGTGAGGTATACCTGACTGAAAAGTTCCGGGTAGTTTTGTCGCATCAAGTCCTGTGGCTCCCATGTATGCTCCTCCTGCCCATGATTGTTCCACAGGACCTTGACTAATGAAACCTTCTTCCGTCGCAAGACCCGCACTGCCGTGTCATTGATCCTGATAGGCACTAGGTTTACTGACCGATCCGAGGCCACTGGGCCATCTGCTGAGGAAATCAGCTGCTCAGGGTGTAGCAGAGCCCTCCGAAGTGAGGAGACGTGGAAGACATCATGCAATCCCGCTAACTTCGGCGGTAGCTCCAGTCTATAAGCCAAGGGGCCGATCCGCTCCAGGATCCTGTAAGTCCCCATATATCTCGGACTGAGCTTATTCCGCCCGCAAACCCGCGAGACTCCGTGCATCGGCCGGATCTTCAAGAAAACTCGGTCTCCCACCTGGAACTCCACTTGACGATGCCTCGCATCATAATATTTGGCCTGCCTGCTCTGGGCTTCCAACATCCTGTCCCGGATCAATCTAATCTGAGCATCCGTATCCCCCACAAACTCCGAGCCTAGTGCCTGCGGATCCTCATCCTGAACCCATGATAGTGGGGTCCTGCACCTCCTTCCATACAATGCCTCATATGGAGCCATGCCTATGCTGGACTGATGGGCGTTGTTATACGAAAACTCGACCAGTGGCAGCAATCTCTCCCAAGGCTCGCCGCGATCCAAAATACACAAGCGCAAAAGATCTTCCAGTGTACGGTTGGTGCGCTCTGTCTGCCCGTCGGTCTGAGGGTGAAAAGCTGTGCTGAATGTCAACTGAGAACCTAGATGGGCCTAGACTGACCTCCACTCCCTGGATGTAAACCGCCCATCCCGATCCGAAACAATAGTCTTGGGCACCCCATGATAATGCACAAACTGCTCAATGAACCTCCGTACTAATACACTAACCGGAGCGTCCTTCGCCACTGGAATGAATCTGGCCACCTTTGTAAGCCTATCCACTATCACCCAGATCGATTCATTTCCCGCACGGGATCGAGGTAGCCCATGTTTGAAGTCCATGGCTATATCCTCAAATTTTTACTCCGGCACCGGAAGTGGCTGCAGCAAGCCTGTCGGGTTCCTACTGTTGGGTATCGTATCCACAATTACCTGGATTTGAGGAAGCCTCCGGTCAAGCTAAGATGAATTCACAGTGTATTTGATGAAATCCTTCAAGTTGTGCTTGTAGCTATTCATCGCTAAGTACACACCAATGTCAGGGTGCAGTAGGTCAATATACATGGGTCTGTGCAACGTAATCCCTCGTTGAGCAGATCAGTGTATTGGCTTACGTGTACTCTCTCTATTGGAGTGTACTTATTTTCAAGCACAGGGCTATGTAAGATCAAGAGTAGACAAGGAGCAAGGATGGGCCAAAGACCAGCTCACGGGAAGAAAGACGAAAATCGTCTAAGTACAAATCGACGAGAATCACTAGTGATTCTCGCCGAATCGTCGAGAATCACGAACTGATTCTCGCCGAATGCTGTCGGTTGTCTCGAAGCCACCGTGAATTCTTCTAAGGCAGAATCGTCGAGAATCACGAAGTGATTCTCGCCGATTCGTCGAGAATGACTCTGCATTCTCGACGATTCGGCGAGAATCAATTGTGATTCTCGCCGATTCTCACTGGCTTGTATTATCAGTGGAGATTGAATTCTATTAAGAAGAATTCGGCGAGAATCGTAGTTGATTCTCGCCGATTCGGCGAGAATCGTAGTTGATTCTCGCCGATTCGGCGAGAATCACCTACGATTCTCGCCGAATTGGACTTGGGCAAATTCCTGCTGTTCTCTGGACCGGTCCAAGTTACCTGGATTATTTCGAACCGGACTTAGGTCTTCTTCTTGGTGGGGCCCACAATGGTCATCTTGATGACCTAATGTATAAATACATCTGTATTTTTGAACAGTAAAACGACACGGATAGAAAAACGAAGAAAGTCGAGCCGCCGACGTGACCTACATCGCGCATCTTGCTCCGCCGTCGTCGTTGCCTCTCATGCAGTTGGTCGCCGTTGCTGATCACGGTTTCTTCCTGATCTCCGGCGACAGAAGCTTAGCCTAGCACGGCGTCTCACGCGTCTAACCAGAGATCTTTTTTCTCTTGATTCGTAGATCGGGAAAACCATCCCCTTCCGAATCGATCGAGACGATCGATCCTAGTGTGACCGTTGGAAGACCTTGCTACCTTTGCTACAAAGGTTGAATCTCCATTGCATCGCCGCAGCACTCCGTTGCCGCCGCCAATCCCGAGAGCCAAGCCGCCGCCTTTTGCCGCCGCCGGTTTCGGGGAGATTCTCTCCAAGAGAGATCTAGGGTTGTGGACTCTTCATTGACTTCAAGAACACGTCGTCGAACGAAGAGGGACACCTTAGTCTCCATAAGTTGTTTGTATTTCTAATACATTCTATTTTCAATTTCATTGTAAAGGAACGATTGGTTCCTAGTTGTAAGGGTTGGGTGCAACCCGTGGTGTGGGAGTGGTGACTCCTACGTGTGGAAGGGTTCCTTCCGTTAGTGCAAGGATTGGATTTCAATCCTGTTGGTGAAGTGACCGAGTCGTCCCTGGTTGGGAGATAGGTCGAAGGGGGAAAGTGGACGTACCCAAATCGGGGAACCACTATAAATTGCTTAAGTCTTTTCTGTGCTGTGTTGTTTGATTTATTTGTGCAGGTACAGTTTTTAATTCCGCAAAAACGCTATAAGACACCTATTCCCCCCCCCCCATAGGTGAAGCTAGTTGGCACTAGGTGGACTTTCAAGTGGTATCAGAGGCAGGTTACTCATCAAAAAGGTTCACACCTTGAGTAGAATCCTGCCACCAGTGTCAAAAGCATGGAGCTGGATTGTGAGATCTCTCCGCTAAGACTCCCCACGTGCACAAAGGAGTATTATCCTGTCTGGAAGATGAGAGTGTCATTTCACTTGGAGGCTATCGATCCTCGAGCATCTCTCATCTTGGAAGAGGGTCCATTCATTCCAATGAAGACCTCCGGCTCTGGAAAGGATATCCAAATCCCCAAGAGTATTACTGAGATGTTGGAGACTGAACTCTCATTATTCAATCTGTACAAGATGATTCGTCAGATCATCATGGATGTCTGGTCTGGACCTTCTCGATCTAGACTGGAAAAGTGTAGGATGGCCAAGTCAATGTGGGTAACCATCTCAGATCTCATGGAGGGGTCAGAGAAAGCAGGGGTCTGCTGTCAGCAAGAGGATGAAGCCTATGTGGGGGTCCTTGCCTCTGAAGATGAAGGCAAGGACCAATCGGTCAGCATCAGGGCTACGGTGTCCTTGTCAGAGACTTAAGAAGAAATTGAGGAAAGCAGTTCTGATGAAGCTGACTCAACGGTCTCTGGCGATTTTAACAGTTACTCTGAAGAGCAGGTAACTTCTTCATCTTGCCCCTCTTCTCTTGAAGTTCCTGAAGACAAGAATAGTTCGGATGGCTGCCCTTCAGAAAATCTTGATTCCCTGAAGAGAGCCCTTCAGAAAAGCAACCTACTTGTTGATGAGCAAGCTCAGGAGATTGCTCGACTGAAGATCTTGTTGGATCTCCAATTGGCATCCAATAGGGTTAAGGACTCTAAAATCTCAGATCTAGAGAGTAGTCTAGAAAATGAGAAGAGGATAGTATCCAACTTTTCCAAGATTGATGCTATCAAAAGAAAGGAAGAAAATGGGTGGATCTCCCGAATTATCAATTCATGGAGAAATGGGGAAACGGTATTCAGACCCCCCACCCCAAGTAGGGAGGGTACTCATCATGCCTTCAGGTATGATCACAGGAACAACCGTGGTCACTGCAAGGGTGATCAGCCCTCATGTGGAGACACCCATAGTACAAGGGCTGTCATGGCCACCCTTGAGAGAATACCTAAGGCTCAGTCTAAACCCTTTGTATTCTCGGCCACAGCCCCAACTCGGCATGAATCTACTGGTATCAGCTCTCACTGCGCTTCTCACCGCCCTAGGACACAGGAAAGGGGGGGTTAGAAGTCATGCAGTTAGTGCTCATGGGGCCTCTGGAAGGGTGCTGACTGAAAGGAAGGCACCACCTCCCAGGCCTCATAACGCTCGCTACATGCATTCCTTCCACCCTTCCAAGTGTTACGGTGGAAGAGGCAATTTTGTGAGCAGATCCGGCTCTATCCCGTTTAGACCTAGGACCATGACTACCTCAGTCACCGGATCAGGTCAGAAACAGCGATACAACATTCACACGTGTTGGTGCTGTGGCAAGGTGGGTCACTTTGCCATAGATTGTTGGCACAACCCCTCTGTGTCAAGGGCAAGGGCATATCCACCTCCTATGGGCAGAGGTTGTCTTCCTGACAGGATTTCTGAGGGAAGGCATTCGAGTTTTTATGCTAACAAGAACCTAGGACCCAATACATATTGGGTTCCTAAGGTAAGGTAACACTCTTTTGCAGGGTAGTCTAGGTTCCCGTAAACCTAATGGGAACCAGACAGGAGATGTTCCAAGAATGACGTGGAACAAGTATCTGGAATAGGATCAGTGCCATCAACACAGGCACATTCAAGTTGACCACCTGGTGTGCCTTGAGCAGAAGATCTAAATGATACATCTTTTAATCTCAAGTAATTGCAATTGGCTTCAATATATGAGCCATAGTGCATCGATTTTTACATATATGTATATATGTATGTCTACATATCCACACTAAGTCATGAATTCCCTCTCTCGAAAGTAAATGGTCATGTGTAGATTTACACTTATATGCTTATATACCTAAGGAAAGATTAAAATTGTAAAAATAACCTTTAGATACATTGTTAAAGATTTATCTGTAAATACACTGGTAGATTCGAGAATGAACCTCAACAGGCATAAGTCATCCCACTGAAAATTAAAAAAGATACGTCATTGGAAGTCACTAAAACTTACAACTGACATCAAGAATATTGTGTATATCTCGATCAAGAAATCACCTATTAAAGTTGCTTGCCACGATTATTGTCTTGGGTATACCAAAGTTGATATGCCTCCTAACGCTGTGTGAAAAACTCCTTCCAAACCCTCAATAGATACATGTATTAAGAAATATATATTCCGAAGATTGGTATTAAGAAATATATATTTAGAAGATTTCTAAACCCTTTGATATCAGAAGATTCTGAGAATCCGGTATGCCTCTAAACCCGTCGATTTCTATTGAGAATCCCGTCGATTTCTATTTAGAAAAACTCCCGCCGACCCTTCATCTTCCGCATTTCGCAGAGAAACCCGTCGATATCCTGCAGGAATCCCGCCGACCCTTCCTTCCCTCCTCCCGGCGACTTCCCGCATCTTAGGTTCCAAATCTCGTCGACCTCATTCCGGATTCCGTAGACCTCTCTTCTCACGTCCAGGGTGCTCGTCCAAGTATTCATTCTCCGCAGTTTCGATCAAACAAGGACGCGAGCTCCTCCAGGTTTTCCGTCGTCTCCGTCGACTCTCGTTTCCTCCGCATATGGGTAACCTCTTCCTCTCCCTTACAGTGACTTACTGTTAGTGTAGCTTCCCTCTTGATTTCTGATTAGGCGTAGACTTGGGATTCCCTCCCTAGGTTTGCAATGGCTCCAAGGACCACCGCCGGCCTGGTCACTGGATGTGAGTTGGTTCGAACCGGGTTCTCACATGCCTCGGATGAGTTCAGAAACATCATCATCATGCTTGAAGAGGCTGGACTCACTTTTGTACTGGAGCACCCCTGCAAAATTCTGGATAAGGAAGTGATGGAGTTCTTCGCAACCGCCAAACTTCGGAATGAAGACACTATCATCAAGAGTAAGGTTGCAGGTGCAAGGATCAAGATGTCTGCAAGGAAACTGACTCAATGCTTGCAGCTCTCCAATTCTGAGCATGAGGATTATCTGGAGGAACATAATAGAGCCAGGACCCTATTATTCTGTGGACTAGCTAGGAGAACCAGATCGATAAAGAGAAAAGAAATGAATGAGGAGGGGAAACTCTTGTCCGACATCATTGGGAAAGTACTGATATGCAAACCCGGCTCACACGACCACATCTCAGCTGACATGTTCAAGATTCTTGTGGCGATAGTCAGCCTAAAGAGATTCAACTGGGGTGCTATGCTTTTTGAGAAGATTAAGGACACTCTCAGATCTCCAAGTTTTGGAAGAATCATCAGCCTATATCTCAATCAGTTGAACGGAGATAGGTTCGACATGAGCAAAGGAGTTCCTTTACATTATTTAAAGAAAATGGACTCCGGCGTATTTGACAGATAGGAGCGACGCATAGGGCAAGCTGCAGTGGTAGTAGAACAAGAATAATCTCCTGCTGAGGACAACAGAACTTCAGCAGATTCCGTGGCAATCCCCAGTGAAGTTCCTGATGCACTGACTGCAGGAACTGAGGGGGAGCCTCTACCCGCTTCTACTAATGTAATATCTGACATCTCTCAGATAGCTAGAGATGCAGTTGAGGCTATGCAAGAAGATAGTGAGGATGCGGTGGAAGATGTGGCGGCCCTGAACGACAATGATCTGGGAGATGGAGGTGATAATGAGGAGGATGAAGAGGAAAACTTAAACAATGCTGTAGCTGAGAAAGAGCACATGGGTGATGAGGAGGAAACTGGAAGTGAGAGGATGGAAGTGGTGAATCATCGGGATGCTTCTGAAGTTCCATCTAAGGAACATGCTCCTGAGACGACTGGTGCTCGACTGGAGGGGGAGTCCTCCCAGCAACTATCGGTAAGCATTCCTGAAAAACCTACCGCGGCTGCCCAAATTCCCCCTATGGAAACTGTAATTGTGTCCAGCTCACCAAGTGCATCTGCTGAAGAGCCAGATCAAGGCTTGCTTGAAGATCATCCACTGCAAGCCAATCTGGCCAATCATACGGTCAATATTGTTCAAGGAATTGTGAATGAGCTAAAGGCCTCGTTTGTGAAAGCACAAGACGTAGTGCTAAAGAGGGTAAAAGAATCTTAGGATCTAATGTTAAAGAACATTGTGGAAGTCAATCACAAGTTGGACGTTATGGAAAAGAAATTCGAGGAAAAGTATACTGAAGTCGGCACAGCTGTCTCTCTGCTGATGCAAGGTCTTAAAAAGAACACAGATGATCTGGCTGTCGTAAATCAGAATGCACATGTTGTGGCTAACAGCATCCAAAAATTTGATGCCAACATGGTGATTCTGAACGCGGATCAAAAGACCCTGCTGAATGACTTTTCAAAAACTGTGAAGCAAATCGATGAGTCCCTGCACGCTTACGCAAACTCAATTGTTGTAGAAGCCAAAAAGGGGGAGGAAGACTACAAAGCTAAGATGGCCGGGCTTCAACAGATAATCATCGAAAACTTCGATCAGTCTAATAGGTATGCTCTTAAACTCTAACAAAATCTTAATTGACGCCTTCAATCAATCTAATAGATAATAATTAATAAATTCGATCATTCGAATAGGTATGTGTTTGAAACGGCCCATTGGTTAGTACGACAAGCCTCGGGCATACACGTTCCCATTGCTCCTCCGGAGAAAGAGGAGCATACTGCTGCTGCTGCTGAAGAAGAGGTAAGTATTGAAGAAGTTATACTGAGTGAGGCTGAAGCCAAGAAGGCTGCTAGGGCTGCTGCAAGAGCAGAAAGCTGTCGCTGGTTTGATCAAGAAGCCCTAGCAAAAGCTAAAGGGAAAAGGAAAAATCAAGAAGGAACCTCAAAGGAAACGCCAACTGAAAAGAGAATCAGACTGAAGGAGGAAGAGGTGCGAAATGAAAGGTGGAGCCCAGCATCAAGAAGCATCATTTTGGACACATTTGCGTTGCAACAAAGGGGGGAGATAAACAGGAACGATGTCTACAGTTAGTACGAGTGGGAGCAGCACAAGACCTTTGAATCCAAAAGAAACATCTTCTTCAGGTCTGATACTGTGGCAAATAAAGCTCCCCCTCCCAGATACTACCCTAAGCCTAAGGAGTATTTTGAACGACAAAGAAGCAAGTTCTTGGCGCAGCAGCTCAAAGATGAAATTGCTAAGGATAAATAGATTTAGGAATTTGACTCATGAACTCTGTATGTATTCATTGTTATCATCGTGTAAACATATGAACACTTATTGTGGATATTTATATATATGTATATGTGATTCGATGGTTGTCTCCTATGTTGCTCTGCTTGTTCTTATTGTTCCTCTCGTAGTATAATGCATGTATTATCTGGATTGGTGAAATTCATCTTAGCTAGTAGGATTTTGGCTTCTTCAAATAGGTGGAGATTGTTGGGTATCGTATCCACAATTACCTGGATTTGAGGAAGCCTCTGGTCAAGCTAAGATGAATTCACAGTGTATTTGATGAAATCCTTCAAGTTGTGCTTGCAGCTATTCATCGCTAAGTACACACCAATGTCAGGGTGCAGTAGGTCAATATACACGGGTCTGTGCAACGTAATCCCTCGTTGAGCAGATCAGTGTGTTTGCTTACGTGTACTCTCTCTATTGGAGTGTACTTATTTTCAAGCACAGGGCTATGTAAGATCAAGAGCAGACAAGGAGCAAGGATGGGCCAAAGACCAGCTCACGGGAAGAAAGACGAAAATCATCTAAGTGATTCTCGCCGATTCGACTAGAATCACTAGTGATTCTCGCCGAATCGTCGAGAATTACGAACTGATTAGCTTCTTCTTTCCCGGGCTTGTGACGAGCGAACAACTGTCTCTTTCAATGGCGCATATACCTTTCTTTTCTCGCCGAATGCTGTCGGTTGTCTCGAAGCCGTCTTGAATTCTTCTAAGGCATAATCGTCAAGAATCACGAAGTGATTCTCGCCGATTCGTCGAGAATGACTCTGCATTCTCGATGATTCGGCGAGAATCAATTGTGATTCTCGCCGATTCTCACCGGCTTGTATTATCAGTGGAGATTGAATTCTGTTAAGAAGAATTCGGCGAGAATCGTAGTTGATTCTCGCCGATTCGGCGAGAATCACCTACGATTCTCGCCGAATTTGACTTGGGCAAATTCCTGCTGTTCTCTGGACCGGTCCAAGTTACCTGGATTATTTCGAACCGGACTTAGGTCTTCTTCTTGGTGGGGCCCACAACGGTCATCTTGATGACCTAATGTATAAATACATCTGTATTTTTGAACAGTAAAATGACACGGATAGAAAAACGAAGAAATCCGAGCCGCCGACGTGACCTACATCGCGCATCTTGCTCCGCCGCCGTCGTTGCCTCTCGTGCAGTTGGTCGCCGTTGCTGATCACGGTTTCTTCCTGATCTCCGGCGACAGAAGCTTAGCCTAGCACAGCGTCTCACGCGTCTAACTAGAGATCTTTTGTCTCTTGATTCGTAGATCGGGAAAACCATCCCCTTCCGAATCGATCGAGACGATCGATCCTAGTATGACCGTTGGAAGACCTTGTTACCTTTGCTACGAAGGTTTAATCTCCATTGCATCGCCGCAGCACTCCGTTGTCGCCGCCAATCCCGAGATCCAAGCCGCCGCCCTTTGCCGCCGCCGATTTCGGGGAGATTCTCTCCAAGAGAGATCTAGGGTTGTGGACTCTTCGTTGACTTCAAGAACACGTCGTCAAACGAAGAGGGACACCTTAGTCTCCATAAGTTGTTTGTATTTCTAATACATTCTATTTTCAATTTCATTGTAAAGGAACGATTGGCTCCTAGTTGTAAGGGTTGGGTGCAACCCGTGGTGTGGGAGTGGTGACTCCTACGTGTGGAAGGGTTCCTTCCGTTAGTGCAAGGATTGGATTTCAATCCTGTTGGTGAAGTGACCGAGTCATCCCTGGTTAGGAGATAGGTCGAAGGGGGAAAGTGGACGTACCCAAATCGGGGAACCACTATAAATTGCTTGAGTCTTTTCTGTGCTGTGTTGTTTGATTTATTTGTGCAGGTACAGTTTTTAATTCCGCAAAAATGCTACAAAACACCTATTCCCCCCCCCCCATAGGTGAAGCTCGTTGGCACTAGGTGGACTTTCACCTACACACTGCCTTCACGAGTTGGAAGGCCTCGCAATGCATCACAAAGTACGTAATGTCCTTCTTCATACCCAGCCAGTACATCATCCTCTTCAAATCTTTTACCATCTTGGTGATCCCTGGGTGTACCGAGTATCGGCTGTAGTGAGCTTCCGTCATAATGTCCTCTCGGATCTGGCCTCCTGCCAGTATGTAGACTCTGCCTCGGAAACACAAGAGACCATCCCTCAAAGATTAATCTCTTGTCGTGCCTTCCTCCAAGGCTCGGAATATCGGCTCAGCTCTCTCATCCAGCATCTGCCCATCTCTGATGCGGTCCCAAATATCATCAGTAGTAACCATCGACCCCAGGTACTCCATGTATAACTCCTGGTGATCCTCAGACACTAGTTATATCTGCATCTCCTCGAATGCTTTAACCAACTCCAAGGCCATCAGCTGCGGGCCTACTCCTGACTTACTCGCTCTCCGGCTTAGAGCATCTGCGACCACGTTCGCCTTCCCCGGATGGTAGTGCATGGTATACTTGAAGTCCAACAGAAACTACACCCAACGTCTCTGCCTGATATTTAACTCCTTCTAGGTGTCGATGTACTTCAGATTCTTGTGGTCAGAGAAGATATCGCAGTGAATTCCGTAAAGGTAGTGTCGCCAGATCTTAAGAGCAAAAACAACTGCCCCCATCTCCAAATCGTGCACGTGGTAGTTCTGCTCGTGTTGCTTTAACTGAAGGGAGGCATAGGATATTACGTGCTCGTTCTACATCAGAACGACACCCATCCCCTGATAGGAAGCATCTGTGTACACCTGGAATTCCTCTTTCCCTGATGGAAGAGCAAGGATGGGAGCCGAGGTAAGCCGGTCCTTCAGCTCCTGGAAAGCAGATTCGCATCGTGGTGTCCAAATAAAAGGGGACACCTTCTTTGTCAGGGACGTAAGAGGGAGGGCAATCTGAGAGAACCCCTTTACGAACTTCCGATAATAACCAGCAAGTCCTAAGAAACTTCGAACATCCGAGGCTGACTTTAGTCGTGGCCAATCCCGTACTGCCTGGACCTTCGCCGGATCCACTGCCAGACCTGCTCCACTGATGACATGGCACAAAAAGGCCACCTCCTTTAGCCAGAACTGGCACTTACTGTATTTGGCATACATCTTATGCTCCCGCAGCTTATCCAAGGTCAAGGCCAGATGTCTCGCGTGCTCCTCCTCCGTCCTTGAATAGATAAGGATGTCGTCGATGAATACGATAATGAAGACATCCAGATACTATTCGAACACCCGGTTCATCAAGGTCATGAATACGGAGGGTGCATTCATGAGCTCGAAAGGCATCACGGTAAACTCGTACAAACCATACCTGCTGCTAAAGGCCGTCTTCGGGATGTCCTCCTCCTGAATGCGAAACTGGTAGTACCCCGACCTCAGATCCAACTTTGAGAACCAATAGGCTCCCTCCAGCTGGTCAAATAGCTCGTCTATCCTTGGCAAGGGGTAAGTATTCCGGACTGTCAACCTATTCAGGGCCCGGTAATCTATACACAGTCGAAGGGTCCCGTCCTTCTTCTTAACGAATAACACCGGAGCTCCCCATGGTGAAGAGCTAGGCCGAACGAACCCGGCCTCCACTAACTCTTGAAGTTGGCTTCGAAATTCCACCAACTCCTTTGGGGCCATTTGATAGGGAGCTCTGGATACCGGCTTAGCCCCCGGTACGAGCTGAATCTGGAAATCCTTCTCTCGGTGCGGGGGTAGCCCTGGTAGCTTCTCCAGAAATATGTCGGCGAAGTCCCGCACTACTGGAATATCTGAAATGGAGTCCTTGGCCACAACCTCCTCAAAAAGAACATGATAAACTTCTTCCCCCTGCAGATGGGCCTTAACGGCCTGCACAGACGATAATAAGGTGCGGGGTGCTGGTATAATACCTTCGATGACAATGAAGGACTCATCGTGCCTCACGGTGATCCTCTTCGCCACGCAGACAATCTGGGCATGGTTCCAGCACAGCCAAGTCATGCCCAGGATCAGATCGTAATCTGGCATCTTTAGAATCGTCGTTGGTGCCTCAAACGCCTTCCCGCCGATCTTCGCTTCCATATTGCAATGAGCAGAGGTCATTAGCTCTGATCCATCGAGTAGGCGCACCCTCATCATCTTTTCGGTGAACGGCTCCACGCCCGCCAATCCTTCCACAAAATCTTCCGACACAAATGAGTGCGAAGCACCAGTGTCGAAGAGCGTGTGAGCGGGCTTGCCGCTAATGAAGACTATGCCTGAGGTAATTAAATGTCTTAGTATTCTTGTTATAGTTGTCTTCTCTTAATTTCCAACTAGGTTATGTCAAGAAAACTAGTTCATATGAAGAAAAACTTAAAAGTACTGTCATACCTGCGATAACCTGCTCCGGGTTCCGGCATTGTGTCAGGTCTAGAGCATACACTTGCTCCCTCTCTGGCCTGTGGCCTCGGTCTTGAAATCCTCATCCTCGATCATGTCCTCGTCCGCCAAACTGTCGGGGAGGTGGAGCGCCCTGATGTGCTGGTGGGGGTGCTCGCCTCATAGGGCAGTTCCTCTTGATATGCCCAGCTGATTGCACTGAAAGCATACCGGTGCCTGCTCTGATGTCCTTGGCATATCCAGCATCTATAAAGGCTGGGGAGCCAATACCCCCTGACTCCTCTGCTCCTGCCCAAACTCCTAACGAGGTTGATCCCCGTTCCTTCTCTCCCCAATAACCTGGCCTCGAGGACGGTCTCTACGACCTCCAATCACTATATCATCAGCCGGTCTCTTCCGGCTCTTCACTGTAAGCTGATCCGCTACTCCTTTCTTAGCCATCTCCAGAATCCTGGCCAAACTCCCCTCTGAGATGAAGAGGAGGGCCTGTCTCATGTCATCTTGCAGCCCCTTATAAAATCTCCGGGCATAGCCAGCGTCGTCCAACTGATAAGCATCCGCATAGCGGGCCAGGTGAGTGAACTCCTGGTAATACTCCAGCACCGTCCTGTTCCCCTGCCTCAATCGCAGGAACCTATCCTCCAGGTCATCCCTCGCCGACTGAGGTACAAAATGTCCCAGGAGTGCTGCTCTGAACCCCTCCCAAGTAATATCAGTGCAATCAATCCCCGCAAAGGTGG
This sequence comes from Platanthera zijinensis, assembly GCA_039513925.1. NCBI lineage: Eukaryota > Viridiplantae > Streptophyta > Magnoliopsida > Asparagales > Orchidaceae > Platanthera > Platanthera zijinensis. The sequence continues at coordinate 45,287,521 of CM077097.1, forward strand.
TGTCCAGCTGAGATTTCCACCACCTCTTTCCGTATGACTCCAGGCAGGAGACTGCCAAGGCAACTGCCTCCTCAGTGGGGCATCGAATCCCCACAAGCGTCTCGTAAATGGTATCCAACCATTCCTCCATACATACTGTAGACTCCATCCCCAGGTAGGATGGAGGGGAAAGTCCCCGGAAGAGAGTCATCCAGTTGGCCCCGGGGTTTGGCTGTGGAGTCGGGGCTTGCTGAGCTATGAAGGCCTCCAGAATGGCCGTCAATGTTTGCCCCATCTCCGTCTGCTGGAATGGAGCTGGAGCCGGCGGAGGCGGGACCACATTCCGAGCCTGAGGTGTCCCCTGCTGTGATGTAGGGTTCGCCGCAGGCTACAAGGAAAAATTCCACTTGTTAGAGGATGTATGAATGGAATATAAGAAAGGGTAGGATGGACTTTCACATGTGATTTCCCTTATGGGCACACCACTGCTTCCGCTGCTAGTTTGTCCGCAAACTAAGCTCATACGGGGGTGGCCCATGGTTTTGTGGACTACTTCTCTTCAGATCGAGGTTTGCTCTGATACCACTTGTGATAGAAGAGCTGTGGTAAAGAGTCTCTTATCAAGGTCCTGGGTTCGATCCCCAGTGGCAACAACCTACCGCTGTTGAAAAACAGGTGCAGAGAGGGGTTGGGGTGCATGGCCTGCAGGCTTGATGTGATAGGCTGACTACCAATAGTGGGCCCGGGTCTGGACTTCTGGTAGGCCGGAGGTGTCAGGTGGGTCTCGCAGGGTTGGCGGGCCTGGACCGTTATAAAAAGTGCACTTTTTGTAACGGCCTCCCCAGCCGCCGGGGTGTGAGAATGTGTAACACTAGATATTCTAGTTGCTCTTTTAATTTATTATTCCTACGGTTTACGTTAGCCCAGGACTGCCACCGGTATTCCCCGTGAAGGGCTCTCAAAGAGCACTAGGAACTATGATGGTAGTTGAAGCCCACAGTTCCCTGTTAATTTCCCTTACCCATTCCCTTTTTATATTATGGTAGACTCAACCTAAGGTGATTTTGACCTTTCACTCTACGGGGAAGACGATCTTTTGTCGAACCCAAGCACCACCTAACACTAACCAACTCACATCTCACTACTCAACCTAAACTTCTAGAATGACTCATCCACATCTATAAAATCCAGCAAGGTGACTAACTCCAACAATGCCAAATCATTTCCTAATGATATTTCAACAACTTACTAAATGCAGACCAACAGATACCTTATGGTGTTCATGATAGGAGGTCCTTCGAGTTTTCATCCAAAAGTCCTAAACTATTTACCGAGGACCTATCATGACATAAACAGCTTAAATGCAGAGAATTAAAATTTTCTTAATTAATCTGATAATTAAATAATTTCTTAAAAGGATCAAAAGACTATCACTTGAACATGAGGTATACTTTTCAAACATGTTTACAGCTTCATAAATTCATTATAAATATTAGGGTATCTGAAAACTATAAATCCAAAGTTTGATAATTTTTGCTAATATCTGGGGGCCTTAAAACTATTTTAGAAATATTTTCTATCTTTCATGATTTGTGAATCAACTACAGAAAATTGTCATCCAAAAATTATGAATTAATTACATTACACTAATACCATCTTACAAATATTGCTGGCCAGGTTTCATAATTGTTCACTGAACATTGAATTCTAGGTAAATCAAATACTAAAATCTTAAATTGACATGCTCGTGAATCAAGTACTGTGAATATACTTCTAAAAATCCTGAATAAATTCCTATAAGTAAACATAACTCTAATAATATCAGTGGCCAAGTTTCACATTTTTAGAAGGTATATTTATCTCTAATTGATTTATTCACCAAAATTGACCTTTATGAAATTTGTGAAGGCAGTATTAAATAAAGTCCACTAAAATTAATAATAAAATTTTAAGATATTCATTTAGGTCTAAAACTTCTACTGACCAAGTTTTATCAGATTCCAATGAACAGAATGATCAAATTAATTCAAATACTATTTTTGATAAATTGCTATCTACCAAAAGAAGTACCAAAAATGTATTCCATAAAATTCCAATAAAAATATCGAAGGGTTTTATCTACTCTAAAATTCAATCTACCCAAATTTCACAACTTTCAGATAGTGATTAGTGACTGTTTTTACCTGATAGTGTTTCTACCGTAAAACTGAGGTTTGGATTTTGAGGTATCTTCCTACCTCTAACTTCTCTAATATTCTAACCAGAGGATTAAATATAAGTTAACTGCCTCTCTACTAATTTACAAGGCCATACAAGGGCATTTGCCCCTATGTCCTTCACAACCCTCAAAAGCCCTTCCTTAGGGTTTGAGTTTGGATTCTAGGGTAAATCAACCCTAAACCATCCCATTTTCCATAAGGGGGTGATAATGATCGTACCAAGCCAGTGGTCAAAATATCAGCCTCTGCTGAGGTAAGGTGCCCACTCAAACCCCAAGTACACTTTTACTTAAAAATCCTTCCTTAAGGTAGAACTAGGGATTGATCATTCCCTAACCAAAACACCTTCAAATGAGGTGAAATTTTGTACAGAGTCATGCCATGATGCCAGGGACCACTCACTAAAATTTGGGACGGTTTTAAGGTCATTTGACAACTTTACTAAATCATGCATGGATTATTAAATGTTTACCAAAACTATAGAAAAAGTATCTCCAAAAATTCCTATTTTTGGACTGGCCCTAGGTATAGCTAAGGGTGGCTCCCTGTCCAAATCTCAAGACATTTGGACAAGAGATGAAGAGTGGTCACTCAATTTAGTGCCTGTCCAACCCTAGGTATAGCCCCCACCAAAACGGGTGTTGTGGTTAAACCACTTACCCAAATGGGTTGAAATTAATTTTAAAATAATGTAGACTCAAAGGCCTAAAACTTTTGTGTCTGGCCATATTTCCTAAATCGGCCTCTAAGGGCTTCATTTGTCAACATCAAAATGTGTATTCTTTTAGGCTAACTATTCACAATATAATATATATAATTTTTATAATATAAAATCGCACTATTCATCTTCTTAAAGCAAACCGAAACCAACAACTCAAAAAGGCCATTTCCTGTAGCTCTTGCGTGACCCACCGCCGGCCACCCAGCCACCTCCCTGGCCGGCCACCACCACCATCGCCTCTATTGAGGTGAGGGCTACCGTCGGGCGGCGGCACGGCCGCCGGAGTGGCGGTTTCCGGTGAACCCGACCACCATTTATTTTTTGAAAAACCATGGAAAAGCTCACTCAAACTTGCTCCTTTGAGCTCGATATCTCTCCTAAAAAATTTCTAAGATCTACCCATAGAAGAAGGAGTAGAGGAGGACCTTGTTCGCGGGCTGGAGGCATGCAGACCGTCGGGATGCCATTGGTGCGGTGGTGGCGTCGCCGGAATTCTCAATAGCACAGTGGGAGGCTCGAAAACTTCAGGTAAAGGCTGGGAGAACCTACTCTTGGGCCTCTGAGGGTGTTTAAAAGCTTAGTCAAGGAGGGGGAATGGCCAAAACTTCAATGGCCATTATTGGTCCATTAAAGCTTAGGTCGGCCATGGTGGAGGGGGGCTGAAACGGCTCAATCCAGCCAAGCTAACGGCTGGAAACTCCTCCTCTTCCCTAGAGGAGTTGAATCCAGCCAGAAAGGGGGAGGGAAAGGGCCACGACATCAAATGCCTTTGATGGCCATGACAGCAAGCTCTCGGCCATGGCCGTAACCGCCCTTTTTGCAAAACTATCGGTCCACGCGTCACAATTGACCGGTCAACTTAATTTAAATAAGACTTATTATGTCTTAATAGGAGAAGATGGCCCACTCCCTAGACTGGCCCGGTTCAGCTGAACCAGCACCCAGCCAAAACAATTCTGTCAGGAAAGACTAAATGGCATTGAGTGAGCTCTACTCACTCAACACCATCCTTGATACGGCTTTGAGTGAGCTCTGCTCACTCAACGCCATCCCAGATACGGCGTTAAGTGAGCTCTGCTCACTAAATGCCATCAAGACTATAGCATTGGGTGAGCTCAGCTCACTCAATGCCATCCGGATTATGGCGTTCAGTGAGCTCTACTCACTCAACGCCATCCAGAATATGTCCTTTTTAAACGATGGCGTTGAGTGAGCTTAGCTCACTCAACGCCGTCCAAATTATGGCGTTGAGTGAGCTCTGCTCACTCAATGCCATCCAGACAACACCAAATGTCATTGAGTGCAGTCAGTGCACTCAACGCCATTCAACTTATGGCGTTGAGTGCACTCAACGTTCTCAACGCCATCCCGCCTGACAGATTACGGCATTTACTGAGCTAAGCTCACTCAACGCCATCTAGGCTACGGCGTTGAGTGAGCTCAGCTCATTCAATGCCAACCAGACGACACCAGATAGTGTTGAGTGCAGTCTGTGCACTCAACGCCGTCTAGCTTATGGCTTTGAGTGAGCTAAGCTCACTCAATGCTATCCAGACTACGGCATTGAGTGAGCTTAGCTAACTCAACGCCATTCCAAGATCACGGGCATGACGGATCGGTCACGGGCATGACGGATCGGTCACGGGCGTATCAGGCCCATGTTGAAATTTCTGAGCTCGCCGATCGTCTTTCTGAGGTCGACGATCATCGAAGGGGTCACACCCTAGGTCACGGGCATGACGGGTCAGTCACGGGCGTGACGGGTCGGTCACGGGCATGACCACCCCTTGACTCGAAATCTTGGTCGATAAACTTCAATTCCTGGGTTTTTTAGGGTTCTATTATGACAAAACCACTCCCAGGGGTCTAGTTGGAAATGGGATGTTACAAATCCCAATAAACAAAACATGGGCTACCCCCGTGGGCCCGGCCTACAGGCTTAATGTGAGAGGCTGACTACCAGTAGTGGGCCCGGGTCTGGACTTCTGGTAGGCCGGCGGTGCCAGGTGGGACTCGCAGGGTTGGCGGGCCTGGACCATTATAAAAAGTGCACTTTTTGTAACGGCCTCCCCAGCACCATGCTCGCAAGGACGGCCGCCGACACCCCCAGCACCACGCTCGAAAGGGTTCAGCCTAACCAGGTCTGAAAACCATGCACCCCAACCCCTCCCTGCGCCTGTTTTTCAGCAGCGGTAGGTTGTTGCCACTAGGGATCGAGACCTTGATAAGAGACTCTTTACCACAGCTCTCATCACCAACTGAGTTGCTGAAAAGGTCCTGGGTTCGATCCCTAGTGGCAACAACCTACCGCTGCTGAAAAACAGGCGCGGGGAGGGGTTGGGGTGCATGGTTTGCAGACCTGGTTAGGCTGAACCCTTTCGAGCGTGGTGCTGGGGGTGCCGGCGGCCGTCCTTGCAAGCATGGTGCTGGGGAGGCCGTTACAGGCCACCTTTCCCCAACTAGGAGCAAACTATGGCAATAGCCATGGGGGAGAGGAGGAGAGCAGCACAGAGGAGAAGAAGATAGGTTAGGGTGGAGCTTCCCTACTGTGAATTCCATCAGGAGGAAGGGCACGTCATGGACACGTGCCCGGAGTTCCTCGAGATGAGAGGAAACTGGGAGTAACAATAGCAGCGAGACCGCCAAGGAGTGCGGATTAAGGAGGTCTTGCCTCGGGCGGAGGAGGACAGGTGTGAAGACTGGGCAGATGTAAGGACCCGAGGAGGGATCAGAGTAATCCACGGGGAGAGGGGGTTGAAGCTTCTCGTAAGGCAAGTCTCCACACCATGTACCGCAGGAGCGTCGGTTCCCCATCCCAGACCCCACCCTCGGAAGAGAGAATCACCTTCTCAATCAAGGATATGTCGGGTCATGAGGATCCCTTTTGCGATGCGCTGGTAATCCAGACGGCCATCGAGAATTTCACCGTCTCCCGTATCCTCATCTATAATGGGAGCTCGATCAATGTCATCTTCAAGAAGGCGTTTGACGCGATGAAGGTGGAGGCCAAGAGGGTGTTAGCCTCGGACGGGCCCCTGTTTTGCTTCTAAGGGGAGAGGAGGGAAGTCGAAGGAGGAGTGGGACTCCATGTCTTTATCAGGGGGGCAGTCCCGCACCTACAGGTTCGTCATCGTGGATGCTCCCAGTAGTTACAACGCCATCTTCGGGAGGCCCCTCATCAGCGCCTTCTATTGTATCCCCTCATCCTTCCACCAGTTCCTGATGTTCAACGCCGAGGGGGTCCAGATCCGGGTCCGGGGAGATCCCAAGGTAGCAAGGGAGTGCTACATCATTGTGGTGAACTCCATCTCTTGGCAGGAGGGGGCTGAGGAGATGGAGCGGAGGATGGAGGAGGTGGAACAGGAGGCTAACGGAGAGGAGATGGAGGTTGAGGAGAGCCACACCCAGGTGGAGGTGGCGGAAGACGTTTAGGGGTCGGCTGAGGTGATGGTCGTGGAGGAGGCTCGGGAGGAAGTCCTTGCCCCAAGGGGGACGTTTAAGAATGGGGAGAGCAGTCCCGCCTGGAAGCAGCTGAGGAGGTGGTGGAGATGGATGTTCTCACCCTAGAGGCAGGGTGGAGAAGGTTTGTGTCAGCTGGGGGCTGACCCTGGAGGCCCAGGGCAGGATGTTGGAGTGCATCCAGAAGAATGTGGACATCTTCGCCTAAAGTGTCGTGGAGATGCCAGGGATCAATACCGACGTGGCTTGCCATCGCCTCAACCTGGACTAGGAAGCTCGCCTCGTCTAGCAAAAGAAGAGATCCACGGTGGACAGGTTGTCCGAGCCGATCAGGGAGGAGGTAGCCAAGCTTCTCAAGGCTGGATTTGTATCCGAAATCCAATACCCCAGTTGGGTCTCCAATGTAGTAATGGTTAAAAAAGGAGATGGCTGATGGCGTGTGTGTGTGTTGACTTTTCTTTACTTAATAAATCATGTCCCAAGGATTGTTACCCCTTTTCTCGGATCGACGCGCTGGTTGATTTAGCCATCGGTTTCCCTGTAATAAGTTTTTTAGATGCATTTTATGGTTATCACCAGATCAGGATGCACCCCCCCCCCCACCCCGACGTCAAAGATGTCTCTTTCATCACGGGGGATGGGTGCTACTACTATAAAATGGTGCCCTTCGGGCTAAAGAACGTAGGTGCAACCTATCAGAAGGTTATGGACAGGGTCTTCCAAGAGCGAAGGGGGAGGAACTTGGAAGTGTATGTGGATGACTTCATGATCAAGAGCCGGGATGTCGACTCTCACCTCTGGGACTTGGAGGAAACCTTCACCACCCTGCGCGAGTACAAAATGAGGCTGAACCCCCTAAAGTGTGTCTTCGGGGAGAGCAGGGGCAAGTTCCTAGGCCACCTTCTCTCCCCAACAGGTGTAGAGCCCAATCCTGATAAGGTCCGAGCAATCATGGAGTTGGGGTCACCTCGCAACGCTAAAGAAGTGCAGCGGCTGACAGGGAAGCTGGCAAGATTGAGCAGTTTCCTCTCCCTAGCTGGGGAGAAGAGCTCCCCTTCTTCAAAACTTTGAGGGGAGGCCAAAAGTTTGAGTGGACCAAGGAGTGCGATGAGGCATTCCAAGCCCTGAAGAAGTAGTTGACTCAGGCTCCGCTGCTCCAAGGGCTGAAGGAGGGGGAAGATCTGTAATTGTATCTCGGAGTCGGAGTGGAGGCCTTGAGCTTCGTCGTGATTTGGGAAGAGTAGAAGAAGCAACTCCCCATATACTATGTAAGCCGAGTATTGAGGAAGGCCGAGCTCCGTTATCCCATCTTGGAAAAGCTGGCCTTCTCTCTGGTCATCTCGGCCTGGAGGCTCCGGACTTACTTCCAGTCACACTCGATCTGGGTGGTGACTGACAACCCCCTCCGCAACATCATTGAGGGGGTGGAGAATTTGGGAAGATTCGCTAAGTGGTCGGTGGAGCTGAGCGAGTTAAACATCACCTTCATCCCCCGTCTCTCGATCAAGGCCCAAATAATGTCCGACTTCCTGGCTAACTATGTGGTCGAGGTGGCGAAGGAAGAGCTCACTCACCCGGTTCCTTAGAGGGTGATGGTAGATGGTGCTTCATGAAAGCATTCCCTGGGAGTAGGGGAGATCTTAAAAAGTCCCCAAGGAATGAGAATCGAGCAAACGGTGGTGGTGCACTTCCCATCACCAACAACCAGGACGAGTACGAGGCGGTGATTGTAGCGCTCCGTTTGGCCAGGGAACTAGAAGTGCATGACGTGGAGGTCCTCACTGACTCCATGGTGGTGGCCTCCCAGATCAACGAAGAATTTGAGGTAAGGGAGCCTACCCTTCAGCTATACTTGTCAAAGGTGAAGGGGGTCATCGGGATGGTCCAGACTTTCTCCATCTGACACGTGCCCAGGGAAGAGAACGAGCAGGTAGACCAACTGGTAAAGCATGGTCCCCGGGTGGGGGTACCATCACCGACCTGTTCTGCCCTTCCATCGAGGAGGGAGAGCTGATGGAAGTGGAGCAACACCCCTCTTTGATGGACCCATTCACAGCCTTCCTTTCCGCAGGGGAGTATCCAGAGGGGATGGGAAAAAAGAAATTGAAATACAAGTCAGCATATTACCTCATAAGAGATGGATAGCTATACCGGAAGACCCTCTCAGGGATGTTGGCGCGTTGCGTGGCTGAGTGGGAGGTCTCGAGGATCTTGGAGGAGTCCACTCCGGAGAGTGTGGGAGCCATTCTTGGAGTCAGACCCTGGAAGGAAGAATCGTCAAGCAAGGGTACTTCTGGACGACCTTGGGCTATGACGCCGCAGAGTTCGCAAGGAAGTGTAGCAAGTGCCAATTGTTTGCCCCCCTCCAACTACAGCTAGCTCAGCGCCTCAGGAGCATCACAGTGCCCTGGCCCTTTGCAATCTAGGGAATGGATCTCGTAGGGCCTTTCCCCTAGGCCAGTGGGCAGAGGAGATTCTTTTTGGTCATGATTGACTATTTTTCCAAGTGGTTAAAAGTGAAAGCGTTGGCCAAGGTGACCTCTCAGGTAATCAGGAACTTTGTGTGGGGGGGAATCATCTGCTGGCAGGGGTTGCCCCAGGCCATTGTCACGGACAACGGGCCCCAGTTCGCTAGCGCCGAATTCATCAGCTTTTGTGGGCAACTCGGGATAGATCTCAGATTTGCTTCGGTTCATCACCCCAGGAGCAACGGACAGGTGGAGGCGGCGAACAAGATCATCGTCAACCTCCTCAAGATGAAGGTGGAGAACATGAGGGGTAGCTGGGTGGAGCAAATCCCTTCGATCCTATGGGCTCTTAGGACCACACCCAACACCACCACAGGAGAGACTCCCTTCAAACTCTCCCATGGGTACGAGGCGGTACTTCCCGTAGAGTTCGAATTCTGGATGCCTCGGGTGGTTGAGGCAGGGGAAGATAGGGAGGAGTGGATAGCCGAGAATGAGGAAGAGTTGCGGCTCTCCCTTGATATGGTAGAGGAGGTATGCGACCTCTCTGCCATCCGCCAGGAGGAAGTGAAAAGAATAATTGCTAAGTATTTCGACAAGCACGTCAGGGTCAAATAATTCGCATAAGGGGACTTGATCCTGAAGAAGGTAGATGTCGCGGGACGGTCAGCCGCCGTGGGAAATCTCAACCCCAATTAGGAGGGTTCGTACATTGTAAAAGAAACATTAAGGTCGGGAGGATATCACCTCCATAATATGGAGGGCGAGACCCTAAGTCTCACCTGGAGTGGTGATGACTTGAAACATTTTTCCCTTGAAACATGTAAGTAGCGTTCCTTTTTCTAATAAAATTTGAAATGTCAGTGCTCTTGTTGCTATCTATGAGAATGGTTAGTCTTCGTTTGATAGACTCTCGAGCAGATCCCGCTGTCAAGCTCTCACCTAGCTGATAGGGCTGGATGTCACTAGAGGGAGTCTGCACCAGACCCCGAGCAGATCCCGCTATCAGACTCTCACCTAGCTGACAGGGCTGGATGTGACTCGAGGGAGTCCACCCAAGACCCCGAGCAAATCCCGCTGTCAGGCTCTCACCTAGCTGACAGGGTTGGATGTCACTCAAGGGAGTCTGCCCCAGACCCCGAGCAGATCCCGCTATCAGGCTCTCACCTAGCTGGTAGGGCTAGATATCACTCGAGGTAGTCTGCCCCAGACCTCGAACAGATCCTGCTGTCAGGCTCTCACCTAGCTGGCAGGGCTGGATGTCACTCGAGGGAGTCTGCCCTAGACCCCGAGCAGATCCCATTGTCAGGCTCTCACCTAGCTGACAGGGTTGGATGTCTCTTCCCCCAGACTATTGGATCCCTAGTTGGATTTGGGCTATGTTCACTAAATTAGGTTAATTATTACCCTCCTTGTATAGTCTAGGGTCATAGGTCTTCATTAGTTTTTAGGGTAGGTCATCTAGTCATATTGATCAGACCAAGCCCTCGGAAGACTTAGAAGATTGCAAAAACCAGATCAAGGCAGAAATTTCATGTTGAAGAAGTCATTCTACAAACTCTGAAGTGAGCTCGACGATCTTTGTTCTCAGTTCGACGATCTCAGAATCTCTTCTCTGAACTCAGATCGGCGAAAGATGAACTGAGCTCGATGATCTCTTGTCTTCTATCAGGAATGAGTTCGACGATCTTCTATCTCTGTTCGACGATCTTGGAGCCCAGTATGGAAAGCTGTATTTCTTTTCAAAGCTCTAAGGGCCCAGCTCGACGAAAGAGAGGTTGATTTTGACGATCACGGATCTCAGATCGATGAAAATTGCCAGTTCAACATTTCTATTCTCTATAGTTACTTTCAGATTGACCTAGGCTTATTTTCTTGCTTATATTGCTCTGATAAATTAATGCTTAGATTCTCAGAATATAGTCGTTCATATGGCAGCATTAATTACTGGTTTTCACAGAGTTATTGTACAGCTAATTTTTGGGACAGTTAAGGAATTACTTTATTGCTCTTCTAGCCGTTGTCCAAGTTCCAAGATTTTAGCAGTCAATCAAGGCAATCGAATTAAAAGACCATTTTGCTGCAGATGATATTGTCAAGTTTTTGAAAACACACAATAATAAGAAATCATTCAAGAGAAAAAGTTCTGCTCAGTCTTCATCTAATGTTCTTCTGCCAGCAAGCTTTCTAGAGACCATCAACTTCATCTATCTACAGTTTTTCTGGAGAACTTTTTCAAGAAGACCTACTCACCCTACAAATCTCTCAATCTTCCTAGACAGAACTTCATCTCAGGGGGAGCTTTGACACCATTAAGGATCCACAAGTCTTCTCAGTTGTCTTGAGAAAAGAGAAGACAACATATAGTTTTTATTTTCTTCACCCCACTATACAAAGGGTTTCTAACTCCCTTCAAAAGTTAAACACTTGGTTGCAAGTCTCCTGATCAAAATACTTGATTTGGTTTTTGGGCACCTGATCAAAATCCTGAAGGGTTTCCTGATCTACCTGAATCAGATTTTATGGTGACAGGGCACCTGATCAAAAACCTGAGTGGATTCCTACCAGGGTGGTAGAAGAGTGGATGTACCCAAGTTTAGGGGAACCACTATAAAATTCTTGTGTCATCTGTGATGCTCTCTTATTTTTATTGTGTGTTGCTTGCTAAATAGTTTAGGTTTATTTTCTGCACTAACTTATTACACATATAAGTATTACTATTTTAATTCCGCAATAAAAATCAAATTAGATTTTAAAATACTCTATTCACCCCCCCCCCTCTAGAGTTAAATAGATCTAACCCCTCAGGTGGTATCTTTCATACCATCCTTCAATTAGTATCAGAGGGTGCATTTCTTTGGTTTCACAGATTCACTTCTGAACCAAGATCCTTGTTAGATCTATCTCTTTCTAGGATGTTGTTACACCAATGACACAGAATAAAGATTATGCTAGCACCAGACCTCCAGTCTGCAACTTGAACAAATTTGCACTCTAGAAGGCAAGAGTCAAGTTTTACATGAATTCTATTGATGAGGATATTTTCAATTCAATTTTGACAAGACCCCCTCAACCTACAGCAGTGACTGCAACAACATCTAACACTCATGCAGCTCCACCACCTGAGTGGACTGATGCTCAGAAGAAAGCAAAAATAGCTGATGCAAAAGCTATGAATATCCTGGCTCAAACTATGTCAGATGACATATTTCAAAAGGTGGTTGAATGCACTTCAGTAAAACAAATCTGGGATTCTCTAAAATAGATGGTGGCAGGCTCAGCAATTGAGAGAAAGGACAGAAGATCCCTCCTAATATCTCAATATGAGAACTTCAAGAAGGAGGAATCTGAAACAGTGGCTGAGATGTATAACAGGCTTAATGTTATCATCAATGAACTAAATACCCTGGATAAAGATATCTCCTTAACTGAGATTAATGACAAGATCCTAATGTGCTTCCCCAGCACTTGAGATTCCAGGATCTGGCCAATCAAGGAAGTTATAAGTTTGAATGAGATATCCACTGAATCTCTCCATGGAAAGCTAAAATCCTATGAGCAGTTAATCAAGACTAGAGAGGCTGCTGAATTGAAGGCCTCAACCTCTTTAAGGAAGGAGCATAATATTTCTTTCAAAGAACCAGAAGAATCAGAAACCCTTCCTGCTAATGAAGAGCTGATGAGCTTTATGGCCAAGAGATTTTATAAGTTGGCCAAGAAGGACTTCAGAAGGAAATCATCAAGAAATGATGATAAACCTAAGTATGACAAAACTACTACCAAGGAGATTGTCTGCTTTGGATGCAGAAAACCTAGGCACATTCTCCCTGAATGCCCAGAGGCAGAGAAAAGAGACATAAGAAAGGAAAAAGAGAACAAGAAGCATTCCAGCAAACACTCCAACAAACATTCCTCCAACAAGAATAAAAGAAAGGAGAAAGGTTTCATTGATGAAACCTAGAGTGAAACAGAAAAGGAGACTTCATCTTCCATCTCTAGTGAAGATGAGGAAGAAGCCAAGGGAAGGGAAGTGTGCCTTATGGCAATCAATGCTTCTTGCAGCAAGTCAGAAAATGAAGAATCTGATGAGGAATCAGAATCAGAAGAAGACCAGGTAATATCTTCCTTTGATTTCAATTCTATTGATTTTAAAAATGAATTTAAAGCATTATGTAATGATCTAATAAAATCTTAAAAAGAAATCAAAATGCTAAAGAGATAGGCAAGCTGAATTTGATAATCTATTTGTTGAAAACACTAAGCTCAAAGATGATTTTGTTTTAGCAAATAAAAAAATCACTTCTCTGAAAACAGAATTATGTGAGGCTAAGAGACTTGAGGAATCTCTCAATGGGAGAAGCCTTAAGCTAATGGACATCACAAGCACAGTAAATGTCAGGCTAAATGGCAAGCTGGGCTTAGGTGCTTCATCAAGCTTACCTCCCATACTTAAGAAAAATATTCTTTCAACTCCCATAAAATTTGTATCAGATAAAGGAAAAGAAGTAATATATAATAATCAAACCACAGAAGTCTCTCACAAATCTAAAAATCAAAAGAATATAAACAAGAAAAATCTAAATAAAAACAAAGTTCAACAGATTTCGTCGAACTCAGATCGACAAAATGTGGCTAGTTCGTCGAACTCCGATCGACGATTTATGAATGCAAACTCTAGTAATAATAATTTGTCTTACTGTGATCGACGAATCGTATATGGTTCTTCGAGCAGAAATTGACGAACTTGGGGTACAGAAAATGAATGTATTCATTCTCTGAGCAAAGATCGACGATCTCATCCCATATCGTCCAACTCCGATCGACGAACTTACAACACTTCGTCGAACCCAGTTAGACTTAACAAAAATCATAACATTAACAGAAATTTTAATCCATTTTCTAATTAGGAAATTCCACCTAGTAGATACCATCCCTTAGGATATAAATCTCAACCTGAATTTTTTGTTATATCAAGCTTTTCCTATCAGGAAAATAAAGGGCCCAAGGTAATCTGGGTCAAGAACAACTAATTTTTACCTTTGCAGGTAAAGAGTTGTCCAACTTTTAATCAACAATGGTATCTGGATAGTGGATGTTCCAAGCATATGACTGGCAGCAAGAACAACCTAAATAATTACAAGTCCAAGCTGGGACCAAAGGTGATCTTTGATGACTCAAATTATGGCCAGATTGAAGGCTTTGGAGAAGTTAAGATAGGAGCAGTTACTTTCAAAAAGGTTGCATATGTAAGTGGACTGAAACATAACCTCATCTCCATAAGTCAACTATGTGATGAAGGTTATCAGGTATCTTTTAACTCAAGCTCTTATATTATTTCTACTAAAGAAAACCAAACTGTTTTAATTGGAAATAGACAAGGCAACATATATGTAGTTAATTTTCAATCTGCAACATCAGATATTTGTTTATTTAATCTTGTTAGCAATCAGAATGAATTATGGCAAAAAAGATTAGGTCATGTTAACCTGAAAAACATTGCTAGGTTATCTAAAGACAACCTTGTTAGAGGATTGCCTTCTGGTCCCTACAAGAAGGAAGGCCTCTGCAGGGCTTGTCAATTAGGCAAGCAAACAAAATCCAGCTTTAAATAAGTTAATAAGAGTGATTCACCTGGGATCTTGTACTTGCTACATATGGACCTTTTTGGTCCTATTGATGTACAAAGCCTAGGAGGGAAATCTTATACTCTAGTAGTTGTAGATGACTTCTTAAGGTTCACTTGGGTGTTCTTTCTGAGATCTAAGTCAGATACATTCAAGGTTCTTATAGATTTTCTCAAGACCATATAGATTGAGTACTCTACTCAAGTTGCATTGATCAGAAGTGATCATGGTACTGAGTTTGAGTCTCTTCTTATGCAAGAGTTTTGTGAGAAGGAAGGTATCAGGCACTGCTTCTCAGCTCCTAGAACTCCTCAACAAAATGGGGTAGCTGAAAGGAAAAAAATAGAACCCTAATTGAAGCTGCAGTCATATTACTTGCAGATGCTTATATGCCTTATCATTTTGGGCAGAGACTGTGAGCACAGCAAATTATATACTAAATAGGAGTTTAATACATAAACTTAAGAATAAGACTCCCTATGAATTTCTTAAAGGGAAGAAACCTAAAATCACCTATTTTAAAATATTTGGTTGTATATGTTATATTCATAATAATAACAAGAAATATATTAGAAAGTTTTAAGTTAAGGCTGCAGAGGGAATTTTTCTAGGATATTCCCAAGTCAGCAAAGCTTATAGGGTTTTTAATAAATTCACTTTGAAAATTGAGAAATCTGTTCATGTAACTTTTGATGAAGCTAACATGTCTTATAAGGAGAAAAAAAATTCTACCAATAGCACATTGCAGGTACCTCACTTATAAGAGAGATTGGATGATCTCAGCCTCACCCAAGAGGCTCCAACACATCCCCCTCCACAAGTTGAAGAAGAAAGTAAAGAAGAAAGCTTAGAGGTGGTTGAACCCTATCCAACAGCTAATAAAATTCGGCAAGAGGAATTTATACCCCAAGCTGTTGCCCAACCAGCTCCTCCCACTGATTTTGTCACACTTAGAGATCATCCTAGATCTCAAGTGATTGTATACATTTCAGTTGGTGTGCAAACAAGGCATCAACTCAACCCTGACTTGATGTTTGCCTGTTTCATCTCTCAACTTGAGCCTTAATCCATTAAAGATGTTGAGCAAGATCCCCACTGGATCATTGCAATGCAAGAGGAGCTCAATCAATTTGAGAGATGTAGAGTTTGGGAATTTGTTCATAGACCCAAAGACTACCCAGTCATTGAAACAAAATGGGTCTTTAGGAACAAATTGGATGTTGAAGGCAACATCATAAGGAACAAGGCAAGACTTGTAGCACAAGGCTATTCACAAGAAGAAGGAATAGACTATGATCAAACCTTTGCTCCAGTGGCAAGTCTTGAGGCTATAAGGATTTTCTTAGCTTATGCTGCCTATAAAAATTTCAAGGTCTAACAAATGGATATCAAGAGTTCTTTCCTCAATGGTGAACTCAAAGAGGAAGTGTATGTGGAGTAACCACTAGGTTTCATCTCTCCAACTCATCCCTCCTTTGTCTTTTGATTGCATAAAGCTCTCTATGGTTTAAAGCAAGCACCAAGAGCTTGGTATGAGACCTTACCTAGCTTCTTGTTAGAACATAAATTTTCTATAGGCATTGTAGATAGGACTCTTTTTATTAAGTATCATAAAGAAAAAAATTTGTTAGTTTAAATATATGTAGATGACATCATTTTTGGCTCTACTGATCCCAAACTATGCAAAAGGTTTTCTGATCTCATGCATTTAAAGTTTGAGATGAGTAGCATGGGTGAACTTTCATATTTCCTTGGTCTCCAAGTGAAGCAATCATCTGATGGTATCTTCATCTCCCAATCTAAATATGGAAAGGAGCTTATTAAAAGATTTGGGATGTGTGATGCCTCAGCAATGAAGACACCCATGGCTGCAAATGTTGTGATAGATTCTGATGAGCATGGAAAATCTATTGATCAGAAGTTGTATAGGGCCATTGTTGGGTCCCTATTATATCTCACAATAAGTAGGTCAGACATCATGTTTGCTACAGGCATTTGTGCTAGGTTCTAAGTGAACCCTAAAGAATCCCACTATATTTTGCTAAAAAAGGATTTTAAGATATATAAAGGGTTTCCTAAATCTAGGACTCTATTATCCAACTAAATCAGAATTTGAATTAACTGGATTTTCATATGTTGATTTTGCTGGATGCAGAGTGGACAGAAAAAGCACATCAGGAATATGTCAATTCCTTGGTGACAGGCTTGCGTCCTGGTTCTGTAAGAAGCAAACTTCTGTGTCCACATCAACTGCAAAAACTGAATATATAGCAGTTGGCAGTTGTTGCTCACAGATTTTGTGGATTCAGAATCAGCTACTAGATTATGGATACAACTTAAATAATTCAACTATATATTGTGATAGTACCAGTGCTATTTCAATATCACAAAATCCAATGCATCATAGTAGGATCAAGCATATAGAAATAAGACATCATTTCATTAGAGATTATGTAGACAAAAAGAAAATTAATCTTGTCTTTATTTCCACTGATTTACAAAGAGCAGAAATTTTCACCAAGCCATTAGATGAGAAGAAGCATCTATTCTTCTTAAACCAGCTGGGTATGATTAATGGAGAAGAATTAATTTAACTTTCTGTCTGTGGTCGACGAATTGTTGATAGTTCGTCGAACGGAGATCAATGATCTGTGAACTCCTCGTGAAGAGTTTGTCGAACGGAGTTCGACTACCACTTCTTAGTGAAACAGTTTTCATCATACGGAGATCGACGATCCCTGCTTCAGTGAATTTATCGTCGAACGGAGATTGACGATTTATTCATCTTCTTCAGACTGAGATCGACGAACTAATTTTCTATTAAAATACTTCGTCGGACTCAGATCGAAGATCTTTTCTTTTTTGTTGGACTGAGATCGTCTTTTCATCTTTTAAAAGACCTTATAATCTAAGTTCTAGACGAAATCCATCCTGCGCTTTCAATTTCCTTTGCACTTGATCTCTGTTTCTCTGTGCTGGCGATTTCAGCGGCAACTCTTACTGGAATGAAGTTCGATGCTATCTTTGATATAGACATGGATTCTTTCAAGCACTCCGATCAAATCTTTCAGGACATACTGCTCTTGTTCAATGAGCCGCAACTTCAAAAGTTTATGACTATACGGATGAAGCTTCCAGTTGCAGATATAAAGGAATGTGTTTTTACTTCGTCATCTCCAGACGCACAAACCCTAGTCGGCACAATATCTGGACAGGAAGTTATTCTGACTCCTGATATTTTATCTGAAATCTTTGGATTTGTTAATGGTAATGATGATTTTGAGATGGACTCAACTAAGTTTTATAAAATGCTTACAAGGATGGGCCACTGTGAGTGAAACCCTAGTAAGTTGCTGAAAAAGAACTTGTTAGTGGCGTACAAGTTTCTTGCTGATGTGGTCGGCAAGGTGTTGCTCGGGAAGTACACCACTCACGACCACATAACCAGGCACCAGTTCTTGTTGATGAGAGCACTGGTAAATAAGAAATCAGTAAATTAGAGCACTATCCTATTTGATTTAATCAAGAAGAAAAATAACAAAAGAGAAGTGTGTTTTGGGAGGACTTTGGGCATCTTCCTCCAGGAGAAATGTCCCCATCTGTTGGTCTCTCCAATAATCTTCATTAATGCTTCCAAGAGGCTGACCCCAATCCTCTTTGGGAAGTGGGAGAGGATAATCAATAAACCCTCCAAGGCTTCCTCTTCCTCTAGACCTTTTGAGGACACTAGGACTCCAAGAGTCAGTCCCCCACCTACTGATGAAGAGGCACCAGAAATTCCTCCTTCTACACCTTCCTCCAGACTACCTCCATCACCAACCCATCAACAACCTTCTAACCCTGATATCTCCACAGTCATTTCCATTCCATCTCCACCTCAACCTCCTCTACCTCACTACCTACAGGACACTCCATTTACCACTTCTGTATCTTCACAAATGTCTCCCACCTTCAATCTCCTTACATCACCAACATTATCCTCATCACCAGTACAATCACCAATAAATAATCCTTCACAATCTCCACTTACTGATGACACTCCTATGGATATTGATAACTCTATTTATTTCTTTCTTTTTACTTATTTTTCTATATTAATAGTTAGTTATTTTATATTAATTTTATAATATTAAGTTTATTTTAACTTGTTTTTATAATTTATATCTCTTTGTTCTAATAAAATCAATTTTAATCTTGCAGGGCTGATCTACAGGTTATCTGGAGCAAAGAGAATGTTTTTCATTTTTTTGCCTAGACACGCCCTGTGACACGCCCTACCTGGGCGTGACACAGGGGCGTGACACGTTATAACCAAGCCTGCAGCCAGAGCTCGTCGACCGCGCCAAAAGATCGTCGACCGGTCCAGACACGCCCGTGTCAGATGAAGACACGCCCGTGTACTCCTTACACGGGGCGTGACGGCCTGCGACATCACAGCTGCCCGTGCCACGTCGGATTAAAATTACACGCCTGGGTCACGGGCGTGACCCAGGGCGTGTCGAAGAAGTTTCCAATCATTAACGCGCCGTTCCAGCCGTTGCCGCCAGATTTACGTTCCTGCTTGACACGCCCCTAGTCACGGGCGTGACTAGGGGGCGTGACACCTTCTTGAAGACAACTTTCACTCCCGCCATTTCAGCTTCCCGCCGTTTCCAGAAACATCCGTGACACGCCCTAGGTCACGGGCGTGACCTAGGGGCGTGACCCGTCAGTTAACCAATTTTGGCGGTTTCTCCTCCAACGTTCCCGGGCTTTCAAGACGATGGTTCCGAGCCTGACACGCCCTAGGTCACGGGCGTGACCTAGGGGCGTGACCAAACAGAAATTTTTCTATAAATTCCAGACAGCTTCAGATGCTGAAGGGAAGAATTTTGGGAGTTGGAGTCTTGTAATGTTCTGTTTATTTTGCTGTATTTTCTCATTTCTAAGTTAGATTTACCTTTGTTGCAACTTTAATTTTAGTTATTTCTATTTCAATCATGTCTTTTCCTACTTTATTTTGTATTTTCCCAATCATGATGAGTAGCTAATCTTCTTTTAGCACTTGATCATGATGAACCTTAGAATAAAATAGATCTTTCTTCTTCTTATTAAATGTCTTCTTCTTAATTATTCTCGCTACGATTTATCTTTGATTTTCATTTCGTCGAATTCATATTACGCGGATATGATCTTCGATCTAAGATCCATATCCTAAATGATCGAGAGGTTGCGGATACGAGGAGATCACTCAAAGATAAAAGGAGTTGAATGCACTCCTCGAGAGAGGACGACGTAAATCTTCCGGATTGGAGTCAAATCCAATAGCGGGGTTCACCGCATAAAGCAAGCTTAGGGGTTTCGACTGGCCGAGAGGTCTTAATCGATCAACCTAAGGTTAGTTAGAAGCATGAGCTCGAGAGAGACGCTTCTATACTTTAGGAACCTCCACGGTCGAGTGAGTATAATTAAGAATTCGCATTTCATTATTTATCAAAAAGATTTATTTTAGTCAAAGGGGATTCTAGATCAAGTGCTAGCTTTCTCATATTTGAATTTCTCTTTAGCTTCAGCTTTATTTTTATTATCTAGTATAATCAAACCCACTTTTCCGTTAGATAAAATAATAGCTCTTCCTTGTGAGTACAAGTACTCAACAGGCCCCGAATCGCAATACGACACTTCCTATACTGCATTTCGATAGGTACGCTTGCCTAATCGAGATTCTAGTTTGGACGTAATTTAACTTCTAGAAAATCAACATCAAGTTTTTGGCGCCGTTGCCGGGGACTTTTATTTGTTGATATTTTGAAAGCAAGGATCTATTAATTTTATCATTTTTTTTTCTTTTATTTCAAAAAAAAAACAAACTTTTTCTTTCAAAAAGTTTTATCTTTAAATTTTTATATTTAAAATTTCTTGCGAAAGGGCCGTGTCGGGTTTTCATCCCGCAATACCGCCTAGTACCTTGCGAACCCGTCACTGGGTAGCCCTTGGGAAGTCCGGGAAATTTTATCTTATAAATTTTTAAACCTTAAAACTTTTATCTTTTGTTTTGTTCTTGTGTATGACCCGAGGGAATCCGTCACCTCTTTTTGATTTGGATCCGGAAATCGAGCGAACCCTTCGGCACCGCTTACAATTTCGAGTTCCGAATTTTCAAGATACGGAATCCTTAGGAGACACTCCTAATCCTTCTTTAATTCTATCTCCGTCACCCTCTTCTTCTCCTCCTTCTTCATTAAGTTCTTCTTCTCATTCTCCTAGATCTCTTTCTTCTTCTTCTTCCAATATGGGTGAACCAAATGCGGTCGAACAACGAACTATGTCCTATTATGCCCGTCCAAACTTGGACGAGGCTCAATCTAGTATTGTTTGCCCCGCTATTGCTCCCAATAATTTTGAGTTGAAGCCAAGCATCATCCAAATGGTACAACAATATGTACAATTTGATGGGCTTCAAGATGAAGATCCAAACGCGCATATTTCTAATTTCTTAGAAATATGCGATACTTTTAAAATTAATGGTGTATCCGATGATGCCATCCGGCTAAGGTTATTTCCATTTACATTGCGCACTAAAGCCAAGCAATGGTTGAGTTCTCTACCAAGAGGATCAATCACAACATGGGCTGAAATGACGGAAAGATTTCTTACAAAATACTTTCCGCCGGCTAAAACGGCTAAATTGCGCAATGATATTACTTATTTCTCCCAACTTGATTCGGAAACGTTATATGATACTTGGGAGCGTTTCAAGGAATTGCTTCGTCGATGTCCTCATCATGCAATTCCGGATTGGTTACAAATCCAAACCTTCTATAACGGCCTAAATTCTCAAACTAGGCAACATATCGATGCCGCCGCTGGTGGAACGCTTAATAACAAAACACCAGCGGCCGCCCAAGAGCTTATAGAAGGTATGGCTTTGAATACCTATTAATGGAGTACACCTCGGTCTAAATCACCTAAACCGGTCGGGATGTATGAAATTGATACGGTCTCCAATCTATCTCTCCAGGTTGAGATGCTAAACAAAAGATTAGAAGAGATGTCTGCTCCCTCTTCTATACCTACCTGGGATCCTACCTCTTCCCCCTCTCCCACTACGTTGGCCGAGCATGTGGATTATATGGGTAATCCGAATCGGCCACCTTTTAATCCGGGTAATACTAATTATGGTAATACCTATCACCCGGGTATAAGGAACCACCCCAACTTCTCTTGGAGTAATCCGGGGAACGCGGCTCGCCCACCAAACACAATCCCACCAGGATATTTTCCACCACAAGCTCCAAAAGCTCCCAATCTCGAGGAGTTGTTCTCCAAATATACGAGTACAAATGATACCAATATCCGGAATCTCACCGGATCTCTTCGTAATTTGGAGACTCAAATTGGGCAAATTGCAAAGATGCTCTCCGATCGACAACAAGGAGCGCTACCAGGCAATACAGAGCCAAACCCAAGGGAGCAAGCCAAAGCCATCACTTTACGGAGCGGGAAGGAGGTAACAACTTCTACAATTACAGTTGAAACTTCTTCAATTCTGGTTGATACGGAGGTAACAATTTCTTCATCTTCTCCTCCGATTAAGCCTTCTAGTTATATTAAACCAAAACCTTATCAACCACCTCTTCCCTATCCGTCTAGAATGCAAAAAGACCGGATAGATGAGCACCACGGTAAATTTTTAGACATGTTTAAACAAATCCAAATAAATTTACCGTTATGCGAAGTGATAGCACAAACGCCAAAATATGCTAAGTACCTCAAGGATCTTTTATCAAATAAAAAGAAACTTGAGGATATCTGCACGGTTCAATTGAACACGGAGTGCTCGGCGGTTTTACTTAATAAATTGCCTAAGAAATTACCTGATCCGGGTAGTTTCTCTATACCTTGTTCATTTGGCGATTTATTGGTAAAACGTGCGTTAGCCGATTTAGGTGCCTCAATAAATTTAATGCCTTATTCTTTAGTTAAGAAATTGGGTTTAGGAGAACCTAAACCCACAAGAATGAGCATTCAATTGGCGGATCGGTCTATAAGATATCCGATGGGTATTATTGAGGATGTGCTTGTCAAAGTTGACAAATTTATCTTTCCGGTAGATTTTGTCATCTCTGACATCGAAGAGGACACCGAGGTACCACTCATTCTCGGTCGCCCATTTCTTGCCACCTCGCGCGCCGTTATAGACGTTAGTAATGGTAAACTTCTCCTTAGAGTCGGAGATGAAGAAGTTACCTTTACTATTGACACGTCTATGAAAAATTCGCTCTCCAATGACGACTCATGTTATTATTTAGAGGCTTCTCCCGAAGAAGATTTCATTCCTTTTTCTGAACATTCTTTATCGTCTATTGATCATAACGCATATTTTGAAAATTTAGATTTACTTACTTATGAAAATAGTGATAAGGATTCGTTCACTCGCACACCTACTTTTGAAATTTTGGAAATTAGTAGTGATCGTTTGAAAACTTCCTATGATGAACCTCCCACGCTAGAATTAAAACAATTGCCTGATCATTTAGAATATTTATTTTTAGCGGAGGGTTCTAAACTTCCTGTAATCGTGTCGGCCTACTTGACCGATGATGAAAAATTTAAATTATCTAATATTTTAAAACGTCATCGCCGCGCAATTGCGTGGAAGATAACGGATTTGAGGGGAATTAATCCCTCCTTTTGCACCCATAAAATTTTATTAGAAGAACATACCCACAAAACAATTCAACCTCAACGCCGGCTAAATCCTATCATGAAGGAGGTAGTCAAGGCCGAGGTGATTAAATTATTAGATGCGGGCATCATCTATCCGATTTCGGATAGCTCTTGGGTGAGTCCGGTCCAAGTAGTGCCTAAGAAAGGAGGCTTAACGGTAGTTCCTAATGATAAAAATGAATTAATTCCTACTCGAACCGTTACCGGATGGCGGGTTTGCATCGACTACCGTAAATTAAATGATGCAACCCGAAAGGATCATTTTCCTTTGCCGTTCATTGACCAAATCCTTGAACGGTTATCCGGGCACTCGTTTTATTGTTTTCTTGATGGTCTCTCGGGATATTTCCAAATCCCAATTGCGCCCGAAGACCAAGAGAAAACAACCTTCACTTGTCCGTTTGGCACCTTCGCCTATCGAAGGATGCCTTTTGGTTTATGCAATGCGCCGGCAACCTTCCAAAGGTGTATGCTAGCGATCTTTGATGAATTAGTGGAGGATATCATGGAGGTCTTCATGGACGATTTCTCCGTCTTTGGAGACTCTTTTGATTTATGTTTAGCAAATCTTTCCCGTGTACTCCAAAGATGCGAGGACACGAACCTAGTCTTGAACTGGGAAAAGTGCCATTTTATGGTGCGGGATGGTTTGGTTTTAGGCCATAAAATTTCTAGCAAGGGTATAGAGGTAGATAAAGCAAAAATTGAAACTATAGAAAAATTACCTCCACCCTCAAATGTTAAGGCCGTTCGTAGTTTTTTGGGGCACGCCGGTTTCTATCGCCGGTTTATTAAAGATTTTTCTAAAATCACTAAGCCCCTTACACACTTATTAGAAAAAGACGCGCCTTTTATTTTTGATGAAAATTGTTTGCGCGCTTTTTCTCTTATTAAAGAAAAATTGATAAACGCACCAATCGTAATAGCTCCCAATTGGGAACTTCCTTTTGAAATTATGTGCGATGCTAGTAGTTTTGCCGTTGGTGCGGTCTTAGGACAACGCATCAATAAAAATTTTCATCCGATATATTATGCGAGCAAAACACTAACCACCGCACAAGAAAATTATACAACCACCGAAAAAGAACTTCTTGCCGTAATTTTTGCTTTTGACAAATTTCGTTCTTACCTTACTTTATCCAAAGTTATTGTTTTTACCGATTATTCGGCTTTGCGTTATTTACTAACCAAAACAGATGCCAAGCCTCGATTGATTAGGTGGGTATTGCTTCTCCAAGAATTTGACTTGGAGATTCGGGATAAAAGAGGAGCGGAGAATCTAGCGGCGGATCATCTTTCTCGGTTGGAGAACCCCAATTCAGAGGAGCTCAAAGAGGAGGACATCGATGACACATTTCCAGAAGAGCGCCTCCTCGCTATGCATAAGGTAATCACTCTCCCCACTCCTTGGTTCGCCGATTTTGCAAATTTTCTTGTTGCAAGATTCCTCCCAAATGGTTTTTCTTATCAAGAAAAGAAGAAATTCTTTTCAGATTTGAAAAATTATTTTTGGGAGGATCCATTTCTCTTCCGAGTTTGCGCGGACCAAGTAGTGCGGAGGTGTGTTTCTCATGAGGAGGGCGCAGAAATTTTAAAACATTGTCACGAGGGACCCGCCGGTGGGCATTGTAAAGCTAATCGGACGGCTCGGAAAGTACTTGAAGCAGGCTTCTATTGGCCGAGCATCTTCAAGGACGCTCACGCACATGTAAGTCGTTGTGAACAATGCCAACGCTCAGGTAATATTTCCCGCCGAGATGAAATGCCCTTAAATTTATTTATAGAAATTGAAGTTTTTGATTTATGGGGAATCGACTTTGTCGGCCCGCTACCAACTTCTTTTGGAAATAAATATATTCTGGTAGCGGTTGACTATGTGTCACGGTGGGCGGAAGCGCAAGCTCTCCCCACCAATGACGCCCGAGTCGTGACCCGATTTCTTAAACAATTATTTTCACGATTTGGAGCACCGCGGGCAATAGTTAGTGATAGGGGCACCCACTTTTGTAACGCACAATTTGCTAAAGTATTATCTAAATATGGCGTTACACATAGGTTAGCCACCCCCTATCACCCTCAAACTAGTGGCCAGGTAGAAGTAGTTAACCGAGAAATTAAACGTATTTTAGAAAAAACGGTTTCTACTAATAGAAAGGATTGGTCGGTCAAGCTTGATGATGCTCTATGGGCTTATCGGACCGCGTACAAGACCGCTATCGGTTGTACGCCGTATCGATTGGTCTATGGGAAAGCATGCCACTTACCAGTTGAGCTTGAACATCGTGCCTTTTGGGCACTTAAATTTTTAAATCTTGATGAAAATTTGTCCTCCGAGCTCCGCAAATTCCAACTTAACGAGCTCGATGAGTGGCGCTCCCTCGCTTATGAGAGTAATAAACTCTATAAGGAGCGCACCAAATTTTATCATGACAAGAAAATTAAGCACCCAAAGGACTTTAAACCGGGAGACCAAGTCCTTTTATATAACTCGCGCTTACGCTTATTTCCGGGTAAACTTAAGTCCCGTTGGTCCGGCCCCTTTGTCGTAAAGGAGGTTTGGCCTTACGGGACGATTCTTATTTCACACCCGGAAAAAGGCAGCTTTAAAGTGAATGGGCACCGGCTAAAATTATTTTTTGCCGGTGATAATATTAACGAAAAATTAGACAACATAATGTTGTCAAACCCATAATAAGCGCGCGCCACTATGGTCGAGCTCACCGACCATAAACAAAGCGCTCGTGGGAGGCATCCCATGGTTATCTTGCCTTTTTATTTTAATTTTGTTGTTGAGTGTTTTTTTTATAGGATTGAAGAATTGCGATGCATGATGATCGGCCGGGGACGAACATCAAGTCTACATTGTTCTTCAAGTCGGTAATTTTTTTTTTTTTAGTTTATTTAAATATCTAAAAAAAAAAAAAAAACTAAAAAACAAAAAGAACAAAAAAAAAAAAAAAAAAAAAAAAAATTTCTCGTACACGCGTCCGACACGCCCGTGACCCAATGGTCACGGGCGTGTCCCGGACGTGTTTTGCCAAGACTGCGGGAGGTTCCTCCTCCCTCGGTTTTCCCGCCCGTCATTCGGACATGACACGGGCGTGACATGTTTTGTCACGGGCGTGTCGAGCTCGTGTCGCGGGTATCCGAGGCGTTGACCAGTCACGCCTCGGATTCCTTCTTAGTCAGTCAAATTTGACTAACACGCCCAGAGTCACGGGCGTGACTCTGGGGCGTGACCGAAGAATCCGATGCCTTAGCATCGGATGCTCCTTTGGATTCCCCCTACACGCCCCGTCACGGGCGTGTTCCTCAGAGTCACGGGCGTGACTCTGAGGCGTGACCCCGAATCCGAGGCAGTCCGCCTCGGATTCCTTTCCGCTTTGACCCGGGCTTGTCACGCCCCCTGTCACGGGCGTGACAGGGGGGCGTGACTAACCCGAAAAATTCTATAAATAGAATTTTTCCTTCCCTTTTCTCTTCACACCTCCACCCTTCAACCCTTCTCTTCTCTCCTCCCTTTGGCCGAAATTTCCTCCACATTTCTCACCATGCCTCGCCACCACGCTCGATCTACCGCTTCCTCCTCCGAGTACCCCGCTGATCCAGCCTCGGCGGAGGCCATGCTTCTTTTCGAGAATGCTACCCAACAAGATCGAAGCGAGAGACTGCGCGCCAAACCCTTTGGCGTGTTCAGGATCTTGGATTGGGCCATCCTCGCCCAATTCGGAGCAGCGGAGCTAGTTCGGGAGCTCATCTCTACCCAAGGGTGGGATCCCCTTTTTGCCATTTCTGAGCCTGCTTTCCTCGAGCTCACCATTGAGTTCCTGGCCTCGTTTGAGTTCCGTTGGGCGGCGCAAGATGATTTCATCGTCTTTCGCCTGGGCGGGATGATGCACCAACTCACCATCCGCCAGCTCAATGTTGTCATGGGCTTTTGCTCGGAGGCCTTATCCACTTCCCCCGCCTACCCCGACCTCAAAACTGATTTCCCTCCCGACTTCAGTCTCCCCACTTTTTGGTCGGAAATTAGTAATGATGTCGCCCCCTACACTCCAAAGAAATCTAAGGGTAGCCACCTCATCTCCCCCGCCTTACGTATTCTACACAACCTTCTCTCTTTTACCATTTCCGGGCGTGGCGATAGCCACGGCGTGGTGACTCGGGCGGACTTACTATACTTGTATAGTATGTTTTACCGTGTCCCACTCAACCTTGGTTACATGCTCGCCATTTTCTTTCGCCACCAGGCCGAAAATGTGAGATTGGGAGCGGTGCACGGCGGGAATTTCATCACTTTCCTCGCCAAGCAGCTCGGCGTGTGGGCAGCTCTTCCGCGGCTCACTTGCATGCAAACGCCGCAGCCTCTTCAGTTCCCGACCCTTCAGGCGCTTGGTTTAGCTCGTCGACGCGACGGCGAGTTTGAGGCTGTTCCCCCGTTCGTTGGTGGCGGTGATCTTGATCTTGATCATGGTGCCGGTCCCAGCGGTACTCATCATTCCCCGCAGATTCCGCCACCACCGCTGCACTCTGCTCCAGCGCCGGATCCTGCAAATTATTGGGACCGACAATTTGGGTTGCTCCATACTCGCATAGACCAGATGCAAACCCATTTTGACGGTCGCTTCGATTCTTTTGATGCGCGCTTCACCGTGCTCGAGCGAAACCATACTTCCTCCATAGCGCATATTACTCGCGAGTTCGCGAACATGCGGACTTTCTATCAGGAGCACGAGGACGGTTCTGACCAGGAGTAGCTGTTTTTTTTCTTTTCTTTGGAGCTGTAGAGGGCCACCTCTTTGTATCTGTATCTTTATTTTACTTTCATGTATCTGTTTTTTCTTATGAAAAAAAAAAAATCTATAAAATATTATGTTTTGCTTTCATCATCTCTTACAGGTATCTTTTGATGCTGCTTTGCGCTTCTCAGGGAAGTCTCCTCTCTTCTTTTTCTTCTTCATTTTTACATTGGGGACAATGTATAGTTTAAGTATGGGGGGAGGGATATTTCTCAAGCAAAACATATACAAATGTTTCAAAAAAAAAAAAAAAAAAAATTTTTAAAAAAACAAAAACCAAAAAAAAAAAAAAAAAAAAAAAAAATTAAAAACTCAATTTATAAAAAAAATTTTATTTTGTTTTCCAAAATATTTAAAAAAAAAAAAAACAAAAAAAAATTAAAAACAAATGAAAAAAAAAATGAAAAAATCAAAAAAAAATTATTAGAGAAGTCTTTATTTCTATATTTATTCACATGCAAAATTCCTAGTAATTCAACTTTTTTATAGTGTTTAGAGAATTTTGATGTTTTAATTGAATGTTGAATTTTGGAGTAGAACTGTTGGCCATGCTGTGTTTCTAGTTAAGTGCACGTGTAAGTAGAATTTTTAGTAGATCTAAATATTCAGCATATAATTAGATTTTCATTTTTCTAAATGCGTAGAAACAACTTATTTTACTTCAATTTTGAAAACCGGTAAAACTCTAAAATAATTTAGGTGAGTAAGTAGAAGTTTGCTAGAGAGATATTTCGCGGACCAAGAGAGAGTTATTCTTTTTCGATGTCTAGAACTTGCCCTCTAACTATTCTCAAGACTTTGCATAAGATTAACTCATTAGCATAAATATGATTTAGGCACTTCTTTTGGCAAGTTTGAGCTTTTGTACCCGCACCTAAAATTTTAACTTTGCTTAGCCAATTTGAGCCTATTACCTTTTCCTTTTGTTTTAGCTCCACCAAATGATTTACCAAAGCCTAAAAAGCATCCTAATTACACACCTAAACCCGAGCTTGAAAGAACAAATGTACAAATATTTTGTGAGTGATTAGGAGCCTTTTTATTTTTAGTGGCTCTTTTCTTTAAAAAAAAAAGTTGATTTATTTTTCTCCTCTTCAAATTAAAGAAAAAAATTATCATTAAAAAAAAATATAATAATAAATGAAGAGGAAGAAAAAAATCAATATGATGAGAGAGTTAAAAAAAAAATAAGAAAAGAAACAAAGGAATTTAAAAAATTGGCTACGTTCCTTAAGAGCCATAGCAAATTTTTATGTACAAGCTTCTCTAGGTTTTGGTGTGACTAGCCATCATGTTTATCTTTGATTACCCTCACCAAAAACCTAAGCCTACATTTCAACCTAATTAAGCCCTATTAATTTATGTTTATAAGTTAGACTAGTGCCGTGGCGAGAGTGTGAAAGGGCAAGCCTATGGCCATCGACATTGATGGATTTCTTTGGAGGGTATCTTAATCTTAGTTTGTGCAATGTTATCTTAGTACGCACGCTACACTCTCCCTAAAGATAATTTCAAGATTTACCGGATTTTCATCTTAAAAGTAAAAATAATAGTGAAAACGCATTTTAAGAAAAATAAAAACCTAATTTGTATGTTGAGTAAGTCTTTCTACAAAAGTATCTACAAACATAGGCATAAGACTTCGCATTTTACTCCTTAGGTTCAATTTTCTTTTCTAGCATTTAAAATTTTTCTACTCCCTATAGAAAGTTGTTTGCTCGGGACTAGCAAACGGATAAGTATGGGGGTATTTGATAACTCTATTTATTTCTTTCTTTTTACTTATTTTTCTATATTAATAGTTAGTTATTTTATATTAATTTTATAATATTAAGTTTATTTTAACTTGTTTTTATAATTTATATCTCTTTGTTCTAATAAAATCAATTTTAATCTTGCAGGGCTGATCTACAGGTTATCTGGAGCAAAGAGAATGTTTTTCATTTTTTTTGCCTAGACACGCCCTGTGACACGCCCTACCTGGGCGTGACACAGGGGCGTGACACGTTATAACCAAGCCTGCAGCCAGAGCTCGTCGACCGCGCCAAAAGATCGTCGACCGGTCCAGACACGCCCGTGTCAGATGAAGACACGCCCGTGTACTCCTTACACGGGGCGTGACGGCCTGCGACATCACAGCTGCCCGTGCCACGTCGGATTAAAATTACACGCCTGGGTCACGGGCGTGACCCAGGGCGTGTCGAAGAAGTTTCCAATCATGAACGCGCCGTTCCAGCCGTTGCCGCCAGATTTACGTTCCTGCTTGACACGCCCCTAGTCACGGGCGTGACTAGGGGGCGTGACACCTTCTTGAAGACAACTTTCACTCCCGCCGTTTCAGCTTCCCGCCGTTTCCAGAAACAGCCGTGACACGCCCTAGGTCACGGGCGTGACCTAGGGGCATGACCCGTCAGTTAACCAATTTTGGCAGTTTCTCCTCTAACGTTCCCGGGCTTTCAAGACGACGGTTCCGAGCCTGACACGCCCTAGGTCACGGGCGTGACCTAGGGGCGTGACCAAACAGAAATTTTTCTATAAATTCCAGACAGCTT
Organism: Platanthera zijinensis; assembly: GCA_039513925.1. Lineage (NCBI taxonomy): Eukaryota > Viridiplantae > Streptophyta > Magnoliopsida > Asparagales > Orchidaceae > Platanthera > Platanthera zijinensis. The sequence continues at coordinate 45,318,051 of CM077097.1, forward strand.
CAGATGCTGAAGGGAAGAATTTTGGGAGTTGGAGTCTTGTAATGTTCTGTTTATTTTGCTGTATTTTCTCATTTCTAAGTTAGATTTACCTTTGTTGCAACTTTAATTTCAGTTATTTCTATTTCAATCATGTCTTTTCCTACTTTATTTTGTATTTTCCCAATCATGATGAGTAGCTACTCTTCTTTTAGCACTTGATCATGATGAACCTTAGAATAAAATAGATCTTTCTTCTTCTTATTAAATGTCTTCTTCTTAATTATTCTCGCTACGATTTATCTTTGATTTTCATTTCGTCGAATTCATATTACGCGGATATGATCTTCGATCTAAGATCCGTATCCTAAATGACCGAGAGGTTGCGGATACGAGGAGATCACTCAAAGATAAAAGGAGTTGAATGCACTCCTCGAGAGAGGACGACGTAAATCTTCCGGATTGGAGTCAAATCCAATAGCGGGGTTCACCGCATAAAGCAAGCTTAGGGGTTTCGACTGGCCGAGAGGTCTTAATCGATCAACCTAAGGTTAGTTAGAAGCATGAGCTCGAGAGAGACGCTTCTATACTTTAGGAACCTCCACGGTCGAGTGAGTATAATTAAGAATTCGCATTTCATTATTTATCAAAAAGATTTATTTTAGTCAAAGGGGATTCTAGATCAAGTGCTAGCTTTCTCATATTTGAATTTCTCTTTAGCTTCAGCTTTATTTTTATTATCTAGTATAATCAAACCCACTTTTCCGTTAGATAAAATAATAGCTCTTCCTTGTGAGTACAAGTACTCAACAGGCCCCGAATCGCAATACGACACTTCCTATACTGCATTTCGATAGGTACGCTTGCCTAATCGAGATTCTAGTTTGGACGTAATTTAACTTCTAGAAAATCAACATCAGATATCACATTTAATATCCCTCCACTCACTCCTCTAGTAACCCCCTCCACATCTACCATCATCCCTCCAATTCTACCTTCACCTCCATCAACTTCATTAAATATTTGTACTTCTTGTGGTATCACCACTTCTTCTCTCCCATCATCCACATCTGATCCATCTTCCATCATCTCTCTTCTCACTCCAACCATCAAATCTCTCATAGAGGATGCAATTGCACCTCTAATTCTCTCTATCCAAACTCTCTCCACTCAACTTGCTTCTATTTCTGGTCCTTCTTCATCTAGGGGCCTGGCATTAGACATCCCTGATACCAGGCAGGGGGAGATGTTCAATTAAGAAGTCTCCCTTCCAAAAGTTCCAGCAGTTCCAGCAGAAACAGCAAAAATAGCAGCAACAACAGTAGCAGTAGAGATTTTTGATACTGATATACCAGATGCAGAGCTTACAGATTTCCCAGATGCAGATTCTGCAGATGCAATTGATTCCTTGGTCATTCTTTCTGGAGACTGCTTCATTTCTCCAGCAGTTGAACTGAATTAAGTTATAGATTCTTTTGACCTCCTATATAGAAACATTCTTTTATTTGTTTCTCCTAAGTGTTGCACAGATATTATTTACTATACAGCTCCAGTAAGTATAAAAACTCTTCAGGCCATTCAGGACAGTTGTGCTACTAACACGGTTGTGGAACCTAAAGTCCCAACCTATGTTATGGATGACAGTCCTATTCCCAGCCAAGATGATCTGCTTGCACAAAATGTTGCACAAGAGATTGCACATATGCAAAATAATCCTGATCTGAATGCTTTCTTATTGACTGACAAAGACATAGAAGATTCACAGATGGTCACAGAGATTGTTGCTTTTCCTACAGTTGTTCAACCTCCAGCTCCTCCTCAGGCTGATAAATAGATTTCAAAGGAAACAATAAAAAAAATAGATGCTTTATATGATAATCCTCAAAGTTCTTCTGAAGATGACACAGATGATGATTCTGATGATTTTGTTGATCCTAAATCTAAGAAGAAAGTTACCAAGAAGAGAAAGATTGTTCCAAAGGCTGCTCCTAAGCCTAATCCTAATAATGACACCCCTTACTATATCTTGCAAAAGATAACTCCACACCCAGGGATGCCTCAATGGTTGTGGCTATCCAAGAATGAACAGAAAGAAAGGAAGAAGAGGAGAAGGTACAGGTCTCCTCCTAGGCAATTTAGGAAAGACCCTCCTCCTCCTCCTCCTTCTTCAGTTGCTTTTGGAAATATTACTCAAAGAGCTGCTCCAGCAACCAAGACATATCAAAGACATTCCAGGCATGACAGTCAGCAATCTTCTCAAAGCCATCCTCCTCCAGCTTCAACCAAGAGAACTCCTACAGACAATATTGATGAATCAAAGCAGGACTCTAGTCCAAAAAGGCCAGAGTCTCCTCCAATTCCTTTTGTAGATCTAGAACATGAGACCTCTGCCAAAATGGCTAGATTTCATGAACTAATAGGACTCTCACTGATTAACCAAGCCAAAGCTGAAGGAAAGGATCTTTCTTTATTTTCAACAATGTCATCTTTCAGAAAACAAGAACTCAAAAGGTATGTAAAAGCTAATAAATTCTTTAATGTTGATGATTATATGAAACTACATCCAAAAGTTGTAGTGCCCAGAGCAATTTCTCTCAACATTATTGGTGCATCTGACATGTTCATGTCAAAGAGAGAAGCTGCTAATCCAAACAGAGAAATCATATTCAAGCAGCCTGCTGAGATGTCAGAGAAAGCAATTCCTAAAGAGAAATAGTGATTTTGTTATTGTGTTGTTCTTACTTTTTGAACTATATTCTGTTTAATCATGAAGCACATCTTATAAATATCTGCTGAATGTTTTATTTCTGTCAGATATATGTTTCCTTTCTTTATGATTGTTTCTTTTATTTTGTATTAGTGACCTCACCCAAATAGGGGGAGATTGTTGGATCCCTAGTTGAATTTGGGCTAGGTTCACTAAATTAGGTTAAGTATGACCCTCCTTGTATAGTCTAGGGTCATAGGTCTTCATTAGTTTTTAGGGTAGGTCATTTAGTCATATTGATCAGACCAAGCCCTCAGAAGACTTAGAAGATTACAGAAACCAGATCAAGGCTGAAATTTCATGTTGATGAAGTCATTCGACGAACTCTGAAGTGAGCTCGACTATCTTCGTTTTCAGTTCGACGATCTCAGAATCTCTTCTCTAAACTGAGATCGACGAAAGATGAACTGAGCTCGACGATCTCTTGTCTTCTATCAGGAATGAGTTCGACGATCTTCTATATCTGTTCGACGATCTTGGAGCCCAGTATGGAAAGCTGTATTTCAGTTCAAAGCTCTCAGGGCTCAGCTCGACAAAAGAGAGGTTGAGTTTGACGATCCAGGATCTTAGATCGACGAAAATTGCCAGTTCAACATTTCTATTCTCTACAGTTATTTTCAGATTGACCTAGGCATTTTTTTTGCTTATATTGCTCTGAGAAATTAATGCTTAGATTCTCAGAATATAGCCGTTCATATGACAACATTAATAACTGGTTTTCACAGAGTTATTGTAAAGCTAATTCTTGAGACAGTTAAGGAATTACTTTATTGCTCTTCTATCCATTGTCCAAGTTCCAAGATTTCAGCAGTCAATCAAGGCAATCGAATTAAAAGACCAATTTACTGCTGATGATATAGTCAAGTTTTTGAAAACACACAATAATAAGAAATCATTCAAGAGAAAAAGTTCTGCTCAGTCTTCATCTAGTGTTCTTCTTCCAGCAAGCTTTCTAGAGACAATCAACTTCATCTGTCTACAGTTTTTCTAGAGAACTTTTTCAAGAAGACCTACTCACCCTACAAAGCTCTCAATCTTCCTGAACAAAACTTCATCTCAAGGGGAGCTTTAACATTATTAAGGATCCACAAGTCTTCTCAGTTATTTTTAGAAAAGAGAAGACAACATATAGTTTTTATTTTCTTCACCCCACTATACAAAGGGTTTCTAACACCCTTCAAAAGTTAAACACTTGGTTGCAAGTCTCCTGATCAAAAGACTTGATTTGGTTTTGGGGCACCTGATCAAAAGCCTTAAGGGTTTCCTGATCTACCTGAATCATATCTTGTTGTGACAGGGCACCTGATCAAAAAACTGAGTGGATTCCTACCAGGGTGGTAGAAGAGTGGATGTACCCAAGTTTAGGGGAACCACTATAAAATTCTTGTGTCGTCTGTGATGCTCTCTTATTTTTATTGTGTGCTGCTTGTTGAATAGTTTAGGTTTATTTTTTGCACTAACTGATTACACATATAAGTATTACTATTTTAATTCCGCAATAAAAATCCAATTAGATTTTAAAATACTCTATTCACCCCCTTCTAGAGTTAAATAGATCTAAGCCTTCAGGTGGTATCTTTTATACCATCCTTCACAGACCCCGAGTAGATCCCACTATCAGGCTCTCACCCAGCTGGAAGGGCTGGATGTCACTCGAGGGAGTCTGCCCCATACCCCGAGCAGATCCCTCTATCAGGCTCTCACCTAGCTGGCAGGGCTAGATGTCACTCAAGGGAGTTTTCCCCAGACCTCGATCAGATCCCATTGTCAGGCTCTCACCTATCTGATAGGGCTGGATGTCACTCGAGGGAGTCTGCTCGATACCCCGAGCAGATCCCGGTGTCAGGCTGTCACCTAGCTTGCAGGGTTGGATGTCACTCGAGGGAGTCTGCCCCAGACCCCGAGCAGATCTCGCTGTCAGGCTCTCACCTAGCTGGCAGGGCTGGATGTCACTCGAGGGAGTTTGCCCCAGAACCCGAGCATATCCCGCTGTCAGGCTCTCACCTAGCTGATAGGGTTGGATATCACTCGAGGGAGTCTGCCCCAGACCCCTGTAGATCCCGTTGTCAGGCTGTCACATAGCTGACAGGGTTGGATATAACTCGAGGGAGTCTGCCCAAGACCCCAAGCAGATCCCACTATCAGGCTCTCACCTAGCTGACAGGGCTGGATGTCACTCAAGTAAGTCTGCCCCGGACCCCGAGCAGATCCCGCTGTCAGGCTCTCACCTAGCTGGCAGGGCTGGATATCACTCAAGGGAGTCCCACCCTCTCCTGGAATTATTTAGGAAGATTGCTTTCCTAAGGGTGAAGGGGGGAGAAGGTCCTTATAGGCGAGTTTTGACTCGCAGGCCCAGCTCGGCAAAGAGAAGACGAGCCCTGCCCAGAGCCTCTTATTGAGGAAGGAAAGCTCCAACAAGGCACCCCACCCCCCACCCCCTCAGTTTTACTTGCGAAATATTTGGATGATTTTGACTTGACATCAATAAGAGAAGGGACAAATCGCGCGCGAGCTAGGTTTTTATGAACCCAGCTCAGCAGAAGGTCCATTCCTGGTTAACCTGGGGAGGGGTAACTCTCGGAATTCACTCGCGGGTACGAGTCCTAAACATACACTCTAGCGGCAAATTCTGTCCTAGCGGGATCAAGCGAAGAGGAGGGCTCGCGGGCGAGTGCATCACAGAAGGAAAATTCAAAGAAAAAGAAAATAGAAAAATTCACTTTTCATTCAATATAAAATGATTACAAAGGGGGAGCTTGCCTAGGCAAGGTTACAAAAAGAGGGGAGAGAGTTATAAGAAAGAAAAAAAGGGGGGATCAGCTCTCGCCTCCTCCCCCGGATTGGCGACCTCCGCCCGCCTCGCCAGAAGGATTATCCTTGAAGTCCTTCCCAAAGAACATGTCGAGACTGTCTTCCTTATCGCTGGGCGGTGTGGGCGGGAACAGACTCGGCATGAGGTCTCGCACGATGACCTCCACACAGCCCTCCACCAGCAGCTGCATATCCTTCATAATTTGCAGGGTGCATTCAGCAGATTCGATTGAGTTGACCCGCAACCTTTCGACGACCTCAGCCTCGCCAAAGATCCTTGGGCTCTTGTATGGGAAGGGAGGCTCGCTTCCACCTAGAGGGAGGAAGGTTTCCGCCTGGCGGGCAATTTTGCCATGAAGCCCCTTATTTTCCTCGCTCAGCTTCGCGTTCCTCCCTTCCAGCTCAGCGGTGCGAGCCTCCAGCTCGGCTGCGCAATCTTCCAGCTCGGTGGCGCGATTTTCCTGCTCGGCGGAGCAAGCACGGAGCTGATTATTCTCTTTATCCAGCCTGATGGCGTGAGTCCGCAGCTCCCTAGCGGCCTCGGCATCCTAAGGCAAGAATGGGTAAGTAAATCTGAAGCTAAAAATCCTGAGTAAAAAGAGAAAGGGATAACCAGTGCTCACTAGTCCGCTGGCGCCCTTGACGAGTAAGTCCTCGGCAATGCTGAGCCTCCTCTCTAGGTCCATGACCTTGTCCTAGGGTAGGTTGCGCTTCTGTTAAGCCTTCTGTAGGAGGTGGCTGAGGTTGAAGCCACGACAAACCACCATGTGGTGGATCTCTAATGCCCGCATGTGGGTTTGCAGGACCTCATGGCCGAGTTGGCAGGTCATGCGCTTGTAGGCCGCGGCATCCTCACACCCGTAGAGGCCGAAGCCGAGCGCATAAGATTGACCTGAGGATGGCTCGCGGTCGGCCCAGGAGGATTGGAGGGTGGAGATGGAGATCCGGTGGGCGGACTCATCCCACTGAACCACGGGCTCGTCGGTCGAGTCCTTCCACATCCCCCCAAGGCCGAAGAAAGGGTGACTCTTTGGCGGACCCAGCTCGCGGGTCGGGGTCTTCTTGACTGCACGAGCAGAGGGCTCGCCTCCCTCCTACTCATTGCCCATTGTCTCCTTCAGCGGGCTCCTCGGGGTGGTCTCGGGCGAGCTCAAATACTTGGGATGCTGTTGTTATTGCTTTACCCAAGAAACCACCACCGCTTTCAGCTTCTTCTACGGTGGATGGCGGCGAGGCGATCTGGAAGCCGCAGGATTAGCCTGCTTCTTGCCAGAGGGCTTAAATGACGATGGCTCGTCTCGGCAGGAGGTCGTAGTCGCCTTCTCGCGGGCGAGAGGGTCGAGGAGTAGTCCCGAATTCGCAAAAGGCGGGTTCTCGGGAATCAGTCGCTCCCCTGCATAAATAACTTAGTGAAACTTCTGATGGATTTGGCGAGATCTGGCAAGGAGGAAAGTTGAAAGATATACCTTCGCCGGGAAGGAAGGGGAGGAGCGAGTCGAGTCCCCTTCGTAGGAAGGCAACCTCGAAGTCCTTGTGGAGGAAAAACTTGTGGAGCTCGGCATCGTTGTCGAAGACGATGGGGGACAGTAAATCTCCTCGCCTTTTTACTGCGGCAAGTAGGGGATGTTGCCGAGATCACCCTTGAGGAAGACGATCTTGGTCATCCAGTTGTGGTGTTTATTCGCAATCTCGCGAACCTTGATGAAGGAGCCCCCGAAGAAGGCGACGTCGTCGGGAGTCGCCTTGTAGGTGAAGCGTTTCCTGAACATGGTCAGGTTAAACTCGATTCGCTCCCAGCGGAGGAAGCTCGTGAACGCCACCATCATGGCGATGGAGTTCGTGTTCAGCTGCACGGGCACTGCGCAGAAGTACTTTAGGATCTGGCAGATCTCTGGCCAGAGCGAAAGACACAACCCCACCTCGAAATACAAGATGGGGAAGGAGAGCTCCTAAGGGTAGAAAGTGTTGATGGCCTCGCCTTCCCTGGGTCGGCGCGCCTCGAAGCCGGGGGGCTTGAAGTCGGCATTGAACACGACGAACTCCTCCTCCGTCGTGTCCCCCTCAAAGAAACAATAGTGGGTTAAGTGTTGAGCGCACTTGGAGCGACCATCGAAATCAGGATTGTTCTTTCCCATGCTCGCGGAAGGTGTAGGGAGCGAGTGCAGGTAGGAAGAAGGCGAGCAGGGGAGGAAAGTACAGAAGCAATAAAAACAGTAAGTGGGGGTAGGTGATGTAACACCCCAAAATCTTAAGATGGAGTCAGGCTAGGTGACATGGCCTGGGACACGGGCGTGTCCCAGGGCATGTCCAGTGCATACGGCCTGGGACACGGGCGTGTCCCAGGGCGTGTCCTTTTCTTGAGGCGTCGACTCGAGTTTTTGAGAATTGATCGTCGAGAGGCGGCACGGTCTGGGACACGGGCGTGTCCCAAGGCGTGTCCTGCTCGGGAGATTATTGAGTGGCGTTGAGTGGCGCTGAGAGGAATGGCGTTGAGTGGAGTTGAGTGTGGAACACACGGCCTGTGATACGGGTGTGTCACAGGGGCGTGTTGGGCACATGGCCATGGACACAGGCGTGTTCCTTAGCCGTGTCCTGCTCGGGTGATTTGGGCTTATGTTACAAGGGGTGACACGGCTAGTCACACGGTCGTGTCAAAGTTGACACGGGTGTGTCCGCCCTGTGACACGGGCGTGTGGAGCCCGTGTTATGGTTCTTTTTGAGTCGGTTCGTACACCGCATGGGGGAAATGGCCTGGGACACGGGCGTGTCACAGGCCGTGTCAAGTCAAATATGGAATTTTTGGCAGATTTTGGCCATCCAATTCTTTCTATTTGGATCCAATGGCCCTGGTCGTTTCCTGCAGTGATAAGGCTGAGTGTTATCCTCTTCTCTCATTCTTATAAAGAGAGAAAAAGCAAGCTTTGAGGAAGGAGAAGGAGGAGAAGAGCAAGGCTTTGGTGGTGCTCCCGTGGTCCGATTCAAGATCCGAGGCTAGTTTAGTAGAGGCAAAGCTGCTGTGGTGCTTTCCAACCGGCCAGATTTTCGATGGCTCCCAAGAGATCGTCAAGGGTAACGATCTTCCTTCTTGGACATGTGAAGTCCTCCTTTATGCATGAGTAAGGAATCCTCTCCACCAAAAGGTGGAAAAAGTGAGTGATTCCAGTGGGTGATAGTTGTTATCCCCAGCTTGAGTCTACATATAGACCCGGAAAAGTGTAGTACGGGATAGGCATGCTGTCTGAAGCCCATCTGGACATGTTGGTCTGGATTGGCGATGTTGCATTTACGCACCGAAGAAGACTCTGTGTATACTCGTGTAGTTAGTGGGGTCGTTGGATTATGCCTGTGAAGGGGAGTAGCAGGAAGTACTGGAATATGGAACTCAAGGAAAATGCCCTTGTACTGTTTGTGCTGTGGCTACGATGTAGCCAGTCCTTGATGGATGATGAAGCCAGTCCTGGTTGGACAGTGTGGCTATTGTGACGCCAGTCCTTGGCGGACGTTATGGCGATTGGGAGATGTGAGCTCTAAAAGGCCTTGTGCCGAACAGGAAAGGTGAAGCCGACCCGCGCCTTTTGTTATAGCCGCAAGTACGATGTGCTTGGTGAGGGCAAGGCGAGTTGAGCAACGGGGGTGGTGGATCTGTACCTGTGTTATGTTGACTGTACAAGGAAGTGCCAAGGCATTGGGCTTTCGTCAATAGCATAATGAGAGTCTTAGGCCTGCGCGCTAGTAAGACTAAATGCTCAATGGTGTTGATCCCGGTTCGCCGGTGTACCCAAAAGTGTGCCTGAGAGCACAGATCGTCGGGCCGAGTGGCCGACGGTTGTGATGGATTGCTTGTGCGTGAGAGCACAATATGTATATTATCTGCCAATTGCTATATTTCTCTACAGGGAAGGAATGCCTCTGCCCCGGGAAAGGGGTAGGATTGTTATAAATTGGTCAGCTGAATGCTGACCGTTGCCTTGTTTGCCACCTTCTGGGTGGATTGTCCCTGTGCAGGTGCTGGAGAGCCGAGCAGAAAATGAAGGGTTGATGCCCCTGTTGCTACTGTTTCCGCTCTTGCTGTTGTTGCTAGCCCTTGAAGGGTAGCTTTTGTATTTTCTTTTATTCATGTATGGCCGGCCTGTGCGCCGATGTCTATAATCCATACTATTTAAAGAGGAACTGTAAGGCCTTAAGGCCAAACTGTAGTATTTGCTATCCCCTCGTTTGAGTGGTTGTATATAACGTTGGTTTATATATATATGGTGGATATTCCTGCTATGAGTTCAGCTACTTGTGTATCTATTCCGCTAGCATGATCTGTGTTAGGATGCGTTGATGGTATTATCCTGTGATATCACCGTCTGTTTGTAGCATGTAGTATGGGGCCCCGGCCGGACCTTCTATTATATGTTATTTAACGGGTGGAGTCATTACAGGTGAGAGGGGACTATTTATAGGAAAAAGGGATCAAGGGTTGAGCCGACCGATCGGTCCAGCTCGCCTAACCCAACTCGCCGACTTCCAAAACCTGTCCCATCACGTGCCAAGCAAGAATATTATATTTAAACAAGAAGCAATAAAATATAAAAATATTCTAAGTTATTACATGTCAAAGAGGGATATTGTTCAGAGAAATCAAATGCAAACAAAGCAGCAATTTTGGTACATGCGCGAGCTGAGGGGGTAGGAGGCGAGTTATTGTAGGCCCGGCAAGGGGGTCGTTCTTTACCTCCCCCGGTCTCGCGTTTCCTTCCCCGCAGGTTGGCACAAATCACGGAGCTCACGGATCCGCCTCAAGCATCCCCGGGCCGCTAGAAGATTCTTGTCCAGCTCCTCCAACAACAATGAAAGGGACGTCGTCTCGCCCGTCAGGTCCTCCCTTGCCTCGCCTACTAGCCACGCGCACTCCCGCTGCAGCACGTCGTTGTCCTCTCGCAACCGGTGGAGCTCATGTACTATCTTTTTGAGGACCTCGATTCCTCGCTTCGTTAGCTCGGGGCCTCCCAGCTCGGTGTCCAGGAAGGACTCCAAGGTCTTCGGGGAAGGCAGGGGCGAGTAGCGAGCTCTCTCCAGGGATTCGTCGGCCTCTGACTGACTGAAAAAGGTTGCAAGAATAGTTGAACAATAATGTGAAGGGCGAGCACACTAGGGGAACTACATATGATAACCAATGGATGACTTACTTGAAGAGCTCGGCGCCTCGAAGGTGAGGCGAGGTGGAGGCATCTTCAGATTTTTACCACAACCCGGAAGATGTATTTAGGGTGGAATAAGGTTGAAGCTTGGCACTGGGATATTTCCAGCAACCTCCCTCGAGGTCTCAGCGAGCTGGGAAATGGGGGCGCTGGCTGGCGAGTCCGGCCTTTGCGAGCTCAACCCCAGAGTCTCGAAGGGCGGGGACAGGTCACATTGACGAGCCTCTGGAGCCTTAAACTGCGGGTCAGTAGGAAGAATATCGGCTCGTGGAGAGGTGACCTCGCCGTCCCCACCCCGGCAATCTAGGTCGGCGCAGAGGTCAATGAAATTCCCTTCCTTCCCAGGGGCGGGAAGGGTAGAGGAGCCGGTCTCAGGCTCCAGGGTCATTTTTAGGTCTTGGAAGACACGCTCGGACGCTTCTGCATCTGGCTTTGCCGTCTTGGCAGACTTAGACTCGGCGGGGACGCTCCGCAGGATTTTAAAGGGAATGGAGTTTAGGCTGTCGATGCGGGTAGAGGATACTTCGCGAGCCTTCGCAAGACTCTCTTAGAGCTCCTTAGGGAAAGGCATCTCGGCAAATTAAGAGCGAAGGGGAGTGACAAAGGTCACCCAGGTACGCAGACGCATATTTATAGCCGCTCATGGACCCCTCCAAAAGGTTCCCTGGCTCCTGCCATACTCGCCGAATCTCGTGGGGTTGGATGTTTCTTTCCGAGCTAGTGCCAACCTCGCAAAGAGCGGGGATTGTGTACAACCCTGTATCCGGCAAGTGGGTCAACAGGAGCCATAATAGCAAAAATGACCAGTCTGAGTCCATGGCCAAGCTCGGCAGGATGGAGAGCTCGACAATCTCTAGCTCACCCAGGCGGGGTGAGATCCCTTGGGGAGGCGAGCTCGTACTCGCCAAGCCCAGCTCTCCAAGCCCCACTCTCCATGTCCAGTTCGTCGAGCTCTGGGCTGTTTGTCGAGCTCTGGGATGTTCTTCGAGCTCTGGGCTGTCCGTCGAGCTCTGGGCTATTCGCTGAGCTCTGAGCTGTTCGTCGAGCTCTGGGCTGTTCGTCGAGCTCTGGGTTGTCCGTCGAGCTCTGGGCAGTTCGCTGAGCTCTGAGCTGTTCGTCGGGCTCTGAGTCGCTCGCCAAATTCGAACCGTTCAACAATCCTACGGCGTGCGAGTAGGGCAAGCCAGGCCTATACTCGCCCAAGATCGAAGATAAACGGCGAGTGCCTGCTCCATCGATTACTTGCCGCCCTTGCCGAGTAGGGTTTGTTGAGGGCTACTCTCCCAGTGATCTATGAGGTATTTTTACCATTTTGCCCCCGTTGGCCTGCCTATAGCCAGTTAAAATAATGGAGTTGCTTTGTTGGCAGACTCAGCTGGGCTGCACATAGCTATTCAGAACAGCGGAGGTTGGCTATTTGCAGACTGTTTTCAGAAATCTATAAATAGGACCCAAGGGGTACCTCAGAAGGCATGCTTACCTGTCTCCCAGTCTTTTAGCGCTTTCTGAAATACCTTAGCCCGACATTTGTCTAAGGAGGGGAAGCGCTTAGTGATCTTCTGGGTGTGTGGTGGGTCCTCCGCGTCGGGCCCTTAGTCCAGTCCCTTGTTCTTTTTCCTTGTTGTTTTTCTTGCAGGAGAGAAGTAGGTGCGCGATCACCCCTTCCCCAAGGGTAAACTCCATCGAGACTGAATTTTCGGTTTTAACAGTGTGTGCCGGTCGAACTCCATTATTTTCTTGTGGTTACAACTTTCACAAAGAATCGAGGGCGGCAGGTCGTTCCTCATTACACTTTGAAGGTGTGTGTGAGAGAGAGAGAGTAGAGGACTCGTGGCGGAGCAATAGGCTGCTCCGCGCGAGACTATTTTCGAGGAAATTGTGGAAGAATGGGATGCTTAATGTTGTAGGGATCTCCTTCTTGTTGTACGTCATAGACTTGAGCGGATTTCGGTGGCGATGCGATGACTTGGAGGCAGCTTGAATGTAGCTTGAATGTGGCTTGAATGTGACTTATAGGAGGAATCTGACAGAGCTCTGACCCGTGGAAGAAGAAAGTTGTGGAACCAAAAAAAGATGAGAAATGAGGAGGCCTAGCTGAGGCTCCTTGTATAGCTTCCAGGAGGTGGTTACGATGGTTATGTGGCTATCCGCACACTGTAACCACCAATATAATTGTTTTTAATATAGTTAGGGGTATGTATTTTGATCATTAAATCCGTTGTTCATATACCAATATTTTAATAAAAAATATTCCCCCACTAACCATGATGGTTAGTGGGTGGTTATGCATAAGATGGATGGCGATGATCATACCGGAATGATCAAATGGCGGGGAAGGGCCGCCATGCAAGGGAGGCCAAACCGTCGGTGACGTACGCTGATGAAGGAAGTCATAGTTGGTGAGACGTCCGACCATGGCGGGAGAGCTTGCGGCCGCGGAAGGAGGCCGCGAGAGACAGGGAGGCCCGACGTGGCCGGCCGCTCAAGCAGCGCCTAGTGACCGTTGGAGGCAGATGCGAGAGGCGGGGCGGTCGGGTGCGGCCGACCGCCTGAGCGGTACCTCGCGGCCGCAGGAAGCAGCTGCGAGAGTTGGGGCGACCGGTGATGTAGTCACGGCAAGTGTTTCGATTGTTATCAAGTAATAAAGTTGAGGAGTTGAATCCCCAGATATCGATCTCTCGAGGAGTGCAAGTAGGGAGTGTGATTTTGTTATTGAAAGAATTATAGCAAGTGTCAACAAAGAAAATGGGGTTGATTTTGGGTTTCCTAATTTTAACACTAATAAAACTAATGTGGGTCGTCGTCACCACGTCGCTTTGGTGGATTACTCAAGAGAGTAATATGAAAGATGGATGAGCCAATGAGGGTCGCAATCACCTCTTCACCACGTACGCTTCTAGCAATTGCTAGAACAACACTATCTCAACAAGAACAAGAAAAACTGAAGCTCATTAACACAATCAAGAAACTAAGATATAACAACACAGACATGCTGAAATACTTAAGCTAAACAGTGTTCTTACACATCAATCCAAAATCCAAATAAGCAGAAGAGAAATACTACAAGTGAAGGGGAAGAGAAATAACCAAACGCACAAAGGCTTTCCTAGATTCACGGTCGGAGTCAAGGGTTGTCGGGCCTTGTCCGAGCTCGGTCTACGGATGACGTTAGAGGTCCAGAAGGACTGTCACTTCCTTCCAATAACCCATCTTCTTTGTGAATAATCGCTGGGCTAAATCTATCCAGAGAACTCCATGGATACAGCACCCTAAGAGCTTGAAACGGAGCTTGGAGTTTGGAGAAGACAATGGTGGCTGAAGATGATGCTATTGCGAGCACTTGGAGGAAGAATGGTGGTCAGATCAACTCTCTAAGTAGGAGAGAGAAAATGGTGGATGGAGGGAAGTTTTCCCGCTCAGAGGAGCAGAAAAGGCAGGCTGGATCAGACTGGTTTTTCAGGAAGAAGAAATCTGCGCTTTAAATAGAAGCAGGTCAGAAAAATAAGCACGCACGGTTTGGCACACGACCGTGCATTAACCTTACATTATTAACTTCCTAGTCAAGCTTACGGATGAAGAAGCGTTGTCCAGTGCATTTAACTCGCGCACGGACGCTTCCGCTCGTGCGTGAAGGAAATTGCACGGGTAACAACAGAAAGCTGGAATTCAGGAATATACAGGGGAACCGTGCGTTTTACTCGCGCACGGGCGCTACCGCCAGTGCGTGAACAAATCGCACGATTAACCACAGAATGGCACAACCAAGAAAGCTACAGGAAAACCGTGTGTTTCCTTCGCGCACGGTTTGGCCGAAACTGTGCGGGAACAAAATGCACGGGTAGCCACAAATGTCCCCAGAATTACTGTGTATAACGTACGATTTCCATAAGACCGTGCGTGAAGAAATTCGCACGACCGTGCGTTTTACATAGTACCTGGAAATGGAATCTGGGACGTCCCGACTACCTGCATAGCAAAAAAACCAAACTGGAGCACAAGCTCCCAGCACCAAAATACAATCAACAACAACCAGAAAGAGCCATGGGGAGCACCATGTGCATACCCCCAACAACAGAATGCGCAATTGTACACCCATGGGCCAAAATAGTGCACAATGTGGTCAATGACCGAACGATGCAAATATAACTGATAACCGATTGTAATGCAGTGCATGAGTGAGAAAACTAGCCCATATGTGTCCGAAAAACCATATAAATATCAGACTCATCACACCACCAGACTTAAACATTTGCTCGTCCCGAGCAAATCATCTCTCCGTGAACTAGAAAACAGCTAGCTGACTCAGTAATTTCAAAATACAGTATTGCAAGAAATCGAAAACAGTATGGGCATAAAAAATATAATAGATACAATTTTTTAGTTATACTACGAAGTTTATGAATTTCGACAGGTGTAAATAAGTATTGTAACTACTCAAAAATAGAACTCTGGAGAATCGTTCGGTCATGCGTAGGAAGAAAGAAGGCATGCCACTCAATTGAGCATTGCTAAAGATCGGGGCTCGGGATCACCTCTAAATAAATCCATCAATGTCGAGGACAAAACGCTTGCCCGTTCACACTCTCTCCACAACGCTAGTTTGACTCAAGCGTGAATCCGTAGGACTTTAGGAAAATAATAGGGCTTGGGTATATACGTAGGTAAGGATAAAAACGATGGCTATGCACAACCCAAATGAGCTCATACAAATGAAATCCTATCGCCAACAAAACAAGCAGGTACACCACACCACAAGACTTGAACTTGACAACACGGGTGTGCGCACTGCCTATCACCACAACAATAACACAAATAGACTCTTCATTTTCACTTTCTTATTTTATATTAATCAGCACATATTTTTTCTTTTCTTTTTCCAGATTTTTATAATACACTTTCAGCCAAATTTTCAAGAAAACTTCACCGCACAACCACATAACAACACCAATGGAAGAATTAAAATACTAATACATTGAGATTAGGGTGTGCAACTGGGAAAAGCTTTAAGGCACTGGTGATCGCAAAGTGGGGCTAAATCAACAGGAGGGGTAGGCTCAAAATAGGCTAACAAGGATTATCGTTAGGACGGGTACAAGGCTCAATCAAGCCAAAAAGATGGCTTACATCACGCTCACGCTAGACTAACCATGCACCAATGCTTCGAGAATAGATTGGGGCAAGTACTTAGCCACCAAGAAAGGTGATCCTTCCTCCCGACTCGAGCAATATGAGGCTAGTGGTGGCTACACACATTCCTACACTACTATTCGATTACTCCAAATTCAATACTTTTGAGTAGTGCAAACAATATTTACAAATGCAAAAAAGTATAAACCTACGAGCATAAAGAAAAATTAAATCTATACTATTTCTACACACCATGAGTACTCGATTAGGAGCACTGCACGAGTTTCGAACTACTCTACCTTAAAATCCTAAGCCAGCACCACTATTTTAAAGTTAACACAAAAGAAATAAATTTGACTTGAGTCGAGCGCGTGCTTAAGATCGCGCTCATGTGGGTGTAGGTGCACGATACAGACATGATAATATAAAAATAGAAAATGAAAATATACTTTTGGTATGAAAGTGATAATATTGCATGTACATAGGTAACCCACATAACTCTCCCCCACGAGACTTAAACTAAACAACTTATCCAAGATTTGCAGTAAAAATAGAGAAATAAATGTTGGGGGAGAGGTTACCTCATGCTCAACAAATGAGCATACTAGAAAATTGGTGTTTATTTAAGCAGAAAGTCCACGGCCCAAACGAACTCCACCTGCACAAGAGAATATCTCCAACCACGGATACTAAAAACATATAATCACAGCAGCATAATTGAACAAATTAAAAGCGGTAAAATTGGGTCGTCTCCCATAAGCCCTTTTCATTACTGTCCTTAAGGTGGACCAAATACCTGTATTAGCAGTTATATAAATATTGTTCAGAGCATAAGTTCAAGATGCAATGAACAAGTTTAAAGTTACACATAGCATTAAGCAATAAATAAAACTAGAAAAAGCAGGAAAGGGGCCCCGGAGATCCTTCACTCCTCAGCTAAATGCTGACTTGTGATAGATCACCCCAGCCACACGAGATGAGGGAGAGGCGAAAGCTTTGGGGCCCAGGGAAGATGAATCTCCCCTGCCCCTAACCTCTTCCTTCTCGCGCCGGCAGGCAAGATTCTACGCCTTACGAATGAGCAGTTCTTTTCTTTTCTGATCCACAGATGGGGATCGCTAGGGTGGTATAACCACACCAACCAATTCAGCAGCATGTCTATCTTTCTCATCCGGGGGCATCCTTTCCTCACCCGTGGCGGGTGAAAGATTAGCCCAAGTCACCTGATTAACAGTCTTACAACATTTGTTCGGAACAATAGAAGTTTTTAAGTCTTTCTTCTGCACACTCTCAATAGTCATGCTCAGCTCACGTTCCTTACTATTCGAGTCTTGTTTCACTCCCAGCAACTTTGTACTTATTTCTGCTTCAGCTTACATCAATATTTCTTTCACTTTCACATCCTATCTTGACCATTGTAACGCCCCCGATTTTTCTGCGTTTATTTTTATTCTCGTTTGGCGTTACGATGACGCGTTTCCGTGGCTTGTGCCATTTGTGGAGTGTGGTTTAGCTCCTTAGAACTGAGTACCCTATTTTGTAGCCTGTTGGCAAGATCTCCCTAGCAAG
Organism: Platanthera zijinensis; assembly: GCA_039513925.1. NCBI lineage: Eukaryota > Viridiplantae > Streptophyta > Magnoliopsida > Asparagales > Orchidaceae > Platanthera > Platanthera zijinensis. The sequence goes on from CM077097.1 coordinate 45,335,487, forward strand.
CCGAGTCATTTTGGGTGACCCGGTGTGGCCTCTCCGGGGGATGTTGGTGTCTGGCTTTATTTGGGTATAACTCGAGTTCTGTTTGTCGAAAATTAATTTCGACTTCGCCGTTGTGTTCGTAGCGTGGGTATTTAGCTACGGTGCGAATTTCGTCGAATTCCGAGGTAGTTCGGTTTTCGCGTCGTTTTGGTGCTTTATGTAATTTTGTAATAAAATATATTATTATATAATTATATATATATATATATATATAATAGAAAAAGGCCCGATCTTCATCTTCTCCAATCGAACCGCCTCCCCTGTACGAGAGGAAACGGAGAAACCGCCGAGCCTTGCCTTCCACCGCCGATTCCCGGAGCGTTTGTGGACGGAATTCGATTCCGAGAGTGGATTCGGATTGCTCTCGTCGAGACCTTCATTCCTACGGTAAGAAATTCGATTTTCGTGGAGCTTTAGGGGGATTGGAATTTTTGGTTTTTGAGGTTTCCGCCATTAAAGTTCGGATTTGCTTGTTAGGTGAGTTTTTGGTGCTGCTCTTCCTAGTGCAGCGTGAAGAGGAGGGAAAGCCGACCAAGCTTCGCCGGAAATCGAGGCAAGTGGTGTTCTTGCCCTTGCCAAGTTGTTTTCTTTTGTTTAAAGCCTATTGTTTCTATCGTTTTATCTCCTATTTTTTCCATCTCGAATGATTAGCCATAGTTTGAATGGTAGTGGCGCGCGTCGTTGGTAGTTTCCTACTGCTACTGTAGTTGCGTGGGTCATGTGCGCGTTCCGGTGTCGTCCGGGAAATCCCAACGGTACAGGTTACCCGTGCACGGTCATCAACCGTTAGGGCGCACGACCACTGGTCGTGTGCCTCTGTTCGTGCGCGGCTGTCTTTTTATTTTCCAAAGTTCTGTCTCGGCAATCGCACGAGCGCTGACAACAGTGCGCACGACCAGTGGTCGTGCGACACTGATCGTGCGCAGTTGCTAGGTTTTCTGTCAGGTTTCCCTGGTTCACTTCGCACGACCATCAACCAATGACCGCGCACGACCACTGATCATGCGCCACCGATCGTGCGCTTTGAATATTTCCTTTCGCTCCGTATTTAGCTGGCGTCGATACGCGGGTTAGGTGGGCATGAGTGTTTTGTGTAGTGTTAAGGTAGTAAGGTAAGAGTTATTGTTGTGATAGTTCGCCTTGCGTGGCACGTTGAGTGGGTGAAGCTCACTCAATGCGGTGTAGAGAGGACCCAGCGCCACGTCGTGTTGAGTCATTTCAACACTTTCTTTTTCTCTTTCCTCGATTTACGTTCCCGAGTGAATTCCTTGTTTATATTTGTAATTTCCTTGTCGGTCATGTTTCTCTTTCCTAATGGCCGAATCGTGGGTCGTGGGTAGTAGTGGTGGTTTGTAGCTCTTTATGGGGGTGGAGTTGTGTAATTTAGCCAAGGCCACTCGTGTTTTTCTTGCTCCAGGTACGGGCTGGGCATGTGTGGGTGGAAGGTCCCATGTGCTTTCACGTGTAGACCCTCGAGCTTGTTGACTTGGACATGGTGGATTGGGGGACTGAGTTTGCCTCCAATCTGGTTCCTCGTTGTTTGATTTTGCTACTACCACCTCCCACAGTTTAGGGTATTAGAAGTTTCTTCCTTGGTAGTTTGCAGCACTTTGGGCTCTTGGTAGCCTAGTAGGCCCTGCAGGATGTTGTTCCTGGGCTGGGTTGTTGTTGTTTCCTCGCACGTAGTGCTTTTCTTGTTGTCCTGTTTTGGGCAGTTGTGACTCTTTCTACTGCATGTTTTACAGGTACTTTTTCCCTTTTTGGTTGACTCTTTCATGCAGTTTTATTTTGTTTAGCTTGCTGAGGTATTCTGTTTTCTTTTGGAATACCCCAGGTTCTGAGCCGTAGCCAGTTGGGTGGCTAGTTTTCAGTGGTGGTGTTGGTGGTCTCTTGGACCTTGGTGTTCCGTTTGCCGTGTTGGTGAGGTAGTTTTTCAGTACTTTCTTACAGATATACATATATGCCAGTGGGTTCGTGTCAGGTTGTTGGCGCACACTGGTAGTTTTTTTTACCTTTGTACTGGATATATTTACTTATGCTGCTACCGTTTTCTGGAGATAGTCTACTTGCTCTGAGAAGGTTTTATGCTAGGTTGCTAGTTATTTTTAAACTATAATTATTATTATAAATAAAGCTCATGATCAGCATGTTTTATAAGACGTATTCACTATTTTCCAAATCACGTATAAAGACCGTTTTCTTATATATTATATAAATTAAATGTAGGGTCTTGCATAGCATGAGTGGTTCTCTTGGGACCTTTATGTGCTCTTTAGGATGTCAAACCTAAATAAAGTATTTTTCCGCAGCGTATAAATATAGTTTTTCTTTTGTGTACTAGGTGATCCACTGAGCCGAGGGATACGGTCTCTAAAATATAACTGATTTTCTAATCATTAATCACATGATTTTCTTTCATTAAGTTGGTAGTTGGTTTTGCCTGAGCGTCAGCAGTTATCCCCTGCTTGACGTGGCATCATGATGCGTGTTTTCTCTTACTCTGATAATTCTTAATTCGGAGAAAATGCGGGTTGTGACAGTTGGTATCAGAGGGAGGTTGCTTGACAAGTTAGTTGAGCAACCTTCCTTTGTTTGCTTTTTAGTTGTTCAGCATCATGTCATTCACACATCGATATGTCATCAGCACGTCTTGGCAAAAGCACGAACACTACACTCATAGCATAACATGAAGTATACAGGGCATATTATGTAGTATGGGATGCATAATATGTGTTCGTATATGGATCCACCATAGGGGCAATATGTGAGGGTTATGTAGTATGGGATGCATAACCTCACCACATAGCTGCGACTAGCACGTTTTCTTTTTCGTTGCATGAGAATGTTATGTAGTATGGGATGCATAACATTTTCATGTGTACGCCGCTCATAACATGCATTAGGGCCTTTTTTAGAATGCATAACACAATCATGCATAACATATCATTGCATAAGCACAACGTGCCAAGCTAAAGATTTGCAGGATGACATATGTACACACATAAGTTTTCAAATTAATATAAAAGTCATGCATTCCCGATCTAGGCACAAGAGTTAGTAAGGTGGTGGTTAACCATCCTAGGTTAGGGCATAACATCTAACTTTTGTTAAAAAGATAAACTCTCAGAGCAAGTTTAGCAGCTTTAAGTCTATATCTATATATGTATTGTCTGTACTTGTATTTGGTTCTAGACATTGTATTAGGGTCTAATTTGTGTTGTTATGATTTTAGAATGGCAAGGCGTCCTGCGACTTGATCGACTCCCCTGTCTGAGGGTGAGTCATCTGGGGCTCAGAACGATGCGGTGATCGAGAGTCTGCGTCTGAGTAGCAAAGCTATGGGCAGGCAGTTGGAGGAGGTGCAAGCCCAGATTCAGTCTTTGGTGGCTGTCGTGGCAGGTCAGACTCAGGGTGTACAAGTCCTTGTGGGGGGGTTAGCTGTTCCTCCTCCTCCTGCACCCTTGAGACCTCCAGTGGTGGTGCCAGCAGAGATGGCCTTCATCTCGCAGTTTCAGAGGCTGAGTCCTCCCACTTATGATGGGAAGGCAGATTTCATGGTGATAGACGACTGGCTGATCTCCATGGAGGAGATGTTCTCGTACTCAGGGATTGCGGATGATCAGAGGGTGATGATAGCCGCCTATCAGCTTAAAGGTTTGGCTAAGAGTTGGTGGCTGAGAGAGAAGGAGAGCTTGGTAGCCGGATGCTCTTGGTAGGTGTTCAAGGAGATGCTGTTGAGGAAGTTCTTACCCTCGGTCGAGCGTGACCGCCTCATGAACGACTTCCTCCATCTGAAGCAAAGGCAACTCACGGTGGGTGAGTATGAGATAGAGTTCAGCAAGTTGAGCCGTTTTGCCCCGGGATTGGTCAGCGTTGAGACTGATCGAGTTAAGAGATTTCTCGGTGGTTTGAGGAGCGAGGTGCAGCAGTTGACCAGTGCTTATGGGTCAGAGACTTATGCAGGTGTAGTAGAGGCTGCTCTGAAGGTGGAGGCTATTGAGACCGCGAAGAGCAGAGGCCAGCAAATGAGGTTGGACAAGAGAAAGTCGGTGGAGGAGAAGAAACCCCAGGTACCCGGTGCGGCTCCGGGAAAGAGGGGCAAGGTGGATTGCAGCTTCTGTGGCCGGTCAGGCCACCCTGCCGAGAAATGTTTCAAGAAGGCAGCAGCTCAGAGGAAGGACCAGGTTCATGCGATTCAGGGTGCTCCTAGGAGAGATGTCTCCTGTTCCGTTTGCAAGCGATCCGGCCATGATGCGGCCCAGTGTTGGACCAAGGATAAAGTCTGCTTTCAGTGTGGGTAGAAGGGTCACATCAAGTCGAGGTGTCCTCAGTTTCAGCCAGCTCTTCCTGCAGTTCCGTTACAGGCTTTACCTCCACCTCAGCGTGTGGACAAGGGAAAGGGGAAGCTGAACGTGATCTCTTCCGAGGAGGCTCAGGCTTCGACCCAGGTCATCTCAGGTTAGTTGTTTGTTGTTTTTTCCAGCCTGGTAGTTCTATTTGCTAGAATGTTTGCAGTATTGTTGTGGTAGTTCCTTAGTCTTCTATGCTCCTATAGGGAAATTTAAGGTAAAGAACCGCTGGGTGCGGGTTCTGTTTGACTCTGGCGCTACCCACTCGTTCGTGGCTAGAGCCTTTGTGGAGCGACATCGGTTGACCTTAGATCGTGTTCGGGATTCCTTCCGTGTCAAGTTTCCCTCTGGTGAATCTGTGTTGTCAGATTTGGGCATTTTGGATTGCCCTGTTTTGTTGGGGAACTTTCTTGCGAAGGCGGACCTGAAGATGATTGATCTGGAGGACTTCGATGTTATTCTGGGCATGGACTGGCTCTCTAGGTATGATGCAGTCATTCAGTGCAAAGGAAAGCGCTTGGACTTCATCAGGGACGACGGTCAGCCCGGCAGCGTGTATGCTGATCCGTGTCAGGATTCTCCTGTCATCTCTGCGGTATGTGCTCAGAGGTTGTTTCTTTCTAGTTGTTGTGCTTGTTTAGTCTCGGCGGTTGAAACTGCTGTTAGCATACCACGCTTGGAGGAGATTCCTATTGTTTGTGGTTTCGCCGATGTTTTTCCTGATGACCTTCCTGGTCTTCCTCCCGAGCGGGATGTGGAGTTTGTGATCGATTTGGAGCCGGGTACACGTCCTATTGCTAAGGCGCCGTAGCGGATGGCCCCTCGTGAGTTAGAGGAGTTGCGAGGTCAGTTGGATGAGCTGTTGGCTAAAGGTTTTATCAGGCAGAGTTCGTCGCCTTGGGGTGCTCCTGTTTTGTTTGTAAAGAAGAAAGATGGGTCGATGCGGCTTTGCATCGACTATAGAGAATTGAACAAGGTCACTATTAAGAACAGATACCCTCTGCCGAGGATCGATGATTTATCTGACCAGTTGCGCGGTAGCACGGTGTTCTCCAAGATCGATCTTCGTTCTGGTTATCATCAGCTCAGGATCCGTGAGGCGGATATTCCACGGACTGCGTTTAGATCGAGGCATGGACACTTTGAGTTTTTGGTGATGTCGTTTGGTCTGACCAACACACCATCAGCCTTCATGGATATGATGAACAGGGTGTTCAAGGATTTCCTCGACAAGTTCGTTGTGGTCTTCATTGATGACGTGTTAGTTTATTCTCGTAGTGTTGAGGAGCATGAGCAGCATTTGCGTTTGGTCCTTTCAGAGTTGAGGAACCATAAGTTATTCGCCAAGTTGAGCAAGTGCGAATTTTGGTTGCCTCAAGTTTCTTTTCTAGGCCACGTGGTGAGCAAGGAAGGGATCTCGGTCGATCCAGAAAAGATTGCAGCAGTGATGGATTGGAGTAGGCCAAGTACGCCTAAGGAGATCAGGAGTTTCTTAGGGTTGGCTGGATATTACAGAAGATTTGTGGAGGGTTTCTCTTCCCTAGCTGCACCGTTGACCAAGCTGACTCAGAAGAATGTGGCATTTGTTTGGAGCGAAAAGTGCGAGGAGGCTTTTCTGGAGCTAAAGAAGAGATTGTGCACTGCCCCCGTTCTGACCCTGCCTATTAAGGGTGTGGATTATGATGTATATGTGGATGCTTCGCTTGTAGGTCTGGGATGCGTATTAATGCAGGTTGGGAAGGTGATTGCCTATGGGTCAAGGCAGCTGAAGACTCATGAAAAGAATTATCCTACGCATGACCTTGAGTTCGTAGCGGTTATTTATGCGTTGAAGCTGTGGAGACACCTACTTTATGGGGCTCACTGCAAGATCTTCACTGACCACAAGAGCCTGAAGTACGTGTTCACGCAGAAGGAGTTGAATCTGCGCCAGCGGCGGTGGCTAGAGTATGTGGCTGATTATGAGATAGAGATCCAGTATCATCCGGGCAAGGCCAATGTGGTGGCCGACGCCCTGAGCCGAAAGACGGGAAAGATCTTTAACCTCTCCGCCGGTCGGTTAGTTGAGGAGTTCCTCCTTATGGATATTTCAGTGGGATGCTGTGGTTTGCAGAGTAGTTTGTCAGTGGCAGAGCCGTCCTGGATTTCTTTGACCAGACTGCACCAGAAGGACGGCCCGGATCTGTTGCACTTGTTCATCAGGACAGAGAAGGGAGAGTTGCCAGATTTTACTATCGATGATGCGGGTACTTTGAAGTACCGCGGCAGGTTTTGCATCCCCGCCGTTGGGGATATTAGAGGTATGATTTGCAGAGAGGCTCATGGATCTAGCGTTGCCTATCATCCAGGATCTACGAAGATGTACCATGACTTAAGGCAAATTGCCTAGTGGTATGGCATGAAAGGTGATATAGCCCGATTTGTTGCTGAGTGCCACACTTGCAAGCGCGTGAAGGCCGGTCATGGAAGGCCTGGTGGCAAGTTGACCCCATTAGAGATCCCGACTTGGAAGTGGGAGAGTATATCTATGGACTTCATTACGGGCTTACCAAAATCTCCGAGGGGATTTGATTCTGTTTGGGTTATAGTGGATAGATTGACGAAGAGTGCTCATTTCGTGTCTTATAAGATTGATTACCCAATGAAGAAGATAGCGGAGTTGTACTTGAATGAAGTCATCCGACTCCACGGTGTGCCGGTTAGCATCATTTCTGATCGAGACTCCCGATTTACTTCTCGTTTTTGGCAGAGTCTGCAGGAGGGTTTGGGTACGGATCTGAGATATTCTACTGCGTACCACCCACAGACCAATGGGCAGACGGAGCGGGTGAATCAGATTGTTGAGGATATGATCCGATGCTATATTTTAGACCACGGCGGAGCGTGGGATGAGCGGCTGCGACTTATGGAATTTGCTTACAACAACAGTTATCAGGAAAGTTTGCAGATGGCTCCGTTCGAAGCCTTGTATGGGAGGCGCTGTAGGACTCCGTTGTTTTGGGCCGAGGCTGGTGAGAGGCCGTTGTTGGGTCCTGATGCGCTGGAGGATATGGAAGTCGCCGTGAAGCTTATTCGGGAGAAGCTTCGTATAGCTCAGGAGAGGTACGAAAAGAACGCCAATCGGCGTAGGTCTGCTTTGGAGTTCTCTGTAGGGGACCTTGTATTTATTAAGGTTTCCCCAATGGTGGGTGTAAAGAGGTTTGGTAAGAATCGGAAATTGGACCCAAGGTATGTGGGCCCGTTCGAGATCTTGGAACGGATTGGCGTGTCAGCTTATAGATTGGGTTTGCCAGCAAACTTCCCAGGAGTTCATAATGTTTTTCATGATAGCCAATTGCGGAAGTGTGTGCGCAGCAGTGGGCAGGTCTTGGACGTTGTGCCCCAGTTGGAGCCCAACCTCTCTTTTGTTGAGGTGCCGGTTCGTATTTTGGATACTCAGGAGCGAGTGCTGCGAAAGAAGTCCATACCGATGGTGAAAGTTCTGTGGAAAAATCAGGATTTGGAGAGCGCGACTTGGGAGCTAGAGTCGGCCATGAGGAGGGTTTACCCTCACCTGTTTCCCTGATTTGATCGGTATGTTTCCCTTCTTGTAACTCATATTGGTTACTTTTCCTTCTTTAGTAGGAGTGTTGTGCGTAAAGTTTCGGGACGAAACTTTCTTTTAGGGGGAGTGACTGTAACGCCCCTGATTTTTCTGTGTTTATTTTTATTCTCGTTTGGCGTTACGATGATGCGTTTCCGTGGCTTGTGCCATTTGTGGAGTGTGGTTTAGCTCCTTAGAACTGAGTACCCTATTTTGTAGCCTGTTGGCAAGATCTCCCTAGCAAGCCGAGTCGTTTTGGGTGACTCGGTGTGGCCTCTCGGGGGGATGTTGGTGTCTGGCTTTATTTGGGTATAACTCGAGTTCTGTTCGTCGAAAATTAATTTCGACTTCGCCGTTGTGTTTGTAGCGTGGGTATTTAGCTACGGTGCGAATTTCGTCGAATTCCGAGGTAGTTCGGTTTTCGCGTCGTTTTGGTGCTTTATGTATAGAATAGAAAAAGGCCCGATCTTCATCTTCTCCAATCGAACCGCCGCCCCTGTACGAGAGGAAACGGAGAAACCGCCGAGCCTTGCCTTCCACCGCCGATTCCCGGAGCGTTTGTGGACGGAATTCGATTCCGATAGTGGATTCGGATTGCTCTCGTCGAGACCTTCATTCCTACGGTAAGGAATTCGATTTTCGTGGAGCTTTAGGGGGATTGGAATTTTTGGTTTTTGAGGTTTCCGCCATTAAAGTTCGGATTTGCTTGTTAGGTGAGTTTTTGGTGTTGCTCTTCCTAGTGCAGCGTGAAGAGGAGGGAAAGCCGACCAAGCTTCGCCGGAAATCGAGGCAAGTGGTGTTCTTGCCCTTGCCAAGTTGTTTTCTTTTGTTTAAAGCCTATTGTTTCTATCGTTTTATCTCCTATTTTTTCCGTCTCGAATGATTAGCCATAGTTTGAATGGTAGTGGCGCGCGTCGTTGGTAGTTTCCTACTGCTACTGTAGTTGCGTGGGTCGTGTGCGCGTTCCGGTGTCGTCCGGGAAATCCCAACGGTACAGGTTACCCGCGCACGGTCATCAACCGTTAGGGCGCACGACCACTGGTCGTGTGCCTCTGTTCGTGCGCGGCTGTCTTTTTATTTTCCAAAGTTCTGTCTCGGCAATCACACAAGCGCTGACAACAGTGCGCACGACCAGTGGTCGTGCGACACTGATCGTGCGCAGTTGCTAGGTTTTCTGTCAGGTTTCCCTGGTTCACTTCGCACGACCATCAACCAATGACCGCGCACGACCACTGATCGTGCGCCACCGATCGTGCGCTTTGAATATTTCCTTTCGCTCCGTATTTAGCTGGCGTCGATACGCGGGTTAGGTGGGCATGAGTGTTTTGTGTAGTGTTAAGGTAGTAAGGTAAGAGTTATTGTTGTGATAGTTCGCCTTGCGTGGCACGTTGAGTGGGTGAAGCTCACTCAATGAGGTGTCGAGAGGACCCAGCGCCACGTCGTGTTGAGTCATTTCAACACTTTCTTTTTCTCTTTCCTCGATTTACATTCCCGAGTGAATTCCTTGTTTATATTTGTAATTTCCTTGTCGGTCATGTTTCTCTTTCCTAATGGCCGAATCGTGGGTCGTGGGTAGTAGTGGTGGTTTGTAGCTCTTTATGGGGGTGGAGTTGTGTAATTTAGCCAAGGCCACTCGTGTTTTTCTTGCTCCAGGTACGGGCTGGGCATGTGTGTGTGGAAGGTCCCATGTGCTTTCACGTGTAGACCCTCGAGCTTGTTGACTTGGATATGGTGGATGGGGGGACTGAGTTTGCCTCCAATCCGGTTCCTCGTTGTTTGATTTTGCTACTACCACCTCCCACAGTTTAGGGTGTTAGAAGTTTCTTCCTTGGTAGTTTGCAGCACTTTGGGCTCTTGGTAGCCTAGTAGGCCCTGCAGGATGTTGTTCCTGGGCTGGGTTGTTGCTGTTTCCTCGCACGTAGTGCTTTTCTTGTTGTCCTGTTTTGGGCAGTTGTGACTCTTTCTACTGCATGTTTTATAGGTACTTTTTCCCTTTTTGGTTGACTCTTTCATGCAGTTTTACTTTGTTTAGCTTGCTGAGGTATTCTGTTTTCTTTTGGAATACCCCAGGTTCTGAGCCGTAGCCAGTTGGGTGGCTAGTTTGTAGTGGTGGTGTTGGTGGTCTCTTGGACCTTGGTGTTCCGTTTGCCGTGTTGGTGAGGTAGTTTTTCAGTACTTTCTTACAGACATACATATATGCCAGTGGGTTCGTATCAGGTTGTTGGCGCTCACTGGTAGTTTTTTTACCTTTGTACTGGATATATTTACTTATGCTGCTACCGTTTTCTGGAGATAGTCTACTTGCTCTGAGAAGGTTTTATGCTAGGTTGCTAGTTATTTTTAAACTATAATTATTATTATAAATAAAGCTCATGATCATCATGTTTTATAAGACGTATTCACTATTTTCCAAATCACGTATAAAGACCATTTTCTTATATATTATATAAATTAAATGTAGTGTCTTGCATAGCATGAGTGGTTCTCTTGGGACCCTTATGTGCTCTTTAGGATGTCAAACCTAAATAAAGTATTTTTCCGCAGCGTATAAATATAGTTTTTCTTTTGTGGACTAGGTGATCCACTGAGCCGAGGGATACGGTCTCTAAAATATAACTGATTTTCTAATCATTAATCACATGATTTTCTTTCATTAAGTTGGTAGTTGGTTTTGCCTGAGCGTCAGCAGTTATCCCCTGCTTGACGTGGCATCATGACGCGTGTTTTCTCTTACTCTGATAATTCTTAATTCAGAGAAAATACGGGTTGTGACAACCATTCAGTAGAACACCTGTCTAAACAGCTTTAGATAAATCATTAGATAACAAATCATTCAATTTCAAAAGTTCTCCAGGTTCATTTGAAATTATAGGGGGAAGTAACGGTGGTAAAGGCAAATTGACCTTGGAAGCCAAGGTGACACCGCTCGCATTAAATTGTAGTGTAGCTTCACTAGCTTTTAGGAATATGACCCCTAAGATGGGTTTTGATGTATTTCCCATAGGTCCTAACACCTGAATGTCATTGACTACAACAGCCCCATTCAGAATTACTTCCACCTCTTTAATCTCTCCATCGGTCTTTACTACTGATCCATCTGATGAGTATAAAAATATACAATTTTGTATAGTATTAAATTTGCATATTTATAAATAAAACCTTAGTTTTTATATATATAACTAATTATTTTTGTTATATTATGTTTTATACTTATTTTCTTAGTTTTTCTGATTTTTTTGTATTTTTTTCTTAGGTCACGCCCATAGTCACGACCGTGACCTAGGGCGTGACAGCCTTTTTTAATTTTTTTGTATATCTGATGCAACATATCTCATGCAAGATACAATAGTCATAAAGCCAATCTATCTTTGTTATATCTGATTTTAATATATGCTTACTATTTGTTTTCAAAAACTTTTTATTTATTTTTTAGTTTCTGTTTTTACTCAGGAAATTCGGGAAATTGACGAACACGCCCGTGACAGATGAACACGCCCGTGACAAAATCGACACGCCCGTGCCCTATGAAGTTCTATCCAAAATGGCAGCAAGCTGCCGCGCTGTCGCCACGCCCCGTGTCGCCTGATGAATCAGCTGTCTGTCATGCCCGTGACATCATCAGTCACGCCTGTGACCTGCTCAAATTCTATCTGAAGTTCCAACCAGCTCGACACCTGTTCCAACATGCTAGAAGTCACGCCCGTGACCCTGTCACGCCCTACCCGACACGCCCATGTTAGGGGGCGTGTCACTTGAAATTTTTTTCTATAAATAGGAGGGCCGGGCTGAGTGGAATTATTCGAACACTAGCAGCTTTCTTAAGAACTGTTAGGACTCCCCAGCTCTCTGACAAGGAACTGGTAGTAGCTTTCAAGTATTCTAAAGTTCTGTAAGTTGTAATATTTTAGCTTTCTTTTCAGCTTTTTAGAAAGTTGTAAAAAAAAATCGGACTTTATAAAATAGACTCTTTCGAATTCAATTCTGAGTACTTTACTGCTTTATTTTTAGTCTTACCTCCCTTTATTTTTTCATGCTATCCCGAATGAAAGGCGAAGCTCTTCTTATGTCCTGGATTAAGATAGTGTGAAACTGCTTTAAAAATTATTTTAAAAACCTTATTATTTCATACTATCCCGAATGAAGGGCGAGGCGAAAGCCTATGACCTGGATTAAGATAGTGTGAAAGCTCTACAAAATTTTAGATTTTACTACCCTATCCCAATTGAAAGACGAAGCGAAAGCTTAAGTCCTGGATTAAGATAGATAGGTAGATATTATTTTCTGTACTTTATACCGCCCTCATCTTGAGAAGAGGCTAAGAACCCTTAGCACTTGGTCAAGATGAGCTCTGGGCTGGATATTATTTTCAACTATTTCAACTCTACTTTCTAGTTATCCTAACTAAGGTTTTCTGTTAATTGATCATATACCAGGTGAAGAGACACTGCGTTTACGTTAACCTATTTTAAACGCAAGCCTCCCCGATCGTACTTTCGAGTCAGTGATGCTACCAAAGGGACCCTCTCGTTAAGTTAGGTAATAAAGAAATAAAGTTGTTCTTTAATAGCTGAATTAATATTCTCTCAAAGTAATTCTGAAATCGAGGACTACCTTCTAAGTCTCTATCTTAATAAAATCACGTATATATATTTTTCTATCTTTTGTTTTTTAATATAAACTCCACTCCGTTCGTTTGATAAAATAATAGTTCGTTCTAAAAAGTAGAATAATTAACACCGATCCCAGGAAAAATACGACCTTGATATTTTCTACAAAATACTATACTCCTATGTGATAGGTACTCTTGTCTTAATCCACAAGATATAAGTAAGTAAAAAAGAGATAGACTTATATACGTAAAAGATTATATAAAACCAAATCTATCTTCTTTTAAACAAACTTTACTTATCAAGCTTTTTGGCGCCGTTGACGGGGACTCGTTTATATGTGTTAATATTTGAACATAAAAGAACGCTATTAATTTTATCTTTTCTTTTTCTTGTTATTTAAAAAACCTTAGTTTTTATAAAAATAAAATAAACATTAAATTCCCTGAATTTAAAACTTTGTTTTTATAAAACCTAACTTTTTATTAACAAGTTTATTAACCACTAACAAATTCTAACAAAAAAACCTAACCTACTATTTTAACGTATTTTATATAAAACTTTTCTTCTTAAAAAACTAGTTTATAATAAAAACTGCTTTTTATTATAAAACATGTTTTATAGAAAACCTGCTTTATATTAAAAACCTGTTTTTAGTTATTTTTCATTTTAAGTCTTTTCGTATGTTTGTATTTGTGTGTTTAGATATATTTGTTTGTAACTTAGTTTTTTTTACTTAGTTTTTATATATTTGTTTTATTTTTGTATTTATAAAAAGTCTTTTTTTAGTGTATGACCCGCAGAACTCTATCTGATTTAAATCTTGAACTTGATCCTGAAATCGATCGCACCTTTCGCAGGCGACTCCGATCTCTGAATCAAGAGCTCGTATTAAATATGGAAGAGTCCATAGGCACCGCATATGTACAAGAAATGGCAGCAGAGCAACAACAAACGCCAGAGGTGGTCCCCCAAAGGACCATGTCTTATTATGCACGACCCAATTTAGATGATACCGGGTCTAGTATCGTTCGTCCACCAATTGCTAATAATAACTTCGAGATTAAATCGAGTATAATCCAAATGATTCAAAATTCTGTTCAATTTGATGGATTGCCCGACGAAGATCCAAACACGCACTTATGCAACTTCTTAGAAATATGCGACACATTTAAGATAAATGGCGTCACTGATGATGTCATCCGTCTTCATTTATTTCCTTTTTCGCTATGAACGAAAGCCAAACAGTGGTTAGGTTCTCTCCCCAGAGGATCTATTACCACTTGGGCTGAAATGACCGAAAAATTCCTTACAAAGTATTTTCCACCTGCAAAAACCGTATGTCTGCGTGTGGATATTTCTTCCTTTGTTCAAGGCGAGTCTGAGTCTCTTTATGAGACTTGGGAATGTTTTAAGGAATATCTATGTCGGTGTCCACATCACGCACTGCCAACTTGGCTCCAGGTACAAATATTTTATAATGGTTTGAATATTCAAACCAGACAAGCCATTGACGCTGCCGCTGGGGGCACGCTCAATAACAAAACCCCCGAGGCCTCTCAAACCCTCTTTGAGGAAATGGCCATGAACGCATACTAGTGGAACGTGCCAAGGTCACACCCTAAACAAGCTGGGATTTATGAGCTCGACACTTCTTCTACTTTAGCACTCCAAGTAGAAAATTTAACTAAACAATTGGCAGGAATATCTGCTTCCTCCGCCACAACTACTTGGAATCCCAATAATAATGTAATTGAAGAAATCGATTATATGGGGAACTCTTATAGACCTTCTTATAATCCTAATATAAACTTAAATAATAATTCTTATAATCCAGGATATAGGAACCATCCTAATTTTTCATGGAGCAACCCCAATAATGCTCAACGCCCTCCAATTGCAAATCCAAGTGGATTTGCACCGCAACCCCCACAACCACAAACACCACCACCACAACCACACCAATTTAGGCCAACCCCGATAGAAGATATATTCACGAAATATGTCAGTATCAATGAGTCCAATATTCGGAACTTGACCGGATCAATTAAAAACTTAGAAACACAAATTGGACAAATTTCAAAAATGCTATCGGAACGCCAACCTGGTAATTTGCCAGGAAATACAGAACCAAATTCGCGGGATACTGGAAATTCCAGTAACCCACCAAGTTGACAAGCCGTCAAACTACGAAGTGGCAGGGAGCTACCACCACCCATTAGGGTAGAAAAAGAAGATAAAGTTAGCCTTACTACACCACTTCCCGTTACGTCTCTGCCTCCTCAACCCCCGCGAATTTCTTCCCCACATGTTGTTTTACCTTATCCATCTAAATTAAAAGATGAGCGAGAAGATGAACAATATAAAAATTTTCTAAAAATGCTAAAACAAATTCAAATCAATATATCTTTCTGCGAGGCAATTGCACAAATGCCTAAATACGCAAAATATTTAAAAACGTTATTTTAAAATAAAAAGAAACTCGAAGATATTTCGAGAGTTTTCCTTAACGCCGAATGTTTAGCCATTTTATTAAATAAATTACCCCCAAAATTAAACGATCCGGGACAATTTTCCATCCCGTGTCTCTTCGATAATCTATTAATAAAAGATGCGTTAGCAGATTTAGGTGCTAGCATAAATTTAATGCCCTACTCACTCTTTCAAAAACTAGGATTAGGTAACCCCAGCCCAACTAAAATGAGCATCCAATTAGCAGATCGTTCTATTAAATATCCAATAGGGATAGTAGAGGATGTTCTGGTCAAATAGACAAGTTTATCTTCCCAGTAGACTTTGTTATACTTGACATAGAGGAAGACGCCGATGTTCCCATAATTCTCGGTCGTCCTTTTCTCACAATCTCTCGCGCAATAATAGACGTAAGTAACGGTAGACTTCTCTTACGAGTAGGAGATGACGAGGTTACTATCGATATAGATCCCTCTATGAAAAATTCTTTAATAAATGACGATTCTAGCAATCTTGCGGAAGCCTCTTTTGAGGAAAATGGTTTTCCTTATTCTGATTTACTGTCAATAACTGTAGAAGAATCGGACTTGGCAGACTTACCCCTTTTACAAGAAATGCCTACCGATGATCCTTTAGAACCTTTTATATCTTTAACTTCTACAACTCTAAAAACTCCAACTTCATATGAAAAACCACCAACCCTCGAGCTGAAAACACTTCCTGCACATTTAAAATACGTTTTCCTTGAAGCCGAATCTAAACTCCCTGTTTTCATTTCTGCCAAATTAAATTATAAGAAAACGTCTAAATTAATAGAAGTGTTAAAACAACATCGTCATGCATTAGCATGGAAAATTTCTGATATCCAAGGACTCAACCCATCTTTTTGTACGCATAAAATATTTTTGGAAGATAACCCTTGTAAATCTATCCAGCCCCAATGACGTTTAAATCCTAATATGAAGGATGTCGTAAAAGCTGAAGTAATGAAATTATTAGACGCAGGAATTATCTATCCAATCTCAGATAGCACATGGGTTAGTCCCGTACAAGTCGTCCCTAAGAAGGGCGGTATAACGGTAGTGCCAAACGCTAATATTGAACTAATTCCAACACGTACTGTTACGGGTTGGAGGATGTGCATTGACTATCGAAAATTAAATGATGTCACCTGTAAAGATCACTTTCCAATACCGTTTATAGATCAAATATTAGAGCGACTCTCGGGTCACTCATATTATTGTTTTCTCGATGGTTATTCAGGGTATTTACAAATTCCTATAGCCCCTGAAGACCAAGAGAAAACTACGTTCACTTGCCCATTTGGTACTTTTGCCTATAGGCGAATGTCGTTTGGACTTTGTAATGCGACAACTATATTTCAAAGATGTATGCTAGCTATTTTCGGCAAGTTAGTGGAGGACGTTATGGAAGTGTTTATGGATGATTTCTCTATATTTGGAGACTCATTCCATACGTGTTTATATAACCTCGCTCGTGTTCTTCAACGCTGTGAAGACACGAATTTAGTGTTGAAGTGGGAGAAATGCCATTTTATGGTCCGCGAAGGTTTAGTTCTCGGTCATAAAATTTCTTCCCAAGGAATCGAGGTCGATAAGGCCAAAATAGAAATAATTGAAAAACTTCCTCCTCCAACAAATGTAAATTTTATTCGAAGTTTCTTAGGCCATGCAGATTTCTATAGACGGTTCATTCAAAATTTCTCTAAAATAACGAAACCGTTAACTCATTTATTAGAAAAAGAAGCCCCGTTTATATTTGATAGTGAATGCTTAGGAGCATTCAATATTATTAAAGACAAACTTATCAACTCTCCTATTTTAGTAGCCCCAGACTGGTCCTTTCCTTTTGAGATCATGTGTGAAGCGAGTGATTATGCGATAGGAGCTGTCTTAGGACAACGAATAGACAAATATTTTCATCATATCTATTACGCAAGTAAAACTCTCACATCCACACAAACCAATTACACGACAACGGAAAAGGAACTACTGGCGATTGTATTTGCATTTGATAAGTTTAGATCTTATATCACGCTATCGAAAGTTATAGTTTTTACGGATCATTCTGCTTTAAAATATTTACTATCTAAGGCAGACGCAAAACCCCGTTTATTACGTTGGATTCACTTATTACAAGAATTTGATTTAGAGATCCGAGATAAGAAAGGCGCAGAGAATTTGGCAGCCGATCATCTTTCTCGACTAAAGAATGCTTCAACAGATACACTCGTGGAAGCCGACATCGAAGATAAATTCCCTGAAGAAAGTCTCCTCGCTCTTAAAAAGGTAACAAACTCTTCTACTCCTTGGTTCGCAGACTTGGCTAACTATTTAGTAGCCCGAGTCCTTCCAAAAGCTTTTTCAATTCAAGAAAAGAGAAAATTCTTTTCTGACTTGAAAAACTACTTTTGGGAAGACCCATATGTATTCCGAGTCTGTGCCGACCAAGTAATTAGAAGATGTATTTCGAACGAGGAAGGACTAAAAGTACTACGGCACTGCCACGAAGGACCAACCGACGGATATTATCAATCCAACTGGACTGCACGTAAAGCCCTTGAAGCAGGATTCTTTTGGCCTACTTTATTCATAGATGCTCAAAAATTGGTAAGCGTTTGCAACTGCTGCCAACGGTCAGGTAACATTTCCCGTCGGGACGAAAAGCCCCAAAACTTTTACTTAGAATGTGAAATTTTTGATATGTGGGGCATAGATTTTTTAGGCCCTTTACCTCCTACTTTTAAAAATCGTTATATCTTAGTAGCGGTCGATTACGTTTCACGATGGGCTAAAGCGCAAGCTTTCCCACCGCTGACTCGAGAGTCATCGTTAAATTTCTGAAAACCTTATTTTCACGTTTTGGCACGCCTAGAGCTATAGTTAGCGATCGAGGTACTCATTTTTGTAACACCCAAATGGCTAAAGTGTTAGCCAAATATGGAGTTACTCATAAACTCGCTACCGCTTATCACCCCCAAACAAGCGGCCAAGTGGAGGTAGTCAATAGAGAACTAAAGCGCATATTAGAAAAGACTGTAGATACCAATCGAAAAGATTGGTCCCTCAAATTAGATGATGCACTTTGGGCCTACCGTACAGCATTCAAAATTTCGATCGGTTGTACACCTTATCGTTTAGTATATGGAAAGGCATGTCACCTACATGTAGAATTAGAACATCACGCATACTGGGCGCTAAAATTTCTTAACTTAGATACAAACTTAGCCACCGAACAACGTAAATTTCAACTCAATGAACTTGAGGAATGGCGTACAAACACCTATGAAAATAATAAATTTTATAAAGAGCGATCTAAGTTTTATCATGATAGGAAAATTAAATTTCCAAAATATTTTTCACCAGGTAATCTTGT
The DNA here is from genome assembly GCA_039513925.1 of Platanthera zijinensis. Taxonomy (NCBI): domain Eukaryota; kingdom Viridiplantae; phylum Streptophyta; class Magnoliopsida; order Asparagales; family Orchidaceae; genus Platanthera; species Platanthera zijinensis. Next base: position 45,353,933 of record CM077097.1, read on the forward strand.
CCTACTATATAACTCACGCCTTAAATTATTTCTAGGAAAATTAAAATCCCGATGGACCGGACCCTATACTGTTAAACAAACCTGGCCATATGGGACCGTTCTGATTTCTAACCCTGAACTAGGAACTTTCAAAGTAAATGGGCACCGTTTAAAACTATATTTTACTGGGGACCCTTTTCAAAAAGAACTTGAAACCCTAACACTACTCCATAACCTCGAAATATAAATTCACTTGTATATTTCCATCTTTTATGCTTTTGTATATTCTGTACATATTTGTCACTTCATACCTAAGCCTAACATAAGTATGGGGGTGCTTTTAGCTGTAATTTTTTTTATATCACTTATATGTTTTCAATAAAAGCATTGTTTATTTTATTACTCACCCAAAACAAGTCAAAATTTTCAAAACCATACTCTGTATATATATTCCAAAAATCTGAGTTGATCAAAAATACAAATTCTTCAATTTTCAATTTTACTACTCCTTCTCATAACTAGATAGATATAAATATCCGGAATAAACTTGTAAACCCTACCTTGTAAAATTTCATTATAATCGGAGTTAGTTTTTTAGCAAGCTTGCTTTAAACATATCAAAAATACATATATATACAATAGAAGCAAAACATATTATGTTCACCAAACAACTTTAGACTGTAATTATCATCACTTCAATCTTGTTACAACATAGAAAATATCAAGCTATTACCATTGCTCTCAAAAATTTTTATCAAAATTATTTTTTCAAACCCTTACCTACTATTTCGCTTGGCATATTTCTTTACGCACGCAATAGGCATCCAATAAATGTTAAAAGACCTTATAAATTCTAACTCTAGTATCAATGATATATATATGATAGCATTTAAACTCTTTATCCACCGGATGTTTATACCTGTTTTATCTTGAAGAAATAAAATGATAGTAAATAGAAAATTTCATAACTTGTAAATATACTCAACTCTATATTTGCTCTGGAATAGCAAAATCTAAGTATGGGGGTATTTAATGAGTATAAAAATATACAATTTTGTATAGTATTAAATTTGCATATTTATAAATAAAACCTTAGTTTTTATATATGAAACTACTTATTTTTGTAATATTATGTTTTATAATTATTTTCTTAGTTTTTCTGATTTTTTTGTATTTTTTCTTAGGTCACGCCCATAGTAACGCCCGTGACCTAGGGCGTGACAGCCTTTTTTAAATTTTTTTTTTTTAGTTTCTATTTTTACTCAGGAAATTCGGGAAATTGACGAACACGCCCGTGACAGATGAACACGCCCGTGAAAAAATCGACACGCCTGTGCCCTATGAAGTTCTATCCAAAATGGCAACAAGCTGTCGCGCTGTCGCCACACCCCGTGCCGCCTGATGAATCAGCTGCCTGTCACGCCCGTGACATCATCAGTCACGCCCGTGACCTGCTCAAATTCTATCCGAAGTTCCAACCAGCTCGACACCTGTCCCAACATGCTGGAAGTCACGCCCGTGGCCCTGTCACGCCCTACCCGACACGCCCATGTCAGGGGGCATGTCACTTGAAATTTTTTTTCTATAAATAGGAGGGAAGGGCTGAGTGGAATTATTCGAACACTAACAGCTTCCTTAAGAACTGTTCGGACTCCCCAGCTCTCTGACAAGGAACTGGTAGTAGCTTTCAAGTATTCTAAAGTTTTGTAAGTTGTAATATTTTAGCTTTCTTTTCAGCTTTTTAGAAAGTTGTAAAAAAATTTCGGACTTTATAAAATAAACTCTTTCAAATTCAATTCTGAGTACTTTACTGCTTTATTTTTAGTCTTACCTCCCTTTATTTTTTCATACTATCCCGAATGAAAGGTGAAGCTCTGCTTATGTCCTGGATTAAGATAGCGTGAAACTGCTTTAAAAATTATTATCAAAACCTTATTATTTCATACTATCCCGAATGAAGGGCGAGGCGAAAGCCTATGACCTGGATTAAGATAGTGCGAAAGCTCTGCAAAATTTTAGATTTTACTACCCTATCCCAATTGAAAGGCGAAGCGAATGCTTAAGTCCTGGATTAAGATAGATAGGTAGATATTATTTTCTATACTTTATACCGCCCCCATCCTGAGAAGAGGCTAAGAACCCTTAGCACTTGGTCAAGATGAGCTCTGGGCTGGATATTATTTTCAACTATTTCAACTCTACTTTCTAGTTATCCTAACTAGGGTTTTCTGTTAATTGATCATATACCAGGTGAAGAGACACTACGTTTACTTTAACCTGTTTTAAACGCAAGCCTCCCCGGTCGTACTTTCGAGTCAGTGATGCTAGCAAAGGGACCCTCTCGTTAAGTTAGGTAATAAAGAAATAAAGTTGTTCTTTAATAGCTGAATTAATATTCTCTCAAAGTAATTCTGAAATCAAGGACTACCTTCTAAGTACCTATCTTAATAAAATCACGTATATATATTTTTCTATCTTTTGTTTTTTAATATAAACTCCACTCCGTTCGTTCGATAAAATAATAGTCCGTTCTAAAAAGTAGAATAATTAACACCGATCCCAGGAAAAATACGGCCTTGATATTTTCTACAAAATACTATACTTCTATGTGATAGGTACTCTTGCCTTAATCCACAGGATATAAGTAAGTAAAAAAGAGATAGACTTATATACGTAAAAGATTATATAAAACCAAATCTATCTTCTTTAAAACAAACTTTACTTATCACCATCGGCTAGCACTAGTGACTTCCGGACATTCAATTCGATATTTAAATTCAGTTTTTCAACATCTTGCGAAGCAAGAATGTTGCATGATGATCCAGAATTACATAAAGCTATCGTCTCTACCGCATTAATCTTACACTTAACAGCCATTTCATTTTTATTGCACTCCTCCGCCTCCCCAGCACTTTTCCCTTACTCATGGGGATTTTTCTCCGTATCACATGGGAGGGTGCCGCGAGTACGCTCGAAGAACACATGGGTCAGTTGCCCCAGCTGTATCTCCAAGTTCCTCATGGAAGCGGTTTGAGTGTCCATATTAGATTGGGCCATCTCAACAAACTTCTCCATCATTTCCTCCAACGCACACTTACGTGTCCCTTGCACATTCAGATTATAACCCGTATACGGCGGTCACGGCTGGCTATTAGAGGCTTGAGCATCATATTGATGCTGGCCTCCCTGTCATCTTTGACCGGGGGCATTTTGATTCCACGAGAAATTAGGATGATTTCTTGCGTTAGGGTTTTACGTAATATTATAAGGAGCAGTGCGGTTTTGATTATTTATAAAATTTACGCTCTCGTCAGAGGTTATACCTGACGGCTCAACAAAGGTCTCTCCAGCAGTGCACTCATAAGCATGATGGTCGGGGTTACCACAACCCTGGCACGAAATGTCCATAAATCACGCTGGAGGAGGGGTCGATCTGGTCAGCATCATCCTTCCATCCATCTTAGGATGGCTCGCCTCAGCTTGCTGCACCACATTCACCTCAAATAGATTTATCCCCCCCATAGGGGCATTTCTTCCGGCAGTCCAGTATGTGTTATGGGAGGCTGTGTCGCGAAGTAGCCTCAATGCTATGTCAGGAGATAGGTTCATTATTGTGCCTCCAGCTGCTTCGTCGATCATAGCCCTGAAATTAGGCTTAATAGCAAAATAGAATATTTCAACTAAATTCCATGGCTCACAGCCGTACTGGGGGCATCGATGTTGCAGGTCAGCGAATCTCTTCCACGCCTCAGACAATGTTTCTTGATCCATTTATAGAAAGGTTGCAATATCCCTACGGGCATTCACAATCTTATCCATCGGGTGGAACTTAGCCAAGAACTTAGAGGACAGGGCCTCCCATGTAGTAGCGGTCCCTGGAACAATAGTATGGAGCCAGGTTTTGGCCTTGTCCCTGGGCAAAAACGGGAACAGCCTCAGCTTTATTACGTCATCAGAAATACCGGCATATAGGAATGTTCCGCAAATTCTTGAGAACTCCTCCAGATGGAGATGCGGATCCTCACTCGGCAAGCCCGAGAACTGAGTATTATTCCGGATCATATTCAGGATGGCGGGTTTAATCTCGAAGTGGTTGTTTATGATGGCAGGTTAGAATCCAGGGTAAACACTTCCCTAGTAGGGGTTGTGAAATAAGGCATTATACTAACGCGTGGTTGGACCACCTCTTGGCCCACCACAAACCGTTCATCGTGGTCATTTCCTCCTTTGCCAAGATCCTCCATCCTCTCTTCAATAGCAGCAACACGCAAGAGAGCTTGCCTCGCTCGTGCGGTCTCAAGATCAACTCTCAACTTTTCACCCCTATCACCAGGGTTCAGATATGTCATACAACACACACAAAAAATGATCAAAATACTAAAAACACTTGCAAATTTTTTCCAGTAGAAAAGTACACACAACGGTTGCACTCCCCGGCAACGGTGCCAAAAACTTGATGCAGTCACGGCAAGTATACCGATCGTTGTCAAGTAATAAAGTTGAGGAGTTGAATCCCCAGATATCGATCTCTCGAGGAGTGCAAGTAGGGAGTATGATTTCGCTATTAAAAGAGTTATAACATGTGTCAACGAAGCAAAGGGGGTTGATTTTGGGTTTTCTAATTTTAACACTAATAAAACTAATGCAGGTCGCCGTAGCCGAGTTGCTTTGGTGGATTACTCAAGAGAGTAATATGAAAGATTGATGAGCCATTGAGGGTCGCAATCACCTCTTCTCCACGCACGCTTCTAGCAATTGCTAGAATGCCACTATCTTAATAAGAACAAGAAAAACTGAAGCTCATCAACACAATCACGAAACTAAGATATAACAACACATAGACATGCTGAAATACTTAGGCTAAACAGTGTTCTTACACATCAATCCAACATCCAAATAAGCAGAAGAGAAATACTACAAGTGAAGGGGAAGAGAAACAACCAAATGCACGAAGGCTTTCTGAGATTCGCGGCCAGAGTCAAGGGTTGTCGTGCCTTGTTCGAGCTCGGTCTACGGATGAGTTCTGGGGTCCAGAAGGGCTTTCACTTCCTTCCAATAACCCATCTTCTTCGTGAATAATCGTTGGGCTAAATCAATCCAAAGAACTCCACAGATGCAGCACCCTAAGAGCTTGAAACAGAGCTTGGAGTTTGGAGAACAAATGGTGGCCGGAGATGATGCTATTGCGAGCTCTTGGAGGAAGAATGTTGGTCGGATCAACTCTCCAAGGAGGAGAGAGAAAATGGTGGTTGGAGCGAAGTTTCCTGCTCAGAGGAGCAGTAAAGGCGGGCTGAATCGGACTAGTTTTTCAGGAAGAAGAAATCTGCGCTTTAAATAGAAGCAGGTCAGAAAAATAGGCACACACGGTTTGGCGCATGACCGTGCGTTAACCGTGCATTATTAACTTCCTGGCCAAGCTTGCGGATGAAGAAGCGTTGACCCGTGCATTTTACTCGCGCACGGACGCTTCCGCCCGTGCATAAAGGAAATCACACAGGTAATAACAGAAAGTTGGAATTCAGGAATATACAAGGGAACTGTACGTTTTACTCGCGCACGGGCGCTGCCGCCCATGCGTGAACAAATCGCACGATTAACCACAGAATGACACAACCAAGAAAGCTACAGGAAAACCGTGTGTTTCCTTGGCGTACGGTTTGGCCAAAACCGTGCAGGAACAAAACGCACGGATAGCCACAGACGTCCCCAGAATTGCAGTGTATAACACACGATTGCCATGAGACCGTGTGTGAAGAAATTCGCACGACCGTGCATTTTATACAGGAGCTGGAAATGAAATCTGGGACGTCCCGACTACCTGCATAGCAAAAACACCAAGCTGGAGCACAAGCTCCCAACACCAAAATACAATCAACAACAACCAGAAAGAGCCATGGGGAGCACCATGTGCATACCCCCAACAATAGAATGCGCAATTGCACACCCATGGACCAAAGCACTGCACAATGTGGTCAATGACCAAACGATGCAAATATAGCCGATAACCGGTTGTAATGTAGTGCACAAGTGAGAAAACAAGCCCAGATGAGTCCGAAAAACCCTATAAATATCAGACTCATTAGCCGGACACTCGAGCGGTGCCTCGCGGTCGTGGGAGGAAGCTGCGAGAGGCAGGGCAGACGGGCATGGCTGGCGGCCTAAGAAGCGGCCGAGAGAGGCGGCCCGAGCGGCGGCCGCGAGAGGCGGCCGCCCAAGGAGGCCGGGCACGGGCCGCCCGGGTGGCGCCTCGCAGCCGCGGGAGGCGGATGCGAGAGGCAGGGCGGTCGTACACTGGCTGCCCAGCTCCAGCGGGACCACGCTAGTGGTCGGTTGTGGTGTTAGTGTGCGCGTAGTGGGATTGTGTGCGGTGATCGTGTGTGTCGATCACGTGCACGATGATCAAACCCATGATCTCAACTAATTTGGTGGAGACCATGTGATGTAGGCTACGCCTTAAGGATCCTACACGAAAGGCAAGACAACGACCGTTATAACATTTAACGCTCCCTAACCCGCACACAAACGAAACGCAGCGGCCGCAATGAGTTTTTTTTATCGTTCGCGCTAACATACGGATAGCCGATCCGCAAATTGAACGGAGAATGGCTATAGGCCAAAATCCTTTCCGGCTAAATGGAATAATATTGATTCCGACCGAGCTTGGAGTTGTACCAAAATAGATCCACCAAGAAAAACACGATTCGAAAGTGGTAGGATCTATCCCAACAAAACAAAAGCGAGGAGCGCCAATCCTCTCGCTAGATCTTTCGGAAAACCATAATGAAAATCTCAAATCTATTATTAGAAACACCGCGAAAAATTAACGATTCGAGAAATCACGCAAAATCCGTCCACCACAAGAACTAATCAAAGAAGGAAAACTCTTATATAGGAATTTTGTTACCCCACTCGGAAACGTAGATCCGAGATGTTAGATCCACAAAGAACGACCGCTCTTCCTTTGAAATCCACGGGAAACGCACCACGGATGAAGATCTTGTTCGTCTCCTTCGCTTCTCGCCGTGGACGATTACCCCACACCTTGATTCTTCCTTGCACGAGATCTCTCTCCTCCAAGGTGGTCGAAAACTTCAAGTGGATTGAAGATGAATTGGTGGAGAATAGATAGAGAGAGGGGAGAACGTTGGATGGTTAAAGGTAGAGAGAAAGTTGAAGGGGAGGCCAAGTAATGGAGGAGAGGGGTTGCCGAATTTCCTTGAGAGGAAGCCTAGAGGGGGGCGGTGGCTAAGAGGAGGAGGAGAGGAAGATTAGGTTTAGGCAAGCAATTGTTTTTGATTTCAATATTAGTCTCCATAATAAATGACAATTTGGCCTTATATAAGGCTTACAACCATATGGCTATTAATAGCCCAAAATAAAAATGTTGCAGAAATGAAATGACAAAATAACATAGTGTCAAAAACCACATAAACTAAGATAATGGCAGACCAAATAATAAAATAAATTTAAAGCTTATTCTTGTTGCGTGGGCGAAGATTGTAGCCGTGCCCGCTACGGCGCCGCAAGTCTCTTGATGGTGGAGCATCGTCGTCATCTTCTACCACGGTAACACCACCATGGACATCGTATTCATCACCTAGTTGGCCGTCGTGGTGGCCGTCGCCATCAATCATCCCGCTCTCAAAAGGACTCATCATCGATGAGTGGGCTGGACGGTAACTGTGGAGGAGATCTGCATCGAGAAGAGCCAGTTCTGCTGAAGAAATATAAGAGTCGTCCGAAGCTGGATGACCACTCCATCTGACCGAAAACATGTGAATGTCGCCGTCGGGAGTAGAAAACACCGCATCCTGAAAATCTTGTCAGGCAAGAAATCGGTTTGGGGAAACCTTGGAAAAGCGTTAGGCAAAGAAGAAAAACAATTTGCATCATCAACAAGCAACGTACCTCCCAAAGAATCCGAATGGGAGAGTGATGAGTCCATATTTTATACTTAATTCCGGACTCATCTAGGCTTATTTTCTTGTCTTTGCACACCGTTTAGCGTCATTTGCACTCCTTTTGGTTCGCTACGGTTTTCCATGTCTTATTCACCCTTTTTAGCCTATTTCTGTGTGTGTGTGTATTTCCCTTTTGCTGTGCATTATTTTTATGTCTGTGACTGCCATGTCGACATCCCGTCCAGTTTTCCCGCAGGTTCTGGGATCGTGTGGGCATCCGGGTTAGAGCTTTCACCATTTTTGACAAAGGAGCCAGTGGTCGTGCGTTTTAACCCACGCACGACCATCGACCTCTTTGGCGCACGATCATTGGTCATGCGCAGTCTGCCCTCTTTTATGAAAGTTCTGCCCCTGCCATATCGCAAGATCACCAGCTATACCGTGCACGATCACTGCTCGTGCGCTGCCGGTCGTGCGCAGTCATGACATCTTTTTCCACTTTTCTGCTTCCAAATCGCACGACCACTGACTTCAGTGCGCACGACCACTGGTCGTGCGCCACTGGTCGTGCACGTTGATTCCACTTTTTCCTGGAGTTCTGCCTGGCCTTCGCGCACTATCACTGACCACAGGGCGCACGATCACTGGTCGTGCGCCAGTGATCGTGCACGATGTTTATTCTGCTTTCTATAAATACGCAGGTTCCGCCCTAATTTCGGGAGATCGCCAAAGTCCGTCGTTTTTCCGCCATTTTCGTCTCCAAGGAGGGTTTCCACCGTCCTCCATCATCCTCCACCATAGGGAGTTGCTCCGGGCAAGCCTTAAACACCAAATCAAAACCGGAGCATCCCCTCAGCCTCCTCCTTCATCCCCAAGCTTCAAGCGGAGTTTTGACCGAGCTTTCTCCATCAAGTTAGGAGGAGCTGGAGCCGCAATCTACCGGGTCATTTCAACGAAGAAGACGGGTCCATTGGGAGTGAGTGACAGCCTCCTCTGCCCCGGACGCAGTTGAGGACCGATCTTGGACTCGGATTGACAACCCGGGATTCTAACCGTGAACCCTCAACAAGGCTTCGGATTCGGTCGATTCGCACACCTCTTCCTCTTGTTGTTGTTAGCTTAGTTATTTTCCATGTATTGATGAAGAATGCTTATTTGTAGTTAACATTTACTCTTATTCATGTCTATGTGAGTTAATGTTTTTGTTATATTTACTTGAGGTGCACCTTGTTCCATCCACCTCCATCCTCCCTTGCGCACTAGCAATTGCTAGTGGCGTGCGTTGCGAAGAGGTGCTTACGACCCTCATTTCGCCGTTCTCTCCACCTCATCCGCTAGCCTACTCGTCCATCCGCCAAGCGATTCGGTGCATAGCGGCCCGTGTAGTTTCCATCCCGCCTGGCGAAGCATCGCATAGCGGCGTTGCATAGGAGTAGCTTGTAGCATTTACTTCCTGTTTCCGCAACAATTAAAACCCCCCTTTTTGAGCCGACCCGAGGACTTCAATCTCAAGTCCTCCTCGACATTAACTCATCCCTTACTGTGTTCCTCAAGAGACCGACACTCGGGGATTTATTCCCAAACTTTATTACTTGTGCGACCGGTGCGCTTGCCGTATTTTCCACGCATCAAGTTTTTGGCGCCGTTGCCGGGGAACACAGTCGTTTGAGTTTTTGAAGAGGTAGATGCGAGATAGTCGCCCTTGTCCATTTGTTCATTCCCTGTTTTGTCTTTATTTTAGTTTTTGAAATTGTTTACTTTCTTTTTTTGTCCCTTCCTTGTTTTCTTTTTTTTAATATTGCAGATCCGAGTTGTTTTATTCTTGTGTGTAGTAATTTCCGGTAAATATTTCTGTTCGCGATGGATTCTGCTGCCGAGTGCCGTATTTTTGACGCTTTGCGGAGATGCATCGATGCCATGGCTGTTTCTAATGTCGAGCACTGTTTTCGGTGTATTCTATGTCAAGGTGTGGGCCATATGTTGAAGGATTGCCCTCGCTTGTGCAAGCCTTCTACCTCTGTGGACGCATCCGCAGCAGTCCCCTGTTTGCGGGAGACTACTGTGGATGGGCCTACCAGGTTGTTGCCTGGCCCATACACTGACATGGCGCACCTTGCTCGTTCTTTGCCCGTTGAGATTACGGAAGAATCTCTCACCGCATATAGTTCCTTCATGGGTTCCTCAACCCCTTTTTACGAGCTTCCTTTGAGTGATCGCTCTCACTCGGATGTTAGCCCGCAAGGAGTGGATCGGGAACTCATGGACGATCCTGTATGGGACGATGAGAGTGTTCCGGTCGTCGATGGGGTGGCATCTGCGGATGATGTTGCGAAGGGGCCTGCACATTCTATGCCTGATTTTGTGAGCAGCCTTGCCCCTCTGCAATTTTTGCCGGAGTTTTCTACTCCTTTTTCTTGTGAGTCGGCCGATGAGGCCGTTATTGTGGATGATTCGGTGTCTGAGGTTGTGCCGATGTGGGATGACGATTCTGCTATCTCCGATGGAGAATGTGGATCTTCGGACCACTATGACGCACCCCGGTGGGACGAGGAGTATTACCTTTCGGATGCGGAGGTTAGCACCTCCCCATCTGACGAGGCGGTACCCCTTTCCACCGCGGACTTCGAGTTCTCGGATTCTCCCCAATACGACTCATATGACACTGACGATGATCATTATTTGGATCCTGCTGGGGGTGATACCGGGATCACTCCCCCGATTTCTGATTATTTTTGTCCTTCTTCTCTTTTATTCCTTGATCCCCCTTCCATATCTGAGCCTATGCGGGTTGATTCTCCGCTGGTGTGCTGGGATGACGATGAGCCTTGTGCTCAAGCCGTTGACTCCTACGCACCTGTGTGGGATGACCCCTTGCTAGGCAAGGATTCTTTTCGTGATGAGATGAACGAGGACCAGGTCGCCTCCTCATCTTATTTCCTGCTTCCTCTACCTGAGCTTTTCAGGTATTATTATCTAGGTAGAGGGGCAACTGTTCTATCGCCGTATCGGTACCCGTTACCGCAACAGATATTGGAACAGTTACCTGTTCATCTTCTCTTCCATAGGCCCATTAGCTAGGGCTTTTCTGCTTCGAATAATTCGTGATGGGATGACAATAACCCCAGTAGTTATCTTATATTTTCTGCCTTTTATTTTTCATATCTCGTTTTAGTTTTAGTATTTCTTTTTGTATATTTTTCTTTTGTTTTTGCGGAGCTCACCCCTGCAGGTATTCATGGAAACTAAGCATTGGCGGGGTTGTGATTCTTCGTTTGGCGGGCCTGCTTCTACTTTTCATGCGTCTTCTGGTATGCTCACTAGCTGAGCATTGGGTAACCTCTCCCCTTTTCTCCTTTTGATTTTAATTCAATATCATATGCTATGTTGTATCGTGTAGTTTAAGTCTGGGGGAGAGCATGTTTACCTTTTGCACGTGCACATTTCTTTTGCATACTAGAAGCTTTTTGTATTTTATTTTGTTTATGTTCATTGCATCGCACACCACTGCACCCACATGAGCGCGAGCTTAGCTGTTAGCGTGCCACGAGTTGAACTTGTATCTTTGTTAGATTTGGAAAATTTCTGTGCTAGTTTAGGATTGTGCGACGGAGTAAAATGTTGGCCTTGCTGTGTTTCTAGTCAACTGCTCTCGTTTTGTATAGAAATTTGTGTAGATTTAATTTTTTCGTATGCTTATAGTTCTATATTTTTCTATTTGCGTACATATTTCTTATTCTACTCAAAAGTTGGTGAATCCGGTGTGAAACAAACGGTAGCGTAGGAATGTGTTTAGCCGCCACTAGACTCGTATTGCTTGAGTCGGGAGGAAGGATTATCTTTCTCGGTTGCTAAGAACTTGCCCCAAGCTATTCTTGAAGCATTGGTACACGGTGAGTCTAGCGTGAGAGTGATGTAGGCCACCTTTTGGCCCGGTTGAGCTTTGTACCCATTCCTAACATCGCCCTTGCTAGCCCCGTTGTGCCTACCCTTCTTTTGATTCAGCTCCACTATATTCACCAAAGCCTCATAGCCGATCCTAGTCGCACACCCAAGTCGAGCTTAGTGTTTTATATTTTCATGTTGGGTTGTGATGTGGTATTTTTATTCGTGAAAATGTGGAAGCACGCCCAAGTTTTTATTTGCTGAGATTTTGAAAATAAAAAGAAAAAGAAAAAGTTTACAAAGAAAAATATTTGAAAAAGAGAAAAAGAGAAAAAAAATGATGAAAGAAAAAGTTTAATTGAAAATCTTTTTGAGATGATTTGGATTTGGAGTAGGCGGTGCACACACCCATTTAGTAAAAGTTAAGTCTGGGGGTGTGGTGCACCCGTGTTTATTTTGTGGGCAGCGGGTACTAGTTATGTACGTTAGCTCATTTGGGTTAGGTGCATACCCTTCATGTTTATCCTTGTTTTCCTCACCGTAACCCAAGCCCCATTATTACCCGAAGTCCTACGGACTTGCGCTTGAGTTGAATAGTGCCGTGGAGAGAGTGCGAATGGGCAAGCTTATGGTTTCTGACATTGGTGGATTCCTTTGGGGGTAATCTTGAGCCCCGGTCTTCGGCAATGCTCACCTTAGTGGCCTGTCTACTTTCTTCCTGCGTAGGACCAGATGATTCACCGTGATTCCACTTTTGAGTAATAATAAATTTTTGATACGCGTTGTGAAAAATATAAAATATTTTGTATACTTAAAAATTTCCTCTACTTTATTTTTATGCACGCGAGCATGCGACTTCGCATGGTACTCCGTTTTGCAATTTCTTTGTTAGCTAGTTCATTTTCCTCGTCTGCTTAGGTTTTGTTTGCTCGGGACGCGCAAACGGTTAAGTCTGGGGGTGTGATGAGTCCATATTTTATACTTAATTCCGGACTCATCTAGGCTTATTTTCTTGTCTTTGCACACCGTTTAGCGTCATTTGCACTCCTTTTGGTTCGCTACGGTTTTCCATGTCTTGTGCACCCTTTTTAGCCTATTTCTGTGTGTGTGTGTATTTCCCTTTTGCTGTGCATTATTTTTATGTCTGTGACTGCCATGTCGACATCCCGTCCAGTTTTCCTGCAGGTTCTGGGATCGTGTGGGCGTCCGGGTTAGGGCTTTCACCATTTTTGACAAAGGAGCCAGTGGTCGTGCATTTTTACCCACGCACGACCATCGACCTCTTTGGCGCACGATCATTGGTCGTGCGCAGTCTGCCCTCTTTTATGAAAGTTCTGCCCCTGCCATATCGCACGATCACCAGCTATACCGCGCACGATCACTGCTCGTGCGCTGCCAGTCGTGCGCAGTCATGACATCTTTTTCTACTTTTCTGCCTCCAAATCGCACGACCAGTGACTTCAGTGCGCACGACCACTGGTCGTGCGCCACTAGTCGTGCGCGTTGATTCCACTTTTTCCTGGAGTTCTGCCTGGCCTTCGTGCACTATCACTGACCACAGGGCGCACGATCACTGGTCGTGCGCCAGTGATCGTGCGCGCTGTTTATTCTGCTTTCTATAAATACGCAGGTTCCGCCCTAATTTCGGGAGATCGCCAAAGTCCGCCGTTTTTCCGCCATTTTCGTCTCCAAGGAGGGTTTCCACCGTCCTCCATCATCCTCCACCATAGGGAGTTGCTCCGGGCAAGCCTTAAACACCAAATCAAAACCGGAGCATCCCCTCGGCCTCCTCCTTCATCCCCAAGCTTCAAGCGGAGTTTTGACCGAGCTTTCTCCATCAAGTTAGGAGGAGCTGGAGCCGCAATCTACCGGGTCATTTCAACGAAGAAGACGGGTCCATTGGGAGTGAGTGACAGCCTCCTCTACCCCGGACGCAGTTGAGGACCGATCTTGGACTCGGATTGACAACCCGGGATTCTAACCGTGAACCCTCAACAAGGCTTCGGATTCGGTCGATTCGCACACCTCTTCCTCTTGTTGTTGTTAGCTTAGTTATTTTCCATGTATTGATGAAGAATGCTTATTTGTAGTTAACATTTACTCTTATTCATGTCTATGTGAGTTAGTGTTTTTGTTATATTTACTTGAGGTGCACCTTGTTCCATCCACCTCCATCCTCCCTTGCCGCACTAGAAATTGCTAGTGGCGTGCATTGCGAAGAGGTGCTTACGACCCTCATTTCATCGTTCTCTCCACCTCATCCGCTAGCCTACTCGTCCATCCGCCAAGCGATTCGGTGCATAGTGGCCCGTGTAGTTTCCATCCCGCCTGGCGAAGCATCGCATAGCGGCGTTGCATAGGAGTAGCTTGTAGCATTTACTTCCTGTTTCCGCAACAATCAAAACCCCCCTTTTTGAGCCGACCCGAGGACTTCAATCTCAAGTCCTCCTCGACATTAACTCATCCCTTACTGTGTTCCTCAAGAGACTGACACTCGGGGATTTATTCCCAAACTTTATTACTTGTGCGACCGGTGCGCTTGCCGTATTTTCCACGCGTCCTCCTCGACATTAACTCATCCCTTACTGTGTTCCTCAAGAGACCGACACTCGGGGATTTATTCCCAAACTTTATTACTTGTGCGACCGGTGCGCTTGCCGTATTTTCCACGCATCAGAGAGCGGTCCAGAAATATTCTCACCCCCATCCCGTTAGATGGTATAGTGGAAATATGGAACGGAGAGACTGACAGTTCAGGTGGTGGAGCGACATAAAGCGTTAAATCCGAAATGTTAAAAACAGGGGAGATTCCCCACTCAGCGGGTAACTTTAATAAATATGCATTTTCACCTAGCTTCTTCAAAACCCGAAAAGGACCGGCTCTCTTATTCGCTAATTTTTTTATGGTGCCCGAAGGCAACCGTTCAGGGATAAGACGTACCATTACAAAATCACCAATATTTAAGGGGACTGCTCGCTTATGTATGTTAGCATTCGATTGTGAAAGTTCACCTAGTGTCAACTACCTTCACCTATGGGGGGGATAGGTGACTTGCAGCGTATTTACGAAATTAAAAGTGTACCTGCAGATTCAAAACAAAACACACAGCACAGAAAATAACACAGGCAATATATAGTGGTTCCCTGATTTGGGTACGTCCACTTTCCCCCTTCGACGTATCTCCCAATCCAGGGACGACTCGGTCACTCCACCAATAGGATTGAAATCCAATCCTTGCACTATCGGAAGGAACCCTTCCACACGTAGGAGTCAACACTCCCACAACACGGGTTGCACCCAACCCTACAACTAGGAACCAAATGTTCCTTTACAATGAAAACGAAATTAGAGTGTATAAGAAATACAAACAACTTGAAGATCTAGGTGTCCCTTTTCGTTAGTCTACTTGTTCTAGTAGGCAACGAAAAGTCCACAACCCTAGATCTTTCTTGGAGAGAATCTCCCTGAGACCGGCGGCGGCAACGGGCGGAGGCAAGGCTCTCGGTGTTGGCGGCGGCAACTGAAAACAGCAGCGATGCTTTGGAGATTCAATCTTCTTAGCGAAGTCGGCAAGGTCTTCCAACGGTCACACTAGGATCGATCGTCTCGATCGATTCGGACAGGGATGGATTTCCCTATCACAAATCAAGAGACTAAAGATCTATGGTTAGACGTGTGAGACGCTGTGCAAGACTTGGCTTCTGTCACCGTGGATCTGGAGGAGATCGAGATCGGCTATGGTGACCACTGCACGATCGGCGGCAGAGACGATCGACGGAGCTAGGGCTCGACGGCGGCTCTCCTTTTTGAATTCGCGTGTTTTTCTGTCTCTTACTGTTCACCAATACCTGTATATTTATACATTAGATCATAAGGATGACCGTTGTGGGCCCCATAAAAGCAAAGACCTATGTCCGGTTCGAAATACCGCTGGAAACCTGGACCGGTCCAGGAAATGTCGGAAATTTGCCCAAGTCAAATTCGGCAAGAATCGTATGTGATTCTCGACGAATCGGCGAGAATCACTTGCGATTCTCGCCGAATCCTACTTGGAGAATTCTGACATCACAGGTTATAGAGGCCGGGGAGAATCGGCGGGAATCACATTTGATTCTCGCCGAATCGTCGAGAATGCAAAGTCATTCTCGACGAATCGGCGAGAATCACTTAGTGATTCTCGACGATTCTGCCTTAAGAGGATTTTTTGACTGCGTCAAGACAGCCGTCCCAACCTGGCGAGAATCAACTAGTGATTCTCGACGAATCGGCGAGAATCACTTAGTGATTCTCGACGATTTACACTTAGACGATTCTCGTCTTTCAACCCGTGAGCTGGTCTTTGGCCCATCCTTGCTCCTTGTATGCTCTTGCTTTTTCATAGCCCTGTACTTGAAATTAAGTACACCCCAATAGAGAGAGTACACGTAGGCCAACACACTGATCTGCTCAATGAGGGATTACGTCGCGCAGACCCGTGTATATTGACTCACTGCACTCTGACATTGGTGTGTACTTAGCGTGAAATAACTGCAAGCACAACTAGAAGAAATTCATCAAATACATAGTGAATTCATCTTAGCTTGATAGGAGGCTTCCTCAAATCCAGGTGATTGTGGATACAATACCCAACAGATTGATAAATAGCATATTATTTAGCTAACGTCTTGCCAATGTGCTCATGGAGAGTGTGAACGTGTGAGGCGAAGTCCTGTGCAAATTGACTTGATTTAAATGATGGTGGTAATGGAATCAATTCAAGAGGCACGGGCACCTTATATCCATGCACTATCTCATTCGGCGATAACCCGGTGGACATATTCTTAGAATTATTGTAGGCTAACTGAGCGTGAGGAAGAATAAGATCCCATGTACCCTTATGATCACCCACTAAGAAACGAAGTAATCCACCCAAACTACGGTTAACAACTTCCGTTTGCCCATCCGTTTTGGGGTGATAGGCCGACGAAAACATAAGTCTAGTGCCCAACAGCTTCCACAGTGTTTTCCAAAAATAGCTAGTAAACTTAACATCCCTATCGGTCACGATGGTTTTGGGGAAACCCCGATGTGCCACGACCTCCTTAAAGTACAACTTAGCGACATATGAAGCATCGTTGGTGCTATGACAAGCGATAAAATAAGCCATTTTTGAGAATCAGTCCACTACGACCAAGATGGAATCGTGACTGTTGGGTACATTGGAAAATGTGTACCTGATTTGAAGAAGCCTAACTTAGCTATATGATATACATCAGGGTGTATTTGATGTTATTTTGAGTTGACATGTGCAGATTAAGAAAGTACTAAAAGTACAGGAAATTATTCTAAGTCCATGTGTCGACACCAGAAAAAGCTATGTCGACACTTTAGAAGAATTGTGTCGACACTTGAAGAAGACTGTGTCGACACAGAGAAAAATAGTCGACCACATTTGTGTCGACACTGGGAAGCTGTGTCGACTTACAGAAGTAGAGTCGACAATAGCTGTATCAACACTAGGAAGCTGTGTCGACTTACAGAAGTAGAGTCGACAACAGCTGTATCAACACTGGGAAGCTGTGTCGACACATTGAGGCAGAGTCGACACCAGAAGGCAGTGTCAACACATTGAGGCAGAGTCGACACCTGAAGGAGTGTCGACACATACAATGTTCTGAATCTATAACAACTGTGTCGACACACAGGACTTGTGTCGACACACTACAAGTCTAGACCAAGTCATTTTCTGAAGAATGATGAAGTGCTTGAGTCGAAACAATTTCTCAGTGTCGACTCATCCTCAAGATGAAGGTCTGAAGAATCTGTGTCGACACCAAAGTAACTTGTGTCGACACATATAGACAGATGGTCTCGACACTTTCTGACAGTCAGTCTCGACACTTTGCTGATCAAGACAAAGGCTAAGGATCTGTTTGAAGACTTGACAGCTGTGGGTTGCAACAGTTTATCTGAAGCTGTCAGACTTGTCAGAAGACAGTTAGAAACCGGATCAGCCGGTTACCATGAAGAAGGTCTATAAATAGACAGATTCAGAAGGCAAATAAAAAAAAGATTGATTTAAGAAGAAACACACATACAAACTGATCAAGAAAGTGCAAGGCACGGAAGAAGGTCTTCATCAAAAGATCTAAGAAGACATTCTGAAGGGTTCAACCTATCAGGATCTATCTAAGGAGAATTCCTTCAAGAATTCTGAAGAAGTATCAAAGGGATTGGATAGAGAGAGATCCAGCCATTTGAAGATCAAGAAGGAAGCTGTTACAAGTTTCTCAAGAAGCTGTTTGGAAATCAACTCAGCTAGTTCAGATTCAAGAAGCTTTGAAGAAAGCTAAGATTCAGTCGATTTCATCCATCAGCTAATCAAGTATTGTCCTGTCCTTACTCTCTCATCTAGGACAAAATTCTGTAAAACTCTTTTCTAATTTTTGTAGGATCTATTAAGGTAGATCTGAGTTGTAAGCCTAAATTATAAAGGCTGAGTGTAGGAGAGTTGATCTCTGAGTGGTAGGGCTGTGTTGCCTGAGTGTAGGAGAAAGTTTTTCTCTGAGTTGTAGGCCTTGTGGCTAGGCTGAGGTAGGGCTGATTAGCCTGAGTTGTAGGAACCTTTCCAGGTTCTGAGCTGTAGGATCTGCTGATCTGAGTTAAAGAGGAAGTTTGGCCGAATCTAGCACACTGTTAGATATGTGAAGGGGGAAAGTGGATGTACCCAGACCTTGGGGAACCACTATAAAACTGTGTGCAATCTATGTTGTATGAATTTCTGTGATTGATGTGCTGTGTGATTTAATTCAGTTATTATATTCTGCCTAAAAGTGAAAACAAGTATTAGAACCTATTCACCTCCCCCCCCCCCTCTAGGTGTTTAGGTAGTCTTGAAAGTAAAACTATCAAGTGGTATCAGAGGGAGGTTCCTCAAATAAGGACTTAACAGTCTGAGTTAGATCCCTAAGGCAGAATCAAGAATCAAGAAAATGGGCTCTGGAGAGAATCACAAGGAGTTAGGGTCAATGAAATTACCAATCTGCAGAAAAGAAATCTTTGGAATTTGGAAAGAAAGGGTGAGATTGTTCATGGAGGCTTCTGACCCAAGGATATACATTACAGTACAGGAAGGCCCCTTCATTCCAATGAAAGTATCAGTTCTTGATGCAAATATCCAAACTCCAAAGAGTTATTCAGAAATGACAAAGGATGAAATCATTTTGGCAACCATGGATAAAAGAGCACAGAACATTATTGTAAGTGCCATAGATGATTCTACATTCCAAAATCTGATTCACTGCAAAACCTCCAAAGAAATGTGGGACACCTTGATTGTCTACATGGAGGGTTCTGAAGAAGTAAGACAGGATAGGAAGTCTATGCTCAACCAAGAGTATGAAAGTTTCAGACAAGGAAAATCTGATAGCATAATTGAATGCTATAAGAAATTCTATATAATAGTTAATGAATTAATGTCCTATGGAAGAGTCTTCAGTACCTATGAACTGAATGACAAGTTCTTAAGATCCTTGACAAAGGATTGAGACATTAAGATCTGTGCCATAAGAGAAATGGCTAAACTGGCAGAAATTTCTCCTCCAACCTTGTTTGGAAAGTTGTTATCTTATGAAATGCAACTAATGGTGAGGAAGGAGGAAGAAAAGAATTCAAAAGGTGAGCATAAAGAAAAATCTGTGGCCTTCAAGGCTGAAGCCAATAGAAAGAATAGGAGGATATCTTCATCTCCTCCTAAGGAAGTTGCAGAAGTTAATTCTGAAAATTCAGACAGTCAGAGTTCAGAGAGGAGTGATTCAGATACAGACTTTGCTGCATTCACAAGGCAATTCCAGAGGTTCTTGAAGAAGAAGTAGTGGAAGTCTAGGCCCTCCACATCACAGCAAGTTGATGACTATTATCAGAAGAATAAGTCATCAAGGAAGGAAAGGAACAGAACTAAGCCCAGCAAAGCCACTACATCAAAGATTGTCTGATATTGTTGCAATAGGCCTGGACATGTAGTGGCTGATTGTCCTGATAAGAGAAAGGAGTCATCAGACAAGAAGAAGACTCATCAGAAAGGCAAGAAGGAGAAATCCTTTGTTGCAAATAAGGAAAAGAGCCTTACAGATCAATCAACTTCAGAGTCAGAATCTGAAGCTGAAGCATATATTGGACTGTATGCTGCTACTGAAGAAGAGGAGTTTATGCAATTGCTGGACTCCATCTATGAACAAGAGGACCATCAGTGCATAGGACTGATGGCTGGATCAGAAGAAGACATGTGCCAGAATCAGTCTGGTCCTAGTAAGGTACATTGTCCTTCTATAAATTCAGTTTGTAGTACTAGTGCAGAATCAGCTTCATCTGCATCAAGTGATGTAGATGGATCTGAATCTGAAGGAGATGTCTATCAGTTGATAGATAAGTATGGGGAATTATTGCAGACCCTTAAGAAAAGCAAGAACCTAGTCAAATCTCAGGCTCAGGAAATTGCTGATCTTAAGGTTACTGCAACTGAGTTGGAAAAAGTAATAAATCAAAAGTTGAATGAGATTGCCAAACTGAAAAATATTAACTATTATTCAGATGGGCACAATCAGATATACTAATAATCAAGTTAAGAGTATGGAGGCCAGACTAAGAATAGAAAAAGATTTAGTGGCTAGTTACTCAAAGCCAAAATCTGTCTTACCCTTGATAGAAGAGTTTGTGGCTCAAAAGGATAAGGCAGGATTAGGCTTCAAAGGTAACCCCAGGGCTGCCCAATTCAAGGGAAAAGGCAAAGCTCCTGTCCAGCCACTAAACCTTTCAGTCCCTGTTAAGTTTAGAAAAGTGCAAGTGCCTTCTAACAAATATGATCTTGAGAATATTCATGGTCATATTAAGACTAATGTTCTGATAAACAAAGGTGTAAATGCCAACAAGTCTACCCATGTTCATAAACCCCATGGTTATAAGAAACCTGTGGGTGAAGCTGCAGCAGCACCAGCACTGGACAGAAATTCTTCTGTCAAGGGTGTATCTAGATCTAGATACAACAAGTTTGAATGTTGGTGTTGTGGCAAGAGAGGCCATTTTGCCTTAGACTGCTGGCACAACACAAGTGTTAGGAAGAACAATAGTCTACCAGTTAGAAGAGCACCTGGTAGTTTTGTTGGTGCTAACCTGAACCAAGGACCCAAGACTTACTTGGGTTCTAAGGGAAGGTAAATCTGTATTGCAGGAAAGTCCAAGTGGCCATGCCCCTATATGGTACTTGGACAGTGGATGTTCCAGGCACAGGACTGGAACAAAGGGGCTGTTGAAGGAGTACACATCTGTCAAAGATGGACCTAAGTAATCTTTGGTGGATCTGAAAGAGGAGTCATCAAAGGGTTTAGTAACATTTCTTCTAACCTAATTACTATTACCCAAGTGGCTTATGTAAAAGGTTTGAAACACAATCTGATAAGCATAAGCCAGCTGAGTGATTTAGGATATGACATTTCATTTGTTAAGGATGGATGTCATATCAAAAGGTCAAGTGATCAAGAGATCATTTTGACTGGGTATAGGAAGAGAAATGTATATTGTCTTAATTTTGTATGTGAGAACAAGGTTTCTCCCATCTGTCTTGTAGCTGATGATAATGCATCTCATTGTGTCAAGTGGCACAAGAGATTGGCTCATCTTAACTACAAGACAATTGGCCAACTCTTTAGCAAAGAGTTAGTGAGGAATGGTCCTCATGTTAAGTGTATAAAGGATGGGATATGTTCTGCTTGTCAAAAGGGCAAGCAAACAAAATCCTCCTTTCATAGCCTTGAAAACAAGGATTCTGTGAGGTGCCTATACCTCTTACATATGGATCTTTTTGGTCCTATGCCAGTTCATAGTCTAGGTAGGAAGGTCTACACTTTTGTGGTTGTAGATGACTATTCTAGATTTACATGGGTGTTCTTTCTGAGACATAAATCAGAAACCCCAAGTGTCTTACTTAGTTTTGTGAAGCAAATTCAGAATGAACTGAATTGTACAGTGGTCAAAATCAGAAGTGACCATGGTACTGAGTTTCAATCTGAAAGCATGACAAAATTATGTGAAGACTTTGGGATTTTCCAAGAGTTCTCCTCACCTAGAACACCACAGCAAAATGGCATTGCTGAAAGAAAGAATAGAACATTAATTGAAGCTGGTAGAACCCTATTGAGTGACACCTCTCTTCCAGAATATTTCTGGGCTGAGGCAGTAAACACTGCATGTCATGTGATCAATAGGGCTTCTATCACCAAGAGCCACAAAATGACTCCCTATGAGATTATGAAAGGTAAAAAACCAAATCTATCCTACTTCAGGATCTTTGATTGCAAGTGTTATATACTTAACAATGGCAAGTCATATTTGACTAAATTTGCTGCCAAATCCCAAGATGGGATATTTGTTGGGTACAGCATAAATAGTAAGGCCTATAGGGTCTTCAACTTGACTACTCAAGTTGTAGAGGAGTCTGTACATGTTGTATTTGATGAAACAAGATTAATCAACTGTGAGTTGTCTTGTAGATCAAATGATTCAACAGGTATAAGCAAAAGGATGGACAAGCTTTCCATTGCAGAAGCATCAAATGCAGATGAAGCATTGGAAAATGAAGGCTACTATCCAGGTGGAGTACAAGACTCAATAGAAGCTGATGAAATCCAAGAGGTACAGCATGATGTAGGAGCTGGAGATGTTCAACCAGAAGGGAATCTACCTCCAGCTACAAGACATTTAAGAGATCATCCAGCTAATCAGATTATAGGTGATCCAAGACAGGGAGTTCAGACAAGAAGCAAAAATCTGAGCACAGTTCTGCATTCAAGTTTCCTGTCTCAAATGGATCCTAAGAAGTTTGAAGAAGCCATCCAAGACCAACACTGGATTGATGTTATGCAAGAGGAGCTGAATCAATTCAGAAGGTGCAATTTCTGGGAGCTTGTTCCTAAACCAAAAGGCCACAATATAATTGGCACAAAATGGATCTATAGGAACAAGTTGGATGAGAATGGAATAATTGTGAAGAACAAAGCTAGGTTGGTTGATAAAGGATACAGGCAGGAAGAAGGGATTGACTTTGATCAAACATTTGCCCCAGTAGCAAGGCTAGAGGCAATCAGAATATTCCTTACCTATGCAGCATATCAAGACTTCAAAGTGTACCAGATGGATGTGAAATCAGCATTCCTGAATGGTGATCTAAAAGAGGAAGTCTATGTAGAGCAGCCATCAGGTTTTGTAGATCCTCTTAAACCTGATTATGTTTATAGGCTTAGGAAAGCTTTGTATGGGTTAAAGCAAGCCCCAAGGGCTTGGTATGAAACCCTGTCTACTTTCCTTATTGAGAACAAATTCTCAAGAGGGAAAATAGATAAAACTCTGTTCCTTAGGGAATCTAAAGGTAAGATCATCTTAGTTCAGATCTATGTAGATGACATAATCTTTGGATCTACTGAGAACAACCTTTGCAAAAAGTTTGCCAAACTTATGCAAGGGAAGTTTGAGATGAGCAGTATGGGGGAACTTATGTTCTTCTTGGGACTCCAAGTAAGACAGACTGAAGATGGCTTGTCCATATCCCAGTCTAAGTTCACCAAGGAATTAATTAAGAAGTATGGTATGGAGTCATCCTCCACCATGAGAACTCCTATGGGAACAAGTACGCATATATGCAAAGATGATGCAGGTAAACCTGTTGATGAATCTTTGTATAGAGGAATAGTTGGCTCTCTACTATATCTCACTGCTAGTAGACCAGATATTATGTATGCTACATGTGTCTGTGCTAGGTACCAAGCCTGCCCTAAAGAATCTCATTATACTGCTGTCAAAAGGATTCTGAGATATCTTAAGGGCACACCTAATCTAGTCCTTTGGTACCCTAGGAATAGAGATTTTCTACTAACAGGTTATTCAGATGCAGATTTTGCAGGCTGTAGAGAGGATAGAAAGAGTACTACAGGTACTTGTCAATTCTTGGGAGGAAGACTGATATCATGGAGCAGTAAGAAGCAGACCAGTGTGGCAATATCCACAGCTGAGTCAGAATATGTTGCTGCTGGAAGTTGCTGTGCACAGCTATTGTGGATACAACATCAATTGAAGGATTATGGTATTCAAGTAAGTAGAACACCTTTATTGTGTGATTCTAAGAGTGCTATTTCTATTACTAACAATCCTATTTCTCATAGTAGAACTAAGCATATAGAAATCAAATATCATTTCCTTAGAGAGCATGTAGAAAGAGAAGACATCTCATTGGAATTTGTTAAAACAGATTATCAAATAGCAGATGTATTTACTAAGCCACTGGATGAAACAAAATTCAATAAATTTAAAATTGAATTAGGAATGCTGACCATTGACTAGTATATCAATAAACTTTCAAGTGGTATCAACAAACAAATATTGGCTAAGTAAAATGGTGTCGACACTTATAGTGATAAAGTGTCGACTCAGTGAAGTCTGGTCGCCTAGTCAGAGAAATTGTGTCGACACAGAGAATATGTGTCGACACTTAAGGTCGATTCATCCAGAAATATAGTGTCGACTTCACCAGAACATTGGTGTCGCCACTTACAGATTTTGTGTCGACACTTGAACAAAGAGTCGACACAGAATTTCTGATGCTCTACTATGTATCTCAGGTGTCGACATATCCTCAATTGGTGTCGACACATAGTAGACAGCATTGTTTGTCGAGACAATAGAAGTTTGTGTCGACACATTCCATCTGTATCGACACATTTAAACTGTTTTTGCCCGACTTTTGATCTTCTTTCTTTAGAAGGTATAAATAGGTCAAGAACTTATTCTGTCGACACGCTTACAAGGTTTTCGAGACTGAAACCCTGTGTCGACAATCTCTCTCTTCTCTCTCAAGCTTTCTCGTCTGATCAATGGTGCCAAAGGTTGAAGACAACGTGAATGAAGGATATGAGCTGGTTAGGGCTGCGTTCGACACCGCCGCACCAGAATTCAAACAAGTGATTTCCCTTATTGCTGAAAATGGATTGGAATTTCTGGTTTCTGAACCAACGAAGATCTGGAAGAAGGAGGTACTTGAATTTTACACTTCTGCATCAGTGGATTCTTCTGGACTCAAGATCAAATCCACAGTTCATGGCACCAAGATCAAACTTACTCTACGGAGTTTAAGACAAATTCTTCAATTGCCAAGCATTGAGAATGAAGAAGAGGTTCCAGCCTCTAAGACAAGGGAGGCTCTCCAATGGTGTGGATTGGATCCAACCATAAAGATTGGAGCAGCCATCAATAGAAAGGGAATGAATCACCAAGGCAAATTTCTGTCTGAGATTGTTGGAAAGGTGATTCTGTGTAAACCTGGTGGACATGATAGGATCTCAGCCTATATGTTCTGCCTTATGACAAGAATTGTTTTTAAAATTCCAACTGACTGGTCAGCAGTTGTATTTGATAAGATCAAGGAAGGACTTAAGAAGCCAAATCTGGCTAGGATTTTGAGTTTATACTTGGTTGGAGTGATTCCAGAAGTCCTGCAACAGATATCAGGGACTAAGATCAATCACATGAGAAAGATGAACATGAGATTATTCTCAAGGTGGGATAGAGTACTATCCAAAGAGATGCCTGAAGAGGTCAGGCAAGATATAACTGAGATGTCACCTGGACATGAGCAAAGTACTGAACAACATCAAGGAGATCAAGTGAGAGAACAGGGTGAAGATCAGTCTGGATCAACTCTAGTACAGAAAGAAACATTACCTGCACAGGAGCAGGGGGAGCAAGTTCATTCTCCAACTCGGGATATTACTGATCCAGCTCAGGTGCAGGGGGAGCAAGGTTATTCTCCTGCCCAGGACATTCCCCATACAGAACAGGTGTAGGGGGCGAAAATTTCTGAACAAGTCCAAGAGGTAGAAAAAGAAAACCTACCAGAAGATCTGAATATAGCTGATCTAGATGTCTCATCTTCTACTCCAGCTCAGCAGGAATTCACTCTAGATGAGTTGTTTCCTAATGATGGAATTGCTAATGATGGAATTGTTAATGATGGAATTGCTGATGAAATAGAGTGTTGGGATTTGTCTCCATAATACCTCAGATTTGTAGGAGGTCAGACCTTGAACTAAGATGAATTAAGGTGTATTTGATATTGTGTTTAAGTTGTATGTGTGCAGGTTTTTATTGCCAAGTGTAGACCAATGTCAGTCTATAATGGGTCACCAAACACAGGACCATACAATGTAATCCCTCATTGTGTGATCCAAAGTGTTGGCCCATGTATAGCCTCTCTATTGGGATACACTTCCTACATGCACTTGGATTGGTGGACTGAAGTATTGAAGTTTATAGTTTTTCAGAAGAATTTTTCTAAGTCCACATACTCGAGTAGCTTCCTTCATATACTCGAGTAAGTGACTTAGTACTCGAGTAAATCCTTAGACATACTCGAGAAGACTCTGTATACTCGTGTAGATAAGCTTACTCGAGTAAGATAGTTAGTCACTCGAGTAGGTCATATTTTATACTCGAGTAGATCCTTCTGTCCTTAGATCCGAAATATTCTCTTAAGTCCACATACTCGAGTACCTCGTTTGTACACTCGAGTAAGTGAGTCTGTACTCGAGTAAGTTTGATTACATACTCGAGTAGACTGTTTATACTCGAGTAGGTGATAACTTGTACTCGAGTAGTTGGTTAGTTACTCGAGTAAGTGTTCTGTTGATACTCGAGTAGATCTGCACTTTTCATCTCAGAAAGTTTCTAAGTCTACCTACTCGAGTAGTTCCCTATATACTCGAGTAAGTGACTCTGTACTCGAGTAGTAGTTTTTCATACTTGAGTAGCTTAGTGATTACCCGAGTAATCTTCCCCAGATACTCGAGTAGTTCACTTTCCCCTCACTCGAGTATCTCCAACTCTTCTACTCGAGTAGTTCTTCCTATTTTATTTGAGAAATTTTCTCTAAGTGTTTTTTCTCGAGTATATACTCTCATACTCGAGTAGTTCTAAAATCACTCGAGTGTTGATCTCTGAATCACTCGAGTAGCTTCTCTTTTTATACTCGAGTATGCTCCTCCTATCCACTCGAGTATATAACATCTTATACTCGAGTATGTCTCTTCTCTGTCTCGAGTATATCTGTTCAAATTTTCCTGAAATTCTCCAAGTACAATTTCACTGTGTATTTTGACTTAATCATTTCTGATTGGTCCACGTGTCACCCCTAATTAAATTTCTGACCGTTGGAGTCCACCTATAAATAGGTCCTTTCAGATTTGACTAATAACAAGTCTTACAGAGATTATTATTTTAAGAAAGAGAAAAGTTCCCGTGAACCCTAATTTCTCACACCTCCGCCATTGTCGTTCACGGAAGAAGGTCTGGATCGACGATCTCCAATCGCTGCTTTCAACTTTATTTCTCCAGCGATCCAGACAAAAGATAATCACTCGATCTCGCCGAGCCTCAAAGATTTCTGATTTATTTTCTCGATCGAGGTGATTCCGTTTTTCAGATCTGAAAGAGAAGGGATAGATACTACTCTAGAGGGGGGGTGAATAGAGTAATCAAAAATTGCACTAGCAAAGTTGACTTTCTACTCAACTCCCTTGGAGTTAAATGCGGAATGAAAGTTATAGATATTAAGATTAAACCTTAGAGCCTAACACAAGTGATGTGCACAAACTAAAGCTAACTGTAATTACAGTTTAGCTTTGGATCCTATCCAGCAACTAGCAAACCTAGTTAATATCTAATCACAGCCACAATGCAAGTAATTAAACAAGGCAATCCAGACGACACAAGGAATTTATAGTGGTTCCCCAAACAACTTGGGTACGTCCACTCTTCTACCAACAAGGTAGGAATCCACTCAGGTTTTTGATCAGGTGCCCTGCCACCAACAAGATCTGCTTCAGGTAGATCAAGAGACCCTTTAGACTTTTGATCAGGTGTATAAAAACCAAACACAGGTTTTTGATCAGGTGCCCTGCCACCAAGGGATACTTTTGAAGGGAGTAATAACCCTATACAGGAGGGGAAAAGGGGTTAAGGTGTCTTCTCTATTTTACAATAGATTAGAGAAGCACAATAACTTACACTGAGCTAGAAAGCTCTAAAAGAATCAAGGCTCCCTCTGGCTCAAAGAACGTCCAGGTGAAGTCTTGCTTCAGTGCAGAAACTCTTCAGTAAATACTGAAGGAAGAACTACAAGAAGATATAAAATAAGAAATGAAAATCTTCTAGCAGCTATCTTCATCTTCTTCTTCTTCAAAAGATCTCCGAGTCAGAACTTCCTGGAACAGGAGAACTCAGGTTGAAGAAGAGCAGAAGAGCTAACACTTCTCAGTTGAGTGAAGATTGCTGAGAGCAGTTAAACTTGTTCTTGCTGTAAGCTTGCTGAATGAATATGATCTTTTCTATGTGGACTCGTTGATTTCTTCTTCAAAGAAGTCTTTATATATCAGCAGCAGCAACGGCTCTAATTGAGTTTGAATCTTGTCGTTTTCTGAACTCTGCAAGCTGGGCTGCAAAAAGCATAAAGCAAAAACAAACTACAGCAGGCCGATATCCTATAAAAGGATAAAGCTTTCTAAGAAGCTGCAAATATTTCTGATGAAATAATATAAGAGAAAGTCACATCAGAAAGAACTCTTTACGGCCAAGGAAGACTTTTTGAGTCTAACGGCTATAAAGGACAGCCTGGTAGATAAAGCAGATTGCATATCTCAGCTACAAGACAAACAACTTTGTCAGAAAAGATTAGCTCATGAATATAGAATAGAACTGATATTGCATGGAAATAATGTCACAAATTATTCAGATAATCTTTTATAAAATATGCCAAAATAGATATGAAATTAGTCACATCACAGAAGATGACAAAATAAATAAGAGCATACAGCAAAACGTCGAACGACCTTCGGAGATCGTCGAACGGCGCACGGAGATCGTCGATCTATCAGACAGATAGTCGAACGATCCAGATAGTCGAACTATCAAAGAAGATAGTCGAACTACCTCGGCAGATAGTCGACCTATCAGAACAGATAGTCGAGCTATCAGATAGTCGATCTATCCGGACAGATAGTCGAACTACCAAACAAAGACAGATAGTCGACCTATCCAGCAGATAGTCGACCAATCACAGAAAACAGATAGTCGACCTATCAACAGATAGTCGAACTATCAAAACAAAACAGATAGTCGATCTATCAACAGATAGTCGAACTATCAGATAGTTGAACTATCCAAGCAGATAGTCGAACTATCAAAGCAACACAGATAGTCGACCTATCAACAGATAGTCGAACTATCAAAGCGACACAGATAGTCGACCTATCAACAAATAGTCGAGCTATCAGATAGTTGAACTATCAGGACAGATAGTCGAACTATCAAAGCAAGCAGATAGTCGACCTATCAACAGATAGTCGAGCTATCAGATAGTTGAACTATCAGGACAGATAGTCAAACTACCAAAGCAAGCAGATAGTCGACCTATCAACAGATAGTCGAGCTATCAGATAGTTGAACTATCAGGACAGATAGTCAAACTACCAAAGCAAGCAGATAGTCGACCTATCAACAGATAGTCGAACTACCAAGACAAACAGATAGTCGATCTATCAACAGATAGTCGAGCTATCAACGCAGACAGAACGTCGACCAACTGATAGACGATCGTCAAGCGACGTTCGACTATAGTCGAACGAAAAACTACTTAACCAAATATTCATCTGGAAAAGCAATTCTACACAACTAGGGAATCTAACCTATCATCTAACCTTTGACCATAGATAAATCATGGGTCAAGAGACAGAAAGAGAGGACTGAACTCAAATCAAAACCTAGGGTACCAACAATCTCCCTCTATTTGAGTTAAGTCTCTCAACAAATAAAACAAACAACACTAATTACAGAAAGTAAATAAAATGCATAAAGGGAAATAACTAAGCAGATATCATCAATCAATCAGATAAAAAATAACTGTCAATCAATGACTAATTTAAGGTGCTTTAGAGTTAGATTCAGGATTAGAAGAACTAGAAACAAAAGTAATTTTCCTTGTAGGATCTAGAGCTTCTGTCTTTGATAGCTTCAAATCTTGTTCTCCAATAATTTTCAGTTCAGTTGTTCTTGGGACCATTGCCTCTGGATGCTTTTCCATATATTTTGAAGGATCAAACATCTC
The DNA here is from genome assembly GCA_039513925.1 of Platanthera zijinensis. Classification (NCBI taxonomy): domain Eukaryota; kingdom Viridiplantae; phylum Streptophyta; class Magnoliopsida; order Asparagales; family Orchidaceae; genus Platanthera; species Platanthera zijinensis. Next base: position 45,383,874 of record CM077097.1, read on the forward strand.
AGGTCTGACCTGGAACTTTTCGAGCTCCTTCTTTCTGAATTTAGACATAGTAGTCAATTCGGCAGTGTCCTTTCCTTCTTCTTTAGCTTTCCTTATTTGCGCTGCTCCAACCAGTTCGAGAAAACGAGCCATCCTAAAGTTAGGATCAAGCTCAGGGCTTTCATAAACAATCTCAGAAGGAGTATCATCTGGTTCTTTATCTTGATTAACTAGATAAGACAGGGGAGCAGACTTAGCAAAGTTCTTGCTAGAATTTTCAAACAAAATAAATTACTTACCTTTTGGAACAACTTTCTCAGAATGCACTGGCTTTGGAGATGGAACCTTTTTCTTTGGAGAAGGAGGAGGGGAAAAGGTTGGTCTTTGATAAACTACCTCCTTAACTTGTTCCTTAACTGTATCAGTTCTTTGATAGCCAGATTGGCTTTTACCTTGGAAACTTTGAGAACTTTTCCTTTGAGCAGGTTGGGATGGATTTGATCTTTCATATTGAGAGGCAGATTTAGAAGATAGATTTCCTGAGGCTCCTGCACCGGGAGGTGGAGGAGGAGGACCTCTGGGATTCCATCTAGGAGCAGGAGGGTCATACCTCTTAGCATTTTTCCTTTGCTTTTGTTGATTTTTAGAAAACCACATCCAATGCTGGAATTCTTTAGACTTGGGATCAATCCCTTTTAGTATATAATATGGTGTGTCACTGTCTGGATTTGCAGGAGGAGGAGCCACAGCCTTTCTTTTCTTTTTAGCAATCCTCTTTCTCTTAGAATCAGCAGATTCATCAGAATCAATTTCTTCTTCAGAATTTGAAGAGATAGGCATATCATAGGGATCAATAGCCTCTTTTAAAGCTTTTTCTTTTTCCTTTATAGCAGCTTTTTCCATTTCTTCTTCCATGGCATCTTGTGCCAGGAGAGTATCCAAGTCCAATCCTGGGGAATCATCTCATACAGTAGATTTTTCAACTTGACTTTCAGGATCCATTTCTTGAAGCTCAGGAACTGTCGTGGGGACCAGTTCAATTTGCACTGCTTGCTCTACTTCTGGTTCAGGTTGAACTTCAGAAGCAGGTTCACTTACTGGTTCTACAACCACTTGAACATCAGGAGCAGATATAGGTTCAGGCTCTTTAGCATCTAAACTCTCTAGAGCAGGTTCAGGTTCAGGTTCTGGCTCTTGGACAACAACTACTTCTTCCATTATATCTGTAGGATTAGGAATAAAATCTTGCTAAATGACATCTAGTCATCCCTTCCAGATATTCCCATACTAACAATCAATTAAGTAATCTACAAATTGGGAAAGAGACATACCTTCAGGATTTTCTTCAGGGTGACCTAACTCCCATAAATCATCTAGAAAGGAGGTGATTATCCCTTCTAGGTACTGGGCAACCAAGGGAGTTGAGGATTCTTCTAAGAAGACTTTTACTACAAACTCTGTCAACATGATTGCATCAGATATTTCCTTTTCAGATGGAGGAGGAGGAGGAGCTGAATCTTCTGCTACTATCTCTGTTACTGCAAGATGAGCTGCTGGAGGGGAGGCCAAAGGCTGCTCTGCGATATCTTCATCAAGCATCTCCCCCTGCCTGATTTCAGTAGAAACTGAAACCAGGCCCCTACAAGAAGAGGGCTTAGCAGACTTTTAGAGTGCCTGAATAGCAGCAGTCAAAGCAGATATGGAAGAAACAAGGGGAGCAATTGCCTCATCAATCATAGTTTTGATTGAGGGGGTAATTAACTCCACAATGCTAGCAATAAATGCAGGAGTTATATCAAAAGAAGATGATGATGATGATGATGGAAGTTCAGAGGGAGGAAGAACAGCAGGGGTGGTATGTGCAATATGAGCTGGAGAATGTGTTGGAGATGGAGCTGGAGAATGATGTGGAGATGCATGGGTGGATGCAGGGTGATCAACATGTTCTGAAGATAGAATTGGAGAGTGAGGAGGAGTTGGAATTGGAGAATGAACAGGAGAAGAAATTTCAGACGCCAACAAATCAAAGCTGGGTTGAGAAATCCCAGCAAGATCAGTCGGGAGAGAAGATGCAGGAGGAGAGGCAGAATGTCGTACTTCAGTTGAAGTTGAAGGAACTTCAACTGCAGTAGACGGCAAAGCTGAGGAAGAGGATAGAAGAGAGATATCAGCTGAGCCAGCTGCTAAAAGGGGGGGAGTGACTGCAGCAGTCCTGGTGCTCTCAGATATAACTGGAGCAACCCCTGTCGGAGCGGGCTTCAGGAATGTCCTTTTCCACTTTGAGAACAGCGAGGGATCCATCTTCTTACTCGCGTTGATGGAGGTGGCGGCAGACACAAGCAAATGGGGGTATTTCTCCTTTAGAAAAATACCAACAACCCTTCCTAGGGTAACCTCTTTCTTTCCATTCTTCTTTCTTATTAAATCAAACATAACTACAGCCCAGTTTATCTGCTTCTTATTAACAATTGCACACATTAGTGCAAATTGTTGTCTGGTGATATTATCATGGGTTGAGTGCTTTCCTAGTAGCACTTTTCCAACAACTTCTGCAAGAAACTTGATCTTAAAGGGAAAATTCACCTTGAGGAGCTTGGAGGGGATGCCTTCGGCATGTCCCAGCTCTATTAACATTCTTCCGAATTCAGGAGCATCTTGCTCATATTCTTCTTCACCATTAATTAATCCAAAAATTTCAGTTAGAACAGCGGGAGTCAAAATTACCTCTTCTCCGCTGATTGTCCCGGTCATCGAATCATCAGTCGACGATGAAGTGAAAGCCCATTCCTTGATTTACTAAGTGTTTATCTTTACTCTGTAGGACATGAGCCTTTCTAGTCCTTGTTCTCTGCACAGATTTAGGATTTCTACTATCCCTGGTTCGCAACTGCTGAAGGCGTCGAAATCAACGTTGAATCCGGCGTCAAACTTTACCACTGCGAGAAGCGCTGGAGCAATCACCATTGAAAATGCTGTAGAAGTCGAGAGAGAGACGGCGAGGATGGAGCGCAAGACAGAGAGCAAGACAAAGAGCAAGCGGGAAGACGGAATGCGAAAAGACGCTCTCCGTCGACGATAAAAGCAACTATCTTTTAACCTAGGTCGACTATCGGCTTTATATTAAAACAGCAATCGTCGATCTATTTAAAAGATACTGGAGACGATAGTCAAACGGTCGTTCAACGATCGGTCCTGAAGCAGAGTAGTCGATCAATCGTTCGACTATTTCTGTCTTCACACACAACAAGCTGTCGTCAACCATGGATCGACGATGATCTCAACCTGTTCGACGATCTTCGAACGTCGGTCGACGATCTTCAAGCAGACAAGCCATCGTCAACCATAGGTTGACGATAGGCTTGATCCGTTCGACGATCTTCGAGCATCGTTCGACGATCTTCAAGCAGGTTTCAACACGGCAGATAGTCACACTTAGTCTCGTCCATTAATCATGCCTAGTTGAACTAAAAAGAACAGATGCTTCTGTTCATCTAAGGGCTTGGTGAAAATATCACCTCTCTGAAGGTCTGTGGATATGAACTCAAGGCTGATCTTGTTCTTTTCCACACAATCTCTCAGGAAATGGTATCTAATCTCAATGTGCTTCGTTCTAGAGTGGTGCACTGGATTTTGTGCAATGGAGATAGCACTTGTACTGTCACACATGATTTTAGTGTTCTTGTGTGAGTACCCATAATCCAAAAGCTAATTTTGTATCTACAGGATCTGTGAACAACAACTGGCAGCTGCTATATATTCAGCTTCTACAGTTGAAGTTGATACAGAGGCCTGCTTCTTACAGAACCAAGAGACCAATCTCTCTCCCAGGAACTGACAAGTTCTTGAGGTACTTTTCCTGTCAACTCGACAACCAGCATAATCAGAATTAGAATATCTAATTAATTCAAATTCTGACTCAGCTGGGTACCAAAGTCCTAGATTTGGACATCCCTTCAGGTATCTCAAAATTCTCTTGAGAAGAATCAGATGAGATTCCTTGGGGTTGACCTGGAATCTAGCACAAAGGCATGTAGCAAACATTATGTCTGGCCTACTTGCAGTTAAATACAATAGGGAACCAACAATGGCCCTATAATTCTTTTGATCTACAGGCTTTCCCTGATCATCAGAATCAATAACTACATTAGTAGCCATAGGTGTATGCATTGTTGAAGCATCTGCCATCCCAAACTTCTTTACCAATTCCTTGGCATATTTGGATTGGGATATGAAGATGCCATCAGCATCTTGCTTTACTTGGAGACCAAGAAAGTAAGACAGCTCACCCATACTACTCATCTCAAACTTGGAATGCATCAAGTTGGAAAACTTTTTGCAAAGTTTGGGATCAGTGGAACCAAAAATAATGTCATCTACATACACCTGAACTAACAGGATTGTGTCCTTGTGGTGCTTGACGAAGAGGGTTCTATCAACTACTCCCCTAGTAAATTTGTGCTCTAACAGGAAACTAGCTAAAGTCTCATACCAGGCTCTGGGAGCTTGCTTTAGTCCATAAAGATCTTTCTGCAACTTGAATACATGTGAGGGCTGAGTTGAAGAAACAAAACCGGGTGGTTGTTCAATAAACACCTCTTCCTTTAGCTCACCATTAAGAAAATCACTTTTGACATCCATTTGAAAAACCTTAAACTTCATGTAGGCTGCATAGGCCAAGAAGATCCTTATTGCTTCTAGCCTTGCAACAGGAGCAAAGGTTTGGTCATAATCTATACCTTCCTCCTGTCTGTAGCCCTGAGCTACAAGCCTAGCATTATTCCTTACAATGATGCCATTTGCATCCAACTTGTTTCTATACACCCACTTGGTGCCTATGATCAGTTGGCCTTTAGGTCTTGGAACCAAAGTCCAAACTTTACATCTCTCAAACTGATTGAGTTCCTCTTGCATAGCAATGATCCAGTGGGGATCTAGCTCTGCATCTTTAATGGTAAGGGGCTCAATCTGTGAGAGGAAACAAGCATGCATCACATCCTGTCTTAACTGATGTCTTGTTTGAACACCAACTGATATGTCTCCTATCACTTGAGATGTGGGGTGATCTCTAAGTGTGACAACATCAGCAGGTGGGATGTGATCTTCAGCAACAGTTGGGATTAATTCCTTAGGAGGAATTTGGTCTACTGTTGGTGGAACAATAACAGCTTCAGCAATGTCTTCATCACTGTCTGATTCAGTGATATGAAGAGTTGAAAGATGAAGGATATCTTGAGTGACATCTTTGGAAGAATCTTGTAACTGTAATGAACTTGAGGAAGGGGAAGTTTCCTTCTCCTTGTAAAACATTTGGGATTCATCAAAGGACACATGGACAGACTCTTCAATTTTAGAAGATGATTTATTAAATACCCTATAAGCTTTGCTTACTTGGGAATATCCTAGAAAAATTCCCATTGAAGCCTTTGCTTCAAACTTTCTAAGGTATTCTTTATTGTTATTATGAATATAAACTACACAGCCAAAAACTCTAAAATAGTTTATTTTAGGTTTCTTTCCTTTAAGTAACTCATAAGGAGTTTTACACTTAAGCTTGTGTATCAGACTTCTATTCAAGACATAGTTGGCTGTACTAACAGCATCTGCCCAATAGGAAAGAGGCATATTAGCATCTGCCAACAATGTGCCAGCAGCTTCAATTAGTGTTCTGTTCTTCCTTTCAACTACCCCATTTTGTTGGGGAGTTCTAGGAGCTGAGAAGCTATGTTTGATACCTTCTCTCTCACAGAATTCTTGCATGAGAAGATAGTCAAACTCAGTACCATGATCACTTCTGATCAAGGCCACATGAGTAGAGTACTCAGTCTGCACACATAATAGAAAGTCTGTAAGGGCTTTGAAGTTATCAGCCTTAGTTCTCAAAAAGAACACCCAAGTGAATCTAGAGAAGTCATCTACAATGACTAGGGTGTAATACTTCCCTCCTAAACTCTGTACATTTATTGGGCCAAATAGGTCCAAATGTAATAAATACAGGATTCTAGGAGAATCACTTTTATTTACTGATTTAAAAGAATTCTTGGTTTGCTTGCCTAGCTGACAATCCTTGCATAGGCTCTCCTTCTTGTAGGGGCAAGAAGGTAAACCTCTAACAAGGTTGTGTTTAGATAACCTAGATATGTTCTTGAGGTTAACATGGCTAAGCCTTTTATGCCACAAGGTATTATTATTAGTTACTTTATTAAACAGGCAGATTTCAGAATCAGTTGAATTAAAATCTACTAAATAAATGTTTCCTTGTCTAATGCCTACCAATACAACACTATTATTTAAAGTAATATTACAGAGAGAGTTAGAGAATGATACCTGGTATCCAACATCACATAATTGACTTACTGAAATCAGATTGTGCTTCAGTCCAGTCACATAAGCAACTCTCTTGAAAGTAACAGCTCCAATGGTCATCCTGCCATAGCCTTCAGTTTGACCACAGCTTGAATCTCCAAAGATTACCTTTGGGCCAAGCTTTGCTTTGAACTTTGACAGATGTTCTTTGTTTCCTGTCATGTGCTTGGAGCAACCACTATCCAAATACCACTTATTTTGAGTGATAGGATAGGTCTTCACCTGCAATTAAAACAATTTAAACATTGTGGACCCAGGTAACCTTGGGTCCCTTGTTTTTCACATAAGAAAAACTGGAAATAAAAGAGTAAGCAGGCTGAGGGTGATAACCTAATGGGTAAGATCTCCTAGGTGGGATTCTCCATGCAGATGATGGGTCAATGAACCTAGGGTTTCTATTCATATTCGGGTTTCTAAGGTTCTGGGTGTAATTTTGAAATTCATATTGGAAACGTCGACCAGCGTTCGACGATGGTTGCTCAGATCGTCGATCTCCGTTCGACCACTGAGCTTGCGATCGTCGATCGACGTTCGACGATAGATGCTCAGATCGTCGAGCTTCGTTCGACCACTGAGCCTGAGATCGTCGAGCAGCATTCGACGTTCTTTGTAATTCTTTAAATTTCTGTTTTCTTTTCTCTCTTTTAGCTTTATTTAAAGCTCTATTTACTTGATTGACTTGCTCAGTGTTCTTTATCCCATCAGCTGAGATAAAGTTCACTAGAGTTGAAAGTTGGTTTTTAAGGATGATTGGGGGCTCGCTAGAAGATGCTCCTAAGCTTAATTTGTTATTGCCTGTCCTAGTGTTAGACATGCTGGTTATTTCAAGCAGCTTAAGGCTTCTACCATTTAGAGACTCTTCTAGCCTTTTGGATTTAGCTAACTCATTCTTAAGAAATTTAATTTCTTCACTAGAATTAGTGAGATCTTCCTTTAACTTAATGTTTTCAATAGTTATGATTTCTAAACATAAGGATTTAAATTCTAATTTAAATTCTGCAGAAGTAAAATCATAAGAAGATAGTACCTCATCTTCTGTTGGCATTTCTTCATCTGAATCTGAAATCTCTGCAGCTGAATGGTTGCTGCAGGCATCAATTGCCATTAGGCAAACTTCCTTTGCCTTCTTTTCTTCTTCATCCTCACTGGAGCTTGAGGAAGAGGATTCCTCATCAGAATCACTCCAGGTTTCAGCGACAAAGCCTCTCTCCTTCTTTTTATTCTTGTAGGAGGATGGCTTGGAGTGCTTCCTGTGCTGATCTTTATCTTTTCTCTTTTCTTTATTCTTTTCCTCTGGACAATCTGGAAGGATATGTCCAGGCTTCCTGCAACCATAGCAGATAATTTCTTTAGAAGGGGTGCGATCATACCTTGGCTTTTCTTCATACTTTGAAGACTTCTTTCTGAATTCCTTCCTTCCCATCTTGAGAAACCTTTTGGCAAATAATGTCATCAGTTCCTCATTTGACTGGCTTCCTTCAGAAGTGTCAGCAGCTTTAAGAGCAAGAGTTTGCTCTTTTCTTGTAGGAGTTGGTGTCTTTGCTTCAGCTTCAGCTTCCCTGGACTTCAGCACTTGCTCAAAAGACTTGAGCTTGTCGAGAAGGGCTTCTGTTGAAATTTCATTTGTGCTTCTGGCCTCCTTGATAGGCCAGATCCTCAGATCCCATGTGCTATGGAAGCACATAAGAATCTTATCATTGACCTCTGTCAATGAAATGTCCTTGTCAAGGGTCCTCAGCTCATTGATGATTGAGCTGAGCCTTGTGTACATGGCTTCAACTGATTCAGCATCAGTTTTCTTGAAATTCTCATATTGTGAGATAAGGTTGGACCTCCTGTCCATCCTTTCATCAGCTGAACCAGCTATAAACTGGTTCAGTGTATCTCACATAGCTTTTGCTGAGGAGCAGTCAGCAACCTTCTAGAATACTTCATCAGACATTGTTTGAGCCAGAATGTTCATTGCCTTGGCATCTGCTATCTTTGCCTTTTTGTACTCATCATTGTAGTCTAGAGGAGGCACTGCACTCATATCAGATGATGAGGCAGTAGCAGCAGCAGGTGCTCTTGGTGGTCCTGACAAAATAAAAGCAAAAATACTTTCATCAATAGAATTCATATATAATTTGATCCTTGCCTTTCAGATGCCAAACTTAGCTAAGTTGCATGCTGGAGGTCTGGTGCTATAATAATCCTTGGACTGGGCCATGATAGTGAAAGTGAATATCTATAAACTTTGGTATCTATCAGGATCTTGTGACTTAGGTGTTAGCCTATTCAGTTAGTTAACCTCCCTCTGATACCAATTGAAAGAGAAGGGATAGATACTACTCTAGAGGGGGGTGAATAGAGTAATCAAAAATTGCACTAGCAAAGTTGACTTTCTACTCAACTCCCTTGGAGTTAAATGCGGAATGAAAGTTATAGATATTAAGATTAAACCTTAGAGCCTAACACAAGTGATGTGCACAAACTAAAGCTAACTGTAATTACAGTTTAGCTTTGGATCCTATCCAGCAACTAGCAAACCTAGTTAATATCTAATCACAGCCACAATGCAAGTAATTAAACCAGGCAATCCAGACGACATAAGGAATTTATAGTGGTTCCCCAAACAACTTGGGTACGTCCACTCTTCTACCAATAAGGTAGGAATCCACTCAGGTTTTTGATCAGGTGCCCTGCCACCAACAAGATCTGCTTTAGGTAGATCAAGAGACCCTTTAGACTTTTGATCAGGTGTCTAAAAACCAAACACAGGTTTTTGATCAGGTGCCCTGCCACCAAGGGATACTTTTGAAGGGAGTAATAACCCTGTACAGGAGGGGGAAAGGGGTTAATGTGTCTTCTCTATTTTACAATAGATTAGAGAAGCACAATAACTTGCACTGAGCTAGAAAGCTCTAAAAGAATCAAGGCTCCCCCTGGCTCAAAGAACGTCCAGGTGAAGTCTTGCTTCAGTGCAGAAACTCTTCAGTAAATACTGAAGGAAGAACTACAAGAAGATATAAAATAAGAAATGAAAATCTTCTAGCAGCTATCTTCTTCTTCTTCTTCTTCAAAAGATCTCTGAGTCAGAACTTCCTGGAACAGGAGAACTCAGGTTGAAGAAGAGCAGAAGAGCTAACACTTCTCAGTTGAGTGAAGATTGCTGAGAGCAGTTAAACTTGTTCTTGCTGTAAGCTTGCTGAATGAATATGATCTTTTCTATGTGGACTCGTTGATTTCTTCTTCAAAGAAGTCTTTATATATCAGCAGCAGCAATGGCTCTAATTGAGTTTGAATCTTGTCGTTTTCTGAACTCTGCAAGCTGGGCTGCAAAAAGCATAAAGCAAAAACAAACTACAGCAGGCCGATATCCTATAAAAGGATAAAGCTTTCTAAGAAGCTGCAAATACTTCTGATGAAATAATATAAGAGAAAGTCACATCAGAAAGAACTCTTTACGGCCAAGGAAGACTTTTTGAGTCTAACGGCTATAAAGGACAGCCTGGCAGATAAAGCAGATTGCATATCTCAGCTACAAGACAAACAACTTTGTCAGAAAAGATTAGCTCATGCATATAGAATAGAACTGATATTGCATGGAAATAATGTCACAAATTATTCAGATAATCTTTTATAAAATATGCCAAAATAGATATGAAATTAGTCACATCACAGAAGACGACAAACTAAATAAGAGCATACAGCAAAACGTCGAACGACCTTCGGAGATCGTCGAACGGCGCACGGAGATCGTCGATCTATCAGACAGATAGTCGAACGATCCAGATAGTCGAACTATCAAAGAAGATAGTCGAACTACCTCGGCAGATAATCGACCTATCAGAACAGATAGTCGAGCTATCAGATAGTCGATCTATCCGGACAGATAGTCAAACTACCAAACAAAGACAGATAGTCGACCTATCCAGCAGATAGTCGACCTATCACAGAAAACAGATAGTCGACCTATCAACAGATAGTCGAACTATCAAAACAAAACAGATAGTCGATCTATCAACAGATAGTCGAACTATCAGATAGTTGAACTATCCAAGCAGATAGTCGAACTATCAAAGCAACACAGATTGTCGAACTATCAAAGCGACACAGATAGTCGACCTATCAACAGATAGTCGAGCTATCAGATAGTTGAACTATCAGGACAGATAGTCGAACTACCAAAGCAAGCAGATAGTCGACCTATCAACAGATAGTCGAGCTATCAGATAGTTGAACTATCAGGACAGATAGTCGAACTACCAAAGCAAGCAGATAGTCGACCTATCAACAGATAGTCGAGCTATCAGATAGTTGAACTATCAGGACAGATAGTCGAACTATCAAAGACGACAGATAGTCGACCTATCAACAGATAGTCGAACTACCAAGACAAACAGATAGTCGATCTATCAACAGATAGTCGAGCTATCAACGCAGACAGAACGTCGACCAACTGATAGACGATCGTCGAGCGACGTTCGACTATAGTCGAACGAAAAACTACTTAACCAAATATTCATCTGGAAAAGCAATTCTACACAACTAGGGAATCTAACCTATCATCTAACCTTTGACCATAGATAAATCATGGGTCAAGAGACAGAAAGAGAGGACTGAACTCAAATCAAAACCTAGGGTACCAACAAGATCTGTGGATCTCTCTCTCAAGTCATCTTCAACATATTCTGATCAAGCCAAAGTTCTCAAGGAAGAAGACTATCAAAGATCCAGATCTGTGCAATATATTGTTTGTATTTTCTTTTCAAACAAATTTCTCTGTAGGAGTTTTTCTCCGAGTTTTGTAGGAAGGCTTTATCTTTCGAGTGTAGATCCGATTTGGATCGAGTTTGTAGGAATGTGGTTCCGAGGTGTAGGATTGTTTTCAATCCGAGATAGTGGAGTAGCCAAGTCTAGTGGTTTGCTAGATCGGTGAGGAAAGTGGGCGTACCCAAGATTGGGGAACCACTGTAAATCTCTTGTCGTCTGTGTGATTGCTTGATCTTTGTTGTGTTAATTTTTATTCCGCATTTGACACGCATTTCACCTATTCACCCCCCCCCCCTCTAGGTGATTTAGGTAGACAACTTAGTCCTCTCAATTGGTATCAGAGGCAGGTTGATTGTTAAAAGGTTAACACCTTGATCTAATCCTTACCAAGTTGTCTCAAGAGAAATTTCAAGCATGAGTAAGACCAAGGATTTTGCTAAGCTCCCTATCTGCACCAAGAACAATTTTCCTATGTGGAAGGAAAGAGTCAAACTCTTTATGGAAGCAGTAGATCCCCGGATCTTCATGATTGTTGAAGAAGGTCCCCACATTCCTATGACCACCTCCACCATAGATTCATCTAAGCAAGTTCCAAAGAAATTGATGGATCTCGATAAGGACGAGATTGCACTTGTCTCGTTGGACAAGAAAGCTAAAAATATTATCGCAAGTGCAGTCGATGACTCAATGCTGCAGAATCTGATTCATTGCCAATCTGCCAAGGAGATGTGGCAATCCCTAGTGACTCTAATGGAAGGTACAGAAGAAGTGAGGGATGATCGAAGGTCCCTACTGAACCAGAAATATGAAGCCTTCAGGCAGGGTCATAAGGAAGCCATAGCTGACACTTTTGAGAACTTCTTCAAGATAGTAAATGGCCTCAGAGTATATGGACGTGTCTTCATCAATGGGGAACTCAATGACAAATTCTTAAGATCCCTAACCAAGGAATGGGACAATAAGGTATGTGCCATTCGGGAGTTTGGAAGTTTAGCTGAGACAGACCCGCAGAATCTGTTCGGAAAGCTTATGTCTTACGAGCTGTAAATCAACTCAAGAAAAGCTGAAGAAGAGATAAGCAGGTCTGCATCCAAGGAGAAGTCTGTCGCTCTAAAGGCAGATAGCTCAAGGAAGACAAAGGCTAGCTCTCCTGCCCCAATTCCTGAAGCTGATGAAGAAGAATCATCTGATCCAAGCTCATCTGGCTCAGAACTATCTGAAGGAGAGTTCTCATTGCTCTCCCGGCAATTCAAGAAATTCTTAAATAAGAAGAAGCAATGGAGAGGCAAAGATGCCTCATTCAGAAGATCATGACGTGACGGTGATCAGCAAAAGAAAGGCTCAAGTATCCATGACAGGTATAACTCTAAACAGAACAAACAGATTTCGACTGACATCGTTTGTTATTGTTGCAATAAGCCAGGTCACGTTATCGTGGACTGCCCGCACAAGAAGAAAGAGGGCGGCAGAAGAGAGGAAAAGAAATCCTCATACCACAAGAAGAGGACAGAGAAGAGTCTAGTAGCCAAGAAGAGCAAAACTCTCAGCGACTCCGACTCATCTGAGTCGAGTGAAGAAGAGGAAGCCTATTTTGGGCTCATGGCTCACTCAGATGATGAACAAGTCCCCCAGTTCACTGGGGAGGTAAAATCTCACACTCCTCTCTCTGATTCTGATGATGATAATGAGCAAGAGGGCTATTCCTCTGAAGATGAATCTGAACTCATGGCCCAGTACAAAGAGTTGCTCATGACCTACGAAAAATGTCGTAGAGTAGTGAAAACTCAAGCCAAAGAGATAAAATCTCTACAGGCTAGTGAGAGCAGCTTGAGAGAAGAAGTCGCTAAGACTAACTCTCTTCAAGAGAACTTAAATAGTGCTATGGATGAATACAATCAAGCTCTCAAGCACCTCGACCTTAAAGAGGAAATCATCAAAGAATTGGAACAATGACTTGAGGCTGAGAAGAAACTTGTTGAGAGCTTCTCAAAGCCTAAGACAGTTCTTCCACTCGTTGCTGAATTCTCGGCTAAGGCCAAGGGTGCTGGTTTATGCCACATTGGTTCTTCTAGTAAATCCTCTAGGAGAAACAAGGCCAAGAGAAAGAATAAGGCTGCCCAGAAGGCTCTAGCTGAAGAAAAAGGGAAAGCTCCCTTAGAACCTGTTCTGTTCAAGAAAGCTATCTTTCCTACGAACGAACTCGACTATGAGTCAACCTATGGACACTTTGCTAGGCCGATCCCTGAGAAGCCTAAGTCAAGATACCAAGGTTGGACTCGTCCTCGTAACTTTGGCGAGAGTGTCTTCAAAGCGCCTTATGAAGAGATTCAACTTCAAAGCTATGGACCTTATGCTCATGGTCATAACATCAAGAAGACACCCAAGGTAAAACCTATTGTGGAAAAGCCTATGAAGGAGAAGACTTCATGTAGCTGTCTTCATCATGAAGCCTCCTCCTCCAAAAGTAAGGTTCCTGCTAAACCATCACTTCAGAAAATCAAGCAGGAATACACTAGGCAAAGATACAACAGGTTCGACTATTGGTGTTGTGGCAGAATTGGTCACTTTGCCATTGATTGTTGGTTCAATCCTAGTAATGCTGCAACCCCTCAAGTTAGCAACGTGAGACTGACCACTCATGAGGCTAATACTCGTAGGGGGAGTTTTCTAACTCGAGACCAAGGACCCAAACGTGTTTGGGTTCCTAAGGCTAAGTGAATGTAATTGCAGGTATGTCCAAAGGCCACCAAAATGCCAATCTGGTATTTGGACAGCGGATGTTCTCGGCATATGACCGGGACAAGAAGCCTACTCCAGAATTTCACCTCAGTCTGCAACGGACCAAAGGTCATCTTTGGAGGTTCAGATCGAGGGATAACTAAAGGCTATGGTATGATTTCTAACGGTAGCGTTTCCTTTTCGGATGTAGCCTATGTTGAAGGATTGGAACACAATCTCATCAGCATAAGCCAACTATGCGATAAAGGATACGTAGTTGAATTTCATGCTGACAAGTGTTTGATAAAATCGGTTAACAACATGGAAACCATTTTATCAGGCACTCGAAGCAGAAATATTTTCTGTTTAAATTTCATTTGTATTGACACTTCTACACTAGTATGTCTTTTAGCAAAAAGTAGTGCATCTCTTGCTGACCAATGGCACAAGAGACTAGCACATATTAATTTCAAAACTATTAATATATTATTCTCTCAAAACTTAGTACGTGATGCCCCCAATGTCAAGTGCGTTACGGACAGTCCTTGTCATGCCTGTATCAAAGGCAAGCAAACAAGGAGTTCATTTAAAAGCATAATAGGCAAGGATTCCAATAGAAGCTTACAGCTTCTCCATATGGACTTGTTTGGTCCACTGCAAGTTAGAAGTTTGGGAGGTAAGGAATATACGTTGGTTATTGTGGATGATTACTCGCGCTTTGCGTGGGTGTTCTTTCTGAAACACAAGTCAGATACCTTCAGTACTTTCACTAATTTTGTTAGGCAAACCCAGAATGAATATAACTGTTCTGTAGTCAAAATCAAAAGTGACAATGGAACGGAATTCAAGTCTGGAGCCATGACAGAATTCTGCGAAAGTCAAGGTATCTTTCATGAGTTTTCCTCTCCTCGCACTCCACAGCAAAATGGAGTAGCTGAGAGAAGGAACAGAACACTCATAGAGGCTTGTCAGACCATGTTGAGTGATGCTTCACTTCCAGAGTACTTCTAGGCTGAAGCCGTCAAAACCGCTTGTCACGTGCAAAATCGAGCTCTCATCAACAAGAACCATGATAAGACTCCTTACGAACTTTTAAAAGGCAGGAAACCAACCATTTCGTATTTTAGAATCTTTGGCTGTAAGTGCTTCGTACTTAACAATGGTAAGTATCACACTACCAAGTTTAGTGAGAAAAGCTTTGAAGGTATTTTTGTAGGTTATAGTAGTCATAGTAAGGCCTATAGAGTATTCAATAGAAAAACTCTAGTAGTAGAAGAGTCGATACACCTTGTATTTGATGAGACGAGTCTGTTGCACAGCAACTCGTCTAGTGTGCCTATTGTAGATGCAGGTACAAAGTTGAAGGAACTTAGCTTGGATGAAACAACTAAAGATAAAGACGAAACGTTCATCAAGATCACCTCTACAACCCCTATTGGAGAGGTAGATGATCAAGATGAAGAACACATCCCAGCTGAAGATGCAACTCCAGTGGCTGAAGAGATCCCAGATGCAAGGACTTTAGAGTTCAGACACTTGAAGGATCATCCCGTTGATCAAATCATAGGAGATCCTCGGGATGGCGTCAGAACTTGTCGAGGTACAACTAACGAGAATTTACACTTAAGTTTTCTTTCACAGGTTGAACTAAAGAAATTTGAGGAAGCCAACTCCGACGCATCCTGGATCCTAGCCATGGAAGAAGAACTGAATCAGTTCAAACGATGCAAAGTTTGGACACTTGTTCCTAGACCCAAGGGTAAGAACGTCATTGGGACAAAATGGGTCTACCGGAACAAGATGGACGAAGATGGAACCATTATAAAGAATAAAGCCAGACTTGTCGCAAAGGGATATCGTCAAGAAGAAGGAATTGACTTCGACCAGACTTATGCTCCAGTGGCAAGACTGGAAGCGATCAGGTTATTTCTTGCCTACGCTGCACTTAAGGGATTTCCCGTCTATCAGATGGAAGTTAAGTCCGCCTTCCTAAATTGTGACATAAAGGAAGAAGTGTATGTAGAGCAACCACCAGGTTTCGTTGATTCAACTTATCCTAATTATGTTTACTTATTACAAAAAGCTTTATATGGTCTTAAACAAGCTCCTCGAGCTTGGTATGAGACGCTGTCCACCTTTCTTCTTGAGAACAAGTTCACAAGAGGAAAGATAGACAAGACATTATTTCTTAGGGAAATAAAAGGCAAGATTTTGCTAGTGCAAATCTATGTCGATGACATTATTTTTGGCTCTACAGATAACAACCTCTGCAAGGAGTTTTCTAAACTTATGCAAGGGAAGTTTGAAATGAGCAGTATGGGAGAGCTGAAGTATTTCTTAGGGCTTCAGGTGAAACAATCTGAGGATGGAATTTTCATCTCACAGACCAAGTTCACCAAAGAGCTACTCAAGAAATTCGGAATGGAGAATGCAACCTCTATGAGGACTCCAATGGCCTCAGCTATGTCTCTAGACAAGGATGAGAAAGGGAAACCTTTTGATGAAACCAAGTACAGAAGCATAATTGGGTCCTTGCTCTACCTTACCGCAAGTAGACCAGACATAATGTTCTCAACATGTGTATGTGCTAGATTTCAGGTGAACTCTAAGGAATCTCATTACATTGCTGCAAAGCGAATCTTGAGATACCTCAAAGGTACACCAAATCTTGGCTTATGGTACCCAAGAAGTAATGATAGTGAACTAATTGGATTTTCAGATGCAGATTTTGCAGGAAGCAAAGACGACAGGAAAAGTACTTCCGGGACTTGCCAATTCCTCGGAAGGAGACTTATTTCCTGGAGCAGTAAGAAACAGAACTGTGTTGCCATCTCAACAGCTGAATCAGAGTACATCTCTGCAGGCAGCTGTTGTGCACAGCTTCTCTGGATCAAAAATCAGTTTAAAGACTACAACATGAAGTTCCAGAACATTCCTTTGTTTTGCGACTCATCCAGCGCTATAGCAATCGCCAACAACCCAGTCTCCCACAGCCGGACCAAGCACATAGAGCTTCGTTATCATTTCATCCGGGAGCATGTGGAAAATGGAGACATAGACCTAAAATATGTCCCCACAGACAGGCAAGTTGCAGATATATTCACCAAGCCGCTGGACGAGTCCAAGTTCTCGTTTTTCAAAACGGAACTTGGGCTGCTCAACAAAGAAGACTAGTGATGGTCTCACAAATCAAGAAGATATCAGTGGTGTTGGCTGCTCAGAGTAAAAGATTTCAGTGGCAATATACATCTCCCAAGGAAAATTGTCTTTCAAGTAAAATATACTCGAGTATATCCAGACAGATACTCGAGTAGACGGAAATTACTCAGGTAAAAGGACTCACATACTCGGGTATTTGACAATATACTCGTGTACAAACTTGGCCTACTCGAGTATGCTCTATCTAATACTCGTGTATGATATTACCTACTCGAGTATGCTCCGTCTAATACTCGTGTATGATGTTACCTACTCGAGTATGCTCTATCTAATACTCGTGTATGATGTTACCTACTCGAGTATACGGGATTCATATCAAGGATTTCTAATTTTTCTATTCGCACCGAGGTATTTGCCGCTTCATTCAGGTATGAATTTATTTTTCTTTAACCTAACTAGAATCATATATATATATAGAGAAAAATCAGAAAATCCCTTTCCACTTCTCATTCTCTCGAGTAGTCGTCGACTCTTCATCTTCCGGAAAACCGCAGAGCATCGTCGTCTTCGCCTCTCCCGTCCTCCAGAATCGCAGATGGCCCCCTCTTCCAAAATCAGCATCGGCTCAGAACTTGCCCCCGCAGGGATAGCCGATCTTTCAGATGATTTTCTAAATCTACTGATTTTGCTCGAGACCGCCGGACTATCGTTCGTTCTCCAGACGTCGTGCCAAGTTATTTTCCCAAATGTTGAAGAGTTCTATCAAAATCTGAAGGTGAAACGAAATGGAAAGCTCCTGAAATCCAAGGTCAGAGGGATAAAAATCCGACTGGACAAAGACTCACTAGCTGCTCTGTTAAAACTACCAGTAGTAGAGGATGATGACGAAATGACTGCTGAAGACTCAGTAAGAACCAGTTTATTCTGTGGAGGTAACCCTCACGCCCATTCCTTTAGCAGAGCTGATTTCAACTTAGAAGGAAAATTTCTAGTGGATGTAATTGCTAAGATACTGCTATGCAAAACTTATTCCATTCGAGACATTTCTATGGAAGTGTTTGATATAATGCAAGCCATTATCTGCCGCAAACGATTCCAGTTTGGACTGTTGATCCTAGATAAAATCAGAGAAAGCATTAAGCATCCTAATTTTGCAAGAATTATTTCCCTCCTTCTTCATGAAATCAATCCTTCAATTTTTAACTTATCCAAAGGGACTCCACTGCATCACATGAAAAAAGTTTCTATATCCTCCATCCAGCGATATGAAATTAAAATTCTGAACTCTGCCCAAGCATCCAAAGCTGCTGTCCCTTCAGTAGATTCCCAAGAAACCAGTGTACCTGATGACAGGATTCCTTCTCCTCCTCCACATCAAACTGCTGCTACCTCTGGTGCAATAGTTGAGGGGGAGCCTGCCTCATCTCATTCTCAGTACCCAGCTTCTTCAGAACCCTCTCAGCAAGCTGAAGTCAGGGACTCTCTCCCTTCAGTTTCTCCTCCTCCAGCAGATCCCTACTCAGAGATTCCAGATCCAGCAACCCAACTGTCTACTGCAGAAGATATCAACAGGTTGATTGATGAGCTCAGCTCAGATGCTCCCTTGTTTTACAATGAATCAGTTGTACTGACTCCAGAGGCTTAGATTCCTGCTCAGTCTCCTGCTCCGACTCCAAAAGCTCAGTCTCCTGTCCAGTCTCCTGCTCAGTCCTCTGCTGCAGAGGAAAGCCAGCCTGACAATATTCTTTTGTCTGATGATGAGGAAGTATCTCCAGAACCAGTGGAGGCTCCTCTAAAGACTTTGGACTTCTCTATTCCCTCCTTCATTAATACAGAAGAATCTGCTCAGATAGAATCTTTCAAGAGAGCTGCAAGCTTAGTGGAAATTACTGAAATCCCTCCATGGGTTGCTCCTGCTCCTTCAGTCCCTGCCCCAACTTCAACTGCTTCTACTTCTTCAGATCTGGTAAGCAAGATTGAACAGTTACTCAGTGAACAAAGAAAGTACTTTGATGACTCTCTAGCCTCAGTAAATAACAAAGTCTCTACTCTTGAAAAGGAGATGAGTAGAGGCTTTGCTGAAATTCAAGCCAATACTGATGAGCTCAAGAGATTGTTTCAATTGAGTGGAAAAGCTATGGATCACACTATTACAAGTATAGGTGAACTAAGGAATCAAGCTGAAACTGGTTCTCATAATCAGATAATATTGGACAAGAATGCTGAAGTAAATATGATGAAAGTGTGTGAAGAAGTTGGCACCTTCAGAGATGAAGCAATTGCCAAGCTAGCTGTAGATATCAGCAAGGGGGAGAAAGTTGTCAAAGAACAAGTTGAAAAAGTAGTTGAAAAGCTGTCTGAACAAGCTCAAACAACTGTGAATGATCTAGTCAAGAATATGAAAGCAGATATTCTATCTCAACTCCAATCTATCAAGTTCTACATCTATGATACAGCTGTATGGGTAAATAAAGAACTTCCCAAATTCTCAACTCAACCCTACCATCATTCCCAAGTTCTTGGACCCTCTTGAAGACATCCTCCAGCAGATGCTCCAGCTCAGGCAGACATTCCAAGAGATGTGCCAGCCTTCTCACCCAGACCTGCTGGTGATGTGACTGAACCTCCTCTATTTTATACTAATATGTGGCAAGATGATCTTCCTCCCAGTTCTCAAGGTGTCCCAAAGAAGAAAAGGAAATATGGTGACGGCTCTTCTGCCAGCCGTTCTGCACCTAGAAAAGAGCCTGCCCCAGCTTCTGAAGGTAGATCAGAAATTGTTCATTCTGAAGTTTGGAGTCCAACCTCCAAATCTCTGATCCTTGATACCCTGAAGCTAGTAACAGATCTTGGTCAGCACAGAGATCAATATTACAGTTATTCAGAATGGAAAGCTTATGAAGCATCTCAGATCAAGATCAGACTTCATGACAGGAATTGGGGATACAACAACCCAGCTGCTCCTCCTAGGCCCAGAACATATTTTCCTAAACCTTTCAGTTACCTAGAGAGGCAAGAGCTGAAGAGAGAAAGAATGCATAAAAGAGCCCCCTCTTGAGTTAATGAGAATGTGGAAATGAATTGTTTAATCTGTTAAAAATATTTCTATATATATATATTTTTGATTCTGATTATGGCTATCTTATTATTTATCCTGCTTCAGTTTATTTTTTTTGTATATGTGTGTTGTTCTTTTTACTCTAAGTAATTCACCTTAGTGTAGAGGGTGCTAACATCTACAAATAGGGGGAGATTGTTGGGATTTGTCTCCACAATACCTCAGATTTGTAGGAGGTCAGACCTTGAACTAAGATGAATTAAGGTGTATTTGATATTGTGTTTAAGTTGTATGTGTGCAGGTTTTTATTGCCAAGTGTAGACCAATGTCAGTCTATAATGGGTCACCAAACACAGGACCATACAATGTAATCCCTCATTGTGTGATCCAAAGTGTTGACCCATGTATAGCCTCTCTATTGGGATACATTTCCTACATGCACTTGGATTGGTGGACTGAAGTATTGAAGTTTATAGTTTTTCAGAAGAATTTTTCTAAGTCCACATACTCGAGTAGCTTCCTTCATATACTCGAGTAAGTGACTTAGTACTCGAGTAAATTCTTAGACATACTCGAGAAGACTCTGTATACTCGTGTAGATAAGCTTACTCGAGTAAGATAGTTAGTCACTCGAGTAGGTCATATTTTATACTCGAGTAGATCCTTCTGTCCTTAGATCCGAAATATTCTCTAAGTCCACATACTCGAGTACCTCGTTTGTACACTCGAGTAAGTGAGTCTGTACTCGAGTAAGTTTGATTACATACTCGAGTAGACTGTTTGTACTCGAGTAGGTGATAACTTGTACTCGAGTAGTTGGTTAGTTACTCGAGTAAGTGTTCTGTTGATACTCGAGTAGATCTGCACTTTTCATCTCAGAAAGTTTCTAAGTCTACCTACTCGAGTAGTTCCCTATATACTCGAGTAAGTGACTCTGTACTCGAGTAGTAGTTTTTCATACTCGAGTAGCTTAGTGATTACCCGAGTAATCTTCCCCAGATACTCGAGTAGTTCACTTTCCCCTTACTCGAGTATCTCCAACTCTTCTACTCGAGTAGTTCTTCCTATTTTATTTGAGAAATTTTCTCTAAGTGTTTTTTCTCGAGTATATACTCTCATACTCGAGTAGTTCTAAAATGACTCGAGTGTTGATCTCTGAATCACTCGAGTAGATTCTCTTTTTATACTCGAGTATGCTCCTCCTATCCACTCGAGTATATAACATCTTATACTCGAGTATGTCTCTTCTCTGTCTCGAGTATATCTGTTCAAATTTTCCTGAAATTCTCCAAGTACAATTTCACTGTGTATTTCGACTTAATCATTTCTGATTGGTCCACGTGTCACCCCTAATTAAATTTCTGACCGTTGGAGTCCACCTATAAATAGGTCCTTTCAGATTTGACTAATAACAAGTCTTACAGAGATTATTATTTTAAGAAAGAGAAAAGTTCCCGTGAACCCTAGTTTCTCACGCCGCCGCCATTGTCGTTCACGGAAGAAGGTCTGGATCGACGATCTCCAATCGCTGCTTTCAACTTTATTTCTCCAGCGATCCAGACAAAAGATAATCACTCGATCTCGCCGAGCCTCAATGATTTCTGATTTATTTTCTCGATCGAGGTGATTTCGTTTTTCAGATCTGTGGATCTCTCTCTCAAGTCATCTTCAACATATTCTGATCAAGCCAAAGTTCTCAAGGAAGAAGACTATCAAAGATCCAGATCTGTGCAATATATTGTTTGTATTTTCTTTTTCAAACAAATTTCTCTGTAGGAGTTTTTCTCCGAGTTTTGTAGGAAGGCTTTATCTTCCGAGTGTAGTCCGATTTGGATCGAGTTTGTAGGAATGTGGTTCCGAGGTGTAGGATTGTTTTCAATCCGAGATATTGGAGTAGCCGAGTCTAGTGGTTTGCTAGATCGGTGAGGAAAGTGGACGTACCCAAGATTGGGGAATCACTGTAAATCTCTTGTCGTCTGTGTGATTGCTTGATCTTTGCTGTGTTAATTTTTATTCCGCATTTGACACGCATTTCACCTATTCACCCCCCTCTAGGTGATTTAGGTAGACAACTTAGTCCTCTCATAGAGGTAGAGCAAGAGGTTGAGAAAGAACAAGAGGTTGAGAAAGAGCCAGTTATTGAGGGGGAGGCTGTGAATGTTGAGGCTGATCAATATGTCACTGAGACAGATAAACCTCCTACACCTCCTGAGAGAGTTCAGATTGAAAGCTCATCAGAATCTGAGACTGCAGAAGCCAGAGAGGCTAAGAAACGGAAACTTATAGTCTTCAAGAGAAGGAGCCAAACCTATAAGCAAGCTCTCCAACCTGCAAGTCACCAAACTCCTGCTGCTTTTGATTATAATAAGTTCATGGTGGACTTGCAAGTTAAGTTGGATGAACACAGATTGGCTGTGGAAAAATATATTGATGAGAATAATAAGTCACTTCAATTTGACTTAGCCCAGGATATTAAATCAATCAGATTTGAAGTCAACTTGAATAAAAAGGAAATGACCGATTGCTTCAATAAGGGAGGTAATGTTGTAGTATTTTTGGCTAAACAACAGCAGTCAATTCTTACCAAGGTAGATGATATTGCACTAAAGCAAGGTTATGTTCTAGAAAACCAGCTGAGAATGAATGAGAATCTGGCTGAATCTCACCATGAAATTCTTGATAAGTTGACAAATAGTGCTACAGGGATGACTGAAGCAAGAGCACAAGAGATGGTAAATTTTGATAAGAAACTCAAGGATGCCTTAGATTCAGTTCAAACTACTATCACAACCTCTCAGCAAGAGATATCTACTAAGCTTCAAAAGTTGAAACCATATTTTAAAGAGGGTGTGAATTATCTTGATGGCCAGATCAGATTTCAGAAGGATGATCTCAGAGACCATATTGAAAGAGAAGTCCTAAAGGGGGAGAGATTATTAGTTCATGCTGGCTCAGAACACACCAAATGGGTGACTAATAGTATTCGAGGCACATTGGGATATCCACCTTTATGTGATGATGATATGGTGGCTGAGTTAGGAATTCAACAAGGTTTACTTGAAGGCAATCAACCTGAGGTTGTCCAAGTCATTTACCCCCCTGCAGATTTTGATATGATTAATCAGCAAGTACAGGCTATGTATAGTCCTCCACAGGAGGTTACAAATGTTGTTATTGAGAAAGTTGATAAGCCTGATGCAAGTTTGAAAGAACAACAAGATGCTCTACTGTCCAAGAAAAGATTTAGAGAGCAAGCTGAACTTAGGCCTGACTTTGAGCAATGGAGTCCCACTTCAAGAAACATTATACTGACAGCATGGAAGGCTGTAAAGGATCAAGTCAATGAAAGAGGAAAGTGGTATAATGAGATTGAATGACAAAAGTATGAAGCTAGGCAGGAGGCTATAGTTCAATATAGAAGAAAAACCAAGATGGGGAGGCTACCACCAGATGCTCAGGAGCCAAGCAAATATTTTCCAAAGCCCTTTCACTACTTTGAAAGGCAAAGGCTCAAGGAAGAAGCTCAGAAGAAAGCTGATCTGAAAGGCAAGAAGCCTGTTGAGGTTGTTGAACCAGCTGTGAAGGCTTAAATTCAATCTGGCAAAGGAATTGTCATTAGAGAACCTGATCAGTCTTAGCTTAAACTTACCAGTCCTTTCAATTGTTTTGTAATATTTTGTTAAGTCATTCAATGTAAACATCTGTAGTAAACATTTCCAAGTTATAAACAAAACATTGTTCTGTAATCATTTATTAATGTTCATCTTTATTCTGTGATGAATTTGCTGTATATTTTGTTTATTAAAGTATTTCTGTAATGTCATGCTTATATGCATCATCATATTATATTTTTTAAATGGTGTATATCATTAGCTAAAAGGGTTATGACTTCTCCAAATAGGGGGAGATTGTTGGATACATTGGAAAATGTGTACCTGATTTGAAGAAGCCTAACTTAGCTTTATGATATACATCAAGGTGTATTTGATGTTATTTTGAGTTGACATGTGCAGATTAAGAAAGTACTAAAAATACAGGAAATTATTCTAATTCCATGTGTCGACACCAGAAAAAGTTATGTCGACACTTCAGAAGAATTGTGTCGACACTTGAAGAAGACTGTGTCGACACAGAGAAAAATAGTCGACCACATTTGTGTCGACACTGGGAAGCTGTGTCGACTTACAGAAGTAGAGTCAACAACAGCTATATCAACACTAGGAAGCTGTGTCGACTTACAGAAGTAGAGTCGACAACAGCTGTATCAACACTGGGAAGCTGTGTCGACACATTGAGGCAGAGTCGACACCAGAAGGCAGTGTCAACACATTGAGGCAGAGTCGACACCTGAAGGAGTGTCGACACATACTATGTTCTGAATCTATAATAACTGTGTCGACATACAGGACTTGTGTCGACACACTGCAAGTCTAGACCAAGTCATTTTCTGAAGAATGATGAAGTGCTTGAGTCGACACAAATTCTCAGTGTCGACTCATCCTCAAGATGAAGGTCTGAAGAAGCTGTGTCGACACCAAAGTAACTTGTGTCGACACATATAGACAGATGGTCTCGACACTTTCTGACAGTCAGTCTCGACACTTTGCTGATGAGACAAAGGCTAAGGATCTGTTTGAAGACTTGACAGCTGTGGGTTGCAACAGTTTATCTGAAGCTGTCTGACTTGTCAGAAGACAGTTAGAAACCGGATCAGCCGGTTACCATGATGAAGGTCTATAAATAGACAGATTCAGAAGGCAAATAAAAAAAGAGATTGATTTAAGAAGAAACACACATACAAACTGATCAAGAAAGTGCAAGGCACGGAAGAAGATCTTCATCAGAAGATCTAAGAAGACATTATGAAGGGTTCAACCTATCAGGATCTGTCTAAGGAGAATTCGTTCAAGAATTCTGAAGAAGTATCAAAGGGATTGGATAGAGAGGGATCCAGCCATTTGAAGATCAAGAAGGAAGCTGTTACAAGTTTCTCAAGAAGCTGTTTGGAAATCAACTCAGCTAGTTCAGATTCAAGAAGCTTTGAAGAAAGCTAAGATTCAGTTGATTTCATCCATCAGCTAATCAAGTATTGTCCTGTCCTTACTCTCTCATCTAGGAAAAAATTCTGTAAAACTCTTTTCTAATTTCTGTAGGATCTATTAAGGTAGATCTGAGTTGTAAGCCTAAATTATAAAGGCTGAGTGTAGGAGAGTTGATCTCTGAGTGGTAGGGCTGTGTTGCCTGAGTGTAGGAGAAAGTTTTTCTCTGAGTTGGAGGCCTTGTGGCTAGGCTGAGGTATGGCTGATTAGCCTGAGTTGTAGGAACCTTTCCAGGTTCTGAGCTGTAGGATCTGCTGATCTGAGTTAAAGAGGAAGTTTGGCCGAATCTAGCACACTGCTAGATAGGTGAAGGGGGAAAGTGGATGTACCCAGACCTTGGGGAACCACTATAAAACTGTGTGCAATCTGTGTTGTATGAATTTCTGTGATTGCTGTGCTGTGTGATTTAATTCAAGTATTATATTCTGCCTAAAAGTGAAAACAAGCATTAGAACCTATTCACCCCCCCCCCTCTAGGTGTTTAGGTAGTCTTGAAAGTAAAACTATCAGTGACGCCTAAATGTCAGTGGAAGGCTCAATATGAAGTCCATGCTAACATCCACCCATGGGGCAGATGGGATCATAAGGGGTGTGTAAAGACCCGTATTGGTCTTGTTACCCTTGACTAGTTGACATACGCTGCAACTCCCTACGATTTTATTGACCATTGGTTTGAGGCCCGACCAAAAGAATTTATCCTCTACAAGTGTGATCGTTTTATCATGACCAAAGTGTCCTCCTAATCCTCCACTATGTAACTCCCATATAATAAAATGGCATAACGAAGAGCGGGGAATACATAGTTGTGTATGCTTAAATAGGTATCCGTCACGGATGTAGTACGCCGAAATAGTGGAAGGAGAATTGTCCTGAGCGGCGAAATATATATCCTTAAAATCCGGGCACTGCACATACTCATCTTTGATTCTTTCAAATCTTATGACCGATACCTCCATGGTAGATAGTAATAGGGTGACTCGACTAAGGGCGTCCGCCACACGATTTAACGTACCCTTGAGGTGCTTGATAATGAAAGTATACTCCTGAAGGTATGAGACCCATTTGGCGTGCCAAGGGCTGATTTTACCTTGGGAGTTTACAAATTTTAACGCCTCATGATCGGATAGGATTACAAATTCTTTTGAGATAAGATAGTGACGCCAATGTTAGAGACAACGTATCACAGCATAGAACTCACGATCATAATTGGAATAATTCAACTTTGGACCGGCAAGTTTTTCGCTAAAATATCCTATCGGATGTCCCTCTTGACTTAAAACTCATCCGATCCCTATTCCCGATGCGTCGCATGATAATTCAAACACTTTATTAAAATCCGGCAATCGTAATAATGGGGCTTCGGACATCCGGTCCTTAATCACTTGAAACGCGCGAGCGGCCGCTTTACTCCAAGAAAATTCTCCTTTTTTCATGCATTCGGTGATCGGTGTCATCATACTACTAAAGTTTTGGATGAACCTTCGATAAAATGTGGCCAAACTGTGAAAACTTCTAACTTCCCGAATATTAGTTGGTTCAGGCCACTCTTTAATCACTTGGACCTTTTTTGGGTCAACATGAATGCCTTCGGAACTCACTATGTAGCCTAGAAACTCTACAGACGTCACACCAAAGGCGCACTTTTTAAGATTAATATATACATTTTCTTGGCGCAAGGTTGATAGGATTGTCCTTAGATGTGTGCCATGATCCTCTTGTGAACGGCTGAATACTAAGATATCGTCAAAGTATACTACTACGAACTTGCCCATATATGGCTTGAAAACTTGGGTCATCAATCGAGAGAAAGTACTCGGTCCGTTGGTGAGCCCTTCTCCAAGCACCAACCACTCGTAGAGCCCATCCTTAGATTTAAAAGTCATTTTCCATTCATCTCCTTCCCGTATCCTTATTTGATGATAACCGCTTTTGAGATCCAATTTTGAAAATATGGCGGCTCCCGATAACATATCCAATAAGTCGTCCAAACGGGGAATGGGGAACCTATATTTGACCGTAATTTTATTTATGGCCCGGTAGTCTATACACAATCGCCAAGACCTATCTTTCTTTGGAACCAAGAGGGCTGGTACGGCACATGGGCTCTTACTATGACGGATAAAACCTTTGCTAACAAATCTGAAATTAAAGCTTGTAGCTCCTCATGTGCGGAGGGGTTGAGCCGATAATGTGGATGGTTAGGCAATGAAGAGCCCGGGACGAAATCAATCTCATGTTGAATATCTCTCATGGGTGGCAACTTAGATGGCAAGTCCTCCGGATAGACGTCTTTATACTCTTCCAATATAGTGCGCAAAGATAACGGTATATTCTCTAACGTGAGCGAGTCTTCCTTAGCTTGTAGACATACTAAAGCATACAGATGTCATCCAAGAAGGTCTCGCGTTCCAACTCCTTCTTACTTATCAAACTTATCAGTTTTCTTTCCGCCGGCACAATTGTGTCTTTGGGGGCAACCGAAGGATCCTTGGGTGGTGTGGGTTTCAGTATGATGGTCTTTCCATTATACTTGAACTCATAAGTGTTGGCTCGCCCGAAATGGGTCACGTCATAATCATAGAGCCACGGGCGCCCTAGGAGTACATGACATACATCCATGGGAATGATGTCGCACCACACTTTATCGACATAGCTCTTCAACGTAAGTGGCACTAAACAACGCTTAGAAACCGTGATAGACATTTTTTTCACCCACGCTATTTTATATGGCTGGGGATGTGGTTCGGGGAGTAGGCGATACGAGTGACGGCGTTTTCCGAAACGACATTCATGCAACTTCCGCTGTCTATTATTAACTTGCACCACTTTTCACCACATTTAAAATTCAAAGAAAATATGTTCGTCCGATTGTGCTCATCCGATGCACGTTGTAAGACCCCCCTTTTTTTCTTTTTAAAACCCGGGGTCTTAGGCCCAGAATCACCGCTTTGCGGTGACACCTTCACGCCCTGAAGGGTCATCACCACAAGGCGCCGATTTTGCCGGCCAAGATTCGATCATAGAAAGGTAGCACAACAATTGAAGTAAGAGCAAGTCCACTGAAAACAAATCACATATATAGAATAAAATCTCCACGAAGGGAGTGTCCACAGAATAACAATAATCAGAGTACTATAAATGCGGGCTTATGCCCGGTACATCAAAACCTCACTACAAATCTCTCATGCGGAAGCAAAAACAGAAACTACTCAGGGTCGAGACTCACGGTCCCGGCTGTATGAACTCCGAAGCTAGACTGCTCCATCTCCAAGCGCACCGGCCTCTGGGGCTGCTCCTCCATGCTGGGCTCCGCGATCCCCTAAATGATGTGGTTCGAAAACCGTTAGTCATAAAGACTAAGCCCTATCATCCCCTAACCCTTCCCCCATGGCTCCTAGGTACCGAGCGGAGAGGAAGAAAGGGAAGGACATGAAGGTGGAGATTTAATCAAGAAATAGATGGCAGCGGAACTAATCTAACAATTCTATAATAAATATGACATGAACAGAAAGTAGGAAAGATAACCTTAACTTATGTGCGAAAGCGCATAAGCCAAGGGATCTTCTGCAAGGCTCCTATCGTATAGAGTGTCTCATACCACTTATACGTTGGGGTGTCGGTTATCAAACAGCAGCATATATTTATATTGAAATTAACCTTAATTTATAAACTTGCTCACACAAGCTTATAGACCAAGGGGTCGTTTCGCAGGTCCTAATGTATAAGCATCTCATACCACTTATACTTTAGGTGTCAGGGTTAAATGAATCGATTATGCTATGACATGCAAGTGGGTATGATGAAACATGCAAGTGTAACTCACACACCCGACTCTGTGCACACAGACCTTTAGTTCCCCCATTCGGAGTCGTTACCTCCCAGGATACCTCCATAGTGGCAGACGGAAGCGGTGGGTTGGGCCTCGCCCACCTCTAAACCAGTAAAGCACTACCGGTCAGACCTATCGTACGCCTCAACGTTTGGTGCACCAAGCGGACGCCTGCGTACTCTTGCCGGCTGGCGCACCGGACTTCTGTTGGCGAAGTGCTAACCACACTTGCCGAGTCAGCGTATTGGCGTCGGTGCATCGACCCTCCAATACCGAAGACCCACCTCCTTAATTTTCATTCCTTTTTATGCACATGCAAGTTTAATCGTGAACACATAAAAACTGAGCCGAAGCTCCCCGGACCAAAACGTCAGTATCTTAACCAACCGAGCCAAAGCTCTCATCAATCTTCCTGTGCCAACAGTGTTTGTGAAAGGTGCAGCCCTAATTACTAAGTTACTCTTGTCAGTTTGTTATTACAGTTTACGTTAACCCAGGACTGCCCCCGGTATTCCCCGTGAAGGGCTCTCAAAGGGCACTAGGAACTATGATGGTAGCTGAAGCCCATCGTTCCCTTTCGCAAGGCACTTATTGTTATTGGTTGATCCCCTTTACCCATTCCCTTCTCATATTACGATAGACTATCCTCGGGTGATTTTTAACCTTCCTCTCTTCGAAAAAGACAATCTTTCGTCTAACCCGAACCCCCTTTTAACTCTAGCTATCACTACTTCTCTATACTCTTCACATCATCCTATTGTGATATCATCCACAATTGTCCACTCAGACAAAATGACTAACTCCAAAGACTTTCTCAGACCATGTCCTATTGCAATCCACAAATTTGTTATATGCAGACCAATCTAGACTATATGTCGAACCGGTTATGCAATGATCCCAAAACTCATCCAAATGCCCTAAATTATTTACTGGAGACTTATCATGTTGAAAATAGCCTAAGTCCAGAATGTGGTAATTTTCCTAATTTATCTGGCATTCAATTAATTTCCTCGAAAATCCCAAGGGCTACCGGTTTGAACATGAACTACCCTAAGTTCTCATGCAAGATGTCCAGCAAATTTATGATAAATAGTAGGTTATCTCAATAGGGTAAATCCAAATTATCATAATTTTTCTATGATCAAAAGGGCAACAAAACTATTTTAGCAATATTTACTATCTTCCATTATTTATGAACCAAGTACAGAGAATATTCTTCTAAAAATTATAAATAATTTATAGCATGCAGATAAATGCTTAAAAATAAAACTGGCCTAGTTTCATAATTTTTCAGTAATAGAATCATCCCTAAATAATTTTCAAAGCATAGAACCCCTTTTTAACATTTGTGAAAGAAGTACTGGATTTACTCAACTAAAAATTATTAAAAAAAAATCAAGGGTAACCATTCTGTCCTAAAACCTTTATTTCCAATATTTCATGAGATTTCCATAAACAGAAAGGTACAAATAATTAAAACATCAATTGGGGTTATAATCAACTTTACAAACGAAGTGCTGGAAATAAACATCATAAAATTCCAGTAAAATTTATATAAATTCTACCCACTTCAAAACTAACTCTACCCGAGTTTCACAGCCTTTAGATAATTGTTAGTGATGGATTGTGCTTAATTAGTATTTTAACCTAAAGCTAAGATTAAGGTTTGAGGCATCTACTTGTCTCCAAATTCCCCAAGATTCCATCCAGACGATTATTATCATGCTAATATCAACTCTACAGAGTTTCAAGGCAATACGAGAGCAATTGCCCCCATATCCTTCACAACCCTCAAAACCCTCCATTTAGGGTTTGAGTTTGGATCCAAGGGTAAACCAACCCTAAATCACACCATTTACTCCAAGTGGGTTATAATAACCCTTCCAAGTCAGTGGCCAAGATATCAGCCTCAGTTGAGGTGATATGACCGTTCTAACTTCTAGTGCACTTTTTACTCAAAAATGCCTCACTATTGCCTAGTTAAGAATAGGTGACTCCCTATCCAAAACTCATCCAAGTGAGTTGGAAATTTGTACAGAGCTAAGTTATGTAGCCAGGGACCACTCACCAAAATTTGGGAGGGTTTGGAGGTCATTTGACTACTTAAATAATTTCCTCTAAGTTTATTAAATTAAAAAAAAAACTTTAGGCGAAGTGTCTCCAAAAATTCCCATTTTTGGACTGCCTTTAGATATAGCTATGTTTAACCCCCTGCCCAAATTTCAGGTCATTTGGACAAGGGATGAAGCATGGGCATCCATTTTTGTTTCTGCCCAACCCTAGGTACAACCCTCACTAAAATAGGTGTTGCGGTCAAACCGCTCACCCAAACGAGTTGAAACTAATTTTAAATTAATTTAGACTCGAAAGGCTACAACTTTTGTGACTGGTCATTTTTCCTAAATCGGCCTCTAAGTGCCTCGTTTTGCAGCCTAAATATATACTCAATAATATATATTTTCACTATGTATTACATACATTATTTATATATTATAAACTGATTTTACTGTTCATCTTCTACATGAACCCGAAAACAGAGCGTAGAAAAGCATATTTCCTGTAACCTTTCCGTGATCCGTCGCCGGCTATCCGGTCACTTCCCTGGCCAACCTCCACCACCACCACCTCCGTTGAGGCGATAGCTATCCGGCGGCGGTGGTTTGGCCGCCAGAGGTGGCGGTTTCAGGCGAACTCAAACAATATTTTTTCATGGTTTTCCATGAAAACACGAGGTCGGTCAGGCTCCTTTGAGCATGTACTTCATTTCAAAGAACCTAAGATCTACCCATAAGAGAAGAAGTAGAGGAGGACCTTGTTCGCGGTTTGGAGGCGAGATGAACGACGGGGTGCCATGGCGCAGTGGTGGCATTGCTGAACTTCTCCTACAGCAAGAGCAAAAGTCTGAATTTGTTTGATCGAGCGTGTAACCTTCTCCTCTTGCTCCAAGGGGTCTTTTATAAATCAGCAAGTGGGGAGGGGAAAAAGGTAAGCAATTATGGTCATGAAGGCTCCCCTTAATGGTATTTCGGTTATGGCATAGGCAGTTGAAACGCTCGAAACGAAGAAGTGTTTGCCATGCGGCGATTTCCTATTTGACCAACATTTCCTTATTTTATTAAATAATTAGAGTAGGAAACGACCCATAAATTCTCCTGGTGTACATTCCCATAACCAGAATTGATTATGACGTCGGTTACCGAAATTTCCAGTCTGGCTGACGTTTCGGCCCTTGTCACGGGCGTGACATATAGGTCACGGGCGTGACAGGCCCGAGTGGCAAATTCTGAGGTCGATGATCGTCGAACTGAGATCGACGATCGTCGAAGGGTGGTCACGCCCTAGGTCACGGGCGTGACTCATGGGTCACGGGCGTGATAGGGTCAAGATGCAAATTACGCACTCGGCGATCGTCTCGCTGAGATCGACGATCGCCGAAGGGGGTCACGCCCTAGGTTACGGGCGTGACACCTTGGTCACAGGCATGACATGCTCGGACTGCAAGTTCGACGATCGTCTCACGGAGATCGACGATCGTCGAAGGAGTCACTCCCTAGGTCACGGGCGTGACACATAGGTCACGGGCATGACCGGCCCGGGTTTCAAATTCGACGATTGTCTCACGGAGATCGACGATCGTCGAAGAAGTCACGCCCCATGTCACGGGCGTGACACATAGGTCACGGGCGTGACAGGCCCGGGTTTCAAATTCGACGATCGTCTCACGGAGATCGACGATCGTCGAAGGAGTCACGCCCCATGTCACGGGCGTGACACATAGGTCACGGGCGTGACCAACCCGTGACCCGAAGCCTCAGTCATTGTACTTCAATTCTTGGGCTTCTGGGGTTCTCTCACGACAGACCGACTCTTAGGGGTCTAGCCGGAAATGGGATGTTACACACGCGGTGTGGCCAAAATACACCTCATAACCATCATATAAGACTCATCTTCGATATCACTCGGCTCGGCATCTGATTCACCGTCAGCTTCATAGACGAGCTCGGCAGGCTCAGACGTGGAATCTAATAGTGCCAGTGGTTTACTCTTAGTGGGACACTCACTAGAGTAGTGTCCTTGAATTCCGCACGAATAACAGGTAGCATTAGTCTTATTAATTCGTCATATTGGAACTCTCTCACCATTGGGATTTTTGTTGTTCCTAGCGGTAATTACTATGGAGCTTGAGTCAGTCGACCGGAACTTTCCTTTGTCTCGCATGGTTGACGAAGGTGGGGGTCCTAAGATGGATTTTCCTTTCGGGAATGCGCGTCCCTTAGACTTGTTGGCATTGTGCTTTTCTATATCCAATGCTGCATTGAATGTTGTGTTAAAGTCTGTGTGATCATAACGCAAAAGCTTGCCTTGGATGTCCGTATTAAGTCCCTTACGGAAACGAGATAGTGTGACCTCGGGCATTTCTCGGATATCACAACGCACCATCATATCCTTGAGTTGTCCCATGCACTCCGCTACCGATTAGCCCCCTTGACGAAGGGTGGCTAACTCGTCGAACATTTGGGTTCGGTGATACGCCGGGACATATTGGTCATGCAGGAGTGCCTTCATGGCAGCCCACCCAATTGGGGGTGCTCCATTCACGGTGCCTAGACGCCTCTCTTCGTTCAACCAGAACGTTTTGGCTCTACCTAGAAGTTTCATTCGTGTTGCCCGCACCTTCTCATCATCCGTCAGGTTGTGCCACTCAAAATAGCACTAAATATCCATGATCCAGTTTAGAAATACTTGGGGTTCACCCATGCCATCGTAGGATGGTGAATCAATTTTAACGGCCCTAGTTAAGTTGAACTCATGAGGGGCTCGAGGTGCGTACTCGTAGTCCTGATCACGAGGGTGATTTTGTCGCTCTTCTCGTTGGTTAGCGGGCTGGGGTGGTGGCCCCGGTCGATTTATCCCAAAGCCGGGATGTTGAGGCGCCGCCTGATTTACAGCCAACCCTTGTATTAACTGCGTGAGTGCATCGAACCTGGTGTTAAACTCTTCCCTAAGCGCCGCAATGGTTGCAGGAGCGTGCTCATCATCATGGTTGTCGGCCATCTGTGAGGTGGAGGGAGGGTACTCCGTGCCAAGCCTCGTGCGCATGAACGACAGTGAAGCTGGGTGTCTCAC
This sequence comes from Platanthera zijinensis, assembly GCA_039513925.1. Lineage (NCBI taxonomy): Eukaryota > Viridiplantae > Streptophyta > Magnoliopsida > Asparagales > Orchidaceae > Platanthera > Platanthera zijinensis. Next base: position 45,417,961 of record CM077097.1, read on the forward strand.
CTAGACAAAAGACTGTTTGGACAAGAATTTTATAAATTAAGATTTTTATATGCTTAATGACTTGGAGAACGGAAATATTTTTTAGACTTTTATGCTTACAAAAATAGGTAGAAAATTCAGATTTTTTTTTTGTAAATTTTTTTGCAGAATTTTTTTTTGATTTTTGTTATATGCAGACCAAAAGGAGAAAATTTCAGATTTTGTGACTACGAAACGTGCACGATCAAGTGTGGGTCGACGTCCTATGACAGGGAAGCGTAAGGACGGTGTCGATTGAGAAATCAACACGAACCTCGCTTTGATACCAAATTTGATGTAGGCTACGCCTTAAGGATCCTACACGGGAGGCGAGACGACGACCGTTACAACGTTTAACGCTCCCTAACCCGCACACAAACGAAACGCAGCGGCCACAATGAGTTTTATTTATCGTTCGCGTTAACATACGGATAGCCGATCCGCAAATGGAACGGAGAATGGCTATAGGCCAAAATCCTTTCCGGCTAAATGGAATAATATTGATTCCGACCGAGCTTGGAGTTGTACCAAAATAGATCCACCAAGAAAAACACGATTCGAAAGTGGTAGGATCTATCCCAACAAAACAAAAGCGAGGAGCGCCAATCCTCTCGCTAGATCTTTCGGAAAACCAAAATGAAAAATCTCAAATCTATTATTAGAAACACCGCGAAAAATTAACGATTCGAGAAATCACGCAAAATCCGTCCACCACAAGAACTAATCAAAGAAGGAAAACTCTTATGTAGGAATTTCGTTACCCCACTCGGAAACGTAGATCCGAGATGTTGAATCCACATAGAACGACCGCTCTTCCTTTGAAATTCACGGGAAACGCACCACGGATGAAGATCTTGTTCGTCTCCTTCGCTTCTCGCCGTGGACGATTACCCCACACCTTGATTCTTCCTTGCATGAGATCTCTCTCCTCCAAGGTGGCCGAAAACTTCAAGTGGATTGAAGATGAATTGGTGGAGAATAGATAGAGAGAGGGGAGAACGTTGGATGGTTAAAGGTAGAGAGAAAGTGGAAGGGGCGGCCAAGTAATGGAGGAGAGGGGTGGCCGAATTTCCTTGAGAGGAAGCCTAGAGGGGGGCGGCGGCTAAGAGGAGGAGGAGAGGAAGATTAGGTTTAGGCAAGCAATTGTTTTTGATTTCAATATTAGTCTCCATAACAAATGACAATTTGGCCTTATATAAGGCTTACAACCATATGGCTATTAACAGCCCAAAATAAAAGTGTTGCAGAAATGAAATGACAAAATAACATAGTGTCAAAGACCACATAAACTAAGATAACGGAAGACCAAATAATAAAATAAATTTAAAGCTTATTCTTGTTGCGTTGGCGAAGATTGTAGTCGTGCCCGCTACGGCGCCGCAAGTCTCTTGATGGTGGAGCATCGTCGTCATCTTCTGCCACGGTAACACCGCCATGGACGTCGTCTTCATCACCCAGTTGGCCGTCGTGGTGGCCGTCACCATCACCATGGGGGAGTGGGCTAAGTGCACACCAATTCCTCCATAAAAGGGGTTTCCTCCCAATCAATTTACCCTTTTAAGGTTGTTACGGATCACTCGAGGATCCTATAGTCCAGACTAAATTGCACCATCTTAGCGCGGGAGCCGTCGAGCACGCAAAAAGTTACAGAAATTGAGTCAGACAGTAGGAATTTTTTTTTAACGTTGAAACCCCCGGAAAGAGGTGAAAAACCACATGGCCAGATATGTGCTGACTAAACATCCGCTAGTTTTGGGTGTTATTATAGAGTATGAGGCGACAGACCGCTTTTCATTACAATTACTGGTGGAGAGAGAGAGAGAGTTGGGCTCAAAGGGTGATAGACCACCGCTCACAAACTCAAGTCCTTTGCTTGCTTCAATGTGTGTGTGTGTGTGGGGGGGGGGGGGGTTGCGCTTTGAGCATGTCGGAGACTTTGATTACTGCTAAGAGGATTAAGCGGCACATTCTGCGCACCTTAATTTATATGGCTTGTCTCATGTTGCGTTCAGAGGTGTCTGGAGCGACTGACTTGTTGTCATCTGGAGGGCCCGTTGTTGAGTTTAGGGAGATGGGAACGTTGTGCGTGGAATGCCAGTTTCACTACGCATAAAACGTGCCTTTCTTGTGCGGAGTGTATGTCGAGTATGCTTGAAATGTGCTTGTATTCTTTTTCAGAAGAACTTGTGGACTATCTGTGTCGCTTCAGAGCTAAGCGCACTCTTGAAAGTAGTCTTGAGAGTAGGGGGCAAGATTGTGCTCTGGGAAGCGGAGCACACAGGGCACGATTGGGAGTGGAGCGCGCGATGACGTGCTTAGGAGAAACGCGCATGGTGAGTTCCCCAAGTGGCACTTGAAGGCGCTCAAATATCTTCAAAGGTGCAAGGATATCTTCGTGGGAACTCTCGAGGTAGGAGGAAAGAAAGAACATTGGAGAAAATTTGGGGAGAAACAGATGGATATGAAGGAGGGTACGAGATCCTATTTATAAGTCCCAGAGGTGATTACGTGACTATCATCATACCGTAACCACCATAATTGCTAATTATAGGGCATTCTAATAAAGTATGACACATGCATTATTTTAACAATTTTATTGTGCGCATACTAGTATTATTTCAGATATTTGTACCTGCCCCTAATGAGTGGTTACATTGGTGGTTATCCATGCATCAGACGGTTGAGATCGCACGGGAACGATCAGACATTGGAGGATTGGCCGACAGGAGGGAAGGTGCGACTGGCCGTGACGACCGACGACGAGCCCCCAACGACGTAAGGCCACCCTGGGAGGAGGGAGCGGCCGGGTAGAGGATGTCTGCGAGTGTTGAGAGCCGCAGCGGGGGACGACCGGAAGGCTGGCCGCGAGTCGCGGAGGCGGCTGACCGTGCGGCCTGCCGCGGGAGCTTGCGACCACGGTCGTGCGGTCGCGAGATGCCAAAATGAACACTGCTCGGGGAAACCTAAACTTGGCAAGGATTGCTTCAAATATTTGTACGATTGTTTTTATTCTAGTTTAGATTAGATGAATGAGGTTGAAGATGAAGAGAACCCGAGACAAGTGTAATGAGTGATTTCGAGTCGGACTTAGACGATGATGAGGATGAAGAAGATGAAGAAGTTATGCATTTTCTACATATGTTATCTACTAGAGGAAGGATACATTTTCAAGAGGAAGGACCAATTTTCAAGAGACAAATTATTGTGCTCGTGAAATTATTATTCTAATAAAAAAATTTGGCTGCCAATATTTAGTGACATGCGAATATCGTTTTGTGGGCTGCTATTATCTATGAGTTGTAAATAGTCATTCATGGGATACTTATGCAAACGCTTTTTTTAAACGCGGTTTATTCGACTCTCTCTTCAAAAGAGTTGACGTGGTTTGAATCTCTAGTTGAAAGATTCACTTTAGTTGGAGTCTCTAGAGAAAAAGCTAGTCATCTCAGTCGTGATACCAACGAACTCATCACATTCATTAAAATTTTCTACTATATTATTGTTGCGACCACCTCGAAGCTCTTACAGATTAGTCTAGATTGCACCGTCCTAGCCCAGGAGCAGTTGAATGCACAAACAATCATTGGGAAAGAGACGGCTGGCAAGAGAGCTTATTTAACGTTAAAAACATCTGAAAAGGTGAGAAATCGCGTGGTCAGGGCTGTGCCGAACAAATTTCACTATTTGTTGGGGCTGTATAATGCTTTGCAGTGAAATCGAGGGCGACATGCCGTTCCTCATTACATTTGTTTGGGGAAGAGAGAGATGTGCTTGGAGGGTGACGGGCCACCGCTCGCGAAGTTAAGTCCTTTACTTGCTGTAATGGGTAGTGTTGTGCTCAGAGTGCACTGGAGTCTTTGACTGCTGCTTATAGGCTTGAGCAGCGTGTTCTGCACGCCTCGATCTTCGAGGCTTATTTTTGTTGCGCTCAGAGAGGTCTGCATCAGTGGATTTGTTGTCGACTGGAGGGCTCGTTTTTGAATGCGCAGAGTGTTCACTTCGCTCGTAGTGGAGCACACACTTAGTGGAGTGTGTGCGGGGTGAACGTGCATAAGGTTACTCAAAGGAGGAAAAAGACCTTCATAGAATCTTTAAGGTGCTCGAAGATCTTCGAAGGGGTCTTCGAAGGCGAAGGAGATTTCTAGAGGAGCTCTCACACACGTAGGAGATGAAACCAGTGGAGGAGAGGATGTAATGTAGGAGGGCCCTTAGAATAGGATCCCAAGGTGGTTATTGTAGTTACACTGTTATTCGCAGACCACCTCCTTATAATTTATGACGCGCATTTTCTAAGGATTTACTATGCGCACGACTGTTATAATTTTTGGCTATGTACACTCCCCTATGATGGGTGGTTACAAGACGATCAGACAGTGGCGATCGCGTGATGACGATCCGATGGCAGAGGAGGGCCGACCGACAGTGGTGGTTGGCGACGAGAGCTTGATAGCGTGAGGTTGGCAAGGGAGGAGGGAGCGGTGGCCAACCGGGAGGCACGCTGGCGTGAGGTCGACGAGACCTCGACAACGTGTGGGCGACCGCAGGGCCTGATGGCTGCAGGCCAGGAGGCCGACTGCGACTCATTGACGTCGCGCACGGGCGACCGTGAGGCACGTCGGCGTCCATCGACACATTGGATCGGGTGGCGGTCGGCGTGGCGGATCGGGCGACGGTCATCGTGCCGGTCAGCGCGGCGAATCGGGCGGCGAGCGGCGCGGCAGATCTGACGCGGACCGCTGGCACGGAGCGGGCGTGCTCTCCACGTGCGCAGGAAATAGGGATTGACATTATTTGCAGATCCATCAATTATTATTGTCATTTTAAATTAAACTAAAATAAAAAAATCAAATGAAAACGTGATTTAAAAACGTGACGTAAAAACGTGATTCAAAGCAACAATTCCGTCCTTCGCTTTTATACATGTAGCATTGGCTGATGACGGTTGAACTTCTTTAAATACCCTTTCATTCTCCACATCTCGATTCTCACCAAGCTTTAACAGATTCTTATTTTCCTCGTAGTATCTCTTCAGAATAGCAATGGATTCTCTGCTGTCGGATGCTCTTCTTTTCCAGCCACTGACCACTGCAGCCACCGTTCTCAGGCGGCCGACAGGCCTCGCCTTCTTCAGTCGATCTGTGGCGCCGCTATCTCGCTCCTTTCCCCGCCGACGACCCATCGACTTGTCTCCGGTGATTCTCGGCAGGATATCCGCCGCGAGGAACGGGGCTTTGATTTCAAACAGAACGCAGGTGCGCCTCTTATGATTACTGCCATGGTAATAACTAGGTTTCCCATTTAGTGTTGCTTGTAAAATTGTGCCGGAGTCTTGAGACGACAATCATAGTGGTCTACTGGTCTTATAGGATGATCAAAAAGCCTAAGTAGCATTATGAAAGATGTTATACCAAATGGGGTAGAGTTAATGCCTATGATGGCTTAAATGAGATTTTGAACCTCAAGTTGTGCGTGCCTTTGTCTATGACAGCTCTACTTAGGGTCTATTTATTCGGCGGTGAGAGTTGGAGCAATGGGAATGAAAGCGTTGACAATGTACTGGTGAGAAATGGAGGGGGGTGTCCGAGGTTTCAAAAAAGGCCCAAAATGGCGGCTTGGAGCGGTGGCGGTGGGGATTGGAGGGTTACAAAACATTTCTTTAGCATTGACGTTTCCCCCCAATGGAGATAGAGCAAAATGACCCAAACAAACATAGCCTTAGGTTCTGTTTGGTTGGGCTGTTGCTGATGGAAAGCTGCTGATTGAAAAAGTGCTGATTCTGAAAAATGGAGTTTTGTTAAAAAACTGTTTGGGTGAAATGGAGTTTGCAAAATAAATTTTCAAAAAGTTGTTTGGAAACAACCATTAAAAATATTTAAAAAACAATTTTTTTTTATAAAATAACACCCAACACTAAAAAAAATGTTTCATTCAGATATTTTTTAGAAACAATCCCCGTCATTTTGTCCTTCTTCCCTGTCATATGTAAATTGTGTTTCTCAACCCTCTACTCCCTGAATCACCATTGTCAACACTTATCTATTCACCTGACACCACATAAGTGTCCTCAAGTAGAAAAATTAAACAGTCATAATGCTAAAATAAACTGACAGAATTGATTGCTTGAGCATTTGAAACCCTAAAATCATGATTAATTGATAATCTTAAACAAGTATAGCATAACTACGTGAAGCGCAAACTTGATTCATTAGAATAAAGAGAAAATATACTGCAAAACCATCTTATAATAAATATCATTTGATTATACAATCAGATTGTCATTTTCTATCAACAATGGAGTGAGGATGGATCTGCACCGTCAAGCAGGAAGATCGTCGGAGGAGGGCTTGTTCGTTGATGATCAACAAAAGGACTGTCAGGCGTGTGAGGAGTGAACAGAGTTCTGAGAAGACCCATGGACTGAAAAACGAACGGAGTTTAGAGAAGAACCTTCGGCGTCGGCAGGTGCGTGACGAGCAAAATACTGCAGGAATTGCTAGGGCCTCAAGAAGGACTAGAAAATCCTGCTATTTGGAAACAGAACCGTTAAATCGTAGATCTGTCGAGGGGAGCACTGCTGGTTTTTAGGGCTTCAAGTAGGGGTCGGGAGAGGAGGCGGCAACGGAGCGATTCCTCCAACGAAGCGAGTCCAGCTGCTGGCTTCTGCGGAGGATGGGCACTGTGTCGCGCGAAATATGAAAGTCGCGAAGTGTGGCGGACCGGAGAAAAAAATCGCGGATGGCGCGTAGAAGGAAACGACGGACGAGAATAAACACAGTTTGCTGGATCAGCGGATACAAATGCCGCTTATAACACAAATGACGTTTTGTTGCAAACACACCAGAGGCTATCAGCCCAACTAAACACCACCTTAGTCTCCCTTTCATTTTTGCTCATATTTTGAATACGAGCAATTTTTTTATTCAAAAAAACATTCTTTTAGGACCTATTTGTTTTGCAAGAATACAGTGAAATGAATTGATTTTGGCCGAAAATAAAAAATGCACAGGTTTTGGAATTGGGCCAAAACCAATCATTTGATCACTTGCAGAAAGATTCTTAGGATGGGAATTGGATTTGTCAAATTTTCTATTAGATTGCAGGATGAAATTCAACACTGGAATTGATGTTATAGACAATTTATAGTAAAATAACCTTACACAAAATAACATACGAAAATAAACTAACATATGAATGAAATTATCAAAATTGGCAATGTCATATGTCTAATATTTGGAAAATAAAATAAACAAACATCAAATTAATCGCGTAACTGTACATGCAACCAACTTCACTTAAAAATCTCTGACAAAACCAAGAAGACCTCGCACTTTGTCTTGTCAATGCTGAGCAGGTCTATGACTTTTTATCAGATCATATTTTGAAAGTTCCAGAATAACAAATGATACATTCTTTCAATCTTTGGCCTCGGGGGTACTGCTATCAGGGTAATTTTAACTGGATAATCCATGTTCTTTGCAATATAAATGACTGCCTCCACAATCATATAAATAATTGATACTTTTTTCGTCTTCTTCTTTCTAACACTTGACTCCGCAAGAACATCATTATCAGGAATCTCTTCCATTTCAATATTATTAGCTGATTCCAATCCTGTTTACGCATTAGCACAAGTTGCTCTGTCAGTCCCACAGAGCGTTGTACACAGGAATTTGATAGTCTTGATAGTTTGTTGTTAGTGGTAGTCTAACTCACTTAGAGTGGGGTGAACAAGTGACTTGTAGATTAATTGCTACTTTCTTGATTCTAAGCAGATTATAAGCAAAGTAAGAACAATAAATAAACACACAGCAACACACAATAATTTATAGTTGTTCCCCAATGTCTGAGTACATCCACTTTCCCGCTACACCTATCTAGCAATAAGCTAGACTCGACAATCTCCTCCAAAAATCGGCTCCTTCAGAGCTTACAATTCAGATCCCTCAGGATCTCTCAAATCTTCCTCAGATCCTACCTCAGGCACCCAGGCCCTATACTCAGGCTATCAAGAAGACCTACCTCAGAGTGCTCTAACTCTTACAGCTCAGAAACCCTCAAGGTTTCCTACCTCAGACTTATCTCCAAGTCCTACCTCAGACACACATGCCCTACAACTCAGGCTAGGAGCACAACCCTTCAACTCAGGCTGGAAGCACATCCCTACACTCAGTCTCAAAGACCCCACACTCAGTCTCAAAGACCCTACACTCAGTCTCAAAGACCCTACACTCAGTCTCAAAGTCCCTACACTTAGATCTACAAGTAGATACAACACTCAAGCCTTTATCCCACTAAAGTGGGGTTGGCTATATGAATCCTTTGTCGCCATTATGCCCCATCTTTTGTCATTATCTCACTAATGTCTAAGTACATCATATCTTTTCGTATAGTTTCATTCCAAGTCTTTATTGGTCTACCCCTCTCTCGTTTAACATGTCTAGTGAAAGAATTGATTTCAAGAACTGCTAAACACCTAGGGGGGGTGAATAGGTTCAATTCAATTAACAAAGACAGTTATAATTTTAACACAGTACAACTAGTTATACTACAACAATCTCAACACAGATAATCAACAACCACAACAAACACAACACAAAACACATAGATTTATAGTGGTTCCCCAATTTATAGGTACATCTACTTTTCCCCTCCTCCTATCTAGCAATATACTAGATTCGGCTCAACTTCCTTTTTTTTTTCAAATCCGGAGATCTTACCACTCAGAACCCCAAATGGTTCCTACAACTCAGAATTCTACAAATCCTACAAATTAGATCCTCAAGATCTTACAGCTCAGATTCTTCCCAACAACCCTACCTCAGAGTGAGTCCACACTCCTACCACTCAGGCAATCAAGCCCTACCTCAACCCTTATAACCAGACCTACAACTCAGAGAAATTAATCTCCTACACTCAGATATATGAATAGATCTTACATAAAATTGAAAAGGTATTTTGTAATATCTTCACCCAGATGGAGAGAGATGTGAAGACTTCCTGACAGATCTTGAATGATCTGTCTTCTTTTGATCCTTGCTGCAAAGAACCTGATCCAACCTCACTTAGCTTATTCAAAACATCTTGAAAATAGAAAATTAAGGTTGATCTTCTTGAGAAATTGAAGTCGATCCACGATCCAGCTTCTTTCTCCTTACAGATTTGAATCTGTAATCTCTGACAGATTTGATGAGATACTGTCTACTTTAGAAGTTCTTCTTCTTCTTACTCTTCTGATTGTTGATCAGATTCTGAAAAGCTTCCCCCATTTTTATATAGATCCCGTTAGAGGTTACGGGCTGATCCGGTTGATAACTGACATCTGACAGTTCTGACAGCTTTGACAGTTCTGACAGCTGTCAAGTTCTCGATCTTGAGATCTGTTACTTAGAGTATTTAATTCAGCTGATAGTGTCGAGACACAAGTATAGTATGTGTCGACACTGATGTAGTATGTGTTGACACAATTTCTAGAGTGTCGACATAACTCCTTTGATATTGTCGACATACTTCAGACACTGTCGACACAGTTCTTTATTCAGTCTCGACACAGCTTTTGTAGAATGTGTCAACACAAGTCCTGTGTGTCGACACAGCTTCTCCATTTATAACTGATGTCGACCCAAGTCCTGGGTGTCGACACAGTTGCTTCTGCTAATGTCAACACTTCAAGTCTAAGTGTGTCGACACTAGTCCTGAGTGTCGACAGAGCTGATGTCGACTCAAATTCTGTGTGTCGACACAAGTCCTGTATGTTAACATAGCCTTGCTTCTAGTCTTGACACAGCTCCTTCAAAGGTGTCGACATAATAAAAGTGTCTTGACACTTTTGAACTTTGAACATACTCTGAATTCTTTAGCCTGCACAAATAATCTCAATATACCATCAAATACAAGCTGATGTATATTATTGAGTTAAGTGAAATTTCTCCAAATCAGGTACATAATTTTCAATGTACCCAACAATCTCCCTCTATTTGGAGAAGTCATAACCCATAGTCAATGATATACACCATTACAATAAAGGTAATAAACATGATGTACACAGATATTTTAAAGACAGAGTTATAATTAGGCAAAAATAAGATGTTATACACAACTATCCCAAAATGAAACATCAAAAAAGGAAAACATACAACTTAGAGATATAATCATTCAAAAAATGATATAATATATTCAGCCAATCAAGGAATTCTTCATTTTATAATGATCAGACCTAGGATTACAAGGATTTTATAGAACAAAAAATTACATAGTTCTCAACCTAGTCAATCTAAACCTAAGACTGATCAGGTTCCTTGATGATTATCCCCTTGCCAGGTTGAAAAGTAACTTTAACTTCTGTTTTAGTATCAACAGCTGGCCTCTTCCCTTTGATGTCCTTTGACTTGAGTTGAGCAACCTTAAGCTTTTGTCTCTCAAAGTAATGAAACGGCTTTGAGAAATATTTGCACGGTTCTGTGGAATTTTCAGGAATAACCCCAGCCTTTAGGTCCCTCCTGAACTTGTAAATTGCATCCAATTGTGTAAGATACTTGTCCCATTCTTATTTGGAGTACTACTTGCCCCTGTCAAATTTATTATCATTAACTGTCTTCCATGCAGTTAAAATGATATTTCTGGAGGTTGGACTCCATTGCTCGAAGTTAGGCCTTGTTTCTGCCTGTTCTCTAAACCTCTTCTTTGACATCTGAGCTTCTTTCTCTTTCAGGAGTGCTGACTCAGCCATCTCCACTTCTTCTGAAATCACTGGCAGTGTATTCAAAGGAGGGATGTACATTTGCTGGACTGCCTACTGAATTTCTTCAAACTCTAGAAGAGGATAGATGACTTGTGCCACTTCCTGTTGAATCTCCTCCAAGAGAGCAGGTTGACAGGCAGAGTCGGCAGTGTTGTCATCATCACACATGAGTGGATATCCCAAAGTAGCTCTGATGCTATTAGATATCCATTTAACATGATCAGAGCTAACTTTGACTAACACTCTCCCCCTTTATGACTTCTTGTGCAATATGATCTCTTAGATCATTTTTCTGAAACCTGACTTGATCTATTACATGATAGTTGCCAGTGGTGTAGTAGTCCTTGAACTTCTTTACTTGATTAGAAATGGCTGTCTCAGAAGTCTGTATTGCAGTATTGACTGCTGCCAAATCCAGTTGTATCTGTACTTCTACAGCAGATACTTTGGTATCCATATGAGTTGTAAGTGCAGTAGTTTGTTCACCCAATTTTGTCAGATTGATGAAGTGTATTTCAACAAAATTCTCATTCATTCTTTTCTGATTCTCTAGAACATATCCTTGTTTGGTTACTAGATCATCCACCTCAGTTTTAGTTGCTTGTTGTTGTTTGACAATGTAGACTACAACATTTCCTCCCTTGTGGAAGCAATCTGTCATCTCCTTCTTTAGCAGATTGACTTTAAATCTTATAGATTTTATGTCCTGTGCCAAATGGAATTGCAGCTCCTTGTGACTTTCATCCACATACTTCTCTAGAGCTAGCCTTTGCTCATCAAACTTTACTTGTAGTTGTATCAGCAGTAAACTGAAGTCCATTACTGGAGCAGGAGATGGTGTACCAGCCTTTAAGACTTTCTTGTAACCAGAGCTCTTCTTCCTTAGCTCCATAATCTTCCTTTTCTTTAGGACGGAGGCTTCTTCCTCATTATCTGAATCAGATGAACTATCAATTTCCACTGTTTTTCCTAGAGCATCTGCATCTTGTCTTGGGGCTAAGTCTGACACCTCTCCCTCAACCCTTGCATCTGGTTGAACAATAGAAATATCTGTATTGTGAACCTCTTGTTGCTCTTCAAACTGAGAAACATGCTCCTTATGTTTTCCAGTTTGCTCCTCCTGGAAACCAATTGTCTCTTCCAGGTGAGTTTCGTTCTCAGGAAGTTGGGGCTGATCAGGAACTTGCACATCTTGTGCTTCTTTCTCAGTAGTTTTTGCAGCTGAGTTGATTTCCAGTACTACTTCCATGACAGTGAGATTGGTAGTCTCACTGTCCAAGACTGCTTCATTGATAACTCCCTCTGGGATTGATACCTCTTGGTTGTCTGTCACGTGGACAGTCTCCCCCTGAATCTGAACTTCAGTACCAGGTGTGGGGCTAGGAGACTTCCTTGGTTGTTCAGTAACTTCTTCATCAGAACTGAACTCTACTTTTTCCTCTGAATCACCGGAGGATACAACATCCTCGGCTGTAGATTTCTTTTTCATCACTTCCTTCAGCTGTTGTTTTGGTGCAGGTGCATCTTTGGACAACACCCTGTCCCACCTAGACAGAATCCTGATATCCATTCTCCTCATATGATTTATCTTAGAGCTAGTACATTTGTCTAGTATTTCTGGTATACTTGAAACCAGATATAGACTGAGAATTCTTCCCAGATTAGGCTTCTTAATTCCTTCCTTTATCTTCTCAAAGACTTTGAAGATTATCCTTGTCATAAGGCTGAACATGTACGAAGAGATCCTATCATGCCCCCCTGTCTTGCAGAGAATGACTTTTCCTATCACTTCAGAGAGGAAATTTCCCTGGGAATTCATTCCCTTATGGTTCATTGATGATCCAATCTTGGTGGATGATGTCAGTCCACACCACTTTAGTGCTTCAGCAGTCATGGATGAATCAATGTTATCTTCTTGTTTGATCCTGGGAAGATGGAGGTGCTTGCTCAGACTTTTGAGCGAGATTTTCACCTTTGATCATAAAATAGTAGACTTGATTTTTTCTCCCTTCGAATCCAGGGAAGCATTTGAGTAGAATTCGATTACTTCTTTCTTCCAGATCCTTGTAGGCTCAGAAATAAGAAATTCCAGACCAGCTTCGTGGATTAGGTCAACTACATCCTTGATTTCTTGTGCAGCACCGTCAGATGCTTGTCGAACAAGCTCATACCCGTCGTTAATGGTATCGTCCATCTTTGGCGCCATTGGAGGTGAAAGAATACCACTTGAAAGAATTGATGGTTGAAGAGTGACGACTGGAGATTCCTTTGTCTCGACACTCAGGGTTCAATCTCTTGAAAGTTTCGAGACGCGTGGTCGACTGGTTCTTGTTGCCTCTTATTTATAGTATTATATAAGGCCAAACGTCGCGCTTACATTAGAATATCGCGTGTCGACACATGGTTACTCGTGTCGACACCGGCTACTAAAGTCTCGACAGAGAATCTTAAGTATTGACAATTCTATGTGTCGACACTAAAATCTAAGGTCTCGACAGCTTTGTGTCAACACAATCTGTTTACTTTATCAAATATTGAGCTGTTGGAACCAACAAAGTCGGTCCCTCCTAAAGCTCAAAACCGAAAATGCAGCTCGCCCCTACTCCCTTCGGACGACCCTCTAGATAAGGCCCTCAAAAGACTAGACCGGAGGCCTCAGCGCGGAGGTCCCACCTCTTACCCGGAAGAATTGGAAAATCCTTCCCCTCCCTAGCCAATGCTGGGCTAGGTGCCTTAGAATGAGAGGAGGAGAGTTTTGGAAAAATCTGTCTCTTCTAAGGCACCTTACCGGTCTATTTATAGGCCTCTGAACTGGGACTGCTAATAACAAACTGGAGCTGTCCTGAAATTACTAGAATGCCCTCAGTCGGGTCTGCCAACAGCCAAACTCCGCTGTTCTGAAGGGCTACACGCAGACCACCCAGGGCAAAAGCGTAAAACCCTGCGGGGCTAAAAGATCGACCCGACCCTGCCTGAACCGGTCTTAAACCGAACCGGGGATTTGACGAGACCTCCCCTCCAGGGTCTTCTCGCCTGGCGAGAGCTTCCTTTTGGAGGCTTCTCGCCCCCACCGGGTTGGCGAGAGCATAAACACATTCTATCCCGGAGAGCTTGTCTTCCCTGTCTCGCACTTCGAGGCGGGGTTGAGGTTACCCCTCTGGCCCGAGGTGAAACAGGTCTTGAAATATTTCGGCACCGTACCAGCTCAGCTGAACCCCAACGCCATCTCCGTCCTGGTCGCCTTTGCGAGCTACATGCGACGAGAGCGAATAGAGTTCAGCCTCACAGTTTTCCGCAAGCTTTTTATCTATCACTCCAATCAGGACGGGGTGTCCTACTTCACAGGGCAGGGTCTCAAGGTCTGCGAGACGCCTAACAAGAACCACCATTGGCTCACGCGATTCGTCTTCATTCGCGGCAACCTGGGCGGCGTTCCGCTCGCGCCTGTCTCGCCCGCCGAAGTTTTTTACGTGACCCCCCAAGTCGGTGGCACGGATAAGCTCCTATGCGAGTACCTCGCCGGAAAAAACTTTGAGGTCCAGTATCTGAGACGTGGTCTCGGCTCGCTCCTCCCCGTACTTCCCGGTGAAGGTATGCCCGACCTTTTTCTTGATTTCGCCTTCATTATTTCCTTCTCGCTAACCTTCCGTCTTACCTTTACCAGGAGAGAGGAACGTACCAGTTCACCCCCCCTACAAAAGTAACATCAAGCCGTCTAAGGGCGTCGCTCTCGCCAGCATGGCGGCTGAAGCGGCCAAAGAATCGCTGGCCCCCTCCCTAACGAAGAGGTCGGCCGAAGACCCCGCTCCGTCTCGCCTTAGCCCTTCGAAAAAGATGAAAATGAAAGTGAAGAAGGTGGTCTCCCTCCCCCCCGACAAGAAAACTCCTCAGGAGACTGTGGTGACATCGGGGTCCCTGAGTCCTATTTCTCTAGGGTCCCGGTCCCCTCGGTCCCCTCCTCGGGTTTCTCCCCGTAAGGCCGTCTCGCTATCGGGAGAGACGGCACCCCTCGTGCAACATGCCAGCTCATCTCAACAGCCCTCCAGGTCCCCCTCTCGCGAGGGGGCTCCTTCTCGCTACCCCGCGCCATCTGCCCACTATAATTTCAACATGGGCCCCACTGTCCCTGATGCTGCCAACGACCCAACCTTGATCTGGGACAAGGGGGCGCATCGGGTCTCCATCTCTACTCTCCTCCCCTCCTGGAGGGAGCAGGACCAGCCTACGGGCCATGCCTTCTCCTTGGGTTTTGGTCTTTACGGAGGTCATGGTCCCGATCCCCTCGACAAGGCCTCCTCGCGGGATCTGGTCCTGAGGGCAACACAATCCCAACTGCGCACCTTGGAGCTGTCGCATAGGCTCTCGCGCCGCCTGATTTTCAACAACCAGAACTGGAAGGAGTCCGAGGCCAACTTGGCCGCCGAGCGCGAGAAGTCAAGAGACTTGGCGAAGAGACTAGAGATAGCCGAGAACCATCTCGCCAAAGCTCGCGGCGGAGTGGTGAGTTCTCCCTTAGCTTATTTTCGATGTACCTGACCCCAATCTAACAAGGACTTTTCGCAGGACGCCGAGACGGCTGAGAGATTACACTCGCGCATAGCTGAGCTGGAAGCAGAGGTGAAAGAGCCGCCAACATCCAGACCGCCGAGCTGACCCTAAAGATGATGCGCGAGATGGGCGTCGTCAAGGATGATTGTGAGTACGTCACCGCTCGCGACCTTGTGCCCGAGATCTACGGCGAGGGAGAGGGTTCGTCGGCCAGCGAGAGGGGTTAAAGCTTCCCGAGTTCTACTTTCCTTTTGCTTTCTATGCTTCTTTTCTGTAACTGATGTAATTTTGTATCAGACTATTTCACTGGACGTGCTGCGTATATATACATATTACCCCCGTGTGGTTCTAGGGTTAAGTCCTCCCTTCTTTTTGTTTCAATTGTCTGCGGGATCTAAGGATCCGTTCATCCCCGAGAGGGTGTCGCCCCCCGTCTCGCCTCCTGGCGAGAGCGGACTTGGATCAGGGGGGCGAGTGGCCTTTAAGAGTTAGTCCCCTCCCCCTTTTTTTGTTTCAATTGTCTGCGGGATCTGAGGATCCGTTCATCCCCGAGAGGGTGTCGCCCCCCGTCTCGCCTCCTGGCGAGAGCGGACCTGGATCAGGGGGGCGAGTGGCTTTTAAGAGTTAGTCCCCTCCCCCTTTTTCCCTGGGGCAGGGGGTTCTCCTACTCCTCTACGTTCAGGATCCTTCCTCTTGCTGATCAATAGTGTGGTTTTCCCTTTGGGGCTTTCCCTCTCTTGTTATTGTTTCACAACCACTCATCGGCCTCACCCACTTGGCGGTCCCGGTCAACGTGCGCTACCCGGATCCTCTCCAAAACCCTCTCCGACCACCGAGTGAGCCTACAGCCTTGCCAGCTTGATGAGAGCCTGGTCAGCGGGTCTGCTCGGGGCCTCCTCTCCAAACAACCTCCAATCTCCGAGTGAGCCTACAGCCCTGCCAGCTTGATGAGAGCCTGTCAGCGGGTCTGCTCGGGGTCTCCTCTCCAAACAACCTCCAACCACCGAGTGAGCATACAGCCCTGCCAGCTTGATGGGAGCCTGGTCAGCGGGTCTGCTCGGGGTCTCCTCTCCAAACAACCTCCAACCACCGAGTGAGCCTACAACCCTGCCAGCTTGATGGGAGCCTGGTCAGCGAGTCTGCTCGGGGTCTCCTCTCCAAACAACCTCCAACCACCGAGTGAGCCTACAACCCTGCTAGCTTGATGGGAGCCTGGTCAGCGGGTCTGCTCGGGGTCTCCTCTCCGAACAACCTCCAACCACCGAGTGAGCCTACAATCCTGCCAGCTTGATGGGAGTCTGGTCAGCGGGTCTTCTCAAGGTCTCCTCTCCGAACAACCTCCAACCACCGAGTGAGCCTACAGCCCTGCCAGCTTGATGAGAGCCTGGTCAGCGGGTTTGCTCGGGGTCTCCTCTCCAAACAACCTCCAACCACCGAGTGAGCCTACAACCCTGCCAGCTTGATGGGAGCCTGGTCAGCGGGTCTGCTCGGGGTCTCCTCTCCGAACAACCTCCAACCACTGAGTGAGCCTACAGCCCTGCCAGCTTGATGGGAGCCTGGTCAGCGGGTCTGCTCGGGGTCTCCTCTCCGAACAACCTCCAACCACCGAGTGAGCCTACAACCCTGCCAGCTTGATGGGAGCCTGGTCAGCGGGTCTGCTCGGGGTCTCCTCTCCGAATAACCTTCAACCACCGAGTGAGCCTACAGTCCTGCCAGCTTGATGGGAGCCTGGTCAGCGGGTCTGCTCGGGGTCTCCTCTCCAAACAACCTCCAACCACCGAGTGAGCCTACAGCCCTGTCAGCTTGATGGGAGCCTGGTCAGCGGGTCTGCTCGGGATCTCCTCTCATCCAAAATAACCTCATCTTTCAAGGGCGGTCGCCTCGAAGTGCATTGTGTCGAGAAAACGTGCCATGCACACAAGTAGGAAAATCTTTTTAAAAACATGTTCAAATAAATACAATAGGGTATAACATTATGGGTAAAATCGCTTTAGATCGTCGCCGCTTCGGGCGCGATCCAAGGGTACCCCGTCCACATCCTGGAGGTGGTACCCCCCTGACTTCAGGACCTCCCTTACAATAAAGGGACCCTCCCAGTTAGGATTGAGCTTCCCAACGGAGGCCCCCCTGCCTGCGGCATCTATCTTCTTGAGGACCAAGTCCCCCTTTTGGAACTGTTTTATCCTGATGTGCTTATCAAAGTACTTGGACATTCGACGCTTGACTTCCTCCTGCCGGATTGACGCTAGCTCCCTGAGCTCCTCTACCAAGTCGAGAGAGAGCTTATGCT
Source organism: Platanthera zijinensis (assembly GCA_039513925.1). Lineage (NCBI taxonomy): Eukaryota > Viridiplantae > Streptophyta > Magnoliopsida > Asparagales > Orchidaceae > Platanthera > Platanthera zijinensis. Next base: position 45,435,555 of record CM077097.1, read on the forward strand.
CCTTCCCATTGTCCTCTTGCCATCCTTCATCTCCTCTCCTTGCCACTGTCACCCTAGGGGATTCAACTTCGAATTCTACGGGTATGACGGCCTTCGAGCCATAGGAGAGTCTGAAGGGTGTCTCTCCTGTGGCGGTATTCAGTGTAGTCCTCAGAGCCCAAAGAACGGAGGGGAGTTGCTCCATCCAACTTCCCCTCAGATTTTTTACCTTTTTCTTCAAAAGGTTCACGATGATCTTGTTCGCGGCTTCTACCTGTCCGTTGCTTCGGGGGTGATGAACCGAGGCGAACCGAAGATCTATGCCAAGTTGGGCACAGAAGTCTACAAATTCCCTAATAGCGAACTGTGGCCCGTTATCTGTGACTATGACCAAAGGGAGCCCGTGCCGGCAGATAATTTCCCCCCATACAAAGTTCTTGACCACCTGCGTCGTCACCTTTGCCAAGGCCTTCACCTCCAGCCACTTTGAAAAGTAGTCCACCATGATCAGCAGGAATCTCCTCTGGCCACTGGCCTGGGGAAACGGGCCTACCAAGTCCATTCCCCATATGGCGAAGGGCCATGGAGCCGTTATTGTGCGTAATCTCTGCGCCGGGAGGAGTTGAAGTGGAGCGAACTCCTGGCATTTTCTGCATCTTCTTGCGAACTCCTCAGCATCTTTCCTGAGGGTAGGCCAAAAGTAGCCCTGCCTCAGCACCCTCCCTTCCAGGGTCCGACTCCCTGAGTGACTTCCGCATTCCCCCGAGTGAACTTCCTCCAGTACCCTTGACGCCTCCTTCTCAGACACACATCGAGCTAGTAAGCCTGACAACGTTTTCCGGTAAAGGATCCCTTCCCTCAACAGGTAATAGGCCGACTTGTACCTGACTCGTTTTTTCTCAAGGTCCCCTTCGGGTAGATGTCCCGACGTCAAGAACGTCATAAATGGGTCCATCCAGGACCCCTCTCGGTTCACTTCCATTAACTCCCCTTCCTCTATAGAGGGTCTAAAGAGTTCTGTCATGGTCCCTCCGGCCCGAGGGCCGTGCTTAGCGAGCAGGTCTGCCCTAGTATTCTCCTCTCTTGGAACATGTTGAATTGAGAAGCTGCAGAACTACCCGATGATACCCTTCACCTTTACTAGGTACAGCTGGAGGGTCGGTTCTCTCACTTCAAATTCCCCGTTGATATGCCCTGCGACCACCAGAGAATCCGTGGAGACCCTGAGGTCCTGTATGCCCAGCTCACGAGACAGCCTGAGGCCGGCGATGATGGCTTCATACTCGGCTTGGTTGTTCGTAAGGGTGAAATGGATCTTCAAAGCCTGCTCGATTCTGGTCCCCTCGGGACTTGTTAAAACCACCCCGCCTCCAAAAGAACTTCGGCCCGATGCCCCATCCACGAGCATTTCCCAAGCCACCATGAGAGGTGCCTCTACCTCCCTGACCTCGACCACGTAGTCTGCTAAGAAATCTGCCACCACTTGCGCCTTGATGGCTACCCGAGGTACGTAGGCGAGGTCGAATTCACTAAGCTCTATCGACCACTTGGCTAACCTCCCCGAATGCTCCACCCCCTCTAGAATGCGGCGGAGGGGGTGGTCCGTCACAACTTGAATGGAATGGGCTTGGAAGTACGACTTGAGCTTCCGGGCCGAGATGATGAGGGCGAAGGCTAGTTTTTCGAGGATGGGGTACTTTAGCTCTGCCTTCTTGAGGACCCTGCTCACGTAATATATGGGGAATTGCTTCTTACCCTCCTCTCGCACAAGGACCGAGCTCACTGCCCCTGCCCCTACTCTCATGTATAGGAACAGATTCTCCCCCTCTCGCGGCCCTTGAAGTAGCGGCGTCTGGGTGAGCTGTTGCTTCAGAGATAGAAAGGCCTTCTCGCATTCAGGGGTCCATTCGAATTCCTTCCCACCCCTCAGAGTCCAGAAGAAGGAGGAGCACCTCTCCCCTGCCCGGGAGAGGAACCTGCTCAACCCTGCCAACTTACCAGTAAGGCGTTGGACCTCCTTAGCGTCCCTCGGAGATCCCAACTCCAGGATTGCTTTTACCTTGTCTTGATTAGGCTTCACTCCAGCAGGGGTGAGGAGGTGCCCTAGAAACTTCCCCCTGCTGGCCCCGAATACACATTTTAGAGGGTTGAGCCTCATTTTATATTTCCTTATAGTTTTAAAAGTTTCCCGCAGATCCACGAGATGGGACTCGAGGTCTCGACTCTTAATCATCAGGTCATCTACGTAGATCTCGAGGTTCCTCCCCTTCTGCTCCCGAAATACCAGGTCCATCATCCTTTGGTAAGTCGCCCCTGCGTTCTTCAATCCAAAGGGCATCATGTTGTAACTGAAACATCCATCCTCGGTGACGAAGATGACGTTTATGATGTCCGGAGGATGCATGCGTATCTGGTGATACCCTGAAAAAACATCTAAAAAACTCATTAGTGGAAAACCGATGGCTGAATCAACCAGCGCGTCGATTCGAGGCAGAGGGTAACAATCCTTCGGGCATGCTTTATTCAAAAGAGAGAAATCGATACACATTATCCATTTACCCTCCCCTTTCTTCACCATTACAACGTTGCTCACCCACCCCGCATACCTATTCGCCGATATGAACCCTGCCCGAAGTAGCTTCTCCACTTCTTCTCTGATAGGCCCAGCCATCTTGGAAGCGATGACCCTCTTCTTTTGCTGGATGGGGCGGACCTTGGGGTCGAGGTTGAGGCGGTGGCACGCCACGTCCGCGTCGACCCCCGGCATGTCGGCTGCGCTCCAGGCGAAGACATCGATGTTCTCTTGCACGCACCTCCGGATCTCCTCCTGATCCCGGTGTTGAAACCGGAAACCGGCCTCTGTGGAGTTCGACCCTTGGGGAAGGGGTGATCTCGCACTTACTTCGCTCCTGCAAGGGAAACAACAAGGGGGAGAAGAACAAAGGACAGGACGAAGGGCCCGGCTCGGAGGTCCCACCACACACCCGGAAGATCTTAGAGCGCTTCCCCTCCTTAACCAGTTGCCGGGCTAAGGTACCTCAGAAAGCGCTATAAGACTTGAGAATAAAAAGCCTGCCTTCTGAAGTACCCCTTGGGTCCTATTTATAGATTATCTCGGATGGTCTGCGAATAACCCGCCTCTGGCGGTCTGAATTTACTAAAGAGCCCCTCGGATTGGCCTGCCAACAGCCAAACCCCGCTGTTCTGGCTGGTTATACGCACCTCTTGCCGGGTCACCTCCTGTCATTTGGGGGGAGGTGGGCAGCAGCCGATCCGCCTGGGAGAGGCGGCTGGGGCCGGCTCGCTTGGAAGAGGCGAGCGGGGGCTGGCCCGCCTGAGAGAGGCGGCTGGGGCCCGGCCCGCCTAGGAGAGGCGAGCGGGGGCTGGCCCGCCTGAGAGAGGCGGCTGGGGCCCGGCCCGCCTAGGAGAGGCGAGCGGGGGGCTGGCCCGCCTGAGAGAGGCGGCTGGGGCCCGGCCCGCCTAGGAGAGGCGAGCGGGGGGCCCGATCCGCCTGCCTGCTTGGGCCCCTTCGGCGGACACGGGGTTGTACACAATCCCCGATCTTTGCGCGCTTTGCAGAAGCTCGGAAAGAAACGTCCAACCCTCGTGTCCGGCGACGAGCTTGCTGAGCTGGAGGGAATCTTTTGGTGGGACCCACCTTTTAGCTATAAATAAGCCACCGGGCCTTCGATGACTGACCCTCTCCTCTTGCTTCCTGCGTGGTTTGAGGCCAGGAGATGCCTGCGTCTGAGGAGATACGTGCTCGGTTGGCAGCCGCTAGGGAGGAGAGTCGGGAGGAGGCCCTCACGACCGCCCCGTGGTTGGCGCCCAGATCATCCGGCCCACAGTTTAAGCCGGTAAAGGGAAAGGTTGTCCGCCGTTCCACGCCGAGTGATGACCAGGGCTCCGGCGGCTCCGAGGTTGAAACTGGGTACGTGGTTTCGCCCTTCGACCTGTGCTTTCCACTGACTTTTCCCTTTGCAGGAGACGCCCCCTGAAGACGCATTGGAAGGGGGCTCCGGGAACCTCGCGGATCTCTCCGTGGAGATGATCGACCTGGGCGTCAATCCCCTTTCCCCCGCGCGCAGCCTTCCTGCGACTCCTCCCCCGCTGAGAGTCCAGGGTCTGGGGAAGCCGCTCGTCGCCCCGGGAGGGAAATCATTCCAAGGTCGGCCGGGTTCTTCTCGGCCAGCTGACGACGCGGGAGACGTGCAGACGCCGGGTAACCCCCCTGAAACTGACCCGCTCGCCGCTCGTCTGTTTCTGACCTTGCTTCTGCAGGATATCGCGTCGTTTCTTCTGATGTCGAGATGAGCGAGGGGTACTCGCCTCCCGTGGAGCCAGAAGACATTGCGGACTTCTTGGGCGACCCGCATGATAGCGAGAAGATGAAGGCGCAGGTGGCGCGAATGTTTCAGAAACACACGCTGCTGCTCAAAGAGGCCTTCGTGGGGATGGAGAGAGACAGAGTCAGGGCGGAGGAGCGACTCGCTGCTTTGGAGGGGGCAAGGGGCTCGGCTGAGGAGGATGAGCCGACATCTCCGGGCGCGCATATTACGCAAGCAGAGGAGCGGCTGACAAACATTTCGAAACAGGCCGATCAGACCAAGCGGGAGCTGGCGGCGGTTCGAGAGTATCATGACTCTCGCGTACCGCCTCGAACCGGCTCGCAGAGGCGGGGTAGGTGGAAATGGATCAAGTACTAAGCCACCTGCCTCGCCCGCCCGTGCCCGCAGTTGCTCGCGGGGTCTGAATCGTCTCGATGCGATCCGTCCCAGGTTATCGGAGGCGAATACTATCTAAGAACAATTGCGATAATAATTCAGGGTTCTTCTCGCCCGTTCCAGGGCGCATGCTGTTATTATTATTATTATTATTATACATTTATTATTATTTTTATTATTTGCTGGACTCCTGGCTTCAACTTTGGAGAGCCCGCCTAGTAGAGGCGGGTAAGGGTCGGCCCGCCTAGAAGAGGCGAGCGAGGGTCGACCCGCCTAGGAGAGGCGGGTGAGGGCCGGCCCGCCTAGAAGAGGCGAGCGAGGGTCGACCCGCCTAGTAGAGGCGGGTGAGGGCCGGCCCGCCTAGAAGAGGCGAGCGAGGGTCGACCCGCCTAGGAGAGGCGGGTGAGGGCCGGCCCGCCTAGAAGAGGTGGGCGGTTCGCTCGTCGCCCCTCGACTGGGCATTCCTCTCCGAATCTGCTCTGTGCGGGAGGGGGGATGGCTCGCGGCTGGGAGACTCTCGCGGCCGACCGGTGATTCGACGCGGACCCGGGCGGGGCTCGGGAATCGAAGCGTCGGGGTTGGCCCTGCTGTCAGTTCGCTTTCCCGCCTTTTCCGATTTTTCCCGCTCTTTTCCTGGCCCTATAAATAGGCCCTTATTTATTATTTCACCTACCGCATTCAAGAGCCCTTCCAGCTTTACCTCGCGAGAATTCTCTCTTTTCTCTTTCCTCTCGCTCGGCTCGCTTATCAGTTCCGCGAGATGACGGGCGGCAGCGGCGAAGCGGACGGGAGGGGCAAGTGTGCCTGGATCTTCGCCGACCACAGCTTCCCTCCCGCCGTTATCTCGGAGAAGGAGTTCTTGGACACCGTCGGCAACTTCATTCCGCCGGGTTTCGTGGCGAGGCGGCCCGGGAAGGAAGAACGGATCAATGAGCTCTCGGGTGATGAGCTGGCTCTCCCGACGGCCCACTTTGAGGCTGGGCTCCGGCTACCCCTCTGGCCGGAAGTCCGCCAAGTCTTCAAGTATTATGGGGTTGTCCCGGGGCATTTGACCCCGAACTCTATCGCCGTCGTCGTCGGGTTCGCCTGCTACCTTCGCGAGGAGAGGATTGAGTTCAGCCTTGCGGTCTTCCGCAAGCTGTTCTCCTTCCGCGCGAACAAGGACGGGACCGCGTGCTTCGCGAGCATGCATGCCAAGGTGCGGGAGACGGTCAACAAGAGCCACAACTGGCTCAAGAAGTTCGTCTTCGTCAAGAGCGACTTCGGCAACATTCCTTTCTCACCGGTTCAACTCGGCGAGGCGAGCTATCGGCCCCCTAGCCTGGGGGGCCATGAGGCGAAACTATATGAGTTCTTCGCCGGGAAGAACTTCGAGGTCGCATTCCTCCGTCGGAATCTGGATGACCTCGTCCCTGTCCCGCCCGGTGAAGGTAGGCGGCTCGCTCGCCTCTGCTTGAATCGTACCTTTGATTTTTCTAACTCTTGTTTCTGCAGGCGAGCGCGACGTCCCTCTCCGCCCGCCTTACGAGAGCGCGCGGTCCGCTTTGAGCGAGCTTGGCCGTGCCGAAGCGGCAGCCTTAGCTCACCGCGAGCTCTCGGCTCCCGCCGGCCAGAAGCGATCCGGAGGTGAGTTGACTCAGGGCCCTCCCCTTTCTAAGAAGCCGAATAAAACGGGCGGTCAGGCTCCTTCAGCCGGCGACAAGGGCAAGGCCCCCGCGGATCAACCATCCTCTGCCCCCGCCCCTGCGGTTCCCTCGACCGCTGATCCCGCCGGCGGGGCGGCAGGGTCGTCGCGGCCGCTCGCGGCGACTCGGCCCGCCGAGAAGCCGGTTCCCCGAGGGCATCCCAACTTCGGCTACGGCGAGGGGCCCACGGACAGATCCGGTGCCCCGTTGCTTCAGTGGGACAAGGAGGCCAACCGCGTCTCGGTGTCCTCGCTGCTGCCTAGTTGGTCGGAGCAGGACACCGCCTCCAGGGACGCCTTCAATCTCTCCTTCGGCGTGTACGGGCGGGAGGATGCCTCTACCTACGGCGAGGAGGCCACACGGGTGCTCATCTATGAGAGCGCGCGGGCGCAATTTCAAAGCCTCGCCTTGGCCCACATGGTCGGCCGGCGATGCCTCCGGCTGGACAGGGATGTCCCTTCGCTCAACAAGTTGATCGACGAGAAGGAGGAGGCCCGCAAGCTCGCCCAGGAGGAGGCGGACGACCTGCGAAAGCGGCTCGAAGCGGCTGACGCCGCCCTCGCGCAATATCAGGGGGGCGCGATAAGCCATCTGACTCGCACCCGCCCCTATCCCGCGACTCGTCCTAATAAATTTCTTTGCAGGATGCGGCGACCGCCAGCCGGCTTGGTACCGAGATCGCCACCCTCCAGCAGGAGAACCAGACCCTGCAGGCGCGGGTGGGTGCGCTCGAGGCTGCTGCTGCCGTCCCGCCGGCATCTTCGAGCGGCTGCCAACTCGTTCATCACAGCGAGTACGATCTGGCGGTTCTGATGCAACAGAACGGGGCCGACACGGTGACGTACCTCTTCCGGACGCTGCAGCGGGCCAGGCTCCTCAAGGACGAGTGTTCTGGCTTGCGGGTGACCGACGTGGTACCGGAGCTGTTCCTCCCAGTACCCAAGTCAGGCGAGTACCACCGCATATGAAGGGCTCGCCGCCTTAAGGCTTTTATCTTCCCCCCCTTTTTTGGACATGCATTTTGTTTATTTTTGTGCGATTGCGCCGCGGGCCGCAGTTACAATTTTGTAAAAGATAATATATTCACTGCATTTACTTTCTCGATTGCCAATTATTTCCCGCCTCGCAATCGCTACTGTGCATTGTTTGTTGATTGACTCTGATTTTCGTTGCTGCGAGCGAGCGAGTGAGACCGCCCGCCCGTTTGAGGTTCGGGACGTAGATCTAGGTTCGAGGGACACTAAAGCTGGCGCGACGCGAGTGGCGAGTCGCGCCTTCCGCTCGGGCTCACCATTTTGACCATATCTTAGAGTGGACTGGGCCCGGCTTCCGTGCGTAAAGACTTCGCGCGGGCCGGCTTCTCGGGGGGGGGGGGGGGGTCTTGGCGCTTCCGATCCTTTGCCTCTAATTTACCCCGGGGACCCGCCGAACTGTAGGTTGGGGCCGGCGTTGCGGCCTCATAGGGTCGTCCTGACCGGCCCGCTCACCCGATCTCTGGCGACGTGAGAGTCTAATCTCTCCACTCGCACGCCATGCTTAGGGCTCGCCCCTTTATGCACCGGGGCCGGCCTTCTTGGCTCGCCGTCTTGCCTGGGCATCTTGGCCGGTCCGCTCGTTCAATCTCTTGCGCCGCGAGAGCCTAACCCCTTCCCTCGCGCGTTGCGCTTAAGGCTCGTCCCTTTATGCGCCGGGACCAACCTTCTTGGCTCGCCGACTCGCCCGGGCATTCCTTGGGGATGGTATCCAATCCCTGGTTGCTCGGCGAGAAGTCGACGGCCCGATCCTGCCCAGGGTCTGGGGTAGACCCCTCCGAGTGACATCCAGCCCTGCCAGCTTGGCGAGAGCCTGGCAGCGGGATCTGCTCGGGGTCTGAGGCAGACTCCTCCGAGTGACATCCAGCCCTGCCAGCTTGGTGAGAGCCTGGCGGCGGGATCTGCTCGGGGTCTGAGGCAGACTCCTCCGAGTGACATCCAGCCCTGCCAGCTTGGTGAGAGCCTGGCAGCGGGATCTGCTCGGGGTCTGAGGCAGACTCCTCCGAGTGACATCCAGCCCTGCCAGCTTGGTGGGAGCCTGGCAGCGGGATCTGCTCGGGGTCTGAGGCAGACTCCTCCGAGTGACATCCAGCCCTGCCAGCTTGGTGAGAGCCTGGCGGCGGGATCTGCTCGGGGTCTGAGGCAGACTCCTCCGAGTGACATCCAGCCCTGCCAGCTTGGTGAGAGCCTGACAGCGGGATCTGCTCGGGGTCTGAGGCAGACTCCTCCGAGTGACATCCAGCCCTGCCAGCTTGGTGGGAGCCTGGCAGCGGGATCTGCTCGGGGCCTGAGGCAGACTCCTCCGAGTGACATCCAGCCCTGCCAGCTTGGTGAGAGCCTGGCAGCGGGATCTGCTCGGGGTCTGAGGCAGACTCCTCCGAGTGACATCCAGCCCTGCCAGCTTGGTGAGAGCCTGACAACGGGATCTGCTCGGGGTCTGAGGCAGACTCCTCCGAGTGACATCCAGCCCTGCCAGCTTGGCGAGAGCCTGGCTGCGGGATCTGCTCGGGGTCTGAGGCAGACTCCTCCGAGTGACATCCAGCCCTGCCAGCTTGGTGAGAGCCTGGCAGCGGGATCTGCTCGGGGTCTGAGGCAGACTCCTCCGAGTGACATCCAGCCCTGCCAGCTTGGTGGCAGCCTGGCAGCGGGATCTGCTCGGGGCCTGAGGCAGACTCCTCCGAGTGACATCCAGCCCTGCCAGCTTGGTGAGAGCTTGGCAGCGGGATCTGCTCGGGGTCTGAGGCAGACTCCTCCGAGTGACATCCAGCCCTGCCAGCTTGGTGAGAGCCTGGCAACGGGATCTGCTCGGGGTCTGAGGCAGACTCCTCCGAGTGACATCCAGCCCTGCCAGCTTGGTGAGAGCCTGACAGCGGGATCTGCTCGGGGTCTGAGGCAGACTCCTCCGAGTGACATCCAGCCCTGCCAGCTTGGTGAGAGCCTGACAGCGGGATCTGCTCGGGGTCTGAGGCAGACTCCTCCGAGTGACATCCAGCCCTGCCAGCTTGGTGAGAGCCTGGCAGCGGGATCTGCTCGGGGTCTGAGGCAGACTCCTCCGAGTGACATCCAGCCCTGCCAGCTTGGTGAGAGCCTGGCAGCGGGATCTGCTCGGGGTCTGAGGCAGTGACATTCATCTCTCCTCGCGGGGGGGGGGGGGGGGAGAAACAAGTTTATTGCAAGAAATTCCATTAGAGATTGAACATGGTTTACATGATTTTAGGGAAAAAAACGCTTCAAGTCGTCTCCACTCCAAGTGAGACTTAGGGTCTCGCCCTCCACATTCCGGAGGCGATACCCCCCCGACTTCAATGCCTCCTGCACGATGAATGGTCCCTCCCAATTGGGGTGGAGCTTTCCCACTGCGGCTGATCTCCCTGCCGCGTCCACCTTCCTCAAGACCAAGTCTCCTTCGGCAAACTGCTTGACTCTGACGTGCTTGTCGAAATACTTGGCCATTCTTCTCTTTATCTCCTCCTGCCTCACGGCTGAAAGGTCCCGCAGTTCCTCGACCATGTCGAGAGAGAGCCGCAGCTCCTCTTCATTATTGGCTCTCCATTCCTCTTTGTGCTCTCCGTCCCCGACTACCCGAGGTGTCCGGACTTCAAACTCCACCGGAAGTACTGCCTCGCACCCGTGGGAGAGTTTGAAAGGTGTCTCCCCTGTTGCTGTGTTGGGTGTGGTTCGGAGGGCCCAGAGAACCGAGGGGAGTTGCTCCACCCAGCTTCCTCTCAAGTTCTCCACCTTTTTCTTGAGGAGGTTCACGATAATCTTGTTTGCCGCTTCCACCTGCCCATTGCTTCGGGGTGATGAACTGAGGCAAACCTGAGATCGATCCCGAGCTGCTCGCAGAAGCTGGTGAACTCGGCACTGGCAAATTGAGGGCCATTGTCCGTGACGATGGCCTGGGGCAACCCATGACGACAGATGATCTCCCCCCGTACAAAGTTTCTGACGACCTGGGAGGTCACCTTGGCCAGTGCCTTAACTTCTAGCCACTTGGAGAAGTAATCAATCATCACGAGCAGGAACCTCCTCTGGCCGCTGGCTTGGGGAAAGGGCCCGACCAAGTCCATTCCCCAGATGGCGAATGGCCAGGGAGCGGTGATACTCCTGAGGCGCTGGGCCGGTTGTAGCTGGAGGGGAGCGAATAGCTGGCACTTATGACATTCTTTTGTGAATTTTGCCGCGTCGAGACCCAGAGTCGGCCAGAAGTATCCCTGCCTGACTATCCGGCCTTCTAAGGTTCGACTTCCGGAGTGACTCCCACACTCCCCGGAGTGGACCTCTTCTAAAATCTTCGGGACCTCCCTCTCGCCCACACAACGCGCCAGCATCCCTGAGAGAGTTTTCCGGTATAACTGGCCATCTCGCATGAGGTAGTATGCCGATTTGTACTTGAGTTTCTTTCCGTCCATCCCCTTGGGATACTCCCCGATGGTCAGGAAAGTGACGAATGGGTCCATCCAGGAGGGGTGCTGTTCCACCTCCATCAGCTCCCCCTCCTCGATGGATGGGCGAAAGAGGTCTGTGATGGTACCCCCCGCCCGGGGTCCATGCTTTGCCAGCTGATCCACCTGCTCGTTATCCTCCTGAGGCACGTGCCGGATGGAGAAAGTCTGGAAGGTGCCGATGACTCCCTTTACCTTCGCCAAGTAACGCTGCAGGGTGGGTTCCCTTGCCTCGAATTCCCCGTTGATCTGGGAGGCCACCACCAGGGAGTCAGTGAGGACCTCCACATCATGCACCCCCAGTTCCCTGGTTAGGCGTAGACCTGCAATCACGGCTTCATACTCGGCCTGATTGTTGGTGATGGGAAAATGCACCACCACTGTTTGCTCGATCCTCGCCCCCTGGGGGCTTTCCAAGATGACCCCAGCCCCCAGGGAGTGTCTCCCCGACGCACCATCCACCATGACCTTCCAGGGAACCGGGCGAGTGAGTTCCTCCTCCGCCACCTCGACCACATAGTCAGCCAGGAAATCGGCCATGACTTGGGCCTTGATCGAGAGGCGAGGTACGAAGGAGATGTCGAACTCGCTCAGCTCCACCGACCACTTGGCCAACCTGCCGGAATGCTCCACCCCCTCGAAGATGTTGCGGAGAGGGTGGTCAGTCACCACTCGGATCGAGTGTGCCTGGAAATAGGGCCGGAGCCTCCGGGCCGAGATGATGAGAGCGAAGGTCAGCTTCTCTAGGATGGGGTACCGAAGCTCGGCCTTCCTCAAGACCCGACTTACATAGTAAACCGGGAGTTGTCTTTTCCCTTCTTCCCGAACTAAAACGGAGCTCAGGGCCTCGGCCCCAGCCCCTAAGTACAGGAATAAGTCCTCCCCCTCCTTTGGCCCTTGGAGCAGGGGGGCCTGAGTCAACTGCTTCTTTAGGGCCTGGAATGTCTCCTCGCACTCCGAGGTCCACTCAAATTTCTGGCCTCCTCTCAGGCTTTTAAAGAACGGAGAGCACTTCTCCCCGGCTCGGGAGAGGAACCTGCTCAGTCCTGCCAGCCTCCCAGTCAATCGCTGCACTTCCTTCGCATTCCGCGGAGACTCCAACTCCAGGATTGCCCTCACCTTGTCGGGGTTGGGCTCTACGCCGGCAGGGGTGAGGAGATGCCCCAGGAATTTTCCTCTGCCTGACCCGAAGGTGCATTTGAGGGGGTTCAGCCTCATCTTGCACCCGCGGAGAGTGGCAAAAGTCTCTTCTAGGTCCCGGAGGTGGGAGTCGAGGTCCGGACTCTTGACCATGAGATCGTCTACATATACTTCCAGGTTCCTTCCCTTTTGCCCTCGAAAGACCCTGTCCATCATTCTCTGGTAGGTCGCCCCTGCATTTTTCAGCCCGAAGGGCATCATTTTATAACAATAGCACCCATCTCCTGTGATGAATGAGACGTCTTTGACGTCGGGAGGGTGCATCCTGATTTGGTGATAACCTGAAAAGGCATCCAGAAAACTCATCAAAGGGAAACCGACGGCTGAGTCAACCAGCGCGTCGATCCGAGGCAAGGGGTAACAATCTTTAGGACATGATTTATTAAGAAGAGAAAAATCGATACACATCCTCCACCGGCCGTCTCCTTTTTTAACCATTACAACATTGGAGACCCAGCCGGGGTATTGGATTTCGGATACAAAGCCGGCCTTGAGGAGCTTTGCTACCTCCTCCCTGATGGGCTCGGCGAGCTTGTCCGCAACGGGCCTCTTCTTTTGTCGGATGGGGGGAGCCTCCGGGTCTAGGTTGAGGCGGTGGCAGGCGATGTTGGAATCGATCCCGGGCATCTCCGCGGCACTCCATGCGAAGATGTCCACATTCTTCTGGACGCACTCCAGCATCCTGCCTTGAGCCTCCGGGGTCAATCCTCCGCTGATGCGGATCTTCTCCACCCTGCCTCCGATGGTTAGAACCTCCATCTCCGCCACCTCCTCTGCCGCCTCCAGACGGGACCGTGCCTCCCACTCCTCAGCCTCCCCCTCATCGAAGGCGAGGACCTCCTCCTCAGCTTCTGTCACGGCCATCGCCTCGGCCGGCTCTTGAATCTCTTCCGCGACCTTCTCCTGGGCGCAGCTCTCCTCCACCTCCATCTCATCCCCGCCAGCTTCCGGCTCCACCTCCTTCAGCCTCCGCCCCATCTCCTCGGCCCCCTCCAACCAAGAGATGGAGTTCACCGCCGTGACATAGCACTCTCTCGCTTCTTTGGGATCTCCGCGGACCCGGACCTGGACCCCATCGACGTTAAATTTTAAGCACTGGTGGAAGGATGAGGGGACGCAGCGGAAGGCGCTGATGAGAGGCCTCCCGAAGATGGCGCTGTAGCTGCTGGGGGCGTCCACGATGACGAACTTGCAGTTGCGGGTCTGCCCCCCCAGAACTACATGGAGTCCCACTCCTCCCTCAACCTCCTTCCTCTCCCCTGAGAAGCCAAACAGAGGTCCGTCCGAGGCCAACACCCTTCGGGCCTCCACCTTCATTGCGTCGAACGCCTTCTTGAAGATGACGTTGACCGAGCTCCCGTTGTCGACGAGGATCCGGGGGACGGTGAAGTCCTCGATGGCTGTCTGGATGACCAACGCATCGCAGAAGGGGTCCTCGTGACCCGGCATATCCTCCCTGGAAAAGGTGATTTTCTCGTCCGGGGGCGGGGACTGGGACGTGGAACCAACGCTCCTGCGGTACATAGTGTGGAGGCTCGACTTGCGGGAAGCCTCGATCCCAGCCCCCCCGTGGATCGCTCCGATCCTTCCTCGGGAGCCCACATCCACCCGGTCTTCGCACCGACCCTCCTCCGCCCGAGGCCGGATCTCCTCAATCCGCACTTCCGGACGCTGTTGTTGTTGTTGCTGCTCCCGGTTGCCCCTCATCTCGAGGAACTCTGGGCACGTGGCTGTGGTGTGCCCCTCCTCCTGATGGAAGTCGCAGTAAGGCAACTCCACCCTCACATCCCTTCTCCTTCTCCGTATCGCTCTTCTCCTCTCCCCCAGTGCTATGGCCATAGCCTGCTCCTGGTCGGGAAGGGCCGGCCTCTGGCCCTGCATCCCGCCTGGAGGGTAAAACTGACCCTGTCCTCCTTGACGGTAGTCCCCTCCACGGAACCCTCTCCTTGCCCCGGGCTCCTGCCACTCGGGTCTCCACCCCAGCCGGAAGTTCGGCTCATGCCGCCCCTGCCTGGGCTGCTGCTGATGCTGCTGCGGCGGCGGCTGTTCCCTCTGCCGGGGCTCAGCCCTTCTCTCTTCCTGCCCTCGGCCACCCCTTGACCTCTCTTCCTCCACGGCCCACCTAGCCAACCTTCGGGCAAACTCCGGATGCGCCGCCTCCATATCGGCCTCCCTAGCTGCCCTCTCCAGGAGCGCCTCAAAAGATACTGGGGGGGACCTCTTGAGTTCCATTGCAAAGAACCCGGATTGGAGACCCAGGGTGAAGGCCACCATCATGGTGTGCCCTGGCATCTCCTGCACTTGGGACAACTCCTCTTGGAATCTATCCAGGTAACTCCCCAAGGTCTCTCCCACCCTCTGCTTGACACGGAACAAGGACTCCACCTCCTTCTTCCTCTTCTTGGAAGTGGTGAACCTCAACATGAACCCCCGACGCAGGTCCTCGAAGCAGTAGATGGACCCGGTCGGGAGCTGGTGGAACCATTCTCGCGCCTTCTCTCGGAGGGTGATGGCGAAGAGTCGGCACTTGAAGCCGTCTGACATCTGTCGAATAGAGACCATGTCCTCAAACCACTGGATGTGGTGGACGGGGTCTCCCTTCCCGGAGTAGTAGGTCATCTCCGGCTCACGAAACCCCTCTGGAACTGGGGCGGAGGAGACGAACTCGCTGAAGGGGCTTCCTCCCTCAGCGGGGCGAGGGAGGAATTCTCTCCCCGCCGTCTCGCCAAAATGGTATTCTGCGGCCGAGCCGGGGAACAGAACTCGCCCCTGGAACTCGCGCTTGCCTCTCTCGGCGGGTTCCTTCCCCGGTCGCCTGAGCGGCGCGTCGTCGCCGAGTGCGGGAGCGGCGACTACTGGAACTACCGGTGTTGCGCTCTCCGCTCGCATGCCGAGGGCGGTCCTAACGAGCCCGAGGATCTCCTCCCTAAGCTCCGCCGACACGCTCGCCGCTGGGGGTGGGGGAGGGGGTGGCGAGCTGCCCCTGCCTGATCCTTGTCCTTCTTCTCCAGTCATCGAGCCTGCTGAAGGTTTTCCTTGCTGACCACGTTCCACGCTCACCGCACCAAAATGTTGAAACCGGAAACCGGCCTCTGTGGAGTTCGACCCTTGGGGAAGGGGTGATCTCGCACTTACTTCGCTCCTGCAAGGGAAACAACAAGGGGGAGAAGAACAAAGGACAGGACCAAGGGCCCGGCTCGGAGGTCCCACCACACACCCGGAAGATCTTAGAGCGCTTCCCCTCCTTAACCAGTTGCCGGGCTAAGGTACCTAAGAAAGCGCTATAAGACTTGAGAATAAAAAGCCTGCCTTCTGAAGTACCCCTTGGGTCCTATTTATAGATTATCTCAGATGGTCTGCGAATAACCCGCCTCTGGCGGTCTGAATTTACTAAAGAGCCCCTCGGATTGGCCTGCCAACAGCCAAACCCCGCTGTTCTGGCTGGTTATACACACCTCTTGTCGGGTCACCTCCTGCCATTTGGGGGGAGGTGGGCAGCAGCCGATCCGCCTGGGAGAGGCGGCTGGGGCCGGCTCGCTTGGAAGAGGCGAGCGGGGGCTGGCCCGCCTGAGAGAGGCGGCTGGGGCCCGGCCCGCCTAGGAGAGGCGAGCGGGGGCTGGCCCGCCTGAGAGAGGCGGCTGGGGCCCGGCCCGCCTAGGAGAGGCGAGCGGGGGGCTGGCCCGCCTGAGAGAGGTGGCTGGGGACCGGCCCGCCTAGGAGAGGCGAGCGGGGGGCCCGATCCGCCTGCCTGCTTGGGCCCCTTCGGCGGACACGGGGTTGTACACCCGGGGGGTGAGCTCTCCGCTGACCTTGATCTTCTCTTTTCGCCCGTCCTTTGTGAGGATGTCCATCTCCAGAACTTCCACTGCTGCCCTCAGCCTTGAAGGCTCCTCCTCCTCTTCTGGTCCCCTTGACCGGTCCTTCCCCGCTTCCAGTTCCTCCTCAACCACAACCACTCTCTCCCAGATCCTTCCTTCTGGCTGAGTCTTCTTTTCGGATGACTCCCTCATTTCCCCCCTCTTCCTTTTCCTACCCTTGGCACCCCCCGCCTCCTTCCTACCTGCTTGCACTTCCGCCATCTCTGGCTCCACCGCAATGCCTCTCTCTACTCCAACCACATCTCTCCCCTCCTGTTCCTCTCCGTCCACCTGCTCTCCCGCCATCTCTGGCTCCACCGCAATGCCTCTCTCTACTTCAGCCACACCTCTCCCCTCCTGCTCCTCTCCGTCCACCTGCTCTTCTTGCTCCATCCTCCTCTCTAGTTCTTCTGCATCACCCTTCCACGAGATGGTGTTCACTGCCGTCACATAGCATTCTCGGGCTGCCTTCGGGTCTCCCCGCACCCTGATCTGGGTCCCCCCTGAGTTGAGCTTCAAACATTGATGGAACGAGGATGACACGCATCTGAAGGCGCTGATCAGAGGGCGCCCAAATATCGCGTTGTAACTGCTGGGGGCGTCCACTATCACAAAGCGGCAGTTTCTGGACAGCCCCCCCAGAGTTACCTGGAGCCCTACTCCTCCCTCAACCTCCTTCCGTTCTCCTGAGAATCCGAACAACGGTCCATCTGCTGCCAACACACTCCCGGCTTCCACTCTCATCTCATTGAATGCCTTTTTGAAGATAACATTTACGGAGCTCCCATTATCTATCAAGATTCTGGATACCGTGAATTTTCGATGGCGGTCCTGATCACCAGCGCATCGCAGAAAGGATCTTCGTGATCTGGTAGATCCCTCCTGGAAAAAGTAATTTTCTCATCTGGGGGCGGGGCCTGCGACGTCGAGGCGACGCTTCGACGTTACATGGTGTGGAGGCTGGCCTTGCGGGTAGCCTCAATCCCCCCCCCCCCCCCCCCCCCCCCCCCCCCCCCCCCCCCCCCCCCCCCCCCCCCCCCCCCCCCGTGGATCACCCCGATTCCCCCTCGATCTCCCGTATCTGATCGATCCACACACCGGTCCTCCTCCCCTGTTCCCGTCACCTCTACAATCCGCACCGGTAGCTGCTGCTCCCCTGCTACCCTTCTTCCCTTCAATTCTAGAAACTCTGGGCAGGTAGCTGTCGCGTGGCTGATGGTCGCGGAACAGAGACCGACTGTGGGTGGTTCGAAATGGTCAGATTCCGCCGGCCGGTTAGAAGATCGAGTTTTCTAACGAGAGGAGGCAAGTGCACCTATCGCAAGTAGTACTCGGTATTCGGGAAAATACCGAGGTCGTATTATTCTCGGGGACGCGTTGATTATATCTACTCTTCCAGGAACACTATTATCTTACTATCAGTAAGGTGAGATTTTTTAGTTTAATTAAAACGGAAAGAAAGAGAGCTGAATTTTGCTAAAGTTAGTTCGATGACGGGTTAACGCTCGGCATCGAATCGGATTAAGACTAAAATAATTCTTAACAATTATTGAACTTTGTTTTTAATTTAATAAAAGGCACTTGCCCGTGGAGGTTCCAAGAACATGAGCTCACCTTGGTCTAGGGATATCGCTCACCTGGGCGCTAAAACTATTCGACCGAACGTTAGTCCGACGAAGGATTCCCCTTAACGCCCGCATTACGCTAAGAACCCCGCTATTGGGTGGGGAACCCAATCCGGCAGAACTACGTTGCTCCTCTTTCGAGGGGGCGTACGCAGTTCTCTTTACCCAAGGGGGATCGGTCCATACGTGCGGCCTCTCGGCGTTGCGTATGGATAACGGAAATAGAGCCCACAAATCGATTATGTGGTCCTATGCGTCGTTAACCCGGGGTAAACCCTAAGTCCTTAAATTAAAATAAAAATAAAGTTCTTTAATTATTTCAAATCATTTTATATGTCCCAATGCTCTTCGATGCCGAAGGCTAAAAGAGATTAGCCACTCATCGGTATGAGGACGGCTTTATGTTTTTAGGTGAAGCGCGAGTGTTAAATTAAGTACTGAACGATTATAAGAGAAAACACAAAAATAGGACAATTAGATAAATTGAAGGCTAATTGATGCAGGCACTCACGCACACTTCAAAAACATAAAGAAAATTAAATAAAGCAAGTCCTACTCAAATGAGTAGGCGGAAATAAATGCACACACGTACACACTCTTCTTAATTGAAGAAAGCGATAAATAAAGCGTCAAAATTATCTCCTACACGCACGCACTCTACATAATTGAGAAAGCAATAAAATTGCAAGTCCCGGCTCAAATGAGTGGGCGGGGGTAAATTTATCTCATACACGCACGCACTCTACAGAAAGGTAAACACACGCACGCACTCTACAAAAAAGTAAACACACGCACACACACAAAGTTTTCCTACTCAAGTGAGTAGGAAGAAAATGAAAGCAGTAAAAAGACAAGTCCCACTCAAACGAGTCGGCGGAAAATGAAAGCAGAGCGCCATTTAACTCTTAACGAGTAGGCGAAAATAAATGCATACGCACACACTCTACAGAAATTAAAACAAAGCTGTAAATTCTAACTCGTACACGCACGCACCCTTGCAAAAAATATGAAAAGCGAAGTGCTCAGAAAATTAAAACGACTGCATTTCTACCGCTAGAATGCGGTAGAAATGCATAAAAAGTGAAAATAAAAATTAACCGGAGCGAAAAGTTTTGCAAATAAACGCAAAATGAAAGTTGGCGAAAAATTAGAACAACTGCATTTCTACCGCTAGAATGCGGTAGAAATGCATAAAAAGTGAAAATAAAAATTAAAGGGACTAAAAAGTATTGAAATTAAAAAGCTAAAATGAAGTTGACGAAAAATTATAACAATGATTTTTTCATTCTTAAGTTTTTTATAAAAGCTCCTAAAAAGTGAAAATAAAACTAAAAAAGGACGAAAAGGTTTACAATCCTAAAGAGCCTAAGTTAAATAAATCAAAATGAGCACTTTTTAGTTGTTTTTATAAACCCTTAAGAATAAAAAATAAGGAAAAAAGGAAAAGCTAAACCTAAACAAGTGCGGATTATGAAAATAAAACGTACATTACAACGGCTAGAAATGCCGATAAATCCTAAATCTAACTAAGTTATCAAAACTATAAAAATAAAAACATAAAAGAAACACAAAAAGATGAACGAAAAATTGCTTAAGTAGGCACATTCAAATGGATTTTTCATACTAAGGAAGAGAGAAAATTTCAAATTTTATTAAAGCAAACACCCTAATACAAACTAAGAGAGAGAGAGGGGGGAGAAATTCTCCTTACATAAGCATGTAATCCAAATGGACAGCACCTCACCTAAGCAAAGTGGTCAAAAAAGTGGACAAGAAAAGCTTCCTGGAAGCTCTTATTTATAGGCAAATTTTCGGGTTGGTCACGCCCGTGACTAGGGCGTGACAGGGGGGGCGTGTCGATACTGTACATGAGCTGATCGGGTGACTTGACTGGAAAGTTGACTTCGGCTGAAAACGTGGCGGTCACGCCCTAGGTCACGGGCGTGACATGTGTCAGTCACGGGCGTGACTGGGGCGTGTCAGGGAGATCGATCTGGGCGCGGTCCGGCCGCAAAGTCGCGCGCGTCACGTCGGGCCAGGTGGCGAAGTCACGCCTGTGTCACACCTTGACACGGGCGTGTCTAGGGGCGTGTCGAGCTGGGTTTGATGATCGCCGATCGTCGAGCTGACACCTGTGGTCGGCGATCGTCGAGGGCGTGACACGGGCGTGTCGATCATGTGACACGGGCGTGTCAGTCAACATTTTGACTTTTTCTGGAATTTTTCTGGAATTTTTCTGCAATAAAAATAAAGCTAAGTTAGAAATAATATTTACAAAAATAAGCAATTTATTGAATAAAACTAATAAAAAAGGACAAAAATAAACAAAATTAACTTAAGCAAAATATGAAAATATAGGTATATTTACAACTCATCAAATACCCCCATACTTAAGCTTTTGCTATTCCAGAGCAAAAGTTTGAGGTGAACTTATAAGAAATAATAAAAAACCCTAAGTTCTGCTACCGCTAAATTAATTATAAGAGAGATCAAATAAAATATACGGGGTATAAGAGTAAAGTCCTAAAATCATTTAGATGATTTAAATAGGGCAAAAGTTTTGGCCAAAAGACTTCTTGATGTAATCAAATAGAAAACAATAATTGTATTGGTTAGATTAACAGAAAATAGTTTGGAGTTATACGAACTTTAGCTTTTAGGAGTTTTACCGGAAATAATACAATTTACGAATTATGCTCTCAAAAAGATTTTTGAATTAATTCTAGAGTCATGAAATTGGCTAAGGGGGTTTGATGTTGGTTTATGAAGATGCTTGGATTTTGAGGCGAGGTTATTATTTTTTCTCGAACCTCCATTTTTTTTTTGATTTGGATGTTAAAAGAAAACGAAATCTTATTTTCCTTAACATAAATTTTTTTTCTTCTTCATAAAAATAACCCAATGTATATGTGTTGGAGTAATGAATTTTATCCTCTTACTCCGTAACGTATAATCTTTTAAATTATTGGGTGTCTATGTTTACGGAATGAAATCTTATTCCCATTGACATAAGATCTTTTTCTTTTTGGGGAAATATTTTTATCATACCAATTAGGTTATGATAGGTAAGGGGAGAAAAGAGAACTAGATTTTTAATTAAAAAATAATTGAGAGCAACCTTTATAAATTGTGCGTTCCAATTTTTCAGAAAGCTAAAAGCAAGCATAATTGAATTCTATAGTCGTTATTTTCTAACATGGTACACATGCTCCTATCTATGAAAAATTAGAAGTAGTGCCTAAAGCGAGTCCCCTATTTTTAACAAAGTATAATAAATTCTTTAAAACTTAACCTCGGCTATTTAGATTTTTCAATCTATAATTAACAAACGAATAGTGAACAAAGAATTGATCAAATTCACATTTAAATAAACTCAAAACGAAAGTTTTGGATAGCAAGAAACTTAAGAATGAAATGTTTGATTTATTTGTTTCATAACTTACATAATTTTTTTTGAAGTTATGCTTTTTTTTTGTATTTATATTTTTAATATATACATACTAAAAAGAAAGAAAAAAATGCGAAAATAAAATTTTTTTGGATTTTTAAGTTTTGTGATTTTTTTTGTATTTTTATGTTTTGTGATTTTTTTTGTATTTTTAATGAAATTTTCATTCTATTTACAAAAATTTGGGAAAAAGAAAAAATATTTACAAGGATGAGAGGGAAAAAGGGAGAGGGGAAAGAGAAAGAATATTTACAAAAAGTATTTATAAAAATTATTTACAAAAATATTTACAAGAATATTTACAAAAATATAAACTAGGTAGCCGCGAGATGACTCGTTATGTGGATGGCTCGATGAGCCGGATCTCACGGACCGAGTTAAAAATAAGTCAAAGTTTCAAAAATGAAACTTCAAAATTTTTAATTAAAATTTTTTTGATTTTTTTGTGTTATATATATATATATTTTTTATATATTTTTTTTTTGAAGTTTTTTTTTAAAATTTTTTTTTTGTAAAAAAAAGAAAGTACGAAAATACGAAAACACCCCCATACTTAGATCCAACATTGTCCCCAATGTTGTATGCTAAGCATGAGGAACAAGACAGCAGGTATATGTGCAAAAAAAAGAAAAAGAGGGGGGGGGGGGGCAGAAAACGTCCCTGATTCGCGCTCGGGGAAGCCCATTAGAAACCCTGCATTTATTAGAAAAATAGAAAACATAATAAATAAAGACGTAAAAAAGATAGACGTGGGGTGCCTCCCAGGAGCGCTTTGTTTAAAGCCGCGTAGCTTGACTATATTGGCGGGTTTATATATGGAGAAGGGTTATGGTTTCGCTCCTACTGATCACAGAGTCGCCCGCTATATAAGACTTTAACCGATTACCGTTCACCTTAAAAGTGCCTTTGTCGGGGTGGGAGATGAGTATGGTCCCATATGGCCAAACCTCTTCAACCTTGAACGGGCCGAACCATCGCGATTTTAGCTTACCCGGGAAAAGCCGAAGACGTGAATTGTAAAGAAGGACTAGGTCGCCCGGAGAAAAAATTTTGGGGGTTTTAATTTTTCGATCGTGATAAAACTTAGAACGCTCCTTATAGAACTTATTGCTCTCGTAAGCGTTCGGACGCCATTCATCGAGCTCGTTTAGTTGCAGTTTTCTATTCTGAGCGGCTAAGTTAGAGTCGAGGTTTAAGAGTTTTAATGCCCAAAGTGCGCGGTGCTCCAGTTCTACGGGTAAATGGCACGCTTTGCCATAGACTAATCGAAACGGAGTACAACCGGTAGCGGTTTTGTACGCAGTACGATACGCCCATAACGCGTCGTCAAGCTTAGCGGACCAATCTTTCCTATTAAGTGAAACAGTTTTTTCTAATATGCGTTTTATCTCTCGATTTACTACCTCAACTTGGCCACTTGTTTGCGGGTGGTAGGGGGTGGCAAGCTTGTGCGTGACTCCGTATTTAGCTAACGTCTTAGCCATTAGAGCGTTACAGAAATGCGTTCCCCTATCACTAACAATAGCGCGAGGCGTGCCGAAGCGAGAAAATAATTTTTTTAGAAATGTAACGACGACTCGCGCATCGTTGGTGGGGAGAGCTTGCGCTTCCGCCCACCGTGATACGTAGTCGACCGCCACTAAAATATACATATTTTTATAAGAAGGAGGTAGGGGGCCAACAAAATCTATGCCCCATAAATCAAAAACTTCGCATTCTAAAAACATATTTTGGGGCATCTCGTCTCGACGTGAGATGTTACCCGACCGCTGACAGCTATCGCATGCGCGCACAAAATTGTGCGCGTCTTTGAAGAGAGTGGGCCAAAAGTAGCCCGCCTCTAGCGCCTTCCTAGCGGTCCGGTTGGCTTGATAGTGCCCCCCGGCTGGACCCTCGTGGCAGTGCCTCAATATTTGTGTGCACTCCACTCCCGCGACGCATCTTCGAACCGCTTGGTCCGCGCAGATACGGAAAAGAAAGGGGTCATCCCAAAAGAATTTTTCAAGTCGGAAAAGAATTTCTTCTTTTGATGACTTGAAAAATCTTTTGGAAGTACCCGCGCGATTAAGTAGTTCGCAAAATCTGCGAACCAAGGCGAAGATGACGAAGACGAACGAATGGCGAGAAGGCGTTCCTCGGGGAATCTGTCATTTATTTCAGATTCGACGAGCGCTTCCGCACCCGGATTTTCTAAACGGGAGAGGTGGTCTGCCGCTAGATTCTCCGCGCCCTTCTTATCTTGGATCTCCAAGTCAAACTCTTGTAGGAGGAGAATCCATCGAAGAAGGCGGGGCTTCGCGTCGGTTTTGGCTAGTAAATACTTAAGGGCGGAGTGATCGGTGAAAACGATAACTTTAGATAGCGTAAGGTACGAGCGAAACTTATCGAAAGCGAAAACGACGGCTAAGAGTTCCTTTTCCGTCGTCGTGTAATTCACTTGTGCGGAAGTGAGCGTTTTGCTAGCGTAATAAATAGGATGAAAATGTTTTTCTACGCGTTGGCCAAGAACGGCGCCTAAGGCAATATCACTAGCGTCGCACATGATTTCGAACGGAAGGGACCAATTAGGGGCCACTAGAATTGGAGAATTGATAAGTTTTTGTTTTATAAAATTAAAAGCAGACTCGCAATCGCTACTAAAGACAAAAGGTGATTCCTTTTCCAAGAGGTGAGTAAGCGGCTTTGTTATTTTTGAAAAATCTTGAATGAAGCGCCTATAAAAGCCCGCGTGGCCTAAGAAACTCCTAATGGATTTTATGTTTGTCGGCTGAGGAAGTTTTTCTATGATTTCTACTTTGGCCTTATCGACCTCTATCCCCTTAATCAAAATCTTATGGCCGAGGACCAAACCTCCTCGAACCATAAAGTTACACTTTTCCCAATTTAAAACAAGATGCGTGTCCTCGCATCGCTGGAGGACACGATCGAGATTACGAAGACAATCCGGGAATGAGCATCCGAATACAGAAAAGTCATCCATAAATACTTCCATAATATCTTCTACTAGCTCGCCAAAGATTGCTAGCATACATCTTTGGAATGTAGCCGGCGCATTGCAGAGGCCAAATGACATTCTTCGATAGGCGAAAGTGCCAAAGGGGCAAGTAAAAGTTGTTTTCTCTTGGTCTTCGGGGGAAATGGGGATTTGGAAAAACCCCGATAAACCGTCGAGAAAACAATAAAAAGGATGACCGGAAAGACGCTCAAGAATTTGGTCAAGGAACGGTAGTGGAAAATGGTCTTTGCGGGTGACATCATTAAGTTTGCGATAATCGATGACCACACGCCAACCCGTAACAGTACGAGTTGGGACGAGCTCGTTGTGCTCATTCGCCACTACGGTTAGACCGCCCTTCTTGGGCACGACATGAATGAGACTAACCCATGCACTATCAGAAATGGGATAAATAATCCCCGCATCTAATAATTTAATTATCTCAGCTTTCACGACGTCTTTCATGTTTGGGTTAAGACGTCGCTGGGGCTGAATGGTTTTGCGGCAATTATCGTTTAAGAAAATTTTGTGAGTGCAGAAAGAAGGGTTAATCCCCTTTAGGTCAGAAATTTGCCACGCAATTGCGTGGCGATGTTTAAGCAAAACCTCCAATAAATCGGAGGTCTCCGAATCGCTTAAATACGAAGAAATGATTACCGGGAGTGTATCATTTTTCCCCAAAAAGGCGTATTTGAGGGATTCGGGTAATGGTTTGAGATCTAGGGTGGGCGGTTCTTCTAGTGAGGTTTTAGTGCTAATGTCTTTTGAACCAATTGGTTCAAAAGGCATATTCGTAGACGCGTCCTTATTGCAATAAAAATTTTCGAGTGAAAAAATCTTTTCGTTTAAAAACTCGGACTCGAAAACCGGAGAAGAACAATCTCCATAAAAAGAATCTAAAGAGTAGCAGAAATCGTTGCTCGGCGACGAGTCTTCCATTGAGGAGTTAATAGAAAAAGTAACTTGGTCGTCTCCTACCCGAAGGAGAAGCTGACCATTACTTACATCGATTAACGCACGTGAGGTCGCGAGGAAAGGGCGACCAAGTATTATTGGTACGTTGGCGTCTTCCTCGATGTCCAAGATGACGAAGTCCACCGGGAAGGTGAACTTGTCTACTCGGACAAAGACATCCTCAACAACCCCGATGGGGAACCTAACCGAGCGATCCGCTAGTTGGATGCGCATATTGGTAGGAGCAGGAGTACCCAAACCTAAACGCAGGAAGAGTGAGAACGACATCAAATTAATGCTCGCGCCTAAGTCTGCTAAGGCGTATTTTACTAATACATCGCCAAAAAGACACGGGATGGAAAACCGTCCCGGGTCGTTTTGTTTTGAGGGCAATTTACTAGTAAGAGCCGTCGAGCAGACAGCGTTGAGAGATATATGCGAAATATCCTCGAGTTTGCGTTTATTAGAAAGTAGTTCTTTTAAAAATTTCACATATTTAGGCATTTGCGAGATAACCTCGCAAAAAGGAACATTAATATGAATTTGTTTAAGTAATAAAATAAATTTTTCATATTGCGCGTTCACTCGCTCGTTATCTAACTTATGCGGGCAGGGCAACGCCTTGTTTAAAATAGTTTTGTCGTTAAAAATCGGTAAGGGTTGCGTAATCGAAGAAGAGGGAAGAGGGGTCGGAGGTGAAATATGTACCTGAGGATCGATCCGTTTTGGATCGACCACTTCCTTACCGCTACGGAGGGTTATAGCGTTGGCGGTTTCCCTTGGATTGGGCTCCGTGTTCCCTGGCAGTGCCCCCAGAGTGCGTTCCGACATAAGTCGCGCCAGCTGTCCAACCTGGATTTCTAAATTTTTTAGCGATCCGGTGATGTTCCGGATATTGGATTCGTTGGACGCGACATAACGATTAAAATTTTCCTCCACCGGGGATGGCTTCATAGGAGGGGGAGGAGGAAACGTTGGCGCAAAAGGAGGGGGAGGGGGACGCTGCGCGTTGTTCGGGTTGCTCCAGGAGAAATTCGGGTGGTTCCTCCAACCCGGATTATAGTGGCTACTATAAAGGTTGTTTTGAAAGGAGGGACGCACCAGATTTCCCATGTAGTCCACGAATTCGTCGACTACGCAGACGTTAGAGGGGGAGAGAAAACAAGGCGGAGTGGAGGAGGCAACAGACATCTCCGCCACCTGCTTAGTTAGCCTTTCCACTTGGAGGGCTAGCTGAGCAGTGGCATCCACTTCAAAAATGCCCGCCTGCTTAGGGCGCGCCCGCGGGACATTCCACTGGTAGGCGTTCACCGCCATTTCCTCGAAAAGGGCCTGGGCGGCCTCGGGGGTCTTATTGTTCAGAGTGCCCCCGGCAGCCGCGTCAATCATTTGACGCGTCTGACTGTTCAGTCCATTATAAAAAATTTGTACCTGCAACCACGTTGGCAGAGCGTGGTGCGGGCACCGGCGGAGAAACTCCTTAAAGCGTTCCCAAGTCTCGTAAAGAGACTCAGAGTCGTTTTGGACGAACGAAGATATGTCCGCCCGCAATCTTGCAGTTTTCGCGGGCGGAAAATACTTCGTAAGGAATTTCTCTGCCAACTCCGCCCAGGACGTGATGGATCCCCGCGGGAGGGAGAGTAACCACGCCTTAGCCTTGGACTTAAGAGAGAAGGGAAAAAGGCGCAAACGAATGGCGTCATCAGTGACGCCATTAATTTTAAAAGTATCGCAAATCTCAAGAAAATTAGACAAGTGGTTATTGGGGTCCTCATCCGGCAGTCCGTCGAACTGCACGGCATTTTGGATCATTTGAATAACACTCGACTTAATTTCAAAATTATTGTTGGCCACAGCGGGCCGAACAATACTCGACCCCGTATCATCCAAGTTGGGCCGAGCGTAGTAAGACATAGTATGCTCGGCCGGTTGGGCATTATTTGGGTCGGCCATAGAAGAAGAAGAGGGTTCTCCGATAGATTCTGCGGGGTCTAAAAAGGGAATTCGACGGAGAGATCGGATAAGCGCAAGAGAGCGGTCGATCTCGGGGTCAAATTCAAGATTTTCAGAACTCGAAGGTTGTCCACGGGTCATACACCCTAAAAAAAACGAAAGGGGGAAGGATTATTTTTGTATAAATTTTTTATTTGAAAATAAAGTAAAATTAATAGAGTCCCGGATTCAATATAACAACCGTGTCCCCGGCAACGGCGCCAACAACTTGATGGCCGCGGAACAGAGACCGACTGTGGGTGGTTCGAAATGGTCAGATTCCGCGGGCCGGTTAGAAGATCGAGTTTTCTAACGAGAGGAGGCAAGTGCATCTA
Organism: Platanthera zijinensis; assembly: GCA_039513925.1. NCBI lineage: Eukaryota > Viridiplantae > Streptophyta > Magnoliopsida > Asparagales > Orchidaceae > Platanthera > Platanthera zijinensis. Next base: position 45,462,826 of record CM077097.1, read on the forward strand.
TCGCAAGTAGTACTCGGTATTCGGGAAAATACCGAGGTCGTATTATTCTCGGGGACGCGTTGATTATATCTACTCTTCCAGGAACACTATTATCTTACTATCAGTAAGGTGAGATTTTTTAGTTTAATTAAAACGGAAAGAAAGAGAGCTGAATTTTGCTAAGTTAGTTCGATGACGGGTTAACGCTCGGCATCGAATCAGATTAAGACTAAAATAATTCTTAACAATTATTGAACTTTGTTTTTAATTTAATAAAAGGCATTTGGCCGTGGAGGTTCCAAGAACATGAGCTCACCTTGGTCTAGGGATATCGCTCACCTGGGAGCTAAGACTATTCGACCGAACGTTAGTCCGACGAAGGATTCCCCTTAACGCCCGCATTACGCTAAGAACCCCGCTATTGGGTGGGGAACCCAATCCGGCAGAATTACGTTTCTCCTCTTTCGAGGGGGCGTACGCAGTTCTCTTTACCCAAGGGGGATCGGTCCATACGTGCGGCCTCTCGGCGTTGCGTATGAATAACGGAAATAGAGCCCACAAATCGATTATGTGGTCCTATGCGTCGTTAACTCGGGGTAAACCCTAAGTCCTTAAATTAAAATAAAAATAAAGTTCTTTAATTATTTCAAATCATTTTATATGTCCCAATGCTCTTCGATGCCGAAGGCTAAAAGAGATTAGCCACTCATCGGTATGAGGACGGCTTTATGTTTTTAGGTGAAGCGTGAGTGTTAAATTAAACACTGAACGATTATAAGAGAAAACACAAAAAATAGGACAATTAGATAAATTGAAGGTTAATTGATGCAGACACTCACACACACTTTAAAACCATAAAGAAAATTAAATAAAGCAAGCCCTACTCAAATGAATAGGCGGAAATAAATGCACACACGCACACACTCTTCTTAATTGAAGAAAGCGATAAATAAAGCGTCAAAATTATCTCCTACACGCACGCACTCTACATAATTGAGAAAGCGATAAAATTGCAAGTCCCGGCTCAAATGAGTGGGCGGGGGTAAATTTATCTCATACACGCACGCACTCTACAGAAAGGTAAACACACGCACGCACTCTACAGAAAAGTAAACACACGCACACACACAAAGTTTTCCTACTCAAGTGAGTAGGAAGAAAATGAAAGCAGTAAAAAGACAAGTCCCACTCAAACGAGTGGGCGGAAAATTAAAGCAGAGCGCCATTTAACTCTTAACGAGTAGGCGAAAATAAATGCATACGCACACACTCTACAGAAATTAAAACAAAGCTGTAAATTCTAACTCGTACACGCACGCACCCTTGCAAAAAATAAGAAAAGCGAAGTGCTCAGAAAATTAAAACGACTGCATTTCTACCGCTAGAATGCGGTAGAAATGCATAAAAAGTGAAAATAAAAATTAACCGGAGCGAAAAGTTTTGCAAATAAACGCAAAATAAAAGTTGGCGAAAAATTAGAACAACTGCATTTCTACTGCTAGAATGCGGTAGAAATGCATAAAAAGTGAAAATAAAAATTAAAGGGACTAAAAAGTTTTGAAATTAAAAAGCTAAAATGAAGTTGACGAAAAATTATAACAATGATTTTTTCATTCTTAAGTTTTTATAAAAACTCCTAAAAAGTGAAAATAAAACTAAAAAAGGACGAAAAGGTTTACAATCCTAAAGAGCCTAAGTTAAATAAATCAAAATGAGCACTTTTTAGTTGTTTTTATAAACCCTTAAGAATAAAAAATAAGGAAAAAAAGGAAAAGCTAAACCTAAACAAGTGCGGATTATGAAAATAAAACGGACATTACAACGGCTAGAAATGCCGATAAATCCTAAATCTAACTAAGTTATCAAAGCTATAAAAATGAAAACATAAAAGAAACACAAAAAGATGAACGAAAAATTGCTTAAGTAGGCGCATTCAAATGAATTTTTCATACTAAGGAAGAGAGAAAATTTCAAATTTTATTAAAGCAAACACCCTAATACAAACTAAGAGAGAGAGAGGGGGGAGAAATTCTCCTTACATAAGCATGTAATCCAAATGGGCAGCACCTCCCCTAAGCAAAGTGGTCAAAAAAGTGGACAAGAAAAGCTTCCTGGAAGCTCTTATTTATAGGCAAATTTTCGGGTTGGTCACGCCCGTGACTAGGGCGTGACAGGGGGGCGTGTCGATACTGTACATGAGCTGATCGGGTGACTTGACTGGAAAGTTGACTTCGGCTGAAAACGTGGCGGTCACGCCCTAGGTCACGGGCGTGACATGTGTCAGTCACGGGCGTGACTGGGGCGTGTCGGGGAGATCGATCTGGGCGCGGTCCGGCCGCAAAGTCGCGCGCGTCACGTCGGGCCAGGTGGCGAAGTCACGCCCGTGTCACACCTTGACACGGGCGTGTCTAGGGGCATGTCGAGCTGGGTTTGATGATCGCCGATCGTCGAGCTGGCACCTGTGGTCGGCGATCGTCGAGGGCGTGACACGGGCGTGTCGGTCATGTGATACGGGCGTGTCAGTCAACATTTTGACTTTTTCTGGAATTTTTCTGCAATAAAAATAAAGCTAAGTTAGAAATAATATTTACAAAAATAAGCAATTTATTGAATAAAACTAATAAAAAAGGACAAAAATAAACAAAATTAACTTAAGCAAAATATGAAAATATAGGTATATTTACAACTCATCAGTGGCCTTCCTCCTCGTGAAAGTCGCAATACGGCAAGGCTACCCCCCATCCTGCCTCCCCTCCTGGGGGTTCCTCCTCCTCCCCGCTCTTGCTCCCGCTCTTCCTCGCCCTCTTCCTCGGCCGATGGCCATTGCTTGTTGAGGCGGGGGTGGGAGTGGCCTCAGACCATGCCCCCACCCTAACGGATTAAACCTTCCCTGTCCTGGATAATAGTTTCTTCCTCCCTGGGGGGGCCCCTCCCTTGTCCTTGAACAGGACCCCCTGGCTGCCTCTAGCCCAGTTCCGGAGGCACTGGCCCCCTTGGCTCCTCCCTTCTCCTTCCCACCTTCTGCCTGGTCCCTCCCGGCTCCCTCTGCTCCACATCCGTCAGTCTTGCCAACTTCCTGGAAAAGGCCGGGTTTGCTGCCTCCATAGCTATTTCCTTCCCCGCCTTCTCCATCAATCCCTCGAATGACAACGGTGGCTTCCTGGTCAGGCTCATCTGAAAAAAGCTCTCCTTTAGTCCCACTGTGAAAGCCATCTGGAGGGCGAAGCTAGACACCTCCTGTATGTCGAGAATCTCCTCCTGCAAGCGGTCCACATATTGAGCCAAGGACTCATCGACCTTCTGCTTGATTAGAAAAATGGACTCCAGGTTTTTCTTCCTCTTCTTAGAGGTCGAGAAGCGCAATTGGAAGCTTCTGCTCAGATCCTCGAAGCCGTAGATCGACCCCGCCGGGAGTTGGTGGAACCAGTCCCTAGCCTTGTCTTTCAGGGTGATGGCGAAAAGGCGACACTTAAAAGCGTCCGTCATTGGTCTGATGGAGACTGCGTCTTCGAACCACTGCAGGTGCTGGAGGGGATCGTCCTTCCCCACATTGTAGGTCATCTCGGGCTCGCGGAACCCTTCCGGGACGGGTGCCGAAAGGATCAACTCGCAGAAAGGGGATCCTCTCGCCGGGGGTCTCGCCGCCTCCACTCGCGCAACCATCCCGCCAGGCGAGATGACACTCGCTGGACTGACGAAAAGTTCTCTGCCCTCCACATCTCGCCTGCTGCCTTCCGCCACCACCTCCTTTCCCGGTCGCCTCCCGGGTGCGTCCTCGCCTATTCTTGCCTGGTTGATCCCCTCGCGGGGCGCGAGACCTGGCTCCTGGGGTGGAGGGGTCTTGCATTCCCCTCTCTGTGAGATCTGCTTCAGCATGTCCATGATCCACCCAATGGATGTCATGAACTCCGCCCTCCCGACATAACCTCCCGGGTTCGGGAACCCACCTCCCTCTCCTTCAAGATCCCCTGCCATAAGGTCACCAAAAGTTCTTCTGTGCAAGTTGCTGTTCCACGCTCACCGCACCATAAATGTTGGAACCAACAAAGTCGGTCCCTCCTAAAGCTCGAAACCGAAAATGCAGCTCGCCCCTACTCCCTTCGGACGACCCTCTGGATAAGGCCCTCAAAAGACTAGACCGGAGGCCTCATCGCGGAGGTCCCACCTCTTACACGGAAGAATTGGAAAATCCTTCACCTCCCTAGCCAATGCTGGGCTAGGTGCCTTAGAATTAGAGGAGGAGAGTTTTGGGAAAATCTGTCTCTTCTAAGACACCTTACCGGTCTATTTATAGGCCTCTAAACTGGGACTGCTAATAACAAACTGGAACTGTCCTGAAATTACTAGAATGCCCTCAGTCGGGTCTGCCAACAACCAAACTCCGCTGTTCTGAAGGGCTACACGCAGACCACCCAGGGCAAAAGCGTAAAACCCTGCGGGGCTAAAAGATCGACCCGGCCCTGCGTGAACCGGTCTTAAACCGAACCGGGGATTTGACGAGACCTCCCCTCCAGGGTCTTCTCGCCTGGCGAGAGCTTCCTTCTGGAGGCTTCTCGCCTGGCGAGAGCTCCGTCTCGCTAGCGAGGGCTTCCTCCTGAAGTCCTCTCGCATGGCGAGTCGGCTACTCGCCCGCGAGTGCCTCCTCCTTTGGCGCTAACTTGCCCGTCTCATGACGCAACTCTCGCTCAGGCCCTTCTCATCTGGGCCCTCTCGCCTACTACCCTAGGCGAGATCCACTCGCTCTGCGACTTGGCGACTGCCCTGGGCCGTCTCGCCTAGCTCCCTTCTTCAAACCTTTGGCTCTGTCTCGCTCGCCCGAGGTTGTACATGAGCGAACTCATTGAATTTTCTTGTATACCACTTAGCTGACTTTATTCAATATTTAACATTCCTAATTGAATTTTAAAACAATTGAATTTACTTTCTTCAAGAGGTTTAGTGAAGATATCAGATACTTGTTTTTCAGTAGAGACAAACTCTAGACTAATGTCTTCTTTTTCAATATGTTCTCTAATAAAATGATACCTAATTTCTATGTGCTTAGTTCTGCTATGTGAAACATGATTTCTAGCAATAGAAATAACACTAGTAGAATCACAAAATAAAGGAGTTCTACTTAACTTGATGTCATAGTTTTCAAACTGATGCTGATTCCACAGCAATTGAGCACAGCAGCTGCCTGCAGCATTGTATTCTGACTCTGCAGTGGAGATAACAACACTAGTCTGCTTCTTGCTGCTCCATGACACCAATCTTCCACCTAGGAATTGACATGTACCAGTGATACTTTTTCTATCTTCCTTGCAGCCTGTAAAATCTGTATCTGAAAATCCAGTTAGTAGAAAATCTCTATTCATAGGGTACCATAAATCAAGATCTGGTGTGCCCTTAAGATACCTTAAAATTCTCTTTGCAGTAGAATAATGAGATTTTTTAGGGCATGCCTGATATCTTGCACAGACATATGTAGCATACATGATGTCAGACCTACTTGCAGTTAAATAGAGAAGGGAACCAATTATCCCTCTATACAAATACTCATCAACATGTTTCCCTGCCTCATCTTTGCCTATAGCCATACTTGACCCCATTGGAGTTCTCATGGTGGAGGCAGTCTCCATACCATATTTCTTAATCAACTCCTTGGTGAACTTAGACTGAGATATGGACAAGTCATCATCAGTCTGTCCTACTTGGAGTCCCAAAAAAAATTTTAGCTCACCCATGCTGCTTATCTCAAACTCCCGTTGCATGAGTTTGTCAAACTTCCTGCAAAAGTTGTTGTCAGTAGATCCAAAGATAATGTCATCAACATATATCTGGACTAGAATGATCTTGCCCTTGGATTCCCTTAGGAATAGGGTCTTGTCTATTTTCCCCTTGAGAATTTGTTCTCAAAGAGGAAAATAGACATTGTCTCATACCAAGCTCTAGGGGTTTGTTTTAACTCATACAGAGCTTTCTTAAGCCTATAAACATAATCAGGAAAGTGAGGATCTACAAAACCTGATGACTCATCCACATATACTTCCTCTTTTAAATCTCTATTCAGGAATGCTGACTTGACATCCATCTGGAAGACCTTAAATCCTTGATAGGCTGTATAAACAAGGAATAGTCTTATTGCTTCCAACTTTGCTACTGGGGCATAGGTCTGGTCAAAATCTATCCCTTCTTTCTGCCTGTAGCCTTTTGCCACAAATCTGACCTTGTTTTTGACAATAATGTCATTCTCATCTAATTTATTCCTGAAGATCCACTTAGTGTCTATGACATTATATCCCTTTGGTCTGAGAACCAGATTCCAGACTTTACATCTTTTGAACTGGTTCAACTCTTCCTGCATGACACCAATCTAGTATGAGTCCTTGATAACCTCTTCAAACTTCTTTGGTTCCAATTGTGATAAGAAGCTTGAACATAGAGCTGAGTTCAAGCTCTTGCTTCTGGTCATTACACCATGTCTTGCATCACCAATAATTTGATGAGCTGGATGGTCTCTTAGATGTCTCATAACTGGAGGCAATCTTTCTTCAGCTTGCTGTTCTTCATTTCCTGCAGCTTGTTGTTCTTCAATGTCTTCAGCTGGATGTTCTTCATCCACAGCTTGTGAGTCTTGAGATCCCTCTGGACAGTATCTATCATCTTGTGTATCCTGTCTTGCTGGAATATCTTCCTTGATTGTCAGCTTGTCCATCTTATCATTTAAACCTGTAGAACTAGATAAAGTGCTTGGCAGCTCATTGTTAATTAACTTAGACTCATCAAAAATAACATGAACAGATTCTTCTACAACTTGAGTAGTCAAGTTATAGATCCTATATGCCCTACTATTGTTGCTGTACCCAACAAATATCCCTTTTTGGAACTTGGCAGCAAACTTAGTCATATAAGACTTACCATTGTTAAGTACATAACACTTGCTACCAAAAATCCTAAAATAGGATAAGTTTGGTTTTCTTCCTTTCAGAATCTCATAAGGAGTCTTCTTGTGGCTTTTGGTGATGGAAGCCCTATTAAGGACATGACAAACAGTATTTACTGCCTCAGTCCAGAAATATTCTGGGAGAGAAATGTCATTTAACAAGGTCCTACCAGCCTTAATTAGAGTTCTGTTCTTCCTTTCTACAATTCCATTTTGCTGGGAGTTCTAGGTGAGGAGAATTTTTGATGAATCCCAAGCCCTTCACAAAACCTTGTCATGCATTCAGACTGAAACTCAGTCCCATTGTCACTTCTGATCTTGACCACAGTACTGCCAAGCTCATTCTGAATCTGCTTAACAAATGTCTGAAAGACATCTGAGGTTTCAGATTTCTTTCTTAGAAAGAATATCCAAGTAAATCTGGAAAAGTCATCAACAACCACAAGGGTATAGACTTTCCTACCTAGACTATGAACTGACATATGACCAAATAGATTCATATGCAGGAGGTATAAACACCTTACAGAGTCTTTGGTTTCAAGACTTTGGAAGGAAGTCCTGGTCTGCTTGTCCTTTTGACAAGCTGAGCAGATTCCCTCCTTAATGCACTTAACCTTAGGACCATTCCTCACTAACTCTTCACTAAAGAGTTTGTCTATGGTCTTGTAATTCAGGCGAGCTAGCCTTTTGTGCCATTGGACACAATAAGAAGCTTTCTCATCTGCAACTAGGCATAAGGAGAGTCCTTACTTTCACATACAATGTCTAGATAATATACATTTCCTTTTCTAGTGCCTGTCAAGATAACCCTTTGGTCACTTGACCTCCTAATTTGGCACTCATTCTTGAGAAAAGAAATGTCATAGCAAAGATCACATAGTTGGCTTATGCTAATCAGATTATGTTTCAAACCTTTCACTTAGACTACTTTTGTGATAGTGATTATGCCATTAGTTATCTTACCAAAACCTTTGGTTACCCATTTTTCTGAGCCACCAAAGATAACTTTGGGTCCATACTTAATTGGAGTGTATTCCTTTAGCATACTCCTTGTTCCAGTCATGTGCCTGGAACATCCACTGTCCAAGTACAATGTAGGGGTTTTGCCACTTGGACTCACCTACATCAAATAAATTATCTATCCTTAGAACGCCAACTTTTATTGGGCCCTAGGTGCAGGTCAGACTGAAACTGAACATGCCTACCGACAATTTTTCTGACAGGTAAGCTAACATAATTTCTCTGGACACTCTCATTGTACCTTCTTTTAAGAACTGGCCTACCAGCATTTCTATCAGCAGCTTTTAAACCAGCTGGTACAACAACCTTTTCCTTTAGTCTTCCAGCCATAGATTGCTTAGGGATTGTCTGGCAGCTGAGGTACTTGGGATGTTCTGAACCCTATCAGCAGTTGCCCTCTTTTCAGAGTGCAAGATCCTGATTACTTCAGATATACTCAAGTCAGGTCTGCTGACAGACTTTCCTTTAGTCTGATAGTGAATTGGCAGGCTTTGTGAATGATCAGCTGCATTCTGCTTGAGTGTTGGAGCTGGTACACCAAACACAAATGGTCCATGATGGGCCATTTGGGTTTCCTCATGGGCTGTCCTATAGACACTAGCACCCTTGCCATTCTTATCACCATGCTCACAGTGATCATAAATGCTTTCATGGTCATTCCTGTTAGATGGTTGAACCACTTTTCTAAAAGTAATTGGAGGCTTGAAGGCTAGTGGCTGAACTGGATCTTTGTCTTTCCTTTTGGAATTTGCAGCTCTTGTTCTTTCTTTGAAGCCTAATCGCTTCTTATCCTTTTGGGAAGTGAAGGAATCTATCAAGGACAGCACAGAACGAGGCTTTGATAACTTTTCTACTATCTCCCTCTCCTTTTGGAGTCTACCTTCAAGATTCCTAATGCGGTCATTTTTGAATGTAATTGTGCCCATCTGAATAACAGCTATGTTTTTCAGTTTACTAATCTCTTTCAATTTCAGACCCAGCACTTTTGCTGAGTCTGTTGCAACCAACTTCAGAGAGGCAATCTACTTTGCCTGCTGTTTGACTAGGAGCCTGCTCCTTTTTAGTGCTTGTAGGAGCTCATCATAATCATCAATCAGTTGATTGATGTCTCCTTCTGATTCAGAGCTATCATCATCTCTTGATGTAGATGCTTCTGATTCTGGACTAGTAACATACTCAGACACTGAAGGTGAAGAGTGTACCTTACTAGGACCACGCTGCTCCTGGCTGTGTCCTTCCTCAGTTATAGCCATCAACCCTATGCATTGGCAGTCTTCTGCTCCATTGATAGCATCCAACATCTGCAAGAATTCTGTCTCTACAGAATCTTCTTTAGTTGAAAACAGCCAAATGTAGGCTTCAGCTTCGTCTTCTTTTTCTGACTCTGATGAAGAAGAGTTAGTCCAGCTCTTTTGCTTCTTGGCAACAAATGATTTCTCCTTCTTGCCCTTTTGCTGGTTTTTCTTCTTTTCACCAGTCTCTTTTCTTTTGACAGGACAGTCTGCTATAACATGTCCTGGCTTGCTGGAACAATAAAAAACCACTTTAGAAGAAGTTTGTTTACCAAGTTTAGAACCATACCTTTCCTCTTTAGAGAATTTCTTCTTGCCCTTATAATAGTCATCCTTGGGGTAAGAAGAAGTGGATGACTTACTTCTCCAGTTCTTTTTCTTCAAGAATCTCTGGAATTGCCTAGAAAAGACAACAAAATCTTCATCAGAGTTGTGACAGTCTGATGTGCTGGAGTCTGAACTTTCTGAGTCAGTTCCATCAATTTTCCTGGGAGGAGGAGTCTTTCTCCTGTCCTTCCTTGTGGCTTCAGCTTTGAAGGCCACTGATTTATCTTTGACTAAAGACCTACTGCTTTTCTCCTCTTCCTTTCTTGCTGTTAGCTGCATTTCATAAGACAACAATTTTTCAAACAAAGTTGGTGGAGGAGTATCTGCAAGTCTGGCTACTTCTCTGATGACACAGATTTTGGTGTCCCAGTGTTTGGTTAATGATCTGAGAAATTTGTCATTCAGTTCATATGTGCTGAAGACTCTGCCATAGGTCCTCAGCTCATTGACAATTCTGAAGAACTGGTTATAGCACTCAGCTATGCTTTCTGTCTTGGCTTGCCTGAGCTCTCATACTCTTGATTGAGCATAGATTTCCTATCCTCCCTTACTTCTTCTGTCCCTTCCATGTAGACAATTAATGTGTCCCACATCTTCTTAGATGTTTTGTAGTGAACTAAATTTTGAAAGGTAGAATCATCTATGAAACTAACAATTATGTTCTGTGTCCTCTTGTCCGAAGTGACTAAAATGATCTTATCTTTGGTCATCTCAGAATAACTCTTTGGAGTTTTTAGATTTGCATCTAGAACTGATGTCTTTATAGGGATGAAAGACCTTTCTTGAACTGTGATGTAAATTCTAGGATCAGATGCTTCTATGAATAATCTGACCCTCTCTTTCCATATGCCAAAAGTTTCCTTTCTACAAATTGGAAGCTTCATGGATCTAAGTTCTTTGTGATTTTCTCCTGAACCCATCTTGACTTTCTAATAACTGCCTTGGAGACTAGCTCAGATTGTTAAGTCTCTTTTTGAGCATTCTCCCTCTGATACCACTTGAAAGAATTGATTTCAAGAACTACTAAACACCTAGAGGGGGGGGGGGGAGTGAATAGGTTCAATTCAATTAACAAAGGCAGTTATAATTTTAACACAGTACAGCTAGTTATACTACAACAATCTCATCACAGATAATCAGCAACCACAACAAACACAGCACAGAACACACAGATTTATAGTGGTTCCTCAATTTATGGGTACATCCACTTTCCCCCTCCTCTACAGTATACTAGATTCAGCCCAACTTCCTTCCTCTTTTTCAGATCCAGAGATCTTACCACTCAGAACCCCAAATTGTTCCTACAACTCAGACTTCTACAAGTCCTACAAATTAGATCCTCAAGATCTTACAGCTCAGATTCTTCCCAACAACCCTACCTCAGAGTGAGTCCACGCTCCTACCACTCAGGCAAACAAGCCCTACCTCATCCCTTATAACGAGGCTTACAACTCAGAGAAATTAATCTTCTACACTCAGATCTATGAATAGATCTTACATAAAATTTAAAAGGTATTTTGTAATATCTTCACCCAGATGGAGAGAGAGGTGAAGACTTCCTGACAGATCTTGAATGATCTGTCTTCTTTTGAACCTTGCTGCGAAGAACCCGATCCAACCTCACTTAGCTTATTCAAAGCATCTTGAAAATAGAAAATTAAGGTTGATCTTCTTGAGAAATTGAAGTCGATCCACGATCCAACTTCTTTCTCCTTACAGATTTGAATCTGTAATCTCTGACAGATTTGATGAGATACTGTCTACTTTAGAAGTTCTTCTTCTTCTTACTCTTCTGATTGTTGATCAGATTCTGAAAAGCTTCCCCCCTTTTTATATAGATCCCGTCAGAGGTTACCGGCTGATTCAGTTGATAACTGACATCTGACAGTTCTGACAGCTGTCAAGTCCTCGATCTTGAGATCTGTTACTTAGAGTATTTAACTCAGCTGATAGTGTCGAGACACAAGTATAGTATGTGTCGACATTGATGTAGTATGTGTCGACACAATTTTCAGAGTGTCGACACAACTCCTTTGATGTTGTCGACATACTTCAGAAACTGTCGATACAGTTCTTTATTCAGTCTCGACACAGCTTTTGTAGAATGTGTCCACACAAGTCCGGTGTGTCGACACAGATTCTCCATTTATAACTGATGTCGACCCAAGTCCTGGGTGTCGACACAGTTGCTTCTGCTAATGTCAGCACTTCAAGTCTAAGTGTGTCGACACTAGTCCTGAGTGTCGACAGAGCTGATGTCGACTCAAATTCTGTGTGTCGACACAAGTCCTGTATGTTAACATAGCCTTGCTTCTAGTCTTGACACAGCTCCTTCAAAGGCGTCGACATAATAAAAGTGTCTTGACACTTTTGAACTTTGAACATACTCTGAATTCTTTAGTCTGCACAAATAAACTCAATATACCATCAAATACAAGCTGATGTATATCATTGAGTTAAGTGAGCCTTCTCCAAATCAGGTACATAATTTCCAATGTACCAAACACCTAGTGACTAGACTCTCACAACGCCTAACAGGTGTCTCTAATGGTCTCCTTTGTATGTGTCCAAATCATCTTAGTCGAGCTTCTCTCATCTTCTCTACAATTGGTGCTACTCCTGTCTTAAACCTTCTACATTCATTCCTAATTTTATCCAATCTCGCGTGTCCACACATCCACCTAAGCATTCTCATCTCCGCAACTCCCAAAAAACAATACATACACATAACAAACAAAAACACTTACAACAAACGCAAACACCAACACACATAACCATAAACACACATACACATATATAAATACAAACACCACACAATACGCATACATAACCATACACACAATACACACACAACCATAAACACATATGAACACATATGAACACAAACACACACACCACACAATACACACAGCACAATTCACACACAATGCATAATCATACATATACTGCATACAACCATACGCATAATACACACTATAATACACATAATACACACACATTCATACACACAATACACAAACATTCACACACATAACACACACAACAATAAGTACACAACTATAAACACACACACACACATATAAACACAAACGCAAATACACACAATACACACATAACCAGACACGTAATACACACACAACCATAAACACACATATATAAACACAAACACGCACAACGCACAATACACACATAACCATACACACAACACACACACATAACACAACCATAAACACACATATATAAACACAAACACAAACAAGCACAATACACACATTACCAGACACACAATTCACGCACGCAGACACGCAACCAGGCAGGTAGGCACGCAGACACACTCGCAAACACACAATCATTCACAACCATACATACACATGCACACACAAACACACAAAAAGACACACATCTACATATATAAATTCCCCCCAAAAAAAATACTCCAAATCATCTATTGCATAAAGTAAAACAAAAATCATGAACCATAACAATGCTACTAATCTCTTTGGAGGAACAAAAAATAGGAGTTTCAGAAGAACAACAAAATGCTACCAATCTCGTTTTAAAACTTCAAGGGCTTCACAAGAACATCAAAAAATGCTACCAATATCTTTGGAGGAACAAAAAAAAGAGAATTTGTATACCTAATCTGAATAAGGAGGTGGGCCGGCGAGGAGCAATAAGGCATTGTAGACGCTAGAGGAATAATCTCCTTGTTGTTGTCACTGGAGAGGATGAAGGAGTTACGCTTGGCTCGGTTAGGTTGTCCAATGCAACAAGTTAGTCCGGAGAGGAGCACCTTGAATATGGGAGAGGACCACCTTGTCGACGCTGGAGGAGGAGAAGATGGACTTCTTTCGTCAAATAGGAGAACCTGTACGCTCGCCGGAGAGGAGAAGGAAGAATTCTCACAAGTCACGAACTCCGACAACCGGTGAGTTTTCGAGCGAACTTTTTTTTAAAAACTCAAAATCTATAGGTTTTGGGTTAAAGCCAATTCCTTTCTAATATATCGCCGAACGAATGCTAGAATTGGAATTGAGAAACCTAATTTCATTTACTTTCTCCCAATTTTGGCATAGCGAACGGGCCCTTGTAGAAATGTCTGACTTTTTTGAACATTTTGTATATAAAAAAATCCTATTTTGATTATTTTTGGCAAAACAAAATACATGTAATGTTACACACTTATTACCTTGACAATGCGACACAGGGCCTTAACTCCTTTATCATCTTGTGCGATTAACTAAGTCAACCTCATCTTAATGAAACTATGGTGGAGAAGCGAGGATGAGTTAGAACACTAAGAACAAGAGTGAAGAGAGAGGACTCATGTGTTCTCTTATTTTTGAAAGTCGAATGCCTTACAATTGATCATCATCCCCCTTTTTTAGGGCTTTTCATTGATGTATGTACAAAGCTTTGATTTAGAGCCTCCCACCTTCTAGTATCTCTCTACAATACATCTAATATCTTATCTTATTTACAAAAATACAAATGATGTATTCATGTATACCCTTCAAAATGAAGCATACATATATGTCCAAGATGGCATGTAAGTCCATCCAATCCTTCACATACTGTTTCTTACACTATCGTTGCTTGCAGTACATTTTTTTTATCGTCACCAAGCGAGCTTTCTTTGTGGGCAAGTAATCTGCCCGCTGCAAGAATGATCATGACATTCTCCCTCGCTTATTCTATGTGATGCCCTGTCACCTCAAATTTTTGGATGAAATATTGAACTGCTACAAGTCCTCTCTCGTCTTCCATGTCGCCTATAACTAGGGAAAGTCCTTCCATCTGATCGAATATTGAGTGCTTGGTGGTATGCCCCTTCCATGGACAACACTTTTTTCAAACATTTCATCCACTTTCTTTTCAAATGACTTAGTCATTACATGGGTGCCCGTTGTGTCTTTCCCCTTGTAGCTTCTTCCGCGTCTTTATTATAGAGCTTCAACATACTTGCATGGAAGACTAGACATATATTTGGTTACTGGGTAGGAGAAGGTGATAGATTGATAGGTGTGAGAAAATCTAAATGAGATTTTTCATTTCCCAAAACTTAAAATTACATAGGTATGACCCCCTATTTATAGGGGAGAGGAGATAGAGAGAGAATGCAACATATGGTGTGAGACTAAATTACAACAAACAAACTAAGTGAACAAATATTCACAGACCGCAGCGAGTTGTACGGTTAGACAAGCTATCCGCCCAATGATAAGTATCCGCCGGTCTCTGCTCCACAGACCGCATCTGACCACCATAAGCACCAGATGCAGTTAGACAACTCTAACCGCTAGTCCGCAGCGGCATCAGCCTACTGACCACCAATCCGCTGCGGCTTCTGCCTTCTGACTCTCATATCGCAACAGTGGTTAGATCACCAAGCTTCCCTTGTTCTATCAGAAGACGCGGTCTCAGGATCCTCAGGACAGCTAGACTGCTAAAATAGTCCGCCAGAGCTGTCTACCAAACTGCCAAAGCCAGACCGCCAAACAACCGGAGTCAGACTGCCAAGGCAGTCTGCCAAACCACCGGAGTCAGATTGCCAAGGCAGTCTGCCAAACCTCCAGAACCAGTCTGCCAAAAGTCTGTCAAACCTCCACTGACCATACCACTAAGGCAGACCGCCAAGGTTGATCGCCAGACCGCTAGACCGCCAGACAAAAACCAGACCGCCAGTCCCCATAGATCACAAGTTCCAACACTTCCCCTCAAGCTGGAGCATATATGTCAACCATGCCTAGCTTGTCACAGACATCTGAAAAAGAAGCGAAAATTGGTTTGATAAAGATATATTTGTAAGTTCTTTGTCACAAGTGACAAACAAAGTGCAGATTTGGTTTTTCAAAATTTCTTCTTTGATAAAGTGTCAGTCAACTTCAATGTGTTTTGTTCTTTTATAAAAAACTAGATTTTTCGATATATATATATATCAGCTTTGTTGTCACAGAATATTGGCAAAAAATGATCATATACCTTCCCTAAGTCAAGCATAAGAGAACGTAACCATTTCAACTCGCAAGTTTTCAAAGTTATGCTTCTATACTCAGCTTCAACACTTGATCGAGACACAATAGATTGTTTCTTGTTTTTGCAGCTAATCAGATTTCTTCCCACAAAGGTGCAAAAATCAGATGTAAATTTTCTATCTTCTTAATTGTCAGCATAGCTGATATCAGAGTAGACTTCAATCCTCAAATGGTTATGCTTCTAAAATAGTTGCCTATTTACTGGAGACCTTTTCACATATTTCGGGATTTTCAAGGCTGAATGAAGATGACAGTCACTGGAGGCTTGCATAAACTGACTGACCTTGTCTACTGCGTAACCAATATCTTGTCTGGAGACAGTCCGATAGATGAGTTTCCCCACCAGTCGTCTATACTTGGTACTTTCTGGAAGAAGAGGTGAATCCTCAGTCCAACACTTGTCATCACCAACGGTCATCGGATACCGAACAAGTCTTGCCCTAAGAAGACCAGTCTCTTTCAAAAGGTCCAATGCATATTTCCGTTGTGGGAGTAGTACAAAGTTATGTTGTGTGAGATTTCTATTCCCAAAAAGTACTTAGGAGATTTCATATCTTTTGTAACAAAATGTTACAGAAGATGTCTCTTTGTTAGATCAATTCTCTCATCATCACTGGTAAGGAGGATGTCATTCACATAGACAACAAGAACAACTAGCCCTTTAGAAGTCTTGTGTATGAAAAGAGAATGATCTGCAGAACTTCGAGCAAAACCAACAACTGAGATAACTTTGTTGAACTTGTCGAACCTGGCCCGTGTACTTTGCTTTAGGCTATATATTGCCTTCCACAACTTGCACACCTGAGACTCCCCCTAAGCAACATATCCAGGAGGTTTCTCCATGTATACCACCTAATGTAGATCGCCATAAAAGAAATCATTCTTTACATCTAACTGAGTCATCTCCCAATATTTGTTAACAACCACAGAGAAAAGAACACGGATTATGCTAATGCGAGCAATCAGGGAGAAGGTGTCTAAGAAGTCCACACCATATGTCTGAGTAAAGACTTTGCTAAACAGCTTAACCTTATAGCGATAAATAGTTTCATCAGGATGAAATTTGGTGACAAAGACCCACTGACAACCAACCACATCCGCCCCTAGAAGGGTAGGAATAAAAGTCCAAGTACCCCGTTCAGTCAAGATCTTCATTTCCTCATCTACATCAGCTTTCCAGTGGGGAATAACAAGAGATTCTTGATAGGTGGCCGGGGTGACAGTAGCTGAGAGAGCGAGAGCAAAATTCCTTCTTGCCGAAGAATGACGAGCATATAAGATAACATCATGAATGGAATTGATGTAGACTCAAATCTAGGGTTTTGGAAAATAATTAATATTTGATTAAAGAAACTACTTTTTAATGAAAATAGAAATTTAGGGTTTTGATTTTTAAAAAATCACGAGGGTCGAGCGGTCAAATCAAATTTGCGCGTGCGCAGTGCCAACTTCGTCGCTCTAGGCATTGAGAAGTTCACTAATCTCGTTCGAATGGAGTTCTCACGCGTTCAATGAGTCGAACCTTCCATGAAACCCATATGACCACAAGCAAAATCTGCGAACAAATAACTTATGGAATAACGATATTATTAGTAGCGCGAACGTAACAGAAAGCCCATGGATTAATTGAGTGAAAACATAATTTCTTACTAATGCGGAGGGGGGAACGGGTTTACTAAGCAACGAGGTCGTAAGATCCTGTCCAAAAATCCGTCTGCACT
Organism: Platanthera zijinensis; assembly: GCA_039513925.1. Lineage (NCBI taxonomy): Eukaryota > Viridiplantae > Streptophyta > Magnoliopsida > Asparagales > Orchidaceae > Platanthera > Platanthera zijinensis. The sequence continues at coordinate 45,480,125 of CM077097.1, forward strand.
GCGGAAAGGAGCCTCCGGTGGTTTGCGAAATCAGGTCCCGTTGCCAGATAGGTCAGTCGAAGTCGACAACTCACATGACGACTTCCAGGCCGACGGAAACTTGTGTCGGAGTCGACGAAGGCCTGGCAGCGGGCTTCCAACGGGCTTCTAGCAGCGTCGATGTCGTTGACACTTGCGGAAGGGGCGTCGGTACGGTGTGCGTCCAGCGGCGGGGAAGCTTCGGCCGGAAGCGGGACATGTGAGGAGCGGTACTCCTTCGGTTGCAAGCCAATGTTGAACTGGAGGGCGTCGAAGACTCGGGCGTCGGGTATGCAGGTATCCACCGGCAATGAACAGAGAACGAGAAGATTCGTTTTTTGTTCTGTTCGGTTCCCCCTTTTCTCTGTTGTGACCGAGCGGTCGTCGAGTTGAGACCGGGCGGTCTGGCGGTCTGGCAGTTTGAGCGGTCTGGCGACTTGACTATGCCGACTTGGGGATATTGGCCGCCTGTCTTTCTCATTGTTGTGGCCGTGCAGTTAGTTTAACCGTGCGGCTTGTGCGGCTTATGCGGCTTGTATAGTTTCATGTTCTTGTAATTATTAGTCTCACATTGCTTATTTGTAATCTCTCTTCTCTCCTTCATTCTATAAAAGGGAGGTCATACCTTTGTAATATATACCTTTTTGGATAATAAAAGTTTTGTTACTCCAATTTTCGGTCTTTGATTTTCTGTGCGCACATGGTATCAGAGGACTCGATCGTTTCCACCTGATTCAGTTTGCCTCTATCCGCGCGGTTTGTTCTGTCTTGTCCGCGCGACTTTCCCTTCTCCTCCTGTTCTTTGAGCCCTCTCTGTCCGCTCGACCTGTCCGAGCGGCTTGTTCCTGCTCTCACGACCTGTTCTCGCGACCTGTTCTCGCGACCTGTTTCTTCTCTTGTCGCGCCCTGTTCGCGCTTGTTCCTGTTCGCGCGACCTGTTCACGCGCCCTGTTGCTGCCCCTCTGTGTGTGCGGCCTTTCTGCTCTCCCTCCTTGTATGTTCGCGACCTGTTTCTCGCGGACTCCTCTTCTTCCCGCGATCTCCTTTTGTCCCGCAGTTTCCTCTCTTTCGCACGAACTCTGTTTGTTCGCGCGGCCTGCCTTGCTTCGTGCGGTCTCCTTTGTTCGCACGACTTCTTCCCCTTTGCCTTGCTCTGCATCCTTGTCCGTTGCGGCCTTCTTAGCTGCACGTCTTGCTTGCTGTTCACGCGGCTTGTTCTTTCTAGCCGTGCGACCTCTTTCCCTCTGCTTCTTGGTTGCGACCTTCCTTGCCGCACGTCTTCCTGCTGTCCGCGCGGCTTGTTGTTTCTTCTCGCGCGATTTCTTTTCCTCCCTTCATGGCTTTCACATCCTCCTCAAAGCCGTCCGCCTCGGTGGTCACGTCTTCTGGTAGTGTCCACGTTGTTACTCAAGGAAAATGGCTGATCGACACCGGTGCTACCAATCATATGACTGGCAATCCCCAGTGTTTTTCTCTCCTAGAAACACACGATCGGTTGCCCCAGGTTATTCTCGCTGACGGCTCTCCATCACCGATCAATGGGACAGGAGTGATTCATGTCACTCCATCTCTTCGCTTGGTGGATACACTCTACGTGCCCAAGTTCCCGTGCAACTTATTATCTGTTATCTCTCTATGCAAGCAATTACAATGTTCTGTTACATTTACTTCTACTTCTTATTCTTTTCAGGATTTGGACTCCCAACGGACGATTGCTACTGGGACTGAGAGTGGCGCCCTATACTTCCTTGACAACGTTTCCGCTCTGTCCACCTTCTCCTACACCTCCACAGATCTTCTCTAATGACATCTTCGCCTTGGTCATGCTCCTCCACGACTTCTTCGTCAGCTTCTGCCCCAACTTCCTCCACAAAGTCCTCTCCTCAACTGTGAGGCATGTCAGCTTGGCAAGCATCACCGCTCCTCCTTCCCTCCAAAGAAAGTTCGTGGATCTACCCGTTCGTTTGATCTCATCCACTCCGATGTTTGGGGTCCTTCTCCTACCCTTACCGTTGGTCGGGATAGTTCATATTTTGTCACGTTTATTGATGATTTCTCTCGCTGTACGTGGGTGTATCTGTTAAAAGATCGCTCCGAATTATTGTTTGTATAGACGTCCTTCTATCTTATGATAAAAACTCAGTTTAATATTTCTATTAAAGTCTTTCGATCTGATAATGCCAAATAATATATCAGTCATGACTTTTCTACCTTCTGCATGCAAAATGAGATACTTTTCTACCTTCTGCATGCAAAATGAGATTATTCATCAAACTAGTTGTGTCTATACTTTACAGCAAAATGGTGTGGCCGAACGCAAAAACCGTCACCTCCTTGATGTCGCGCGCACTCTGCTGACTCAAATGCAGGTTCCTCGCTCCTATTGGGGCTATGTTGTTCTCATCTCCTGCTATCTAATCAATCGTCTTCCCTCCACCGTTCTCCACGGCAAAACCCCCTTTTCCATTCTCTATCCAGGGAAGGATCCATTTCCTCTCCCTCTACGTGTCTTTGGGTGCACAGCCTTTGTGCACTCTCCCTCTGCCACCCGTGACAAACTCTCACCACGGGCCACCAAGTGTGTCTTTCTGGTATACTCTACCACTCAGAAAGGCTATTGTTGCTTTGACCCGGTTACCCGCAAGCAGTTTGTCTCTGCGGACGTAGCCTTCTTTGAAAATGCATCCTACTTCTCTCCCGACTCCTCTTCCTCTCCTGATATTCCCGACTCCTCTTCCTCTCCTGATATTCCTACTTATCCTACCACCCCTTCCGTTCCCTCTACACCTACCGAGATTACGCCACCTCCTCCCTCTCCACCATCTCCTCCACTGTGTCCACCTACCGAGATATCTCCTTCTTCTCCGTGGTCGCCTCTCTCTACTCCCGGTCCAGCTCTCTCCTCCACGGATGCCCCGGAAACTGAGGAACATGCCGACCTGGATATTCCCATTGCTCTTCGCAAAGGGGTGCGGACGTGTACTCAACACCCGCTAACTGCTGTTGTTTCATATGATCGTCTAACTCCTTATCGCAGGAACTTTGCCTTGGCTATCTCTGCCACTGCCACTCCCCGCACTTACCAGGAGGCTCTTACTATTCCTCATTGGAAGACCGCCATGGATGAGTAAATTACTACTCTCACTGAAAGGGGTACATGGACCATTGTTCCTCCCCCTTAGGGCACTGATGTGGTTAGCTGCCGATGGGTATTCGTTGTGAAGTTCCGCCCGGACGGCAGCGTGGATCGATACAAGGCCCGCTTAGTCGCCAAAGGCTTCACTCAGACTTATGGGGTTGATTACTTTGACACCTTCTCTCCCGTTGCTCGTCTCAGCACCATTCGGGTTCTTCTCTCTGTGACTGTCAACAGGGATTGACCCATTTCTCAGCTGAATGTCAAGAATGCCTTTCTCTATGGTGACCTTCAGTAAGCCGTATACATGGAGCAACCTCCTGGGTATGTTGCTCAGGGGGAGACACGAGTATGTCATCTGAAGAAGGCCATCTATGACCTAAAGCAAAGCCCACGGGCTTGGTTTGACAAGTTCATCGGCATTGTTGCGGCCATTGGTTTTGCACGAAGTTCAGCCGATCACACCTTATTCATTCGTAAAACCTCCTCTGGTATGGTGGTTCTTGCTGTATATGTGGATGATATTCTTTTGACTGGTGACGACCAGGCTGAGGTAGTTTTTACAAAGAAACACCTCCGGCAACACCTGGTCACTAAGGATATGTGCTCTCCCAAATACTTTCTGGGGATTGAGATATCTCGGAAACCCAACTCTTTAGTTCTCTTCCAATCAAAGTATGCTCTTGATTTTCTAAAAGAGGCAGGGTTGACTGGTGCTAAACCTGCCAGATATCACATGGCTATTGGGGAAGACAAAACTTGGACAGATGACTCGCCTCCTCTATCTGATTCTTCAAGGTACCGGCGTCTGGTGGGCAAATTCATTTATCTCACAGTGACTAAACCCGACATCTCCTATGCTGTAGGCAAGGTTAGCCAATTCATGCAAGCTCCTAGGGAGTGTCATCTACAGTCTGCCCTGAGGATATTGGAGTATGTTAAAGCAGCTCAAGGGAAAGGACTCCTTTTTCAGAAGAATGGTCACTTGAGGGTTAAAGCGTACTCAGATTCAAGCTATGCTGATGATAAAAGATACCGCAAGTCAATATCGGGTTTTTGCACATTTGTTGGAGGAAATCTTGTGAGTTGGAAGAGCAAGAAACAGTTTGTGCTCTCCAGGTTTAGTGCAGAGGCGAAATATCATAGTATGACATCGACCACATGTGATTTAAAGTGGTTACGGGCTCTCATGCTTGACCTAGGAGAGGTCTACAACTATCCTCTTCCTATGTTCTGCGACAATAAGACTGCTATATACATTTCCAAAAATCCAGTTTTTCATGAGAGAACAAAACACATAGAGGTCGTCTGTCACTTTATTCGAGAAAAGATTTTGAAGAAACCGATTTGTACTCCGTTCGTCACTTCTAACAACGAGTTGGCAGATGTCTTCACCAAGCCGGTGTCCGCTTCTTTGTTTCACATTTGCGACAAGCTGGGCATGATTGATATCTATGCTCCAGCTTGAGGGAGAGTGTTGAGACCGAGCGGTCTGTCGAGTTGAGACCGAGCGGTCTGGCGGTCTGAGCGGTCTGGCGACTTGACTATACCGACTTGGGGATATTCGCCGCCTGTCTTCCTCATTGTTGTGGCCGTGCGGTTAGTCTAACCGTGCGGCTTGTGCGGCTTGTATAGTTTCATGTTTTTGTAATTATTAGTCCCACATTGCTTATTTGTAATCTCTCTTCTCTCCTTCATTCTATAAAAGGGAGGTCATACCTTTGTAATATATATTTTTTTGTATAATAAAAGTTTTGTTACTCCAATTTTCGGTCTCTGGTTTTCTGTGCACACAGTCTCCATTAATGGGGCTTTTAAATAAACTTTCTTTCTCATTATTTTTTTCCATTTACAGCATATGAAATTTTATAAATTTGATTCCTTTTTAAAATGTTTCCCTCTAAATGAACCTTCCTACTAATTGATGCGATTTTGAATTTGGAAATTGAAATCTATGCTCATTTAATTAATTTTGGGCTTGCCGCTATCGTTCTACTACTAGTAATGCCGATCCTCTTTATTGAAATCCCAACGGTCAGTCATGCCGATGAGCCAGAAAATAACAAGTGCAGAAAAATAACTGAGTGCATGAAATAAAAGTACAAAAATAAATGCATAGAGACTATGATGCGTCGCAGGGCACATCAATTCCCCCAGGGTTGAAAGAGCTCGGCCCCGATGAGAATTCGCAATGGCTAGCGATAGAGAGATCTGGGCGGCGCCGGCGTAGCTCATCAGTGCTGATCCAAGACCTGTCTGTGATGTCTCGTCCGTGTTAGGAGACCAAGTAGCGCTGATAAGTCCCTTGGCGAGCATGAAATTCTCGTACGTCTAGAACCTGATCGATCTCTTCAGTGGTGGGCATCTGTGGTGGAACCAAGTCTGGTAGAATCTCTGGAGCTGCCGTGGGAGGACTCGGGACGGAACTAGGTGGATCTCTATAGAATGGCGTCAGATCGGCCATGTTAAATACCGGTGAGGTACCGAATTCCACAAGCAACTCTAGGAGATAAGCATTCTCATTGATGCTCTTCTGGACTTGGAAAGAGCCAAACTTCCTCTGTTGTAGCTTATGGTATGTACCCGGAGTGAATCTCTGCTTCCTGAAATAAGCAAAATCCAATCTCCTTCTGAAAAGTATAACTCCCGGCGATGACGATCGGCTAGGAATTTATATTTTTCAGAGGTCTCTCGCAATTTATTAGTAATGTTTTTACTCAATTCTTTTAAATAATCAACATGGACTTCCGCATGAAAGGAAATACGTTCATGATTCGGAAGAGAGTGGCGATCAAGTATATGTGGTATAGAGAACCCGTAAACGATCTTGAAAGGAGATGTAACAGTGGAGCGATTAGTAGAATTTTTTGAATGCAAATTCAGCTTGGGGCAGTATAAGATCCCATTATTTTGGATTCTCTCCAGTCAAACACCTAAGAAGATCCCCCAAACTCCTATTAATGACCTCAGTCAGCCCATCGGTCTGAGGGTGATATGCGCTGCTAAATTTGAGTTTGGTACCTAGTCGGGCCCACAGTGTTTTCCAAAAATACCCCATAAAACGAGTATCCTTATCAGAAGTGATTGATCTAGGAATTCCGTGTAATCTAATGATTTCTTTTAAAAAAAGTTCGGCACCGTGGACAACATTAGAAGTTTTCCTACATGGGATGAAATTGTGCCATTTTTGAAAATCGATATACTACTACAAAAATTGAGTCAACTTTCCTCTGAGTGCGAGGAAGTTCTACCACGAAGTCCATCGAGATGTCATCCCATGGTCATTCAGATATCGGTAAGGGGGTATATAATCCAGTGTTTTGTGCGCGCCCTTTATACCGCTGACAAGTCATACAATGCCTAACAAATTCGACGACATCGTGTTTCATTTTGGGTCAATAATATCGTGCGCTAGCGAGATCTAACAACTTGGATTGACCCACGTGACCTCCTAACCCGGATGAGTGAAGCTCCCTAAGTAATGTATCTCGGAGAGATCCTTCACAAATGCAAAGGCGGGTCCCCCTAAACAGATATCCCTTGCTTACTACGTACTGTATAGTGGGATCAGTCCCACTATGCTGACATGAGGTATAAATATCGCGGAAGAAAGGATCAGTGGCGTATAAGTCACACTGTGAATCTAAGTCAGTGATGCACGACTGCAGTGTAACTAATAGATGAGTGCATCAGCAACTCGGTTCGTGACTCCGGTTTTGTGCTTCAAATGAAAAGTGAACTCCTGCAGGTAAACAATCCACTTGGTATGACGTTCGATCTCCTTCTGGGAGTTCAAATGTTTTAGAGCTTCGTGATTAGTGTTAAACACAAACTCGCGCTGAATCAGGTAGTGCCTCCAATGACGGAGAGCCTGAACGATAGCGTAAAACTCCAAGTCATAGGTGGAATATCTAGTCTTCGCCTCATTCAGCTTCTCACTAAAGAATGCAATAGGGCGACCTTCCTGACTCAAAACTGCGCCAATGCCTATGATAGACGCGTCACAGTCAACCTCAATTTTTTTTATCAAAATCAGGCAGTGCTAACACAGGTGCACTCGTGAGTCTCTCTTTTACTAATATAAACACACGTTCGGCTTCTTCAGTCCAAATAAACAATCCTTTCTTCAAGCAATCAGTCACAGGTACGATCAATGTACTAAAATTTCGAATAAACCGTCGATAAAATTAGGCTAACCCATAAAATCCTTGAACCTCAGTAATCGTCCTAGAGCTTGGCCATGATTCTATCGCCTCGACCTTCTCTCTATCAACCCTAATGCCCTCAGAAGAAGTGATATACCCTAAGAAGGTCAGGCTATCCGTCAAAAACGTGCACTTCTTTAGATTTATATATAATTTATGTTCGCGTAGAATTTCTAAGACTTGCCTAAGATGAATCATGTGCTGATCCTGATCAGTGCTATAAATCAAAATATCGTCAAAGTACACCACTACGCAAACTCCTATGAGTGGCCTAAGCACTTGATTCATCACTCGCATATATGTGCTGGGAGCATTTGAGAGCCCAAATGACATCACCAGCCACTCGTATAATCCTTCTCTAGTCTTAAATGCAGTCTTCCACTCATCTCCAGGTCGAATTCTAATCTGGTGGTATCTACTTTTTAAGTCAATCTTCGAAAATACACGGGATCCACTAAGTATATCTAGCATGTCATCCAATCGGGAAATCAGAAAGCGATATTTGATCGTAATTTTATTAATCGCTCGACTGTCCACACACATACGCCACATCCCATCTTTCTTAGGAACTAGAAGTGCAGGAACGACGCACGGACTCATACTCTCTCTAACGCGACCTTTCGAAATTAGGTCGGTCACCTGCCTATGTAGCTCCTAATGTTCTTTCGGACTCATGCGATAATGAGGCAAATGAGGTAAGCTAACTCCTTGGATGAGGTCAATGCAGTTTTGTATGTCTCTCATCCGGGGTAGCTGATCGGGAAGCTCCTCCGGCATGATCTCAGAGAACTGATCTATGAGGGGTCGCACCGTACTTGGGATGTGTAATGTAGCGGGGGTGGTGTCGATACCGGATAACATATAGAGGACCTCGCTATCCTTCATCTCCTCCTGGAATTGGGACCCAGTCAGCAACATGGTTGCGGAGGGAAAGGATATCGCGGAGACAGTGGTAGAAGGGGGTGAAGTCCTCTCTGGGGCTTTGTGAACAAGTCCATTCTTCTGGGAAAGAAGAACGATCTTGCGACCATTGCGTTTGAAGGAGAGAGTTCTTTACACCATCATGAACTACGTGCCTATCGTACTGCCAAGGTCGTCCTAGCAGGATGTGATAGACCTCGATAGTGGCTACATGACACCATACAACATCTTGATACGTAATGCCTATGGAAAACTCTACGAGGCATTGGTGCGTGATAGGAATGATCGTACTATTAGTGACCCATGACAGACTATAGGATTTTCCTAAGAGTTGCGTTTTCAATTTCAGCTTGTCTACGATGCGTTGGGAAACAAAGTTTTCTATACTACCACTATCTATGATGATAAAGCAGAACTGCCCTTGTATGCAGACGGTGGTATGGAAAATGTTGTTCCTCAACCAGTCATCTTCAACAAAAGTCTTGGGGGTTAGGAGACTATGCTGGAGAACACACACTAGATGGTCGGGCTGCTCTCCCTCAACTTCGCACTCACTTCCTAACTCAGTCTCAGGTGTCGATTCAGTCTGGGAGTCATTGAGGAAGACTCCATACTCGGGTTCTGACCCACTCTCAGCATCGATAACGACAACGAAATGACGTCGCGGACACTCAGAAGATTAATGGCCCGGCTCCATACACTTTAAACACCTAAACGTCCCAGGTTGAGGTTTAGTGTCTGCAATCTCCTTTCCCTTGTTAGGAGGGGCAAGGAGTGCTTGGGTGTTGTGGGTGCTACCGGTCGAGAGGGCCCCGTAGGAGTGAAAGTGTGAGTCGGGTGGGGCTTATCAGTAGAATTATTCCTAGATGTTCTCTTCTGCAGCGCTTCGACTCTACATGCGCGACTCGAAACCTCTCTTAAATCCTTGTAATCAAGGAGTTCCAACTGATCTCGGATGGAATAGCGTAATCCGTTCAGATAACGGGAGATGGTCATGTCATCGTCCTCTCAGAGGTCGAGGCGAGACTGTAGGACTAGGAACTCGTTTGTGTACTCTTCGACATCAGGCCATTGTTGATCCCACCGGGATTAAGTCCCCGAGGGGCTCATTCGATGAGCTTCCCCCCTGCTCTTTAGTGATGGGTTGTATTTCCATACTAGTGATCGTCTCCCACACGCTGACTTTTGGTATACAACCCCTGATGAGCCACCTGACGGGCTTTATCATTTAAAAGATACCCATTACACCCGTGCATCATATTATTTTTCCACCATCTACGACGTCCCTACGGGTGATGACGTCAGCCAAGCAAGTTTTTTCTATCGACCACTCGGTGAGCCTCCTGATAGGCCACCCATGTTAGAGATATCCAAGGCATTGCCAGACTTTCCCTTAGGAAGTGTGTCGAGTATGTTGTGCTCCATTTGCTTCATTCGCTTCATTTGTATGAGTGGGTTGAATCTCTTGTTCATCACTTGCATGCATTGCATGAGTCAGGCCGTAACGAAATTGTAGCTTGTAAGGATTATTATAAGGATCAAGCAGACCAACATAGGCGGGAACAAAACTTTGAGGCAAGGAAACAAGTATTGATTCGTATTCGATATGAGAGGGTCCCGCAAGGTCCGACAAAAAATTAAGCATGTGTACGTGGACTCCTTTTCTACACAACTACCCGAGTTTTCATCTCCCATAGCCCCTCTACCTGAGCCTTCACCTCTTATTGCTTCAACCAATCCCTCTTTGTTGCCACCCACAGAGTCGCGCCATGCAGATCGCATTGCACCATCGACTGTTCCACCGACACAGCAGTCAGACGGAGATACATCATTGACAGACGGAGATACATCATTGCTAGACTGAGATACATTACTGTCAGACGGAGATACATTAGTGCCACCCACTTCTACAGAAGACGCGCTTCAGATCATCGGTCACGACTTCTTCACTGCGGGCGGGCGAGATATTGTGCGTTATCTTGTCCATTGGAGCGGTCGGTTACCATATGATGTTACATGAATTTCTTCAGAGGAGCTCGAGAGACTCGCCCTACGGCTACACAGTGAGTACGATCATCTTCACTCACCGGAGATGAGTGCTTTCAAGTCGGGGGGAGTTGACGACGCGCCAGGACCAATTCACGTGTACTCCCATAGGAGGCGGTGACCCGCTACCTTGACGGACGATCAGAGTCCGTGTTTGCGTCTGGATGTTCAATTCGAACCATTTTCATACTTTACGTTTTTTATTTGGAGTTGTATTTAGCCCCCGATCAGTCCAGACATCGTGAGCCATCCGATTCGGGTGGTTTGATTTCAGTTTTTCCGTATTGCAGTAATATGCAGTTCTACGGTTTATTTAAAGGGGCAGACTAGCGGTTTTGGAGGATGGGTGGGCTTGGAAATTTCAAAACCCATCGGTCTCTATAAGAGCGATTCCTGGAGTCTTGCATGGTGTGACACCGAGCCACCCGTCTCCTTCCTTCCTCCTCCCCACCCCGTCCATCCCGCTACTCTCATAAATCCACAAGCCACTGTTCATCTTCCCGCTTGCCCGTCTCCCTCTCCCTGTTACTTCCTGATGGAGACGAAGGCCCCCAAGTTGTTGATGACGGCCGCTAACGGACGACCCTCCTTCGTCTTCAACAAAGGACTTGCGACGTCATGGCGTTCATATGGAGCAACACTACAATCTCCGCCCTCGGCGCAAGACAAATAGCTAGTTGCACTTCTTCCATTTCTTAGCTTGAGAGCATTTTCCATTTAGCTTGTTTTAATTTTTATTTGGAGTATTTTTATTTTTATTTGGGCTGCATGTAGCCTTTATGTTTGTCATTTTAATTGGGCTACATATAGCCAAAACTTGGAGTTAAGCCTATATATAGGCATGTAGTGTTTTGATGAAGGATTATTGAATGAAGAAAAAGCTTAACCCTAAACTTTCCTAATCTTCTCCCTCTCTCTCTTCCTCTCTTAGCCGCCCCCCTCCTTCATCCTCTTCCTCTCTCCATTCGGCCACCCTTCACCTCCTTCCTCTTCCAAAACCGCCAACCTCTCTCTTCTTCCTTTCCCTATTTCCGGCCGCCCTCTTCCACCCTCTCCTTTAGCCGCCGCCTCTCCTCCAACCCCCAACCCGAGCTCCACCTCCAAAAAGGCCGGCCACCCCTTTAAGCCCCCCACCCGAACTCCTCCTTGAGAACTAGGAGGCCGACCACTCCCCTCCTTGTGGGGGTTTTCCGAGAAGGGGTTATCTTCAACGACGTGGAATCCGGGTACCGGTGTGAAGCGGCCAAGGCGGACGAACTATCTCTCCATCCGGCGCAACTCCGGCGGAACCGCGGAAGAGTGATCCTTTGAAGATAGTCGGAATCATCTATTCCGACTTGGGTAACGAACCTCTCCACTCAAGTGTGATTTCCCTCTTGGTGTTCTAGTGGTTGGACGATTTACGCGTTGGATTTGAATCGTTAGATTCTTCGTGGTTTTCCTTTAGATTTTTGCACTTATCTTAATCGCGTTATTTTCCGGAAGGGTTTGGCGAACCCCGTATTTTTGTTGGGAGAGAACTACCACTTCTCGATCGCTCTTTTGATAGACTCTTTTGGTACAACTTCGCTTGTCCGGACCGGGTGGGTCCCTTTGCCTAGGAAGGACTTCGACCTATAGTCGTTAGTCCGACCTTTCAGCGGTGTGGCTATCGTGCGTTGCTAAACTGTGATATTTTGTTTGCGAGTGCGCAGCGGTTAGAGTTTGTGTGAGTGCGATAGTGGAGTTAGTAAGGCGTCCGCTTATTTCCCTAGTCCTTAGCACGTCCACGGTAGAGGCCTACATCAATTTGGTATCAGAGGGAGGTTCTTGTCAATTTTTTAATTGGCATCCCCCCGTGTTATTTTTGCGCGTAGCCCGCACTGTTGCATGCACGTTTGTTGTCAAAAATCACAAAAAAAAATTATTTCTGGTCTGCCAATAGCGGTGTAGATTTCTTATTTTTCAGCAAAAAAATCCCAAAATTTTTTTTTAATCATCCTCATTTTATTTCCAGCAAGAAAATCAAAAAAAAATTATTTTTGTTTACTCAACAAGCGGGATTAAATCCTTCTTTGGTCTATCTTAGTCTGTTATCTTCTCTTGTGCATGCGCACTAGGCTAGGTACGGAATACCCTCCGTCATCTTCTCATATGGATGATGAACGGGCTGAGGGTCGTGCCCTCACGGAGATTGAGGAACTCCGTCAGGATTTCACGGAGCAAATGACGGCTATTAGGGAGGCTCTTCATGTCATGGGATTACAACAAGGGGGTCCCCGTAATCAACCCCCTCACCCACGGGTGGGAGAAAACCACAATCCTTACCCCCACCCTCCTAATGAGCACGCTCCTCGAGCACCTTACGAGTTTGACCTTACTCGGGCCGTCCGAGTTAAGCCACCATCCTATGATGGATTGGGGGACCCCCAAGTCTTCCAGGACTGGGTCATGGAGATCGAATGTTATTTCGAGTGGTATGCTCTGAATGACGCGGATAAGGTGCGAGTAGCTAGGATGAAGTTGTTAGGGCGTGCTAAAATTTTTTGGTTAAATGAGGAACGCCGTTTGAGGGTCGAGAACGGTGCGTTGCCCATTGGTTGGGATGACATGAAGGCTAGGCTTACAGAGCAGTACGTCCCCACGTACCATCGGACACAGATGTTCGATGATTTAGCTACCCTTAAGCAAGGGACTAGGTCGGTCTCTGAGTACATGAGCCTGCTGAAGGACATGATGGTTAGGTGTGACGTGAAAGAGATGCCCGAGGTCACCCTCTCCAGATTTCGTAAAGGACTGAACCCCGATATCCAAGGAAAACTTCTGCGTTATGGTCACACCGACTTGCACGTCACATTCAATGCTGCCTTGGACATAGAGAAGCATAATGTGCTTAAGGGTAAGACTCGCTCGTTCCAAAAGGGCAAGTCCATCTTAGGACCGCCACCCACCTCCACCTATAAGGACAAAGGAAAATATCAGTCCCCTGACTCGACTTCCATAGTTGTGACGGCTAGGAATAATCGAAACCCCTCTGGTGAGAGAGTCCCAGTGGGTAGGGTCAACATAACGAATGTCACCTGTTTCGCTTGCGGGATCCAAGGACACTATGCTAGTGATTGCCCTACTAAACTCAAACCGTTAGCCTTGTTAGATTCCACTGGTGGGTCAGACGACCTTACTTACGAGGCGGGAGAGGAGAGCGAGTCGGACGGAGTGCCAAGTGATATGGAGGATGACTCTCATATGATGGTTATGAGGTGTATCCTGGCGACCCCACGAGCTTTAGATGACTGGAATAGGACGAACAATTTCACGTTGAATTTTAAGAGTGGCGAGAAGTGGTGTAGGTTGATCATCGATAGCGGTAGTTGCATGAACGTTATTTCTGAAGCCGCGGTGAAGCGTATGTCTCTCGTTGCCGAGCCACACCCTCACCCTTATAAGGTGGCATGGGTAAACAAGTCGTCCCTCCCAGTGTCGAAGCGATGTTTGGTACCCCTTACCATCAAAGCTTATTCTGAGCAGATTTGGTGGGACGTCATCCCAATGGATGCTTGTCACGTTTTGCTGGGTCGCCCTTGGTTATTTGATCATGACATAACCTACTTTGGTCGAGCCAATACTTATGAGTTTAAATTTAATGGCCGAACCATTATCTTTAAACCCGCTCCGCCAAAGGATCCTTCGGTCCCCTCCAAGGACACGGTCGTTCCGGTCGAGAAGAAAACTTTGAGTCTGATTGCGAAGAAAGAATTGAGGCGTACTACCTTTGTAGACGGTGTCCTCTATGCTTTAGTATGTCTGCAAGTTAAGGAAGATGCGGCGACGTTTGAGAATTTGCCGCCGACGCTGAGAAAACTCTTAGATGAGTTTGTGGATGTGTATCCGGACGAGCTACCGTCTGAGTTACCCCCCATGCGGGACATCCAGCATGCCATTGATTTCATTCCGGGCTCCTCTTTGCCCAACCTCCCGCATTATCGTCTAAACCCCTCCGCGCACTTAGAGTTGCAAACTCAGATTTCAGACTTATTGAACAAGGGTTTTATTCGCCACAGCATGAGCCCGTGTGCCGTTCCCGCCTTACTTGCCCCCAAGAAAGACGGTTCGTGGAGGATGTGCGTGGATAGTAGAGCCATAAATAAGATCTCTATTAAGTACCGGTTTCCCATCCCCCGCTTGGACGATTTGTTGGACATGCTAGCCGGTGCCACGATCTTCTCAAAATTGGACCTTAGGAGTGGCTATCATCAGATCCGCATTAGGGAAGGGGACGAGTGGAAAACCGCATTTAAGTCTAAGGATGGGCTCTACGAGTGGTTAGTTATGCCGTTTGGGCTGTCCAATGCGCCGAGCACGTTTTCGAGGATGATGACCCACGTCTTCCAACCCTATATGGGAAAATTCATCGTGGTATATTTTGACGATATCTTGGTTTTTAGCACCTCCACGATCGATCACGAGACATCTAAAAACCATCCTTACCACGCTGAGATCGGAGAAGTTGTTCGTAAACATTAAGAAATGCACTTTTCATGTGACCTCGGTGGAGTTCCTCGGGTATATCGTTAGTTCGAAGGGGATTCATGTAGATCCCAAGAAGGTGCAAGCCATTAGGGATTGGCCCGAGCCCGCCAACATTCGGGATGTTAGGAGTTTTCACGGGCTCGCTACTTTCTATCGGAGGTTTATTAAGGATTTTAGTAGCATTATGGCCCCCATCACCGAGTGCATGAAAAAAGGTGAATTTACTTGGACGAACTCGGCTGCTAGAGCGTTCCAATTAATTAAAGCGCGCATGTCGGAAGCCCCCCTCTTGCGACTTCCGGATTTTTCTAAAGTTTTCGAGTTGTCATGTGACGCGTCAGGAGTGGGAATTGGCGGCGTATTGAGCCAGGAAGGCCATCCTGTGGGATATTTTAGCGAGAAGTTGGCGGGCCCCAAATTAAATTATTCCAATTATGATAGGGAATTTTACGCGGTCATTAGATGCCTCCAACATTGACGGTATTATTTACTTCCTAAGGAGTTTGTCATCCAATCTGATCATGAAGCGTTAAGATTTATTAACTCGCAAACTAAGGTTAGTCCTAGGCATGCCAAGTGGGTCTCCTATCTCCAGGAGTACACCTTCATTATCAAGCACCTTAAGGGAACTCTCAACCGCGTAGCCGACGCTCTCAGTCGTGTATCGTTACTTTTATCCACGCTAGAGGTTAAGGTGATTGACTTCGATAGGATTAAGGATGAGTACGTCAACTGTCCAGATTTCAAGGACATCTATTTCAACACTCAGGACGACTTGCCTACAACCATTACCTCGTTTTATATTCGGGACGGTTATTTATTTAACCATGCGAAGCTATGCATTCCCCGTTCCTCCCTACGACACTTCATAGTGTGGGAATTGCATAGTGGAGGGCTAGGTGGACATTTCGGCCGTGACAAGACGATCACGTTAGTTGAAGATAAGTTCTGTTGGCCCGGTCTTAAGGCCATGGTTAGTAAAATCGTGGGAAGTTGTCGTGCGTGCCAACTGGCTAAGGGGAACAAAACAAATGCGGGGCTTTATACCCCTCTTCCGATTCCTTCTATCCCTTGGGAAGACGTTAGCATGGATTTCATTCTCGGCCTCCCAATCACATTTAGACGTCACGACTCTATCTTAGTTGTTGTAGACCGTTTTTCCAAAATGGCCTATTTTATTGCGTGCAACAAAACCAACGATGCGTCACACGTTGCTCAATTGTATTTCAAAGAGGTAGTTGGCCATCGTGGTGTTCCTAAATCTATAGTTACCGATCGGGATGTGAAGTTTACTAGTTATTTTTGGAAGACCCTGTGGAGGATTATGGGCACCAAACTTCTATTCTCTTCAACTTACCACCCGCAGACGGATGGGCAAACCGAAGTTGTAAACAGAAGTTTAGGTAGTTTGCTCCGATGCCTTGTGGGAGACCACAAGGGTACATGAGACCTTATCCTCCCTCATGCTCAGTTAGCGTATAATAATTCCAAAAATAGGTCCACAGGCTTGTCCCCAAATGAGATCGTGCACGGTTATAAAGCACCCGTGCCACTTGACTTGATTCCGTTACCGCCATCTTTTAAGTCAAGTCAATTTGCACAGGATTTTGCCTCTCACATCCATGATCTGCACAAGCACATAAATGAAACGCTTACCACTCAATACGCATCCTATCAAGTTAATGCCAACGCACATAAGCGAGTGTCTCACTTGAAAGTAGGCGATTTAGTCATGGTGCGTCTCATCCCTGAACGGTTGCCTACGGGCACCTTAAAAAAGTTAGCGGATCGGCGAGCGGGACCTTTTCGGATTTTAAAGAGGTTAGGAGACAATGCATTTCTTTTGGAATTACCAACTGATTGGGGTATTTCCCCAGTTTTTAATGTTTCGGATTTAACGCCATATATTGCTCCGCCACTAGAATTATCTTCCTGTCCGTTTAGTTCCACTACAGATTCTCATGGGTATGGGGTTGAGTGGGGTAAGGGATCTCTCTCTCCGCCGGTCTCCAATGGAGGTACGCTAAATGTTGATGATATAGATTTTCCTCCTTTGCTGCCTAATGCTTTTCCCAGGTTTGCCAGGACAGCGTTTTTGCCAGACAGGATTCTCCAAGATGATGTGTTTCCCACTGCAGATGGCGATGTGCGCCGCTACTTGATTCGTTGGCGTGATCGCCCCGCTTCTGATGACTCTTGGCTTCCGGAAGCAGAGATCGCTCTATTGGATGGTGTTCTTCTACGACGGTATCTTCATGCCAACTCATCGGTGATGAGTCCTTTCAAGCGGGGGAGGATTGATGGAGACGACGGCCCCCAAGTTGTTGATGACGGCACGCTAACGGACGACCCTCCTTCGTCTCCAACAAAGGACTTGCGACGTCATGGCGTTCATATGGAGCAACGCTACAATCTCCGCCCTCGGCGCAAGACAAATAGCTAGTTGCACTTCTTCCATTTCTTAGCTTGAGAGCATTTTCCATTTAGCTTGTTTTAATTTTTATTTGGAGTATTTTTATTTTTATTTGGGCTGCATGTAGCCTTTATGTTTGTCATTTTAATTGGGCTACATATAGCCAAAACTTGGAGTTAAGCCTATATATAGGCATGTAGTGTTTTGATGAAGGATTATTGAATGAAGAAAAAGCTTAACCCTAAACTTTCCTAATCTTCTCCCTCTATCTCTTCCTCTCTTAGCCGCCCCCTCCTTCATCCTCTTCCTCTCTCCATTCGGCCACCCTTCACCTCCTTCCTCTTCCAAAACCGCCAACCTCTCTCTTCTTCCTTTCCCTATTTCCGGCCGCCCTCTTCCACCCTCTCCTTTAGCCGCCGCCTCTCCTCCAACCCCCAACCCGAGCTCCACCTCCAAAAAGGCCGGCCACCCCTTTAAGCCCCCCACCCGAACTCCTCCTTGAGAACTAGGAGGCCGACCACTCCCCTCCTTGTGGGGGTTTTCCGAGAAGGGGTTATCTTCAACGACGTGGAATCCGGGTACCGGTGTGAAGCGGCCAAGGCGGACGAACTATCTCTCCATCCGGCACAACTCCGGCGGAACCGCGGAAGAGTGATCCTTTGAAGATAGTCGGAATCATCTATTCCGACTTGGGTAACGAACCTCTCCACTCAAGTGTGATTTCCCTCTTGGTGTTCTAGTGGTTGGACGATTTACGCGTTGGATTTGAATCGTTAGATTCTTCGTGGTTTTCCTTTAGATTTTTGCACTTATCTTAATCGCGTTATTTTCCGGAAGGGTTTGGCGAACCCCGTATTTTTGTTGGGAGAGAACTACCACTTCTCGATCGCTCTTTTGGTAGACTCTTTTGGTACAACTTCGCTTGTCCGGACCGGGTGGGTCCCTTTGCCTAGGAAGGACTTCGACCTATAGTCGTTAGTCCGACCTTTCAGCGATGTGGCTACCGTGCGTTGCTAAACTGTGATATTTTGTTTGCGAGTGCGCAACGGTTAGAGTTTGTGTGAGTGCGATGTGGAGTTAGTAAGGCGTCCGCTTATTTCCCTAGTCCTTAGCACGTCCACGGTAGAGGCCTACATCACTTCCGCCCGAGCCACCCACCAGCCTTCCTTGCAACAACCCGACACCACCGCCTCCTCCCTCTCCCATCAACCTCCACTCTGCCCTGCAACAACCCGACGCCGCCGCCTCCTCACTCTCCCGTCAAACTCCTATCCACCCGAAATCCCCACAATAGCCCATTTCAGCCCCTCCACCACTCAGCCCGTAACCATCCTCTCCAACACCCTCCCATTCCAGTCCTGACTGCTCGTTCCCAGCCTCTATTTCCACCGAACTCCCACATCCACTTATTTATCCCACAACCCTCTCTCATAGTTCATCCAAGCCACGTCCAGCCTAACTCTATTTCCGACACTATCCCCGCTTACTTCGACCCTGGATGTCCGCCAACAATCGTCCTTGCCGCCATCTACATGTGTGAACTGTGGTAAAATCATTTTCTTTTGTGGTTTACTAGTGGCAAATCATATTGTGGTAGATCTTATCATATTGTGCTAATCGATCACTTTGTCATACAATTTACGGGACGTATTCTGTGCGTGCTTAATTAATTACGCTTCGTTTAGTTTGTGACCATTACTTGTTTTATTATACCAAAGTTTGGGCAAAGTTCGTGCACCTGCTAGTTTTTTTTATAATAAATAAATTACGGCCGCAATTTAAAATTTGGATTTGTTCATTTCATTTAAGTTTGCATTTAATAAAGCCCTCCCGAGTAGACCTTCCACTGTATTACAATCACTATGTTATCATCTTTGAATCAAGTTTCCTAGAGATGAAGACCCTTACTACCGAGTACCTTCTTTACAACAGTGGAACATGGTAATTAGTTGGTGGCTCTAGTAATAAAGATGTTGGTGAGCTGCATATTTGCTTTGAAGTCATTGTGAGGAGTTAATGAGAAATCGTCGTTGGAATTAATCATGAGAGCCACAACGGATAGATAGATAGATAGAGGGAGAGAAAGAGAGAGCTTGCTACCCTTGAACTAGGGTTGATAGATATATCGGGGCAATGACAGAATGTTGCAAGCTGAAGATATCAGGTAGACAGAGAGAAGGTCACTAGGAAGTAGCAAACATAAGACACTGGCTGGAGGCAATGAAAATATTTTTGTGATGCTTTGATGAGACATCTGGAAGCCTCTCTGAACAATGAGTAGGGAGAATAATTGGTGAGGCCATTGGAAGCCTCAATGAGAAACAACGAGCTGAGAGATGTCTCGAGGAGACCATTTGAAGACTCGATTAGAAGCAATGGGCAGGGACAAGTCTTTGGCAAGGTCATTGGAAACCTCGATGAGAAGTATGAGACCATTGATCAGGATGCTCGTCGATGAGAGACAAAGGCTCGTTGATTGGAGCCCGCTCGTTTCGAGATATTGACGTTCAGTTCTTATTATATGATTATATTGGCTAAAATTAGTTAAGCAGTATTTGATTAGTTGAGGTCACTTTGTTTTAAGACTTAATTTCTAAGTTAAGTGTAATAGAAATACCGTATAATCATAGTTGATTATGATTACTTTTAGGTATTACATATATTTTTTGATCGTTTGCTTTAAACAGCTTTATCCACATGGTTTTTGTTTATGTAAACGTGTTTTTTATTAGTTATGTTATAGTAATGTGGCTAATCTGATTTTTTACAGTCCAACAACAGCGTCTACACCGTTGGTGATTTTATGACAAAAAAGGAAAATCTCATTATTGTCAAGCCATCAACTGCTGTTGATGAAGGTTTTTGACTGCTCGTAAATCTCGTTCTTCATGTTAGTTCCCACTATCTTATTTTCATTAAATTTCATGTTAACAGCACTTGAAAAGCTAGTGGAGTATAGGATCACTGGCTTCCCTGTGATCGATGATGACTGGACATTGGTATATTATCATTCAACTCTTTGAACTTGAAAATATTATTTTAGTTGACTTGCATTGTAAGAAATTTCTGTGTGTTTTTTTTTTATTTTGTCTTGTTTTGTTTTAATCTCACTTGAAGGAATACATTTGGATGCGTGTTTGTGGACTGCAGTTGAAAAGCTAGTTGAATATATGATCACTAGCTTTCTTATGAATGTTGATGATTGGACATGGGTATATCATTAAACTCTTTGAATATTGAGGTATTCAAAAGGAGGATGGGTAAGGAAATTTAGGGAAACTGGTTTGGAGGCATCTTGATCTTTTGGCTCTTGGGTAGGGTTTTCTTGTATCCATTTATAACCGGTTAAGGGGACAATGTTTCCCGGCCTAGTTTTGGTGGTGTAAGAGACCATAGGGCTTGGAGAGCAGGCTTCCAAGTTTGTATCTTCAAACATATCATTTTTTTACTTGCTAAATTTTGTTTATCTTTAATCTATGTATAAATGTAACTATTTAATGGGGTGAGAAATATATAGCCTAGTAAATCATAATGGTCTCTCTCACATTTTCCTTCAATATTAGAGCAGGCTAGGCTAAATAGCCTCTGCCTGACCTAATTAACTAGCACATTCATATGTTAAGGTTAAAGACCATACACTTGAGAGGGCTTGTTGAGAATAGTCCCACAATTTGAAACCTATGCAGCATTGTGTACTATATATATATATATATATATCTTAATTATATAAAGCGATATACCTATTTGGAAAGCACACCAAGATTTTGATTTCAGCCGTTGGATCCGATATCCTTCAAAGCATCGCCATCGTTGGATTGGGAGATGCACATAACTCCCTTAAATGAGATGAAACCATAAATCCAGTCGGATATCCCTTAAATCCCGCTATTCAAATCCCATCCCTGACCTCCCGTCCCGCACGGTCTCCCCCGCCAGCAAAGTCTTCTCTCCCGTCGTGTCCGCCGAAAGCAGCACGCCAAAGGCATTTCCCCCTCCCGCACGACAACATGCCTCAACGCCTTTAACTCCTCAACTTCGTAAACTCCGTCAACGCTGCCGCTTCAGAACTCTTCCTCCTGCCGCTTCAGAACTCTTCCTCCTGCCGCTTCAGAACTCTTTCCCCCTGCCGCTTCGGAACTCTTCCCGCAGACGCCTAGGACATAACCGCGCCTGAACCTTGCTCCGTCAGACGGTGGTACCAGAGTTCTTTCTCCTCCTCGACAGTAAGTCTTCTCAACTACGCTTCAGTTTTGTATGGGCCTTTTTCTGAACCTTTTCCCTCTTCCGCTTCAGACCTCTTCCCGCAGATGCCTAGGGCATAACCGCTGTTGAACCTCACTCCGTCGGACGGTGGTGCCGCTTCAAAAGTTGCAGATCGTGGTGCTAACTTGATCTCCGCCTCGACGGTAACTCTTCTCACCTAGCCTTCAGTTTTCTATGGGTTTTTTTTCTCCTCCATCGTGGTGCTAACTTGATCCCCTGTTTTCTATTTGTTTTTCTCTGGATCTATAAATTATCTTCAGTTTTATGCTTTGATCTCTTACCCAGAAAGTTTCCAGTTAAATTGTTTTAAAAGTGAGATTTGGTTTACATTCTTGTTTATGATCCCCTGTTTTGTATATGTTTCTTTCTGAATCAAAGCCTTCATCTTCAGTTTTATGGTTTCATCTCTTACCCAGAAATGGTAAGCATTCTTGTTATGAAGCATTAAGAACTCCCAATTCATGTGCGGTGCGAAGTGAGACTGAAATGGTTTGCGAATTGTTTTTTTGAGTTCTCTGGTTTTATAAAATGAAACTTTAGCCATTCACAACCTCTGGAATTGGGAGTTTGCTTACAACCAAAACATCGGAATTTGGTTACGTTAGCCAAAACATCGGAATTTGGATACAATACATACATATATATATATACATATATATCATACATGTATATTCTAGCGCGTTAACATACATATTCTGGCTCCTACAAAAAATAACGCGCATATGGTTTGCTATGGCCGAAATCTTCTTCGGTTTGTGGCCGTCAACATCGTAAAATGGATAACTTAGCCATTCAAAAACCCTCAAATAATCTTTTGTTAACATGTCTAACATTTGGTTGTTTGTCCATAATTCTGATAAAAATAACCCCAAAACCTGATTTCAAAAAACCACAAATACTCTGTTATAATCGTTTGTTAGCATGTCTAAAATTTGGTTGTTTTTGTCCAAAATTCTGATCCAAAAATCACAAAACCTGATTTCAAAAACCCTCAAATAATCTTTTATAATCTTTTGTTAGCAATAATTTTACGTTGGCTTTAAAATAAAATATGCGGTGCTAGAGGTAAATCTTCTGTTAGCATGTCCAAAATTCTGATAAAAATAGCCCCAAAACTTGATTTCAAAAAACCACAAATACTCTGTTATAGTCTTTTGTTAGCATCTCTAAAATTATGGTTGTAATATGAATCCCCGCAAACTCTTCAATAATGTCTAACAAATTCTGGAAAATGAAAAACTTAGAGAATTTAAATAATCCCCGCAAACTCTTAAATAATGTCTAACAAATTCTGGAAAATGGATAACTTAGAGAACTTAAAAATTTTGTAGAGTTTGCTTATAGCCAAAACAAACTATATAGCCAATATCTTCACTGACGCTTCGCCCGTTCTGGAAGAGTTTGCTTTGGCTGTAAGAAAAGTAAGTGATATGAACTAGCAAGAGAAAAAGAGGAGAGATGGAGATTCTAGAGAGAAAGAGAGAACTAGGGTTAGGGTTGAGGAAGAGAGAAGAAAGAAACCTGATAGATCTTCCATAATCCTCCCCAAAGCAGCCCCGGGCTATAAATACCCGGGGAAAGGAGGGGGCCGGCCGCCCCCCCCCCCCAAGTGGGGCCGAACCGGAGTGGTTCAGCCCCCTTCTGGCCGAATTAATGAATGGGGGCTGAACCGGATGGTTCAGCCCCGTTGTCTTGCGCGCGCTCCTTGACCCGCCGCGAGTATTTATGCCCCGAGAACCCAAGCGGATGTGGGGGCATAACATTCCCCTCCCCATCAAGCACCAGCTTGTCCTCAAGGTGGAAGTCCGGAAACCGCTCGCGGAAGTCCAACAAGTCAACCCATGAGTTATGCACTGTGTCCATCTGCTTCCATTTGACGAGCACCGCCGGGCGATATTCCGTGCCTGACTTCTTCCATTTGGTTAGCAAAATGGCCTCCGGTAACGGACGCAACTCACCCATGCTGGTCGCCTCGGGAAGTGAAGGGCTGACCTGAACGGAAGCCCCAAGCTTTCTCTTCAAAACAGATACATGGAATGTCGGGTGGATGCGAGACCCCGCGGGAAGATCCAAGGTGTAGGCCACGGGGCCCACGCGACGCAGAATGCGGAATGGCCCGTAGTAACGTGGGGCGAGTTTCTGATTCGGCCGCCGAGAGATTGACAGCTGGCGGTAAGGTTGGAGCTTGAGGAAAACTTCATCGCCCACGACAAACTCGCGCTCTGTCCGGTGCTTGTCAGCCTGAGCCTTCATGCGGTCCTGCGCGACCCGCAGGTTGTCCCGGAGCAAAGCTAAAGTGCGATCTCTGTCTTGAAGTGTCCGTTCCACAGCTGGCAGAGCGGTGCTGGAGGGTTCATAAGAACTCAAAGTAGGAGGAGGGCGGCCGTAGACCACCTCGAAGGGGGTGAGCTTGCTGGCTGTGTGGAATGACGTATTGTAACAGCACTCCGCCCAATGCAACCAACGCGTCCACGTGCGCGGCTCGTCCATCACAAAACACCGTAAATAGGTCTCCACCCCCCTGTTGAGGACCTCAGTCTGTCCGTCCGTCTGGGGATGGTGGGCGGTGCTCATGCGCAGTGTCGTGCCCTGGAGTCGAAAAAGCTCCCGCCAAAAATTGCTGATAAAGACCGGGTCCCTGTCGGAAATGATGGAGCGTGGGAGGCCATGGAGGCGCACAATCTCTCGCGCAAATAACTCTGCGACTGTCTCCCCCGTGTACGGATGGCTCAACGGAAGGAAATGACCATACTTGGAAAGCTTGTCTACCACCACCAATATGACGGACTTGCCTTGGGACTTGGGCAATCCGTCAATGAAATCCATGGAAATGGTGTCCCAGACCTGGTGCGGGATCTCAAGCGGTGTAAGAAGCCCCGCAGGTGATGTTGTCTCATACTTCTGCCGCTGACAAATGTCACACTCCCGCACAAATTGTTGGACATCGCGACGCATCCCCTTCCAGAATACATTTGCTCGGAGCCGCTGAAGCGTTCGTAGAATCCCTGCATGGCCGCCTGTGGGTGATGCGTGAAACTCCTGCATCATCGCCGTCCGCCATGGCGACGCGGATGGAATGACCACTCTGCCCTGAAAGTACAGCCGCTGACCCTGAAGATGGTAACCCGGCTCCGTAGCTTGACCCTGCTGTAGTGTCTCGATAATGGTGCGTAACTCGGGGTCCTGGAGTACCGCTGCCTGTATCTCGTCCAATGTGGTAACCACCGGTCCCGAGACATGAGAGAGAGAGCTCTCAGGTAGGCGGGAGAGAGCGTCGGCGACCACATTTTCTCTGCCCTGCTTGTACATCGTAATCATACCCCATCAGCTTGGTCAACCACTTCTGCTGCAGTGGAGACGCCAAGCGCTGCTCTAGGAAGTGCTTCAAACTCTGGTGATCCGTACGGACCTGGAAGTGCGGGCCCAAGAGATAGGGTCGCCACATCTCGACTGCATGTATAATTGCCAACATCTCCTTCTCGTACGTTGAAAGCCCCAACGTCCGTGGGGCCAAAGCCTTGCTGAAATAAGCAAGCGGGCGGCCCTCCTGCATCAAGACTGCCCCGAGGCCGACGCCCGAGGCATCAGTCTCCACCACAAATTCCTTGCTAAAATCCGGCAGCGCCAACACCGGTGTAGTGGTCATGGCCTGCTTTAAGGCCCGGAAGGCCTCGTCCGCCTCAATGCTCCACTGAAACGCATCCTTCTGCAGCAACTGTGTCAGAGGTCGAGCAATCTTGCCGTAGTCCTTGACAAAACGACGGTAGTACCCCGTCAGCCCGAGGAAGCCACGCAAGGCTCGAACCGTCGTGGGCTGGGGCCACGACACCATACTCTCAATCTTCTGTGGGTCGGCCTGGACCCCACGGGCGGACACGAGGTGCCCCAGGTACTCGACCTGACTCTGGCCGAAGGAGCACTTGGACTTTTTGGCGAATAACTGGTTTTCCCGCAGTATAGTAAGGACATGTCGCACGTGCTCCAAATGGTCGTCCCAAGTCCTTCTATAAATTAGTATATCATCAAAAAATACCAGGACATACCGGCGAAGAAGTGGGCGAAAGATCTCGTTCATAACAGCCTGGAAGGTGGAGGGTGCGTTGGCCAACCGAAACGGCATCACCAAGAACTCGTAGTGACCGTCGTGGGTCCGGAACGCCGTCTTGTGGACATCCTCCTCCTTCATCCGAATTTGATGATAACCGGACCGGAGGTCCAGTTTGGTGAACAAACTCGCTCCATGCAGCTCATCCAGCAACTCCTCAATCATAGGAATGGGAAACTTGTCCTTGATGGTGGAGCTATTCAGCCCCCGGTAATCGACGCAGAAGCGCCAGGAGCCATCCTTCTTCTTGACCAAGATGATCGGAGAAGAGAACGCGCTGGTGCTGGGCCGAATAATGCCCGTCGCTAGCATCTCCCGGACGCTACGTTCGATCTCTGCCTTCTGCACGTACGGGTAGCGGTAGGGACGTATATTGGTAGGGTCCGTCCCTGTCTTCAACTGTATCTGATGATCCCGGAAACGCGAGGGAGGCAGAGTGTGCGGCTCCTGAAAGACGTCCTCGTACTGAGCTAAAAGAAACTGTATCGGGTCCGGCGCCCTCTGCGTGTCGGCCCCCTCCGCTGCCATCCCGAGTATCACGGCCATCATACTACCCTGCTCCTCCAATCTCTGCAGGCTCCGTAGGGAGATCTCCTTGAGAGGGGAGGATCGGATACCGTGCAAACAGTAATCCGTCCCCTGCTGCGTGAACTCCAGTGTCATGCGGTCCCAGTCCGTGGTCACCCGCCTCAGTTGGCGGAGCCACTGTACCCCCAGCACCATATCAGACCCTTTAATCGGAAGGAGGTAGACGTCGGTGCGGCACACATAACCTGTAAGTTGTATCTCCACGCCCTTCAGTGCCCCTTCGCACCGCAGTTTGCTGCCATCCGCGACCATCACCTGGAACGCCGCGTTCCTGTCAACTGGGTGTCCTATCTTCAGTGCCACCTCAGGGTTGATGAAATTGTGGGTACTCCCACTATCAATGAGAATGGTGACCCGTTCCTTGCCAATCCTGCCCTTGATCCGCATGGTGGTGGGTGCCACACACCCCTCCATAGCCTGAATCGAAACACCAAACTCAGCCAGATCCAACTCCTCCTCTGCCTCGAGGCCCGGGTGGTCCTCCTCGTCCTCCTCCCGCAGCATGAAGACCTGCACCTTCTGGCATCGATGCCCCGGTGCGTATTTCTCATCGCAGTTGAAACATAATCCTTTCTCCTTCCTGGCCTGCAGCTCAGGCCACGTAAGTCGTGTCACCGTCGGCCGTGCCGTCGGTGCCTGCTCCCTTCGGCCCGTTGCAGGGGCGGTTGGAGCCCTTGGTGGAGCTCGAGTTCTTTGGCGGTTGAAGCGCTCCTCCTGGATGCGGGCCAGACTGATAGTATGGCTGAGACTGCGGGGCATATACGCGTGGACCTCATCCCTCAAATGGTCCCGCAGGCCGGATATGAAACAACTGAGGAGCGTCTTCTCCTCCCAAGTAACCCGGTTTGCGAGCTTCTCGAAATCTGCTCGGTACTCCATCACTGTGCCCTTCTGACGGAGTTTCTGTAACGTAGCCTCCACATCCTCGTACTCCAACGGTCCGAAACGAGCCACGAACCCTTCCACAAAATTCGCCCATGTTGCGTACCCGTAGGCCCGTATGAACCACTGAGCCCACTGATATGCATCTTCCTCCAGATGGAAAGAAGCCAGCTGCACCCACTGATCATTCGGTATCTCCTGATACGTGAAAAATAACTCCGCCTTTTGCACCCATTCCAAGGCATCCCCGCCGCGGAATTTCGGGAAATTCATGCGAGTTCTCTTCGGAGGCATGTAGGGTCGTTGTTGCATATCTCCATGTCTCCCGTTGAACTCCGATCCATGCTGTGGTCGGCCGAATGGGTCATGGAAATTAGCTCCCCCTTGGCCGCCGCCCCATTGTTGTCCCCCACCGTGAAATCCCTGACGGCGTGGCTGTTCGGCCCATGTCTCACCGTTTCCAAACCTCATTGGACCTCCCATGTGCTGCGGTGTCGGTAGAAGGCCCGTTCTCCCTCCGAAATTGGCGTCAACAGCCCCCGGTGGTCGCAAGGGAGCCGCTGGTGCCTCCCGGTTTCTCCATGGGTCGGCCCCAGCCCCTTCCTGGGCGGCGGACGGACCGCCTGCCCCGTTTCCGGTCGGCACGCCCGGATGTGGCGTTGGCTGGCCGTCCCAGGCCGCAGGCTGGCGTGCGGCGTAGGTGCCCCCTGGCCGGCTTCCGCCGGTCCCGTCGGCCACGGTTGACCAGCCGTGGTAGGCGTGCGGTGCTCCCATCCAAGCGGGGGCCGATCCGGTGCCCGCTGGTTCCGTGCGGCCCGTATCGGTCCCGATTCCGTCGGGACCGAAGTGTCCCGACCCCGCGCTTCCTCCGTTGCCCGTAGATCGGACATTTTGTGGTGCCTCGGCTTCAGAATCGCTGCCTTGAACCGCCTTGCCCTTCAACGATTGCATCAACAGCGCCTTGATCTCCTCCATACGCCCATCCATGCGTTCCTCCATGTTTTTTGTGGACGTGTTCAAGCGGCCTTCCATGGCCGTCACCGAATCCGCCAACCCCACATAGTTCTCCTCTAGGGTAGCCAATCGTGCGGTCTCCGCCTCCGAACGTGTCACCATGGTCGCAGGAAGGATGCTCTGATACCAAATGATATGAACTAGCAAGAGAAAAAGAGGAGAGATGGAGATTCTAGAGAGAAAGAGAGAACTAGGGTTAGGGTTGAGGAAGAGAGAAGAAAGAAACCTGATAGATCTTCCATAATCCTCCCCAAAGCAGCCCCGGGCTATAAATACCCGGGGAAAGGAGGGGGCCGGCCGCCCCCCCCCAAGTGGGGCTGAACCGGAGTGGTTCAGCCCCCTTCTGGCCGAATTAATGAATGGGGGCTGAACCGGATGGTTCAGCCCCGTTGTCTTGCGCGCGCTCCTTGACCCGCCGCGAGTATTTATGCCCCGAGAACCCAAGCGGATGTGGGGGCATAACAGTAAGCTACCTGGATTCTTTCTTCTTTAGCTTATTTTGCAAGAAGAATTTATGAAGAGGTGCAGAAAGCTGTAAGAAAAGTACCCCCAAACATTATTTTGAATAAACCTAAATATATCCCCCAGCATAAAAGTACCCCCTAACATTATTGAAGAGTTTGCTTTGGCTGTAAGAAAAGCAAGCTACCAACAACTTTCTTCTTTAGCTTATTTTGCAAGCAGAATTTATGAAGAGTTCTCTTTCGCTGTCAGAAGAGTACCCATCAACATTATTTTGAATATTATCATTCACCGGACACTAGAGTGGTACCCACATTCAGATCAATATATAAGAACATAATATGCTTTGGTCGTCTGTGACTATAATTTTCCTACCAGTTGCTATAAGTAATTCCTAATTAATATGCAGCGGCTATAAGTATTATCATTTTCCTTAATTCATGTTGTTCTTCAAATTAATCGGCCTGCTCCTTTTGCCAGGATGTTGTTCTTCATTTTCCTTAGTTCATGTTGTCCTTCACATTAATTACTTTTTCTTAATCGCAATTAATGCGAGTTCTTCTTCTATTTAAGTTCCCTTCAAACCAAAATATGCATTGTTCTTTTGCGTTTGCTTCATGTTGAAGAACAACATGAGCTAAAAGACCTGGATTAAGTTCGCTGGATTGCAGTTTATGTTATCCATTCACTTGCTATGTTCCCCAACAGTTATTCTCATAATGTCTCCATTTTATAGTCCTCATGTATATTTCATGATTGTTGATGCCATATAATTGCTGCAAGTTGTTTTTTCAAGTTTTCATGTCATGATCAACTTAAATATTGCTTGGTTTCGTTATGCAAGTTGCATAACCCTTGACTGTGTTTTATGAAAGTTTATGTCATGATCAACTAAAATTGAAAACAACGTTTCATGCAAGTTTATTTCATGATCAGCGTATCTCTGAGTTTACATTTCATCACTAAAATTTGCGATAAATACCCCTGACCATGTATTTTTTGGGAGTTTAATGTTATGAAATGTTGGCTCCGTTTGGTACGGTGTTGGCGGTCGTAAACGCACGAGTTATAGCGTCATTTGTTAGGAATCATCTAACAAACAAAATCTATTTGGACATACAACATCCATGTCTTGAAATGTTGGCTCCGTTTGGTACGGTATTGGCGGTCGTAAACGCACAAGTTATAGTGTCGAGTTATAGCGTCATTCGTTAGGAATCATCTAATGAACAAAATCCATTTGGACATACAACATCCATGTTTTCAATTTCCGTTCATTTTAATAGGATGTGTTTACGTTAATCTTATAAGTATTCGGTGATTCAAGGGTTTAAATTACGTTCAGGTCATAACTTCCAAATGGAAAAATATCCCCTGAAAATTTATTTTTAGTGCAGTATTTTTTGGCATGAATTTATGAAACTGTACGGTTGTCTCATTTGCGTGTCTGTGTCTACATATATACATATTGTTATATATTTGATTTACTTAGCGCAGCATGCTAGAAGGTGTGTTTCCACTGTTGTGTTGAAACAATAAATGTGTTTGTATATAGAGTCCAGTAATTGATCGCTCAAACATTACTCTTCAACAATAAGAACACATTTGCGCATATTTCAACATGGAGGACACAGGAAGTCAAGAATTACTTCAAAATATCTTAACTCCAGGCACTACCTGCCTAATTTTATAAACATGCTGAACGTAATAGTATCGTGTGAATGCGACATATTAAAACATATGTACAACTACCAGATAGCCGTACACGCTTACTTCACCGCGATTCTACCCGCGTACGAAGAAATAATATGACTGATAATAACGTGCTGAAGAAAATGGCAGAAGACGAGCAAATCAACATTGTCAAGAAGCGCAAACAATAACAGCGACCAACGATGTGACCATGCATTCAATTTTTCAAATAGGCGAGTGTTCAACGACAACGACAGCAGTAACTCCAACAATTACAAACCAAGAACTGCTTCAAAATCTACTTACTCCAGGTATTACCTACCAAATTTAGAGATATCCCTCGATACAATATCTCATTCATGTGAATGTAACTGCTTCGTTATCACACAACTACCAGAAAGTCGTACTCGCCTATTGCACCGCAATTCTATGCGCATACGGAGAAACAATATGACTGTTCAACAACGTGCTGTCGAAAATACCCGAAGACGAGGACACCGCCATGTTCGTGAAGATTAACAAAGAACAATGCCTAATGTTATGAACACACATTCAACTTTAGAAATGGGCGAAAGTTCAATAACCACGCGGGCTACAACAATCGCTCACGGTACGCTAAACTAACTATCTTTGTGAACAGTCATCCTTCATGTATTTGTACTTCTAAATAATCACTAATATGTTAGAATACTTCACCCTAGCTACTGCACCAATCTACAATGATGGTTCTGACGCAGAAAATGATAGTGCTGAAGAAGACGATGAGGAAAATAATAATGCAACCACAAGGGCGTATATTTAACGTAATTGCGCTAGAAATTTCTATCCAGCGCACACTGAAACACACTTTGAACTACACTCACCGACAACCTGTCCCCACTGTTGTGTTATACTATTTCAGCGAGAGACGAGCTCTCTGTGTTGTAATAAAGGAAGAATATCAATACCAGAAATCCCAGCACCTACAAAATTGCTCAATCTCTACATCAATCAATCTGAGGAAAGTCAGCATTTCAGGCAACATCTGCGTGCATACAATCATGTTTTCTCTTTTACGTCATTGGGTGTAACGCTTGACAACACGATAGCCCCATTTCACCAAGGAATTTATAGCTTCCGGGCACACGAATCCATATATCATCGCATCGGAAACCTAACCCCAAATGATGGCCTAAGACCACGCTTCCTTTAACTATTTATCTACGACACCGAGCATGAGACAACAAATCTTTTACAAAAAAATAATGAGCTTTGGGTTGGGCTCCTACAAAAAATAACGCGCATATTAGATATATTCAATCCCTTCGTTCAGAGGTTCCGACAACTATCGCGCCAACCAAACATACATGAATGCAAGTTGGTTATAAAAAACGCCCTTCCAATCTACAGCAATACACTATGCCGTCGTCCTCTCAAGTTGCAGCTATATTAGTTGGGCAGGAAAAAGGACAGCAAATGCGAGAAAGAGATATCATTGTTCAAACGATTGGAGGACATCTTCAGAATTTTCAAGAATACTTTGGCTACTACGACCCACTTCAATACCCTTTGTTATTACCGTTGGGGACATTTGGCTGGTCTAGCAATTTACATTCACTGACAAACTCAAAAATCACCTACTGCGATTACTATTCATACATGCTTCAGGTAATGATGACTTATTTTACACATTTTTGAGATGTCACGTTTTAAGTTTTCTCTAATTGTGTTCTAACTATTTATTGATTTTTCTCAAGATTCGAGATGCTTCCAATTCGATATTACTGTGCAGCGCAAGGTTACTACAACAATATGTGGTCGATAACTATGTAAAAATAGAAACTCAAAAATTACGGTTTATTAGATCACATCAAAGTGACTTGCGCGCAGAACTATATTCGGGGTTGAAAGATTGTTTTAATGCGGGCGAAAATAAAGCTGGTTTGATAAACTCACTTTTTATTAAAAATATAATATATAACCTCATTATATTAATTTTACCGTGTTATTTCAATTTAGGTGACGTCGGAAAAAGAACCATCCTACCGTCTTCATTTAATGACAGCCCAAGAGATATGTATCAGCGATATCAAGATGCTATGACAATTGTTCAGCACAACGGCAAGCCAGATTTGTTTATAACCATGACATGCAATCCAGGATAGAAGGAGATTAAGGATGAGCTCATGGGAGGACAAGCTCCGTATGACCGTCCAGATCTCCTAACTAGGATATTTCATTCTAAATATGAAGAGCTCAAGAAAGATATATTCCACAAACGCGTGTTAGGAAAGGTAGTCGGACATGTCCATGTCATTGAATTTCGAAAAAGGGGATTACCACATGTTCACATGTTGGTGTTATTGGATCCGACAAACAAATTAACCTCCCCTGACGAATACGATTCAGTTGTACGAGCTGAGATACCTTATAGAGACCAGGAACCTGCATTGTACGAGTCCGTGATAAAACACATGATTCACGGGCCATGTGGACCTTACATACCAAATGCACAATGTATGAAAAATCATATCTGTAATAAAAGTTTTTCTAAGTAGTATGCAGATGCGACAATACAAGAGAATGATGCTTACTCGGTGTATCGAAGAAGGAATGATAACAGAAACATTACTTTAGGCAGAAATACAGCTTTTAATGTGGATAATAAATGGGTTGTTCCATATAATCCATGGTTGCTTTTAAAATATTATTTCCATCTAAATGTTGAGATATGCAGCAGTATCAATAGCTTTAAATATTTATACAAATACGTATATAAAGGACCCGATCATGTCTCTTTTGAAGTCCGTCCTGGTGCTACTCAAGATGAAATAAACAATTATGTTGACGGCAGATGGTTGTGCCCGCCTGAATCTTTGTGGAGAACGTTCAAGTTCCAAATGAGTCGAATATATCCATCGGTAGAACGATTACAAATACATGTACCTAATAAACATCAGATACAATTTTATAGTGAACAGTCAATTTCATCGATATTAATGGATGACCATAATTCAAAAACAATGTTGACCGAGTTTTTTAGTGTTTATTGCCAACAGCGAGAGCAAAACCTCCATTTGTATAGAAATTTCCCAAAATATTATCGATGATTCAAACAACAAAAAATTTGGAGGAAAAGGATCAAAAATCGCAGGGTGATTGGTAGAATTTATTCTGTACCGCTTGCTGACAGCGAAAGATACTATTTGCGCATGCTTCTAAATCACGTACCGGGTCCAAAGCCTTTCGATGCACTATTAACTGTCAACGGTACACACTGCGTCACTTTTAAAAAGATGCACAAAACTATGGTTTGCTTGAGAATGATAACAGTATTCGAGAATGCCTACTTGAGGCTCGAATATTCAGAATGCCATCCACGTTGAGAAGATTGTTCGCTACTATATTGATCTTTTGTGAACCAGCCGATGTCAGAAGTATTTGGGATGAAAATTATGCAAGCATGATCGAAGATTATCCAAGTTTTAGCACGACCAACGAGTTCTACATTATGAATAAACTACTTCATAGCCTCAATGATATCCTGAAGCAACATAAACACTTTATTAAAGACTTCGATTTACCACCCATCAATGAATCATTCAATGATTTCAATAACCTATCCGGTCTTATAGAAGGTGAATTATCAATACCTATTACACGCGATGATCTTAACGCAGTTACGTTGCTCAATGAAGGTCAGTTACATGCTTACAATGTGATCAGCGAGGCAATAAAAAACAAAGCACAAGAGTGGTTTTTTGTTGATGGACCCGGTGGAACTGGAAAAACATATCTGTATTGTGCAATTCTTGCCACTTTTAGAAAAATAGGATGCATCATTATAGCTACAACTACTTCTGGTATTGCTGCTAGCCTTTTACCGGGAGGCCGGACTGCACATTCAAAGTTACAAATACCAATTAAATTGGATTACAAATCGTTTTGCTCTTTTGAAAAATAGTCAGACTTTGCAGAAGTAATCAGACAATCAAAGACCATAATTTGGGATGTAGCACCCATGACTGATAGAAAGGCGTTTGAGACAGTTGATCATTTGTTTCGTGATGTTACTGATATAGACAAGCCATTCAGAGGGAAAATTATAATTATGGGAGGAGATTTCCGCCAGGTACTACCGGTTGTTGTCAATGGAACAAGAGCACAGATAATTAATGCAAGCATCGTTCAATCACATTTATGGAGTTATGTCAAGATATTAACTCTAACAAAAAATATGCGAGCCAAAAATGATAACAGCTTCTCTGAGTATCTTCTCCGAGTTGGAAACGGATTGAAGATGACCATACAAGATGATATGATTAGGATCCCCGATCCAATGAGAATGTCATGGGAATGTGAGAAATCTATCAATGATTTAATAGATGTTACATTCCCAAATTTAGTGTTGCACGTCGGCGATAAAAACTATATTCGAGACAGAGCTTTATTAACACCGCTAAATGAGCATGTGAATATGTTGAACAACACCACTCTTCTACAATTCCCATGCGAAGAAGTTATATACAACTCTTATGATTCTGTCGTTGATGATAAGAAAGATTTGTATCAACCTGAATTTCTAAAATCATTGACACCAGGTAACTTACCGGCTCATAAACTAAAGTTAAAAATCGGAGCTCCTATCATGTTAATCAGAAATATTGACCCAAAGATAGGTCTATGTAATGAAACAAGACTTATTTGTTGCCGTTTTGCGAAAAATGTAATCGAAGCAGAGATTTTAACAGGGCACTTTCAAGGAAACTTGGCCTTCTTGCCACGGATACCATTGAAGACAGCTGAAGATATTAGACTGTCATTTCAATTAACGCGCAAACAGTTTCCATTGAGCTAAGCTTCGCATTGACGATTAATAAATCACAAGACCAAACAATCGAAAATGTTGGAATATATCTGCCAACTAATGTGTTCAGTCATGACCAGTTGTACGTAGCTTTGTCGCGAGGTGTGTCTAGTGAAAAAACAAAAATTCTGATAAAGAATGACAAGATAGCTGGTCATGAAAGCATTTACACAATGAACGTTGTTTACAAAAAAATATTTGCACAACTTAGACAACAGCATGCAACGTATCTCTAACGTAGGTCATTTGCTCATTATTTTCACAAGACTACAACTACTCCAATCAACTGCTAAATTAAATTTTTTTTTGCAGAATAGACGCCGTGATCAGTGTTGATTGTGAAATGACTTCCAATTCGTCTTTAATACAAATTGTATGTCAAACTATCTTATTATCATTGTATTATTGTCATTTTTGATGGTTTGTAAAATTCTCATCGTATTGTGAGATTTTCGGCAAAAACTGAAGATTAACTGTTTTGAAATGTATTGTCTGTTTTTCTCAAGTCTTTGAAATGTTTAATCAGTTTTGATAAATATTTTGTTGTTTTGAACCAAAATCCATAGGATGCTTTAATTCAGACCTAATTTTGATCTAATGCTTTAATTTGGATCCCAACTTTATTTCAAACGCATGCAGATGACAACCCAAAATCAATCTGAGGCGGCGACGTCATTGCCAAACAGGGGTGGCCCGGTCCAACGTAAGAGCTTCATATTTTACGAAGACTAATTTTGTGCATTTTAAATAACCTAAATCTATATTACATGTTAAATACTGTCATTTGTTTTTCAGCTCTGCCAGGCTCAATAGATAAAAACTGCAATATCACTGCTACCACCGACAACGATTATGACTACTACGATGAAGTTTGCAAAGAGAGTGCAAATAGATGGTCTGATGGTCCGCGTGCTGCGGTTGAAGGTTTTAGGCTAATTATCCCGACAGTGCCAAGAGGCTTGAATGCTAGAGAAGAGTGGAATTTTGTTTTCGATATGATAAGGAGGTAACACCTAATAAAGAATATAGTTATGGTTGAAATATTGTTGTTTTAACACATTACATGACTATTATTTAATGATGTTTTATCTTTACATCTTTGATTGAAACAGATGCTCCCAAGGCCAATAAGGGCCCGTTCGTTTCGCCGGTTTTAGTCGGCCGGTTTTGGTTTTACTTAAATAAAACTAAAAAACATGTTCGTTTGAGGCATTTTGAACCGTGGTTTTGGTTTTACACAAAAACCGGTAGGTTTTCGGCCCTTTAAAAATACGCTTGACCTAAAACTTACCTCCACACACGGGTTTTGATCGGCCGCTGTTTTTTCCTCCCCTCATCGATCGAATAGTTTCCGTCTTCCTCCTCGCCCACGATTCCGCGACGACGCTGGCAGTAAACTCCGGCGACGACGCACGATCCTCCCGCGACCACCACCGGCGTCGACTACCTATTCCTGTGTCGTCTTCCTCTCCGTGCTCCGACGACGTCGCAGCCTCCTCCGAACCGGATTAGGTTTTCTTTCTTCCTCCTTCCTCCAGCAAATAGCACTGTATTTCACTGTATTTCACTGCATCCCGGCGGCATAGATAACCTATTCCTGTTGCTCCATCGTGCATA
This sequence comes from Platanthera zijinensis, assembly GCA_039513925.1. Classification (NCBI taxonomy): domain Eukaryota; kingdom Viridiplantae; phylum Streptophyta; class Magnoliopsida; order Asparagales; family Orchidaceae; genus Platanthera; species Platanthera zijinensis. Next base: position 45,516,842 of record CM077097.1, read on the forward strand.
AACCTTGCTGCCCTGCTCATGTTCACTGCATACCGGCGGCATAGCACTGTATTCTTATCAGATTTTGTTTCTATCAGTTTTTGTTTCTATCAGTTTTTGTTATTCTATCGTGCATAAACCTTGCTGCCCTGCTCATGTTCACTGCTCATGCTCATGTGCATAAACCTTGCTGCCCTGCTCATATTCACTGTTGTTTCTATCAGTTTATGTGATTGTTGCCCTGCTCATGTTCACTTTCCTCTCTCACACCCACTAGAATTTTTGTTTTAATTTGAGATGACCATACTTTGTTGTATAAAAATCAAAGTCACTGGTTTATTTATTTGAAGTAATCTGCCCATGCTCTGTTTTGTGCTTAGTTATGCCCATACTGTTTTTGGGAATTTTTTTTACAGTCCAATGTCAAATATTTTTTACAGTCAAAAGAGATCAATTTTTTTAACATTCAAATGAGATCAATTTTGTGTTTGTCATCGTAGATGGATGCGATTATTGAATTACGTGAGAAAAAAAGGTTGTTCAGGCGGAATAGAAAGATTATAGTTGTGCTTGCTGCGGCTGCCGTTGTTTTGAGTTCACCTACTGTACGGGGTCCTTCAAGCCTTAGAGATCGACAAGATCACACACGTAGAATATTATTAGATAGGTTGTATAATGGGACCGACATCAATTGCTACAACTTACTGCGCATGAATAAAAATTCCTTTCGAAGCCTGTGCAATATTTTAGTGGAGAAGGGGCTTATTGTTGAAACTCAAAATGTAACGGTACAAGAGTCCGTCGGATTGTTTCTATATATCATAGCACATAATAACAAATTTCGAGATGTAGGGGGAACATATTTACGTTCTAACGACACTATTAGTAGACATTTCAATAAAGTGTTGAAGGCAATACTGAAGCTGAGTGCAGACTACATCAAACTACCTGAAACAACACAAGCTAGTAAGTGGGGGTACTTTAAAGATTGTGTTGGTGCTATTGACGGTACACACATTGATGTCACTGTTCCGGTAATTGACCAAGGTAAATACCGGAATCGGAAACAAGCAATTACCACAAATGTACTCGGGGTTTGTGATGCAAATATGAAGTTCATATATGTTTTACCTGGATGGGAGGGTTCCTCTTCGGATTCAAGAGTGTTGCGCAATGCACTTGTGAGGGAGGATCGCTTTGAAGTGCCTGTAGGTAAATATTTGGATTGCATTTAGATTTACTCCTAATAATTTTGGATGGATTATTATTTAATATCACATTGTAGGAAAATATTATCTTGTTGATGCTGGATATACAAATGGACCTGGATTTCTAGCTCCATATCGATCAACACGTTACCATCTACAAGAGTGGACAACTCAAGGCAATAATCCAACCACATACAAAGAGTTATTTAATCTTCGTCACTCAAAAAAACGGAATGTAATTGAAAGGACGTTTGGGTTACTTAAAAAAAGATGGGCAATTTTACGTCAGCCATCATTCTTCGATATCAAATGTCAGGTAGAAAGTACTGCTTTTTGTTCTCATCTAGCTCGGTTTCATTTAATTGCGCTCTCATTCTGTACAGGTTCAAATTATTAATGCTTGCTGCATCCTTCATAATTTTTTGATCGATAAAAGACAAGTGCATGATGCTCGTTTGCTAGAAGAAGTGGATGCGGAGATACTAGCACAACCTACTAATGGAGATAGCTTTGTATATGAGGACACATCTACCCCAATTCAATCAACAAATGAATGGACTGCATTCCGTGATACAATGGCTCATACATGGTTCAATGAGTACCAACAAAGAGAAAATGATGTTTAAAACTCTTCTTGTTAGCACTATGTAATTTTGGTGATGGTTTATGTACTTATATCATGATGATTGTATGTTTTTTTATGCATAAACACTATGTAATTTTGGTGATGGTTTATGCACTCTTGGTTTATGTAATCTTGGTGCTAGTTTTATGTACTCTTTGTAATCTTGGTGTTAGTTTTATGTACTCTTTGTTATGTACTCTTTGTTAAACACTATGATTTTTTTTTCGTATAGTGCAACAAATGGACTTGGGAAAGGAGCAAGCTGTGAAAGAGAAACATAAAACGTACATTCATTGGACAAGTGAGATGGATATTGCACTATCTTCCACTCTATTGGATCAACTTAACTTGGGTAATAAAGGGGCAAATGGATGGAAGGGAGTTGCCTTCACAGCTGGGATTACTGCATTGTGGGAAGAGTGTCATGTTAGAATGACAAAAGAAAAAATTATGGCAAGGCTCAAAACATGGAATAAGTATTTCCAAGAGATTTCTGCAATGCTAGACACATCCGGTTTTGGTTGGGACTGGGACAAACATGTAGTGAAAGTGGACAGTGCCGAGGTCTGGGCCGATTACATTCGGGTAAGGTATAAGTCTATTATTTATCATAAATTTTGACACATAAAATGATGTTGTTTTTTAAATTATGTAGGCACATCCTTCCCTTAGGCATTACAAGGACAAGGTCATTGTAAACTGGAGTGATCTTGCAGCGCTATGTGGAAGCGATAGGGCCACCGGAATCAACGCGGCGACTAGTGTGGAATCAGCTACTCAAATTCATGTGGAAGATACTGATGATGATGATGACTTTGGTAATGAATCATTGCGCCCAAGCAAGAAAAAGGCAAAGAAACCATCAAATCTGGATAAGATTGCAGATGCCGTCACACATATTGCATATAACTTAGATGGCCCGGCCGAAGTAGCACCTGTAGTTCAGCCACGTAGAGAGATGACTCGAATTGAAATGATGTATGCTGCACTGGCGCCTATGACAGACCTTTCAGAGGCTGATATGATCAGTGCTATAGATATGCTTGGCGCCGACGAAATCAAATGCGAGTGTTTTCTGGTTATGCCAGAGATTCTTAGGAGGGCTTGGCTGCGCGTGCACTTGGGCAATTAGTTTTTTGTCCGCGGCATAATTATGGTGGATTGTATCTTTTTGATATGTAAAACTTATATCATGATGCTTGTATGTTTGTGCGTAAACACTATGTTGGTTTTAAGTTTTTGATGTGCGAAAAGTTTATATCATGGACGATTAACTTTGATTAACTTTTTAATGATGTTTAAGATGTTTGTTTATGGTGGATTATATCTTTTGTATGTTTGTTTATATAAGTTTGATTTTTTTAATTAATTTAAAAATCAATTCCTGCGCCTGAAAACCTTCCAACAAACGAACATGAATATTGTCATTTATCAATTTCTGGGCCTGAAAACCTTCCTGCAAACGAACAGCAGAATTGGTTTTGACAGAAAACTAAAACCTTCCAGTTTTTAGTTTTCAAACAAAACCAATTCCTGCGAAACAAAACCTACGAAACGAACGGGCCCTAAATGAAATCTATTGCTGCATAAAGAGATGCTAATATTTTGATATGGGTTCAACTGCGAGATTCTTACGGGTTTTTGGGGGGTTTTGCAGGTTTTAATTTTTTGAATTCATATTTGTAATCAATGCTACTGTTGTATACATCTCGCGTGCTCATGGATTTTATCAATGCAAAATGCTCTTCTGATATTATTTAGAAATGTGTTGTCTTCTGAGATTTTTTACATTGCAAATTTGAACTTTGTTGTAAGCTTTTTTCATTGCAAGTGCAAGTATGATGGTGAGATTGAAGTGTTGCGATCCTTCTCTGGTTTATTTAGAAATGTGTTACAATCATATTTCTTTGTTGTTACTTCTTAAAATTAATGTTCTCTATCAAGGACCTATGATGGTGAGGTTGAAGTGTTGCGTATAGGAAAGGACAACGTCACCCCCCCGAACAATGTTGCCGCCCCCGAACATTGTCGCCGCCCCCGACTATTGTCGCCGCCCATGAACAATGTTGTCGCCCACGGACAATGTCGCCGCCCACGAACAATATTGCCGCCCACGACCAATATCGCCACCCATGACAAATGTCGCAGTCCACGACAGATGTTGTCGCCTATGACCCATGTCGTTGCCAAGCGGGCAAAGCTTGCACCCCTCTTATTGTGAAAATTACAAAAAATTCCCCTCAATGTTACAAAACATAACATTTACCTCCCCTGAAGTTTACATTTCATAACATCCGTGCACAAAATACCCCCCTTGGAAATGTATTCCGAGGGGAGTATTTTTGTGCATGGATGTATGAAATGTGTATTTCAGGGGAGGTAAATGTTATGCTTTGTAACATTGAAGGGAGATTTTTGTAATTTCCATAGTAAAAGGGGTGCAGTATGTAATTTTTCAAAGTTAGAGGGGAGGTACTAGTAAATGTCCCTATATGTATATTGGGGATCTTCTCCACTTATATCTGATTAGTTTTAGGTGTCACGCATATGGTCTAACAGTACTCGATCATATGATAATCAAGGTCAATCAAAATCGTGCGAAGTATTGTTTTTGTTCTATATACTTCTCCGTTTATTGTCTTAACACAAAATACACTTCCCTAGTAAATCTTTCCTGCATGAAAATCAATTTGTTTTTTAAATTAATGTAATTTTTCTAAATCTATACTCCGTAACTCTTCACATAACTTCATTATTTGGCTCATAAGTTTGAATCCTTTATAATTAACTTATCTTGACACATTCTTTACCTTTAAATATTGTTACAATATTTCTTCTTCGGTCATTTGACATCATTTTAATTACCATTTTTTCATTAAAAGGTTTCCTTCTCAAATTGGCATAACCCATACAACTCTCCAAATCTGAATAAACATCTCAGTGGGAACTAAAGCCTTACCTTTGCGCTGCTTCTTTGAAGCTAATTTCACTTCACTTTCTTTTGGATCTATTTATTATACCTCGTTATTATGTTCATTCTTCCTTGCTTGATGTTTCATCTTTTAATATCGTATTATCTTCACTTTTTAATACAACTAACTTGATCAATGTCTTTTATCATTTGACATAACTATTTGTTGTATCTCACTTTTTCTTCCCTGAACCTGTAATTTTTTCTTTGTGCACATCACTTTTAGCTAGGTTTGGCTTTCTTAATCAATATAACCTCAATGATATTCAGTTTCTGCTTTAATATTTTTTAAATATCTCTTCACTCCACCAACATCATCAATAGAAGGTTTATTTAGACTTTTTTTAAATGTTTATGACAATTTCCTTATCCCACATAGATTTTGGCTCCAATATTAAAAAAAACTAATTTTCCCTTTAACAATTGATCCTTAAATGTTAGTTATTTCTCACCTATGAATTTCTTCTACTTGATCTTAAAAAAATATTAATTTCTCCTATTTCTTTATAATCTTAAAATATACCTCCATGGTTACTCTATATTGCTTGGTTGAACTCTCTCTTGGAATCACTTTGCAGTCTTTGCATGAAATTTTCTCTAAGCCAAATTAAGTCTAGTTGTGATCAGGAGCTCCCTTGCTAGAAACTCTCTTCTAGAATTACCTTACAAAAGAACTCAAAAGTTGGCTCATCTTTGGTAACATTTGCCATAGAGAACATTGCCCGTACCAAGAGACTGTGTATTAAAAGAAAGAACCATCAACCGTACACATTTACAAATTACTCATTCTATTTAGGCGAACTAAAGCTGAAATCATTGGTGTTAAGTACACCATTTTTAGGAGACCTATATATTTTTTATTTTGGTCTTAGCATGATTATAGTTCCTCATTGTTTCCCATTAGGTTTTACATTCTTAAGACAACATTGATGTCGTGCTACTCCACATCATTAGTTCTTGTATATTGATACTGATTTTCCATTTTCTCACCTTACCATTTTAATGCCATTAAAAGATTCCCTTTTCAATTCATATTTCACATTATCGCATTATCGGAAAAAATAATTCATTTTCATTTTACCTCAGGTTGGAGTTGTTTCTGATTATGATTTGTTGGCCCTGGATTCCATATCAGGTTTGCGTGATCCTTTTTAAACAAACATATTTTGTATTTTTCATTTTTTCCTACAAGCTATATAGCTTCTTGTTAATAATCTAAAATTAGGCATATTTGTAGTATTGGGCTCTAGTTCAACCTTAATTTCGCTCTCACTATCTAAAATTTGCCGGCTCCTCTGAACAAAATCATCCACTATCTATAAGGAAATAAATACCGTCACAATAAATCGATTATAAAAAAAATGTTTGGAAGCTGTCCAGCTTTTTCTGTATTAGTAGTCTGTTCCACTATGCTGTCATTTTCTACATAAAACAGATTAAGACCTGATTGGAGCTCTGCTATTAATTTTCTCACCCAAGCGCCCATGAAAGCCCTTAGCTATAACCTGTAGTAAGTGATTTTATAATAGTTTATTTCAGAAAAATATTAAACTTTCTGGATGCTTCATTTGATACGCTCATACGCTTGATCAAATGAAAATTTTTATGTTCAGTTCATATTCTTATTTTGATAATTGCAAAGCTTTATTTTTCCATATGAAGTATGCTTCTCATAATTTATGCTTTTGCCTACTTGCCAATGGATTAGTTGTAAGTGGAAACATAACCATACTCGTGCTTCCTTATGAACAGGGTGTGGAGTAAGTGATAGAATTATGTTCCCTGAGGTAGATAGCACGTGGAAGGTATGCAATAATATGCTAATAGTAGAAGAAACTTCATTTTTATATCTTCTAGGAATTCCCTTCATTATTCTCTTTGGATGTTATTGACATGCCTTGGAAATCATAACGATACTGTTTTTCCTACTTTTATGTGCAATATTATGATTGAAAGGTTTCATAAATTCTCTTTAATGTGCTTCTCAATAAATCTCTGATGAATTCAGTCATGCATGTTATCTCGCTATCTTATTCATGTTTCTTTATGACAGTCATGCACATGCCCGCAAATTTGCAAGGATTGGTTATTTTAATTCTATTTTATGTGCTTTGAATTGGAAAATGCTGATCTCATGTTTCCAAGTAAAGATGTTGCCTGTGAATCCTTTTCTAGTTGATTCATTATTGTAGTAGATATTTTACTTGAAATATCTTAACTTGATGTACTTTGGCCCTTTTTACTGTTGTTTTTGCTTGCTCGAAGTGGCTTCATGCCGTTTTTTTGTTTGCTGGAAGTGGCATAATGCCGTATTTCCTCACTGGAGTATTTCTAGTTCATTTTTTACGAGATATAAAATTAAGGTTTAATATAAATAAACAATGCCATGACTATTACAGATTCCCTATGTTTTTGTTTAACTGAATTAGAAGATTACTGTCTCAAACTTTATTCAATTATTGGAAGTTATAGTGAAAGTGAACACAAACAAAGAAAAATAAGTGATATCATCACGTTCTTCAAAATAATTTCCAATTTCCAAGTTCTTAAACTCTGTTTGAAGGAAATGAAAGAGGCAGAGAAGGAAATGCAAAGGAAAATAAAAAAATGGAATTGAAATTGGTTATCCTTTTTAAACAAACATGGATGTTATGAAATGTAAACAATGATGTTATGAAATGTAAACATTGAAGGGGGGTAATTGTAATTTCGAAAGTTAGAGGGGAGCAAGCTGTAATTATGCAAACTTCAAAGGGAGGTCCCGGTAAATAACCCTATATATAAATATCAATATGTTCTGTTTGAACCCCATTTAGATACGTTCAAAATCATGCGCTTACACTCCCATAACTCTGACATTACATTAAACTGAATGTACAAGATTTAGTCTGTTTACTTGTTTAGGACAACTGCCGGGCTTGAGCCGCGGCGGTCTAAAAATGCAGTAATGAATGCTGTGGTAAGGGATTACTTGTGTTTGGAATTTTTGTGACAATTTTTAGCCAAAATTTTATTTTATGGCGTCTCACGTCCGGGCATTCACGACCGCTGACATTTGACTACATCTGCATTACCGTGATGGATGACCTAAAACATCTTTTTTGGAAAATAATATTGTGACTTCACCTATTCAAATGCTAACTGCATTCTTAAACATCACGTTCACAACTGTCACTGCTCTCCGGAGGGCCTTATCAGTTAACACAAACATCAAAACTATTTCTTTGTGATGACACTTTGAAACTTGGTCCATGCAACGACTGAATTCTCATGGCTACAGACATTTAACGAACTTCACATGTTACTGAGCAAAACAAATGGCAAGACGGTCGGTGATGTGATGACGCCTGTCCCTCTTGTTGTTCAGGAGACTTCTGAACTTGAGGCTGCTGCTAGGTTTCCTACTCATCTGAATGCATATTTGTCATGGATAAATAAATTTTTTTATTATTGTCCTAAGAACTTTGAAATTTTTTATTTGCAGGCTTTTTCTTGAAACAAAATATCGCCGGCTTCCAGTGGTGAATGCTGCTGGAGAATTGGTATGATTTCTCTGCTCTCTCTCTCTCCAGTTAATCTATTTTCTTTCTGCCTTGCCTTACATTATTATTATTATTGTTAATATTTTTTTGAAGATTGGTATCATCACGAGGGGAAATATCATTACAGCAGCTCTGCATCTCAAACGTGCTAGAGAAAAGCGAGCTTAAGGCTGCGTTTGACGTGCCTTATCGCGACTTATTTGCTCCGGTGTGGTTGGACGAAAATGTCATTGTCATACCAAATTCTTATGCCTCAAACTAGTTTCTTTTTTGTAACATCTGTGATACTAAACATATATTCTATGATAATGACATTTTTGTTCAACCTCACCGGAACAAATAAGCTGTAATAAGCCACACCAAATGCACCCTAAGTGAGCAAAGCATCGGTCGACTTGCGTATTAATAACTCAATTTGTGTATATCAATTCTTTAAAGGGTTTAGGCGCATAAGTAGAACGAGCAAGACTTTGGATACATTTTAGTTTGTTTAAGGGCAGTTGTAGTTGTTTATAAAGTTGATTGCGAAATTGTAGCAAAAACAATTAAATTTTATGAGTTATTATTGAAGTTGATTCTTATTTGTAAATGTTTGAATTGCTAAGCAATTTGAACTGTTGTGACGATGACGTGTATTGGGAAATTAATATAGCTTTGTATAATAGTATAAACCACCCTATCTACAGCTAATTTAATTTACAATTTACTTTACAGTTAATCAACTTGTACAAATATTTAATAATCTTGCTTGCTTATAAATTATAATAAAAAAAGTTAAGTTGTACTTATTTACCCGGACCATAAAAGTACTCCTTAAAATATAAATATTGGAGGAGGGTAATTTAAAATTTGAAATTTAGTGGGGTGCAAGCTGTAATTATGTAAATTTAGAGGGGAGGTCTTGGTAAATAGTCATATATATAAACATATTACAAACATTATTATGTTGCTGTTGTAAATATGTAATCGGCCAGCCTTAGCTCGGATTTTGACTTGGTGCTCAAACAGTCCATGTAAAACAACAATAAATGACACTTTTTTTGACGTGGAAAATCCGGAAAGGGTGAAAAATCACATGACAGGATTTGTGTCACACCAAAATATACTATTTCATTGAGTTTACAAGAGTTTGATTTTTTTTCGGAGGGTGACAGATCACCTCTCTATTACAAAGTTTTGAATACATGAACAATACAAAAAAAACTTAGTCCATGATGCTCTGGCGTTAGCGTCTAATGGAGTATTCCGCTGCGGCTTCCTCTGGAATGGAAAATAGGCTAAGTCCTTGTAGCGTTGAGTGTTGAGCGTTGAGCGCTAAATGACCTAGAGAGTGAGTGAAGCGAATTCAGAGTGGAGGAACGATCGAAGTCCCACGTCCTCGCCGAAAAACTCAGAGCTCTCTCTAGCCTCTGGAGTTGCTTGTTTTCAAATTAAGACATGTAAGTCTATTTATTGTTTTCTAGAGAGACATGATGGTAATTGCGTCAGGGCGGATTTAGAAGAAGCGAATGAAGTCACTTCGTTTTGGTCACCTGAAGCGCTAATTTTCATGAAATTACGGAAGTGCCCCCAGGCGGCCGGGCAGGTTGTCCAGCGGCGGGTGTGGTGGTGGCCGACGACAACCACCTTCGCGCGTGCACGCTCTAGTGCGCGCGTGGGAGAGCACGCGCGCTAGCGCAGGCCGCACGCACTCAGGCCGTGCGCACGTACAGGTCGCCGGTGAGCGCGTGTCAACCGTTTGCTGATGCACTTACGGCAAGTGTACCAGCCACACAAGTAATATAAAATGAGCGAATTTTTTCAAGTATCGATCTCACAAGGAGCACAGTATGGTGGAGTAACTATCGAGGAGGACTTGAGATTGAAGTCCTCAAGGTCGGGGTTATGATGGAATTTTGGTTTGCGAAAATAAAATAAAACTAAACTAAATTAACTACTCCTATGCAGGCCACTATGCAAAGCTTCGCAAGGCGGATTAACGAGTAGGCGAGCGGATGTAACGACCCAGGCCTGACCTCTTACAAGGCTTTACCAAGACCCAATTGGCACCGCTACAGGGCTGTAGCCCGTACAACCTCAACGCCTCCCCGACTTGTTTCTCAGCACAGCGCGTTGTTGGCACTAGGTTTCGAACCCTCAACCCTTGATAACACACTCTTCCAACAGTGGCTATCACCAACTGAGCTGCACTTTGATGTAACAGCCTAGGCCCGACCTCTTACAAGGCTTTACCAGGACCCAACTGGCACCGCTACAGGGCTGCAGCCCGTACAACGCCAACGCCTCCCTTGCCTGTTTCTTAGCACGACGCGTTGTTGGCGCTAGGTTTCGAACCCGCAACCCTTGATGTTGGGTACATTGGAAAATGTGTACCTGATTTGAAGAAGTCCAACTTAGCTCAATGATATACATCAAGGTGTATTTGATGTTGTTTTAAGTTGACATGTGCAGGTGAAGAAGTATTAAAGAATGCAGCAAAAAAAATATTCTAAGTCCATGTGTCGACACCTGAAGAAACAGTGTCGACACTTCAGAACATTTGTGTCGACACGTGACGAAAGTTGTGTCGACACAGAGAAAGATAGTCGACACAAAGAAAGATAGTCGACCTCGACACAGAAGGAGATAGTCGACCACATTAATGTCGACACTGAGAAGCAGCGTCGACTCACAGAAAGATAGTCGACCATATTTGTGTCGACACTGGGAGGCTGTGTCGACACAATGAGACAGAGTCGACACACATTGGCAGAAGTCGACAATACTTGTGTCGACACCAGAAGACTAAGTCGACACATTTTGGCAGAGTCGACAATTGCTGTGTCGACACCTGAAGGCAGTGTCGACACATACTGAGTTCTGAATCTACAACAACTGTGTCGACACCTGAAGGCAGTGTCGACACATACTGAGTTCTGAATCTACAACAACTGTGTCGACACACATGACTTGTGTCGACACACTGCAGAGTCAAGACCAAGTTATTTTCTGAAGTAGCTGTGTCGACTTAAAGGCAAACTTGTCGACATCTTCAAAGACTGTGTCGACACCAAAGTCACTTGTGTCGACACATATAGACAGTTGGTCTTGACACTTTCTGACAGACTGTCTCGACACTTTGCTGTCCAAGACTAAGGCACAAGATTTATTTAAAGACTTGACAGCTGTGGGTTGCAGCCAGTTAACTGATGTTGTCAGACTCGTCAGAAGACAGTTATAAACCGGATCAGCCGGTTACCATTAAGAAGGTCTATAAATAGACAGATTCAGAGAGAAGTAACAAGAGATTGAATTTTGGCAATCAATTTGAGAAATCAAATCAAGAAGGAGTAATACACAAAAGAAGATCTTCATCAGAAGATCTAAGAAGACGATCTCGGGATCGATCTAAGAAGAGTTCTAACAAGAATTCAGAAGTATCATCAAAGGTGTTGGATAGAGAGGGATCCACCCATTTGAAGAAGAAGAAGGAAGCCGTCAGTGGTTTCTCAAGAAGCTGTTTGGAAATCAACTCAGCTAAGTTCAGATTCAAGAAGCTTTGAAGAAAGCTCAGATTCAGTTGATTTCATCAGCTGATCAAGAATTGTCTTGTCCTCTTCTCTCTCAATAAAGGCAAGACATTAAAACTTCTTTTCTAAATTTCTGTAGGATCTGTTTTACACAGATCTGAGTTGTAAGCCTGTGATATAAAGGCTGAGTGTAGGAGAGTTGATCTCTGAGTGGTAGGGCTGTTTGCCTGAGTGTAGGAGAAGGTTCTTCTCTGAGTTGTAGGCCTTGTGGCAAGGCTGAGGTAGAGCTGTTGTGCCTGAGTTATAGGAACCTATCCAGGTTCGGAGCTGTAGGATCTGCAGATCTGAGAATAGTGGAAGTTTGGCCGAATCTAGCATACTGCTAGATAGGTGAAGGGGGAAGTGGATGTACCCAAACCTTGGGGAACCACTATAAAACATTGTGCAATCTGTGATGATTAAATTTCTGTGATTGCTGTGCTGGATGTTTTAATTCTGTAATTGAATTCTGCCTAAAAGTATAAACAAGCAATTAGAACCTATTCACCCCCCCTCTAGGTGTTTAGGTTGTCTTGAAAGTAAAACTATCAAGTGGTATCAGAGGGAGGTTCCTCAAAAAGGACTTAACAGTCTGAGGTAGATCTGAAAGGCAGAATCAAGATTCAAGAAGATGGGTTCTGGAGAAAATCACAAGGAGTTAGGGTCAATGAAGTTACCCATCTGCAGGAAGGAAATCTTTGGAATTTAGAAAGAAAGAGTCAGATTGTTCATGGAAGCATCTGACCCAAGAATATACATCACAGTTCAGGAAGGACCCTTCATTCCAATGAAGGTATCAGTTCTTGATGCTAATATTCAAACTCCAAAGAGTTATTCTGAAATGACCAAGGATGAAATCATTTTGGCAACCATGGACAAGAGAGCTCAGAATATTATTGTGAGTGCCATAGATGGTTCTACATTTCAGAATCTGATTCACTGCAAGAACTCCAAAGAAATGTGGGACACCTTGATTGTCTACATGGAGGGATCTGAAGAAGTAAGACAGGATAGGAAGTCTATGCTCAACCAGGAATATGAAAGTTTTAGACAAGGAAAAACTGATAGCATAACTGAATGCTATAAGAAATTCTATAGAATTGTGAATGAGTTGATGTCCTATGGAAGAGTCTTCAGTACCTATGAACTGAATGACAAATTCTTAAGATCCTTAACAAAGGATTGGGACACAAAGATCTGTGCTATAAGAGAAGTGGCTAAATTGGCAGAGATCTCTCCTCCCACCTTGTTTGGAAAGCTGCTATCCTATGAAATGCAACTTATGGTGAGGAAGGAGGAGGAAAAGAATTCAAGAGGAGAGCATAGAGAAAATACTGTGGCATTCAATGCAGAAGCCATCAGAAAGAATAGGAGGATATCACCATCCCCTTCTAAGGAAATTGCAGAAGTTAGTTCTGAAAATTCAGATAATCAGGGTTCAGAAAGCTGTGATTCAGATGCAGACTTTGCTGCATTCACAAGGCAATTCCAGAGGTTCTTGAAGAAGAAGCAGTGGAAGTCTAAGCCCTCCACTTCACAGCAAGTTGATGACTATTATCAGAAGAAAAAGTCATCAAGGAAAGAAAAGAGCAGATCAAAGCCCAGCAAGGCTACTACTTCAAAGATTGTCTGCTATTGTTGCAATAAACCTGGACATGTAGTGGCTGACTGTCCTGATAAGAGAAAGGAGTCTTCAGACAAGAAGAAGACTCATAAAAAGGGCAAGAAGGAGAAATCTTTTGTTGTAAAGAAGGATAAGAGCCTAACAGATCAGTCAACTTCAGAGTAAGAATCTGAAGTAGAAGCATATATTGGACTATATGCTGCATCTGAAGAAGAGGAGTTTCTGCAGTTGTTAGACTCCATCTATGATCAAGAGGATCATCAATGCATGGGACTGATGACAGGATCAGAAGAGGACATATGCCAGAATCAGTCTGGTCCTAATAAAGTATAATGTCCTTCTATGAAATCTGTTTGTAGTACAAGTACAGAATCAGTTACATCTGCATCAAGTGATGTAGATGCATCTGAATCTGAAGGAGATGTCTATCAATTGATAGATAAGTATGAGGACTTATTGCAGGCCCTTAAGAAAAGCAAGAACCTGGTTAAATCTCAGGCTCATGAAATTGCTAAACTAAGGGTAGCTGCAACTGAGTTAGAGAAAGTAATTGATCAGAAGTTAAATGAAATTGCCAAGCTGAAGAATATAACTATTATTCAGATGGGCACAATTAATTATACCAATGATCAAGTGAAGAGTCTGGAGGCCAGACTAAGAATTGAAAAAGATTTAGTGGCTAGTTACTCTAAGCCAAAGTCTGTCTTACCCTTGATAGATGAATTTGTGAATCAAAAGGGTAAGGCAGGATTAGGATTCAAAGGTAACTCCAGGGCTGGCCGATTCAAGAGGAAAGGCAAAGCTCCTATCAAGCCACTGAACTTTTCAGTCCCTATTAAGTTTAGAAAGGTGCAAGTGCCTTCTAACCAATATGATCATGAAAATATTCATGGTCATATTAAGACTAATGTTCTGAAAAACAAGGGTGTAAATGCCAACATGCCTACCCATGTTCATAAACCCAATGGTTATAAAAAATCAGTGGGTGAAGCTGCTGCAGCACCAGCAATGGACAGAAATTCTTTTGTCAAGGATGTATCTAGAACTAGATACAATAGGTTTGAATGTTGGTGCTGTGGCAAGAGAGGCCATTTTGCACTAGACTGCTGGTACAACACAAGTGTTAGAAAGAACAATAGTTTGCCCCTTTATGGTACTTGGATAGTGGTTGTTCCAGGCACATGACTGGAACAAAGGGGCTGCTGAAGGAGTATTCATCTGTCAAAGATGGACCTAAAGTGATCTTTGGTGGATCTGAAAAAGGAGTCATCAAAGGGTTTGGTAACATTTCTTCTAACCTAATTACTATCACCCAAGTGGCTTATGTAAAAGGTTTGAAACATAATCTAATAAGCATAAGCCAGCTGAGTGATTTAGGATATGACATTTCATTTGTTAAGGATGGATGTCATATCAAAAGGTCAAGTGATCAAGAGATCATTTTGACTGGGTATAGGAAGAGAAATGTATATTGTCTTAATTTTGTATGTGACAATAAGGCTTCTCTCATCTGTCTTGTAGCTGATGACAATGCTTCTCATTGTGTTAAGTGGCACAAGAGATTGGCTCATCTTAACTACAAGACAATTGGCCAACTCTTTAGCAAAGAGTTAGTGAGGAATAGTCCTCAAGTTAAGTGTATAAAGGAAGGGATATGCTCAGCTTGTCAAAAGGGTAAACAGACAAAATCCTCCTTTCAAAGCCTTGAAAACAAGGATTCTGTGAGGTGCTTATACCTCTTGCATATGGATCTTTTTGGTCCTATGCCAGTTCATAGTCTAGGTAGGAAGGTCTACACTGTTGTGATTGTAGATGACTATTCTAGATTTACATGGGTGTTCTTTCTGAGACAGAAATCTGAAACCCCAAGTGTCTTACTTAATTTTGTGAAGCAAATTCAGAATGAATTGAATAGTACAGTGGTCAAAATCAGAAGTGACCATAGTACTGAGTTTCAATCTGAAAGCATGACAAAGTTATGTGAAGACTTTGGGATTTTCCAAGAGTTCTCCTCACCTAGAACACCTCAGCAAAATGGAATTGCTGAAAGAAAAAATAGAACATTAATTGAAGCTGGTAGAACTCTATTGAGTGACACCTCTCTTCCAGAATATTTCTGGGCTGAGGCAGTAAACACTGCTTGTCATGTGATCAATAGGGCTTCTATCACCAAGAGCCACAAAAAGACTCCCTACGAGATTATGAAAGGTAGAAAATCAAATCTATCCTACTTCAGGATCTTTGGTTGCAAATGCTATATACTTAACAATGGTAAGTCATATTTGACTAAGTTTGCTGCCAAATCCCAGGATTGGATATTTGTTGGGTACAGCACAAATAGTAAGGCCTATAGAATCTTCAACTTGACTACTCAAGTTGTTGAAGAATCTGTGCATGTTGTGTTTGATGAAACAAGATTAATCAACTGTGAGTTGTCTTGTAGATCAAATGACTCAACAGGTATAAGCAAAAGAATGGACAAGCTCTCCATTGCTGAAGCTTCAAGGGAAGATGGAGCATTGGAAAATGAAGGCTACTGTCCAGGGGGAGTACAAGACACAATAGAAGATGAAGAAAACCAAGAGGTTCAGCATAATGAAGGAGCTGGAGATGTTCAACCAGAAGGGAATCTTCCTCCAGCTACAAGACATTTAAGAGACCATCCAGCTGATCAGATAATAGGTGATCCAAGACAGGGAGTGCAGACTAGAAGCAGAAGTCAAAGCACAGTTCTGCATTCAAGTTTCCTGTCACAAATGGAGCCTAAGAAGTTTGAAGAAGCTATCCAAGACCAGCACTGGATTGATGCTATGCAAGAGGAGCTGAATCAATTCAGAAGGTGCAATGTCTGGGAGCTTGTTCCTAAACCAAGTGGCCATAATATAATTGGGACAAAATGGATCTATAGGAACAAGTTGGATGAGAGTTGAGTAATAGTGAAGAATAAAGCAAGATTGGTTGCTAATGGATACAGGCAGGAAGAAGGGATTGACTTTGATCAAACCTTTGCCCCAGTAGCAAGGCTGGAGGCAATCAGAATGTTCCTTGCCTATGCAGCCTATAAAGACTTCAAAGTATACCAGATGGATGTGAAGTCAGCATTTCTGAATGGTGATCTTAAAGAAGAAGTATATGTAGAGCAGCCATCAGGTTTTGTAGATCCTCTTAAACCTGATTATGTTTATAAGCTTAGAAAAGCTTTGTATGAGTTAAAGCAAGCCCCAAGGGCTTGGTATGAAACCCTGTCTACTTTCCTTATTGAGAATAAATTTTCAAGAGGAAAAATAGACAAAACTCTATTCCTTAGGGAATCCAAAGGCAAGATCATCTTAGTTCAGATCTATGTTGATGACATAATCTTTGGATCTACTGAAAATAACCTTTGTAAAAAGTTTGCCAAACTTATGCAAGGGAAGTTTGAGATGTGCAGTATGGGGGAACTTAAGTTCTTCTTGAGACTCCAAGTAAGACAGACTGATGATGGCTTGTCCATATCCCAGTCAAAGTTCACCAAAGAATTAATTAAGAAGTATGGTATGGAGTCATCCTCCATCATGAGAACTCCTATGGGAACAAGTATGCCTATATGCAAAGATGATGCAGGTAAACCTGTTGATGAGACTTTGTATAGAGGAATAGTTGGTTCTCTACTATATCTCACTGCTAGAGACCAGATATTATGTATGCTACATGTGTCTGTGCTAGGTACCAAGCCTGCCCTAAAGAGTCTCATTATACTGCAGTCAAAAGGATTCTGAGATATCTTAAGGGCACACCTAATCTAGGCCTTTGGTACCCTAGGAATAGAGATTTTTTACTAACAGGTTATTCAGATGCAGATTTTGCAGGCTGCAGAGAGGATAGGAAGAGTACTGCAGGTACTTGTCAATTCCTGGGAGGAAGACTGATTTCATGGAGTAGTAAGAAGCAGAACAGTGTGACAATATCCACAACTGAGTCAGAGTATGTTGCTGCTGGAAGCTGCTGTGCACAGCTATTATGGATGCAACATCAGCTTAAAGATTATGGTATTCAAGTAAGTAGAACACCTCTTTTGTGTGATTCTAAGAGTGCAATTTCTATTGCTAATAATCCAGTTTCTCATAGTAGAACTAAGCATATAGAAATTAAATACCATTTTCTTAGAGAACATGTAGAAAAAGAAGACATCTCATTGGAATTTGTAAAAACAGATTATCAAATTGCAGATGTATTTACTAAGCCACTAGATGAAATCAAATTCAATAAATTTAAAATTGAATTAGGCATGTTAACCATTGATTAGTGTATTAACAAAATCATCATGAATGGTATTGAAGTAGTATCAAGTACTTTGAAGTACTTTCAAGTTGTCTTGAACAACAGAAATTGGCCAAGTAAAATAGTGTCGACACATTCAGTGATAATGTGTCGACTCAGTGAAGTAATGTCGACAAGTCAGAGATATTGTGTCGACACAGAGAATATGTGTCGACACTTAAGAATCAAATTGTCGACTTATCCAGGAATGTAGTGTCGACTTCATCAGAATAGTGGTGTCGACACTTACAGATTTTGTGTCGACACTTATACTAAGAGTCGACACAGAATTTCTGATGCTCTATTATATATCCCAGGTGTCGACATATCCCCAAATTGGTGTCGACACATAATAGACAGACTTGATGTCGAGACAATAGAAGCTTGTGTCGACACATTCCATCTGTGTCGACACTTATAGTCTGTTTTGCCGACTTTTGATCTTCTTTCAATAGAAGGTATAAATAGGTCAAGAACTTAATCTGTCGACACGCTTACAAGGTTTTCAAGACTGAAACCCTGTGTCGACATTCTCTCTCTCTTCTCTCAAGCTTTCTCAACTGATCAATGACGCCGAAGATTGAAGACAACGTCAACGAAGGTTATGAGTTGGTACGGAATGCCTTTGCAGAAGCCCCAACAGATGTTCAACGGGTTATCACTCTTATTTCCGAATCCGGATTAGAGTTTTTAGTTTCTGAACCTTCTAAGATATGGAAGAAGGAGGTGCATGAATTCTTTAACTCTACATCAGTGGATTCAGATATTCTCAAGATAAAGTCTACTGTTCATGGGTCGACAGTGAAGATTACCCCAAGAAGTTTAAGGAAGATTCTCCAATTACCAATAATTGAGAATGAAGAAGAAGTCCCTGCTTCTAAGTCAAGGGAGGCTCTCCAATGGTGCGGATTGGATCCCACCCTGAAGATTGGAGCTGCTTTCAATAGGAAAGGGATGAATCAGCAAGGGAAATTTTTGTCTGAAGTAGTTGGCAAGGTGATTCTGTGCAAACCAGGGGGACATGATAGGATTTCAGCCTATATGTTCTGCCTAATGACCAGAATTGTGTTTACAATTCCAACTGATTGGTCAGCTGTAATCTTTGAAAAGATCAAGGAAGGAATCAAGAAGCCAAATCTGGCTAGAATTATGAGTTTATATCTGACTGGAGTGATCCCTGAGGTGATGCAACAACTGCCAGGAACAAAGATCAATCATATGAGAAAGATGGACATGAGATTGTTTTCTAGGTGGGATAGGGTGCTGTCTAAGGATGTGTCTGATGAAAGCAGGCAGGACACCCCGGTGAAATCCCCTTCTCATGCTCAAGATACTGAGCAGCTTCAAGAAGAACTAGTGAGAAAGCAGGTTGAAGATCAGCCTGAGTCTACTCCAGCCCAGCAAGAAACTATACCTGCACAGATGCAGGGGGAGCAAGCTCATTCTCCTGCCCAGAATGTATCTACTCCTGACCAGGTACAGTTGCAGGGGGAGCTGGTGTATTTTCCTACAAAAGACATTTCTAAAATTTCTATTTCTGCGCAGGTGCAGGGGGAGCAAGTGTACTCACCTGCCCAGGACATTACCAATACTGAACATGTACAGGGGGAGAAGATGTCTGACCCAGTGCAAGAGGCAGAACAAATTGATATCTCCAAAGATTTGAATATTGAAGATCTGAATGATACATCTTCTGTTCAAGCTCAGAAGGAATATACTCTAGATGAGTTATTTCCTAATGTTGATATTTCTACTGATAAAGTAGAAGAGGGGCAAGATATTGAGAAGGCCCTAGACATGGAGATAGAGCAAGAAGCTGAGATCGAGCAAGAGGTTGAGAAGGAGAAAGAAATTGAGGAGGAGCAAGTGGCTGAGGGGGAGTCTGTGCATGTTGAGGCTGAACAACATGACACTGAGACAGATATACCTCCTCCTCCTCAAGAAAGAGTTCAAATTGATAGTTCATCTGAATCTGAGACTGAAGAAGCCAGAATGGCTAAGAAGAGAAAACTTGTTGTCTTCAAGAGAAGGAGCAAAAGTTATAAGCAAGCTCTACAGACTACAACTCAACAATCCCATTCTGAATTTAATTATAACAAGTTTATGGTTGATTTGCAAGTTAAGTTGGATGAACATAGATTGGCTGTTGAAAAATATGTTGATGAGAGCAATAAGTCCCTTCAATTTGACTTGGCTCAAGATATAAAGTCAATTAGATTTGAAGTCAATATGCATAAGAAGGAGATGACAGATTGCTTCCATAAGGGAGGTAATGCTGTAGTATTCTTGGCAAAACAACATCAATCAATTATTACCAAAGCAGATGATATAGCACTGAAGCAAGGCTATGTTCTTATAAATCAGATAAACATGAATGCCAATCTTGAAGACTCTCACAATGTGATTCTTAATGAGTTGAAAAAGACAACTGAAGGGTTGACTGAAGCAAGGGGAAAGGAGATGAAAGAATTTGATAAGAAACTTCAAGATGCTATTGAATCAGTTAAAACTGCTATCACTACATCTCAAAAGGACATATCTGACAAGCTTCAAAAGTTAAAACCATTTTTTAAAGAGGGTGTGAATTATCTGGATGGCCAGATCAGATTTCAGAAGGAAGATCTAAGAGATCATATTACCAGAGAAGTCATAAAGGGGGAGAGGTTGTTAGTTCATGCTGGCTCAAAGCACACCAAATGGGTGACAAATAGTATTCGAGCCACATTGGGATATCCACCTTTGTGTGATGATGCTATGGTGGCTGAGTCAGGCATTCAAACAGGTCTACTTGAAGGCAATCAACCTGAGATTGCCCAAGTCATTTACCCTCCTCCAGATTTTGATATGATTGATCAGCAAGTTCAGTATATGTATAGTCCTCCAAAGGAGGTTACCAAGGTTATTATTGAAAAAGTTGATAAGCCTGATGCCAACTTGAAAGAATAGCAAGATGCTCTACTATCTAAGAAAAGATTTAGAGAGCAGGCTGAACTTAAGCCAGATTTTGAGCAGTGGAGCCCTACTTCAAGAAATATTATACTCACTGCATGAAAGGCTGTAAAAGACCAAGTTCATGAAAGAGGAAAGTGCTATAATGAAATGGAATGGCAAAAGCATGAAGCTAGGCAAGAGGCAATAGTACAGTTCAGAAGAAAAGCCAAGCTGGGTAGGCTGCCACCAGATGCTCAGGAGCCGAGCAAGTACTTTCCAAAGCCATATCATTACTTTGAAAGGCAAAGGCTCAAGGAAGAAGCACAGAAGAAGGCTGATCAAAAAGGCAAGAAGCCAGCTGAAGTTACTAAAGCTCCTGTGAAGGCTCAAATCCAATCTGGCAAAGGGATTGTCATAAGAGAGCCTGATCAGTCTTAATTTTAAGTTCTTTCAAAAGTATTTTGTAATGTTTTGATTAAATCATTCAATGTAAAAATCTATAATCAAACATTACTAAGTTATAAACAAAATATTGTTTGGAATCATATAATGTTCACTCTGTGATGGATTGTTCATATTTTGTTTTTTATTAAGTATTCCTGTTATGTCATATATCATCATATTATACTTTTTATAAATGGTGTATATCATTGGCTTTAAGGGCTATGACTTCTCCAAATAGGGGGAGATTGTTGGGTACATTGGAAAATGTGTACCTGATTTGAAGAAGTCCAACTTAGCTCAATGATATACATCAAGGTGTATTTGATGTTGTTTTAAGTTGACATGTGCAGGTGAAGAAGTATTAAAGAATGCAGCAAAAAAAATATTCTAAGTCCATGTGTCGACACCTGAAGAAACAGTGTCTACACTTCAGAACATTTGTGTCGACACTTGATGGAAGCTGTGTCGACACAGAGAAAGATAGTCGACACATAGAAAGATAGTCGACCTCGACACAGAAGGAGATAGTCGACCACATTAATGTCGACACTGAGAAGCAGCGTCGACTCACAGAAAGATAGTCGACCATATTTGTGTCGACACTGGGAGGCTGTGTCGACACAATGAGACAGAGTCGACACACATTGGCAGAAGTCGACAATACTTGTGTCGACACCAGAAGACTAAGTCGACACATTTTGGCAGAGTCGACAATTGCTGTGTCGACACCTGAAGGCAGTGTCGACACATACTGAGTTCTGAATCTACAACAACTATGTCGACACCTGAAGGCAGTGTCGACACATACTGAGTTCTGAATCTACAACAACTGTGTCGACACACAGGACTTGTGTCGACACACTGCAGAGTCAAGACCAAGTTATTTTCTGAAGTAGCTGTGTCGACTTAAAGGCAAACTTGTCGACATCTTCAAAGACTGTGTCGACACCAAAGTCACTTGTGTCGACACATATAGACAGTTGGTCTCGACACTTTCTGACAGACTGTCTCGACACTTTGCTGTCCAAGACTAAGGCACAGGATTTATTTAAAGACTTGACAGCTGTGGGTTGCAGCCAGTTAACTGATGTTGTCAGACTCGTCAGAAGACAGTTATAAACCGGATCAGCCGGTTACCATTAAGAAGGTCTATAAATAGACAGATTCAGAGAGAAGTAACAAGAGATTGAATTTTGGCAATCAATTTGAGAAATCAAATCAAGAAGTAATACACAAAAGAAGATCTTCATCAGAAGATCTAAGAAGACGATCTCGGGATCGATCTAAGAAGAGTTCTAACAAGAATTCAGAAGTATCATCAAAGGTGTTGGATAGAGAGGGATCCACCCATTTGAAGAAGAAGAAGGAAGCCGTCAGTGGTTTCTCAAGAAGCTGTTTGGAAATCAACTCAGCTAAGTTCAGATTCAAGAAGCTTTGAAGAAAGCTCAGATTCAGTTGATTTCATCAGCTGATCAAGAATTGTCTTGTCCTCTTCTCTCTCAACAAAGGCAAGACATTAAAACTTCTTTTCTAAATTTCTGTAGGATCTGTTTTACACAGATCTGAGTTGTAAGCCTGTGATATAAAGGCTGAGTGTAGGAGAGTTGATCTCTGAGTGGTAGGGCTGTTTGCCTGAGTGTAGGAGAAGGTTCTTCTCTGAGTTGTAGGCCTTGTGGCAAGGCTGAGGTAGGGCTGTTGTGCCTGAGTTGTAGGAACCTATCCAGGTTCTGAGCTGTAGGATCTGCAGATCTGAGAATAGTGAAAGTTTGGCCGAATCTAGCATACTGCTAGATAGGTGAAGGGGGAAAGTGGATGTACCCAAACCTTGGGGAACCACTATAAAACATTGTGCAATCTGTGATGATTAAATTTCTGTGATTGCTGTGCTGGATGTTTTAATTCTGTAATTGAATTCTGCCTAAAAGTATAAACAAGCAATTAGAACCTATTCACCCCCCTCTAGGTGTTTAGGTTGTCTTGAAAGTAAAACTATCGCTTGATAACACACTCTTCCAACAGTGGCTATCCCAACTGAGCTGCAGCTCATACGGGCTGCAGCTCAATTGTTGATAACCACTGTTGGAAGAGTGTGTTATTTAGTGTTGAGGGTTTGAAACCTAGCGCCAATAACGCGCCGTGCTGAGAAACAAGTTGGGGAGGCGTTGGGGTTGTACGAGCTGTAGCCCTGTAGCGGTGCCAGTTGGGTCCTGGTAAAGCCTTGTAAAAGGTCGGGTTTGGGCCGTTACAACGGATGGAATAGTTCGCACCGGTGGATTGAGGGTTGAAAGAACCTCTTCGCTACGCACGCCACTAGCAATTGCTAGTACGACAACACTAACGATTGCGGGATGGATGGGATATGGAGGCGTACCTCAAGCATCTCAAATATAGGTAATTTCACAAAGACATGAAATATAACTCTTTTAACAGAGGTTTAAGTGCAACATCATTAAATAATAGGAAATCTTGCTACAACATCAACACAAGAGGAAAGAGTGAGAGGAATCGACCGAATACGAAGCCTCATTGAGGATACACGATAGGAATCGTCGGATTGTCAATCTGCGTCCTAGCTCAGGCGGCAACAACATCCGGGGTAAAGGAGACCTGCCACCTTCTCCCAATGGACCCGTCTTCTTCGTCTCACGACCCGATCTCTTACAGAGCAAGCTCTCCAAGCTTGATGGAGAGTGTAGGGCTAGAATCCCCTTCCTTGGAGTTCTTGGATGATGGAGGTGGCATAGGGCAAAAGCCCTAACACATGGAGGGAGAAGAGGAGAGTGGAGCTCTCCCTGCGGTGAGAAAATGTCGGAATGAATATCCTCCGAAACTAGGGCAAACATGCGGTATTTATATAAAACGCATCAGAAATTAAGGCACGCACGGTCGAACGCACGACCATGCATGGATCGTGCGATATTATCCTCGCAGGATGGCCTAGCCTAGAAGAAGAAACAGACCGTGTGATTTTGAACACGCACGGGCAAAACAGCCCATGTGAGAACAAAACGCATGGGCAGAGACAGAAAACTAAAAACCCAGGCAAAGAAGCAGATCTTGCGTTTTCCTTCGCACACGGTTGAATCCAACCGTGTGTGGAGAAAACACACGAGCAATAATTTCATAAAATTTTAGACAAAAAGAGGGGGTTGTACGATTTGGTCACGCACAGGCAAAACAACCAGTGCATAAACAAATCTTACGGCCCCGGGCAGAGCACCAGAAAACGAAACTATAGGCATCGCACGATCGCGTCGATCGTGCGTGAAGAAAAACGCACGACCGTGTGATTCCTATAAAAAAGAACTGGACTAGAATGGGGCTATGCTCACCTGTACAGGAAAACCACAGCTGGGGCACAAGCCTCCAACACTCACAGAAAACCCAAACCAACAAAATAAATACATGGGGAGCACCATGTGCTTACCCTCAACAAAATAATGCGCAATTGCACACCACAACTTGCAAAATGTGCACATTGTGTACGAACACAGATTGAATGAAATATGAGCAATAATGAGTCTAAAGTGTAGTGTACATGCGTGAAAACTAGCCCGGACGAGTTCGAAAAAC
This sequence comes from Platanthera zijinensis, assembly GCA_039513925.1. Lineage (NCBI taxonomy): Eukaryota > Viridiplantae > Streptophyta > Magnoliopsida > Asparagales > Orchidaceae > Platanthera > Platanthera zijinensis. The sequence continues at coordinate 45,541,586 of CM077097.1, forward strand.
ACTACGAATATCAGACTCATCACACTCCCATACTTTACCATTTGCTCGTCCCGAGCAAATCATCCCTCAAGTGGACAAGAAAGACAAATAGCTGCCTTAGAAACTGCAAAGGCGGAGTAACATGTGAAGTCGCATGCTCACGCTCAAAAAAATAAAGTAGAAGAACTTTTTATTATGTAAAATAGTTTATAATTTTCTTGGAGCGTACCTATATATTATTATTATCCAAAAATAAAATCACGGTGAATCATCCAGACATGCGTAGGGAGAAAGTAAACAGTTCGATGAGGTAAGCATTGTCAAAGACCCGGTCTCGGGACAACCTCCAAAGAAATCCATCAATGGCGGTGTAACATCCCATTTCCGGCTAGACCTCTAGGAGTCGGTCTGCCATGGCAGAACCCTAGGAAACCCAAGAATCGAAGTCCATCGGCCAAGATTTCGGGTCACAGGTTGGTCACGCCCGTGACCGATTCGTCACGCCCGTGACCTAGGGCGTGACCCCCTTCGACGATCGTCGATCTCAGGAAGACGATCGTCGAACGCAGAATTTGCAACCTGGGCCTGTCACGCCCGTGACCGACATGTCACACCCGTGACCTAGGGCGTGACCCCCTTCGACGATCGTTGATCTCAGGAAGACGATCGTCGAACGCAGAATTTGCAACCTGGGCCTGTCACGCCCGTGACCGACATGTCACGCCCGTGACCTAGGGCGTGACCCCCTTCGACGATCGTAGATCACAAGAAGACGATCGGCGAGCGCAGAATTTGCAACTCGGGCCCGTCACGCCCGTTACCTAGGGCGTGACCCTCCCTTCGACGATCGTCGATCTCAGGAAGACAATCGGCGAACTCAGAATTTGCCACCCAGCCCTGTCACGCCCATGAACTACGTGTCACGCCCGTGATAAAGGCCGAAACGTCAGCCAGGCTGGAAATTTCTGTAACCCAAGCCATAATTAATTCTGATTATGGGAAGTTGCACCAGGAGTATTTATGGGCCGTTTCCTTCTCCAATTAATTAATAAAATGAGGAAGAGTTGATCCAATAGGAAATCGCCACCTGGATCAGTCATTTCATCTTCCACCTTTTCCTCTCCCTCCACCATAACTGAAATATCAATAAGAGAGAGCTTTCATGGCCATGCATGCTTTACCTTTTCCCCTCCCCACATGGAGATCTATAAAATTTCCCTTAGAGCAAGATGAGAAGGTTACACTCTTGACCAAACGGATTCAGACTATTGTTCTTACTGTAGGAGAAGTTCGGAAACGCCACCACCGCGCCATGACAATCCAACGTTCATCTCGCCTCCAAACCGCGAACAAGGTCCTCCTCTACTTCTTCTTTTGTGGGTAGATCTTTGGATCTTAGAAAGGAGTTCGTGCTCAACGGAGCCGAACCTATCTTGCATCTTCATGGAAAAACCATGAAAAATATATTTTCGGGTATGCCGGAAACTGCCACCTCCGGCGGCCAAACCACCGCCGACCGATAGCCATCGCCTCGACGGAGGTGGTGGTGGTGGTGGCTGGCCAGGGAAGTGACAGGACGACCGGCGATGGATTACAGAAGAGCTACAAGAAAAATATATTTCTGAGTTCAATTTACGGGTTCTGTTTGATAGGGAAGATGAACTGTAAAAGCCTTTTTATTATTTAAAAATTATGTAAATAAATTATATAGAAAAGGTACATTAAATGGGCATATTTTGATGCTGCAAAACGAGGTACTTATAGGCCGATTTAGGAAAAATGACCAGTCACGAAAGTTGTAGACCTTCGAGTCTAGATTTATTTAAAATTAATTTCAACTCGTTTGGGTAAGCGGTCTGACCGCAGCACCCGTTTTAGTAGAGGCTGTACCTAGAGTTGGGCAGGAACTAAAATGAATGCCCACGCTTCGTCCATTGTCCAAATGACCTGAAATTTGGGCAGGAGGTTACCCTTAGCCATATCTAAAGGCTGTCCAAAAATGGGAATTTTTGGAGATACTTTGCATAAAGTTTTTGTTTTAATTTAATAAAGTTATAGTAAATTATTTAAGTGGTCAAATGACATCCAAACTCTCCCAAATTTTGGTGAGTGGTCCCTGGCTATAAAACCTAGTTCTGTACAGAATTCCAACTCATTTGGATGAGTTTTGAATAGAAAGTCACATATTCTTAACTAGGCATTAATGAGGCATTTTTGAGTAAAAAGTGCACCAAAGGTTGGAACGGTCAAATCACCTCAAAATAGGCTGATATTTTGACCGCTGACTTGGAAGGGTTATTATAACCCACTTGGATAAAATGGTGTGGTTTAGAGTTGGTTTATCCTAGGATCCAAACTCAAACCCTAAATGGAGGGTTTTGAGGGTTGTGAAGGACATGAGGGCAATTGCTCTCGTATTGCCTTGAAATTCAGTAGAGTTGACATTAGCTTGATATAAACCATCTAGATGGAATCTAGGAGGATTTGGAGACAGGTAGATACCTCAAAACCCTAACCTTAGCTTTAGGGTAAAATACCAAATAAGTAAAATCTATCACTAAACATTATCTAAAAGCTATGAAACTCGGGTAGAGTAAGTTTTGGGGCGGGTAGAATCTATAACAATTTTACTGGAATTTTATGATGTCTATTTCCAACACTTCATTTGTAACGTTTGTTATAGCCCTAATTGATGTTTTAATTATTTGAATCTTTCTGATCATTGAAACCCCATGAAATCTTGGAAGTAAATGTTTTAGGACAGAATGGTTGCTCTTGAATTTTTGTATAATTTTTAGTTGAGTAAATCTAGTACTTCATTCACAAATGTTAAAAAGGGATTTTATGGTTAAAAAATTAATTATGGATGATATCGCTGCTGAAAATTATGAAACTTGGCCAATGCTATTTGTAAGATTGTATCTGCATACTATAATTAATTTATAATTTTTGGATGGATATTCTCTGTACTTGATTCATAAATAACGAAAGATAGAAAATATTACTAAATTAGTTTTAGTGCTCTTTTGATGATAGAAAAATTGTGATACATTGGATTTACCATATTAAGATAGCAAAATATTTATAATAATTTTGTTGGACATCTTGCATGAGTACTTAGGGTAGTTCATGTTCAAACTAGTAGCCCTTGGAATTTTTGAGGAAATTAATTAAATGTCAGATAAATTAGGAAAATTACCATTTTCTGGATTTAGACTAATTATATCATGATAAATCTCCAGTAAATAAGTTATGGCATTTGGATGAGTATTGGATCATTTCCTAACCAATTCGACATATAGTCTAAGTTGGTCTGCAAATAGCAAATTGTTAAATTGCAATAGGACATGATCTGGGATAGTTGTTGGAGTGATTCATTTTGTCTCAGTGGATAGGTGTGGATTATTTTATAATTGAATGATATGAATAGTAGTGAGAAGTGGTGATGACTAGAGTTAAGAGGTGATCGGGTTCGACGAAAGATCGTCTTTCCCGAAGAGAGGAAGGTTAAAAATCACCCTAGGTTAGTCTATCGTAACATGAGAAGGGAATGGGTAGAGAGAATCAACCAATAACAATAAGTGCCTTGCGAAAGGGAACGATGAGCTTCAGCTACCATCATAGTTCCTAGTGCCCTTTGAGAGCCCTTTACAAGGAATACCGGGGGCAGTCCCGGGTTAACGTAAACTGTATTAACAAACTGATAAGAGTAACTTAGTAATTAGGATCTCACATTTCACAAACACTATTAGCATCGGAATATAGTTGGGAGCTTCAGCTCGGTTAGTTAAGAGACGGATGGAATGGTCCAGGGAGCTTCGGCTCGATTGGTTAAGAGACAGACGTTTTGGTCCGGGGAGCTTCAGCTCGGTTTTTGTTTGATTATGATTAAATTCGCATGTGCATAAAAGGAAAGAAAATTAAGGTGGTGGGTCTTCGGTATTGGAGGGTCGATGCACCGACGCCAATACGCTGACTCGGCAAGTGTGGTTAGCACTTCGCCAACAGAAGTCTGGTGCGCCAGCCGACAAGAGTACGCAGGAGTCCGTTAGTGCACTAAGCGTTGAGGCGTACGATAGGTCTTATCGGTAGTGCTTTACTGGTTTAGAGGTGGGCGAGACCCAACCCACCGCTTCTGTCTGCCATTACGGAGGTATCCTGAGAGGTAACGGCTCCGAAAGGGGGAACTAAAAGTCTGTGTGCATAGAGTCGGGTGTGTGAGTTGCACTTGCATGTTCCATCATACCCACTTGCATGTCATAGCATAATCGATTCATTTAAACCTGATATCTAAAGTATAAGTGGAATGAGACGCTTATACATTAGGACTTGCAAAACGACCCCTTGGTATATAAGCTTGTGTGGACAAGTTTATAAATTAAGGTTAAATTCTATATATATATGCTGCTGTTTGATAACCGACACCCAAACGTATAAGTGATATGAGACACTTTATACGATGAGAGTCTTGCAGAAGATCCCTTGGCTTATGCGCTTCCGCACATAAGTTAAGGTTACTTTTCCTACTTTCTGTTTCTGTCATATTTATTATAGAATTGCTAGATTAGTTCCGCTGCCACCTATTCTTTTGAGTTAATCTCCACCTTCATGTCCTTCCCTTTCTTCCTCTCCGCTCGGTACCTAGGAGCCATGGGGGAAGGGTTAGAGGATGATATGAATTAGTCTTTATGACTAACGGTTTTCAAACCGCATCATTTTAGGGAATCGTGGATCCCAGCACGGGGGAGCATCCCCAGAGACCGGCGCGCTTGGAGATGGGGCAGTCTAGCTCCTGAGTTCATACAGCCGGGACCGTGAGTCTCGACCTTGAGTAGATGTTCTTTTTTTGCTTCCGCATGATTGACCTGTAGTGAGGATTATGATGTACCGGGCATAAGCCCGTATTTTAGTACTCTGATACATTATTTTGTGGACACTCCCTTCGTGGAGACTTCTTTTCTATATATGCGATTTTCATGTGGACTTGCTTTCATTTATTGTGCTACCTTTCTGTGATGGAATTGACCGGCAGAATCAGCGCTTTGTGGTGATGACCCTTCAGGGCGTGAAGGTGTCACCACAAAGTGGCAGTTCTGGGCCTAAGACCCCGGTGTTTAAAAAGAAAAAGGGGGGGGGTCTTACAAGTGGTATCAGAGGAAACATCGATCTGAAAAAAGGTAGCAGTCCACTAACCTTGGGTCACCCCCGCTCGAGTTTAGTTTGGAGACAAACTAAGCAGCGGAAGCAGTGGTGTGCCCATATGGGGATCACATATAAACTGTCCACTTCTAGTAAAGATTGAACGTTTTCTTAGTATGGGTTTTGTTATGCAGCCTCCAGCACAGCCTACGCCACAAGGTGGAGTTCAACAGGCTCAGGATGTTGCACCACCTCCACCGGTCCCCACTCCTTTCCTTCAGTCAGACATGGGACAGACTCTGACAGCCATTTTGGAGGCTTTCAGGGCTCAGCAGGTTCCGGTCCCATAGCCAAACCTGGTGGCCAACTGTTTGAGCATCTTTCGAGGACTTTCTCCCCCGTCCTACTTGAGGACAGAGTCGGCGGTTCGGACGGAAGAGTGGCTGGATATTATGTACGAGATGCTGACCGGGATACAGTGTCCCTGGGAGGAGAGGGTGGCTCTGGTTTTCTCTTGCCTGGAGTCCCATGCCATGAGGTGGTGGAAGACGGTGCTGGACACGACATTTCCCGATAGGAAGGTTGCGGAAGTGACCTGGGAAGAATTCAGGGCCGCGCTGCTAGAGCATTTTGTTCCGCAGTTGGCCAGGGATGAGTTGGAGGAACGGTTCTTACAGCTGAAGCAGGGCACCCAGACGGTGGTGGAGTACCATCGAGAGTTCGACCATTTGGCTCGATATGCAGATTCTTACCAGCTGGACGAAGCAAGGTACATCAAGAGGTTCTATAAGGGCCTGCAGGAGGACTTGAGGGAGGCTTTGCTGTTTGTATCTGACGGGCCTATCTCCCGGATTTTGGAGATGACAAAAAGGATTGAGGCTGATTGGCACACCACTCGGGGCCGGAAGCGCCAAGCGGAGGATCAGGGCCGGAGAGCCAGAAATGACCAGCGACAAGGTGTTATGCTAGAGGGGAGAGGGACAGATGACCAGCCTCGTCAGGAAGTGGGGCAGGAGCCGAGGGAGCAGGTGATATTGGCCCCTCAACCTCTTCGGATGCAGGAGATGCCGAGACCCGGGGGAATGGCGTATCCCCCACCAGAATGCTTCCATTATCATCAGATTGGGCACCTCCGAAGGAACTGCCCCATGAGGGGGGCACCACCTCCAACACCATAGGGTGGCCCACCAGCTCAGCATTACAGAGGCCGAGGACGCGGCCGAGGTCGTGGATACCAGCGGGGCGATCGTAGACAGGAAAGGGAGCAGGTGTATGCTTTGTACCTGGCGCAGCCTCAGAATCCAGAGCAGGTCATAGCAGGTACACTGCAATGCTTCGTTATTTTCATAGAATTTCCCTCTCAGTTGTTAAATCTTAGAACCACACTAGATAGATTAACAAGGAAAGAAAAATCATTATAGAACCCTAAGACATCTAATCACCCTAGATATAGTCTTCATCAGCGGCAAGCCTGCCCACACGCTTTTCGATACTAGAGCTACTCACTCCTTTGCGTCGGAGACGTTCGTAGAAGGACTAGAAGGCATGGAGCGATTCACGGGCTCGAAGATGAGGGTGTGACTACCTGATGGATCTGAACTCCTTACCTCAGACCACTGCAATATGGAGGCAGAAATTGGTGGAAAGGCGTTCGAGGCTCCAGCGACGATTTTGAAGCTGACGGACTACAATCTGATCCTGGGCATGGCATGGCTGCATTGGAACCATGCCCATATTGATTGCCAAGCGAAGAGGATCACCGTGAGACACGGGGGCTCTTTCATTGTCATCGAAGGTATAAGACCTGCCTCTCGTATACTCTTATCTTCGGTACAGGCCGTTAAGGCCCATCTGCAGGGAGAGGAGGTCTATCAGATTCTATTTGAGATGGCGGAAGTCAAGGAGTCTGTGACAGACATCCCGGTGGTGAGAGATTTCACTGACATCTTTCCAGAGAAACTGCCAGGACTACCTCCGCACCGAGAGCAGGACTTCCAGATACAGCTTGTTCCCGGGGCCAAGCCGGCATCTAGGGCCCTTACCGGATGGCCCCGAAAGAGTTGACAGTGTTCCGAAGTCAGTTGCAGGAACTAGTAGAGGCAGGGTTTGTCCGACCAATCTCTTCACCGTGGGGAGCCCCGGTGCTATTCGTCAAGAAGAAGGACGGAAGTCTCCGCTTATTTATTGATTATCGAGCGCTGAACAGACTGACGGTTCGGAATACATACCCGCTACCACGAATTGACGAGTTGTTTGATCAAATGTAGGGAGCACACTTCTTCTCGAAACTTGACTTGAGGTCAGGTTATTACCAGCTACAGATTCGGGAGGAGGACATTCCGAAGACCGCCTTCAGTAGTAGATACGGACTGTACGAGTTTACAGTGATGCCCTTCGGGCTCACAAATGCACCTTCAGCATTTACAAGCCTCATGAACAGAGTATTCAAGGAGTACTTGGATGTATTCGTCATCGTATTTATTGACGACATCCTCATCTACTCAAAGACGGAGGAGGAGCATACACGACACCTGACATTGACTCTACAGAGACTACGGGAGCATCAGCTGTACGCGAAGTTCAGTAAATGCCAGTTTTGATTAAAGGAGGTGGCATTCTTAGGTCATATTATCAGCAGTGCTGGGTTGGCAGTAGACCCGGCCAAGATTCGGGCAGTTCAGAAGTGGCCACCGTTGAAGACAGCCACAGATGTACGGAGCTTTCTGGGACTTGCCGGATATTACCGGAAGTTCGTCGAAGGATTTTCCCGGATTGCACTCCCTCTTACATCCCTGACGAAGAAGGAGCCCCTTTCGTTTGGACACCACAGTGCGAGGCGGCCTTCGTGGAGTTGAAAAGTCGGCTTACCTCGGCTCCCATTCTCGCTCTTCCGTCGGGAAGGGAGGGATTCCAGGTGTACACGGACGCCTCCTACCAGGGGATGGGTGCCGTTCTGATGCAGAACGGGCACGTGATAGCCTACGCTTTTCGACAGCTGAAGATACATGAGAAGAACTATCCGGTGCTGATCTAGAGATGGGTGTAGTGATTTTTGCTCTGAAGATTTGGCGACACTACCTCTACGGGGTTCACTGTGACATCTTTTCAGATCACAAAAATTTGAAATACGTGGACACGCAGAAGGAACTCAATATCAGACAGAGACGTTGGGTGGAGTTCCTGTAGGACTACCAATACACCATGCACTACCATCCCGGGAAGGCGAATGTGGTGGAAGATGCTCTGGGTCGGAGAGGAGATACCTTAGGGAAGGGACCACATCTGATGTCCATGGAGCTAGTCCGGTCATTCAAAGATATGCAGATAACACTAGTATCCGAGAGTGATCCAGAGCTGTATAGGGAGTATCTAGCATCGATGGTTGCCATAGATGATATTCGGGACCGCATCCGGGACAGACAAAAGACAGATGCATGGGCAGAGTCGATATTCCAAGCCTTGGAGGAGGGTTCGACGGGAGATTATTCACTGAGAGATGGATTGCTATGTTTTAGAGGCAGGGTCTATATACCCGCAGGCGGCCAGATTCGGGAGGATATCATGGTGGAGGCACATTGTAGCAGATATTCTATACACCCGAGGATCACCAAGATGACGGCAGACTTGAAGAAGATGATGTTTTTGCCAGGGATGAAGAAAGACATTACGTACTTCATGACTCATTGCGAGGCATGCCAGTTGGTGAAGGCGGAGTGCAGGAACCCCGCTGGATTGCTACATCCACTCCTGGTGCCGGAGTGGAAATTTGAGGACATCGCTATGAATTTTATTCATGGACTCCCCCGATCACGGACGGGAAACGACTCGATTTGGGTCATCGTCGATCGGTTGACGAAGGTGGCCAGATTCATTCCGATCAGGAAGGATGACTCTGTGGGAGTACTAGTACGGAGATTTGTGGAGCAGTTCGTTCGATATCACGGGGTGCCCAAGACGATAGTGTCGGATCGGGATGGCCGGTTCACTTCCAGGGAGTGGAGATCCGTGCAGGCATACTTAGGAACACGATTGACCTTCAGCACCGCATTCCATCCCAAGACGGATGAGCAGACGGAACGCACCAATCGGACGCTGGAAGATCTTCTGAGGCTATGCATTTTTGACCGCGGGGAACCATGGGAGAAGCTCCTACCCCTGGTCGAGTTCTCCTATAACAACAGCTACCAGTCCAGCATCAGGATGACGCCTTACGAAGCCTTGTATGGAAGGAGATGCAGGACCCCGCTTTCTTGGATTCAGGACGAGGATCCGAAGGCGTTGGGATCAGATTTTGTTGAAGACACCGAGGCTTAGGTGAGACTGATAAGAGACAGGATGTTAGAGGCGCAGAGCAGACAGGCTAAGTACTATGACGCCCGGCATCGTCAGGTGGAGTTTCAGGTGGGGGACCGAGTGTTTTTGAAGATCCGGCCCATGCATGGAGTTTCACGGGTGCGTGGTCGGAGAAAGAAGCTCAGCCCTAGGTATATGGGCCCTTACAGGATCCTTGAGCGGATCGGGGCTCTAGCATACAGGCTGGAGATGCCACCAGAGCTAGCAGCTCTGCACGACGTCTTCCGCATTTCTTCGCTAAGGAGGGCTCTACTACGCCCGGAGCAGTAGATTTTGACCACCAAAGGGCCGGTAGCTTCAGACCGGTCTGTTCACTTGGAGCCGGTTCGGATCGATGACAAAGGAGTACGGATCTTCCGCCGCAAGAAGATCCCCTTAGTCAAGGTTCTGTGGAGGAACCATGGTTAGGAGGAGCACACCTGGGAACCGGAGGACCTGATGAGGCAAAAATACCCGGAGTTGTTCAGTCAGGTATACCTCACCACCTCTTGGTATACTATAAATTACCTTCTTGTATTGAACCGGTAGGACTAGATAAGGGAAATTGAGAACCTAGGCATACACAGGAAAGTAGGGGCTAATCTTTTGTTTATTGGGGAGATTGCCTTCGTTTATCAAACAAGTAAATCTCGCTTCGACTCAATAGGAAAACCATATGGGATGTTACAAGTTTATCTTATTTCGGTAGAAATCCCCATAGGCTCAACTTCAATTTCGGGGACGAAATTTTTGTTTTGTTTATTGGGATTTGTAATATCCCATTTCCGGCTAGACCCCTAAGAGTCGGTCTGCCATGACAGAACCCTAGGAAACCCAAGAATCGAAGTCCATCGGCCAAGATTTCGGGTCACGGGTTGGTCACGCCCGTGACCGATTCGTCACGTCCGTGACCTAGGGCGTGACCCCCTTCGACGATCGTCGATCTCAGGAAGACGATCGTCGAACGCAGAATTTGCAACCTGGGCCTGTCACGCCCGTGACCGACATGTCACGCCTGTGACCTAGGGCGTGACCCCCTTCGACGATCGTCAATCTCAAGAAGACGATCGGCGAGCGCAGAATTTGCAACCCGGGCCCGTCACGCCCATGACCGACGTGTCACGCCCGTGGCCTAGAGCGTGACCCTCCCTTCGACGATCGTCGATCTCAGGAAGACGATCGGCGAACTCAGAATTTTCCACCCAGCCCTATCACGCCCGTGACCTACGTGTCACGCCCGTGACAAAGGCCGAAACGTCAGCCAGGCTGGAAATTTCTGTAACCCAAGCCATAATTAATTCTAATTATGGGAAGTTACACCAGGAGTATTTATGGGCCGTTTCCTTCTCTAATTAATTAATAAAATGAGGAAGAGTTGACCCAATAGGAAATCGCCACCTGGATCAGTCATTTCATCTTCCACCTTTTCCTCTCCCTCCACCATAACCGAAATATCAATAAGAGAGAGCTTTCATGGCCATGAATGCTTTACCTTTTCCCCTCCCCACATGGAGATCTATAAAAGCCCCCTTAGAGCAAGATGAGAAGGTTACTCTTGACCAAATGGATTCAGACTATTGTTCTTGCTGGAGGAGAAGTTCGGGAACGCCACCACCGCGCCATGGCAATCCGACGTTTATCTCGTCTCCAAACCGCGAACAAGGTCCTCCTCTACTTCTTCTTTTGTGGGTAGATCTTAGGATCTTAGAAAGAAGTTCGTGCTTAACGGAGCCGAACCTATCTCGCATCTTCATGGAAAAACCATGAAAAATATATTTTCAGGTACGCCGGAAACCGCCACCTCCGGCGGCCAAACCACCGCCGACCAATAGCCATCGCCTCGACGGAGGTGGTGGTGGTGGTGGCTGGCCAGGGAAGTGACCGGACGGCCGGCGACGGATTACGGAAGAGCTACAGGAAAAATATATTTCTGAGTTCAGTTTACGGGTTCTGTTTGATAGGGAAGATGAATAGTAAAAGCCTTTTTATTATTTAAAAATTATGTAAATAAATTATATAGAAAAGGTACATTAAATGGGCATATTTTGATGCTATAAAACGAGGCACTTAGAGGCCGATTTAAGAAAAATGGCCAGTCACGAAAGTTGTAGCCCTTCGTGTCTAGATTAATTTAAAATTAATTTCAACTCGTTTGGGTAAGCGGTCTGACCGCAGCACTCGTTTTAGTAGAGGCTGTACCTAGAGTTGGACAGGAACAAAAATGAATGCCCACGCTTCGTCCCTTGTCCAAATGACCTGAAATTTGGACAGGAGGTTACCCTTAGCCATATCCAGAGGCTTTCCAAAAATAGGAATTTTTGGAGATACTTTGCCTAAAGTTTTTGTTTTAATTTAATAAATTTAGAGTAAATTATTTAAGTGGTCAAATGACCTTCAAACCCTCTCAAATTTTGGTGAGTGGCCCCTGGCTATAAAACCTAGTTCTGTACAAAAAATCAACTCATTTGGATGAGTTTTGGATAGGAAGTCACCTATTCTTAACTAGGCATTAATGAGGCGTTTTCATTAAAAAGTGCACCAGAGGTTGGAACGGTCAAATCACCTCAACAGAGGCTGATATTTTGGCCGCTGACTTGGAAGGGTTATTATAACCCACTTGGAGAAAATGGTGTGGTTTAGGGTTGGTTTACCCTAGGATCCAAACTCAAACCCTAAATGGAGGGTTTTGAGGGTTGTGAAGGACATGGGGGCAATTGCTCTCGTATTGCCTTGAAATTCAGTAGAGTTGACATTAGCATGATATAAATCATCTAAATGGAATCTGGAAGGATTTGGAGACAGGTAGATACCTCAAAACCCTAACCGTAGCTTATGGTAAAATACCAAATAAGTAAAATCTGTCAGTAAACATTATCTAAAAGCTATGAAACTAGGGTAGAGTAAGTTTTGGGGCGGGTAGAATCTATAGCAATTTTACTGGAATTTTATGATGTCTATTTCCAACACTTCATTTGTAACATTTGTTATAGCCCTAATTGATGTTTTAATTATTTGAATCTTTCTGATCATTGAACCCCATGAAATCTTGGAAGTAAATGTTTTAGGACAGAATGGTTGCTCCTGAATTTTTGTATAATTTTTCGTTGAGTAAATCTAGTACTTCATTCACAAATGTTAAAAAGGGTTTTATGGTTTAAAAATTAATTATGGATGATATCGCTGCTGAAAAATTATGAAACTTGGACAATGCTATTTTAAGGTTGTATCTGCATACTATAATTAATTTATAATTTTTGGATGGATATTCTCTGTACTTGATTCATAAATAACGAAAGATAGAAAATATTGCTAAATTAGTTTTAGTGCTTTTTTGATGATAGAAAAATTGTGATACCTTGGATTTACCATATTAAGATAGTAAAATATTTATAATAATTTTGTTGGACATCTTGCATGAGTACTTAGGGTAGTTCATGTTCAAACCGGTAGCCCTTGGAATTTTTGAGGAAATTAATTAAATGCCATATAAATTAGGAAAATTACCATTTTCTAGATTTAGACTAATTATATCATGATAAGTCTCCAATAAATAAGTTAGGGCATTTGGATGAGTATTGGATCATTTCCTAACCGGTTCGACATATAGTGTAGGTTGGTCTGCAAATAGCAAATTGTTAAATTGCAATAGGACATGATCTGAGATAGTTGTTGGAGTTAGTCATTTTGTCTTGGTGGATAGGTGTGGATGATTTTGTAATAGAATGATATGAAGAGTAGTGAGAAGTGATGATGACTAGAGTTAAGAGGTGCTCGGGTTCGACGAAAGATCGTCTTTCCCGAAGAGAGGAAGGTTAAAAATCACTCTAGGTTAGTCTATCGTAACATGAGAAGGGAATGGGTTAAGTGAATCAACCAATAACAATAAGTGCCTTGCGAAAGGGAACGATGAGCTTCAGCTACCATCATAGTTCCTAGTGCCCTTTGAGAGCCCTTCACAGGGAATACCTAGGGCAGTCCTGGGTTAACGTAAACTGTATTAACAAACTGATAAGAGTAACTTAGTAATTAGGGTCTGACATTTCTCAAACATTGTTAGCACAGGAAGATAATTGGGAGCTTCGGCTCGGTTGGTTAGGAGAGACGGAATGGTCTGGGGAGCTTCGACTCGATTGGTTAAGAGACAGACGTTTTGGTCCGGGGAGCTTCGGCTCGATTTTTGTTTGATTATGATTAAATTTGCATGTGCATAAAAGGAAAGAAAATTAAGATGGTCGGTCTTCGGTATTGGAGGGTCGATGCACCGACGCCAATACGCTAACTCGGCAAGTGTGGTTAGCACTTCGCCAACAGAAGTCCGGTGCGCTAGCTGACAAGAGTACGCAGGAGTCCACTTAGTGCACGAAGCGTTGAGGCGTACGATAGGTCTGACCGGTGGTGCTTTACTGGTTTAGAGGTGGGCGAGGCCCAACCCACCGCTTCCGTCTGCCACTGCGGAGGTATCCTTGGAGGTAACGGCTCCGAAAGGGGGAACTAAAGGTTTGTGTGCACAGATTCGGGTGTGTGAGTTGCACTTGCATGTTCCATCATACTCACTTGCATGTCATAGCATAATCGATTCATTTAAACCTGATACCTAAAGTATAAGTGGAATGAGACGCTTATACATTAGGACTTACAAAACGACCCCTTGGTCTATAAGCTTGTGTGGGCAAATTTATAAATTAAGGTTAAATTCTATATATATATGCTGCTATTTGATAACCGACACCCCAACGTATAAGTGGTATGGGACACTTTATACGATGGGAGCCTTGCAGAAGATCCCTTGGCTTATGCGCTTCCGCACATAAGTTAAGGTTACTTTTCCTACTTTCTGTTTCTGTCATATTTATTATAGAATTGCTAGATTAGTTCCGCTGCCACCTGTTCTTTTGAGTTAATCTTCACCTTCATGTCCTTCCCTTTCTTCCTCTCCGCTCGGTACCTAGGAGCCATGGGGGAAGGGGTAGGGGATGATAGGGCTTAGTCTTTATGACTAACGGTTTTCGAACTGCATCATTTTAGGGAATCGTGGAGCCCAGCACGGGGGAGCAGCCCCAGAGACCGGCGCGCTTGGAGATGGGGCCTTCTTAGCTCCGGAGTTCATACAGCCGGGACCGTGAGTCTCGACCTTGAGTAGATGTTCTATTTTTGCTTCCGCATGAGTGACCTGTAGTGAGGATTATGATGTACCGGGCATAAGCCCGTATTTTAGTACTCTGATACATTATTTTGTGGACACTCCCTTTGTGGAGACTTCTTTTCTATATATGTGATTTTCATGTGGACTTGCTTTCATTTATTGTGCTACCTTTCTGTGATGGAATTGGTCGGCAAAATCGGTGCTTTGTGGTGATGACCCTTCAGGGCGTGAAGGTGTCACCGCAAAGTGGCAGTTCTGGGCCTAAGACCCCGGTGTTTAAAAAGGAAAAAGGGGGGGGGGGGGGTCTTACAGGCGGTGATCATAAGCTCACCCGTTCACACTCTCTCCACGACACTAGTTTAACTCAAAGAGCGAATCAGTAGGAATTTAGGTTTAAGACGGGGCTTGGGTTTAGGTGGGGTATACAATGATAAACACAATGACTACACACCTAACCCAAATGAGATAGCACAACAAAAACTACCCTCACACAAATCATACATACGGGTTTTACCACACCCCCAAACATAAACTTGATGGCATTGGTGTGTGCACCTCCTACTCCCAACATAAAACATCACAAAAAGATTTTTGATTTAACTTTTTTCTTTTCTTCTCATTTCCTTTTTTTTTACTATTATCATTTTTTCATACATTTTCCTTTTCACATTTTTTTCAATAATACCATTAGCAAATTTTTCATTGGGGCACATCCACACAACCACACAGTGGGCACAAAGGGTTTAACGAGGATATAATGATAGGAGTGGTACAAAGGCTCAAACGGGCCAAGATGATGACCTACATCACACTCACGCGCATGACTAACCATGTACCCATGCTTTGAGAGTAGCTTGGGGCAAGTTCTTAGCCACTGAATGATATCATACTTCCTCCCGACTCGAGCAATACGAGGCTAACGATCGTCTACACACATCCCTACGTTACCATTTGATTTACACCAGATTCACCAATTTGAGTAGAATAAACAATATTTACGCTAAAAGAAAGAGTATAAAACTAAAAGCATAAAGAAAAATTAATCCTACTCGTATTTCTATGTGAGATGTGAGCACTCGACTAGGAGTACTATGAGAGTCAACATTTTTCTATGTCTCACAATCCTAAGCCATCACAGATATCTTCCAAATCACACAAGAGAAATGAATTTAACTCGTGATATGCCAATGGTTATGCACACGTTCAAGTGGGTATTGTGGTGTGCGGTGTAGATGAACTAACAATTATATAAAACTAAAATAAAAGTGCTTTTAGCATGTAATTGAAATGTGCACGTGAGTGAGCACAAATACAACAACTATCCCCCGGACTAAATCTAAACAAATCGAGCAAATGATGAGCAATAAAAGTATATAACAGAGCTGAGGAAGAGAGTACCCAATGCTCTGAAATGAGCATACCAGAAGACGCGTGAAAGTTCTTGGCGGAGCCGCCATACGAAGAATCAAAACCACCCCAATCACAAATGGAAAGTTCCTGCAAGGGGTGAGCTCTAGAGAAGCAAAAAAAAACAAGCTAAACTAATTTTCAGGGGAATATAAGATAACTACTGGGGTTATTGTCCTCCTAGCATGACTTATTGAAATTTTGAAAAGTTATAGCTAATGGGTCTATGATAAGAAAAGTGAATAGGTAACTGTTCCATTATCCGTTTCGGTAGCAGGTACCAATACGGCGATAAAATAATTACCCTTCTACCTAAATAATCATACCTACTCCTCACAGGTAGAGAGAAAAAGAATTAAGAAGAGGAGGAGGGATCCTCACTCATCTCACCAAAATAATCCTTGCCCAACAAGGTGTCGCCAATAGGGAGAAGGTCCAAGTCCTCCTGGGGTACCTGTGGGTTCTTAACCTACACAAGCTCGGATGGAGAAGGGTGATCAAGTAATAAAGGAGAAGAAAAACTAAAATAAATATCAATAGTAGGAGTGATCCCTATCTCACTCCCAATAGGTTGAGTTAGTGAAATATTATCGGCATCGTCGACAATGCTACAAGGCTCAGCTGGATCATCAGTGGACTCGCCCATGATTTGAACTTCCCCCATCGGTGCTGAGGAAGAATCCTCCTCACCTTGAAGGTTGTCCTCCTCCATAGGGACAATCACAACACCTCGATCACATGCCTCATCTTACGGTGCATCGTCAATGATGCCATCAGAAACGAATGTAGTAGAATGCACAAAAGGGGGAAGAATAGTGCTTGGATAAAAGTCAAGCACTAGTTCCTCGCAAAGAATTGAATCCCCATGAAAGTCTTTGTTCAAGGGTAGCTAATCATCTAGGGGGTGAATAGGTTTGTTTTGGCTCTTTTGAGTCTTTTGAGTTTAAGAGCTTAGAGTGTGCTGGGATTAGTTGTTAGCTTTCAAGAATCACAATAACACACTAAATTTATAGTGGTTCCCCATCTAGGTTACATCCACTTTTCCCTTCCACCTATCTAGCAGTGAGCTAGATTTAGCTAACTCCTATTTCCTCAGCTCCTTGATCTTGCACCTCAGATTCCTTAGGATCTTACATCTTAGAGTGAGAATCAATCATATAACTCAGATTAAAAATAGTCCTACCTCAGGCTCAGCAGTCCTACCTCAGATATATACCAAATCTCCTACCTCGGATCGCTTAGGATCCTACCTCAGATCCACTCTTGGATCCTACCCACTCAGAGACAACAACTCCTACCACTCAGCCTTTATAATACAGGCTCATAGCTCAGATCACACAGTGATCTTACAGTTTGAATAAGGTTTTTGTGGTGTTGAATCCAGAGAAATAGACCTCTGAGTCTGCTTCCTAGACTGTATAGAAACAGCCCAACTCTTCACAGCAACAAGAATGTAGATCTTTAGAGTTGTTTAGCTTGTGCTAAGAAGAACTATTGCAGAGCTCTGTTACTTCAACCTAGAGTATATCTGAGTTGAATGCAGCAGCCTTGAAGAAGAACCACAACTGTATTGAGTGCTCTGCTCGCTAACCCTTGCATAAAATTAGGGTTTCAGTTTTGCTGAAGATTTCTTGGATTTTTTGATCTCAATCACTTTTCCAATAAGAATGATAGTCCGTGTCAAAAAATTCTTTTTAATTTCTCTGCTTCGACTTTTTATATCATGCAGTTCAACGACTCTTTGATCCGTATGGGCAAATAGTATGGGCAACTATAAAGTAACTTTTCCATTAATTGCACTGCAGACGACATGCAACGCCATTTGTCCTTTAGCACGCAAAACCCGCTTCATTTGAATTTTTGGATGACATCAGCATGACTCAACGCTTGTGGACTTAACAATTTTCACCATACAGTCTGTATAGGCGTTGAGTGAAGTATTGCGACTCAACACACAGAGGTGTTGAGTGTTGCCTTGAGACTCAACGCAACTGAAATTTTAGTGTTAACTACTGAGGCATTGAGTGGTAAGTCTTCACTCAACACAAAAACACTTAGCTGAATAACTGTCTAACTTCTGAGGCATTGAGTGACCCTTTATCATTCAACGTTGTTGCCTTTGACAACTTTACTGATAAGGCGTTGAGTGACCCTTCATCACTCAATGCATTTGTACTTAGCAGAATTCTTTTGGTTGAAGGTGTTGAGTGAACCTTCTTCACTCAACGCACTTGGACTTTACAGTTATCCTGACTGAAGGCGTTGAGTGAACCTTCTACACTCAACTTTTCTGGATTTGTATATAATTTCTGAATGAAGGCGTTGAGTGAACCATCTACACTCAACGCTTCTAGACTTTGCTGTATCTTTGATAAGGAATTGAGTGAGCCTTCTTCACTCAACTCTTTTGTTCTTTGACAGATTTCCTTTGAGTAGACATTGAGTGAAAGGCCTTCACTCAACGCTTCTGGACTTAGTCAGATTTGAGTCCAACACCACTAAGGCTTTGAATGCCCGATATTCTGTCAACGCTTTTAGGCCTCTGACGTTGAGTGAAGTGTACTCACTCAACACTTCTAGACTTAGGCAAATTTCCACTTCTCCAGTATCCTATCTTGTGTCCAACCAACATGCATACAAGAGATAATTTCACAGAATTTAAGAGCAGTAAATAACATAGAATCAAAATTAGATTAACACAAAATATGATAATTATAAACAAAAATGCGTTCCAATCAATAATGTTTCATACTCCTAGTGCCCTAAGAAACCAATTACAAATGTCATTGTTAGGCATCAGGTTCCTTAATGACTATGCCCCTGCTAGGCCTTTTAGAACCCTTCTCCTCAGCTTTAATATTCTTTTGTCTTTGCCTTTCAAAATAGCTATATGGATTTGGGAAATATTTGCTAGGCTTTGGAGCATCTGATGACACAGTTCCGACCTTCTTATCTCTTCTAAACTTTCTCCTGATCTCTTCATTTCTTTCAAGCTTAGCCCATTCTATGGAGCTGTACAGTTTTCTTCTTTCAATTTTGTTTTCTTTAATCTGATCCCAGGCAGCCAAAATAATATTCCTAGATTGAGGTCTCGACAGTTCAAAATCAGGCCTAGATTCCATCTCTTCTTTGTGTCTCTTCTTGCTCTGTTTTATCTCAGCCTCTTCCTTAACAACTTCTTTGCCTTTGTTCTTAGCTAGTTGTTGAGTTGTGGGGCTGAAGGTTGGAACATTTTCATCATTTCCATCACATATTTCAGCTCCATCACCATCAGTTTGGCCTTCATGAGCAGGAACAAGAGCAAGAACATCACATATATAAAAGTTTCTAGGCCCGTTGATCCTCTGATAACATTTGAAGACCAAATGACATTTTTCAGTACTAGCCTTTATCATTGATTTCTCCCCCTTACGACTTTTTCAGTTATGACTGTAGTCAGGGAGTCCTTGGTAGAGGAAATCCTTTCTGCCAAATAATTTACATCTTTGGTAATTTTATTCTTGACCTCCAACATGTGGTCATCTAAGAACTGTGTGCATGCATCCATTCTTCTTTCTATAGTGACTTTGTTGGCTTCCATGATTTACTTTTGTACTGTATGCACCATTTCCATGTTGCCTGAGGTGATGTTTTGATTCTCTATTTTGTCATTTTTCTTTTATCTGATCTCCTCAAGCTTTTCTTTAGTATAAGTAACAACAGGAGCAGCTCTTTTGAAGAATGTAACAGTGTTGGATTTCAACAGATTCACCTCAAATATAATAGACTCGATCTCAATAGATAGATCTTGTCTCAGTTCCTTGATAGAACCATCCACAAAGTGTTCAATCTATCTTCTCTGGTCATCTAGTAGTCCATTCAGTTGAGGCAGGAAGGTGGAAGACATAACATCAACCTGTTGAGATGCCCCTGGGATGCAGACATCTTCATCATCTCTCCATATATCTCCCCTATCTTCTGAGTCAGTCACTGCAAACTCATGAGTGATCAGGAATTTCAGCAGCAGGCACATCAGCATCAGATATTTCAATAACTTTTTCACTCCTGAGCAGGGAGCTCTGTATGAATCTCCCCCTCAACCTCAGTACTGTCCATATCAATTTGCTGATCTACAATTGCTGTGTTGGGGACATCTTCTTGCACTTGAACTGGAACCTGCTCCCCCTCAACTTGAGCACTGGAGGGCAGCCGCTGAGATTCAACTGGAATCTTATCTATTCTTTCCTGTAGGTTATATAGGAAAGAGTCAATCTGATCTTGTAGACCTACAAAAAATTGACCTAGCCCCCCCTCAACAGGAGCATCCACTATAAGAGTCTCCCCCTCA
Source organism: Platanthera zijinensis (assembly GCA_039513925.1). Classification (NCBI taxonomy): domain Eukaryota; kingdom Viridiplantae; phylum Streptophyta; class Magnoliopsida; order Asparagales; family Orchidaceae; genus Platanthera; species Platanthera zijinensis. The sequence goes on from CM077097.1 coordinate 45,561,913, forward strand.
ATCTCTGCACAAATTCTGTCCATAACATCACCAGCCAGTTTCTCAGTAGGTTCTATTGGAGTGTCTTCAGATTGAGAAACACTACTTGGTAGAGTCCTTGCAACATGTTCTGATGACATAGTCACCTGAGCACTTACATCTCTCCTTATCTCAACAGTTGATTCAGATAACTGTGGGTCAAGAGGCTCTTCACCTCTGCTCTTAGAAGAGCTGCTTTCAGAGCTCTCTTCAGTGATGGTGACTACTTTCTTTTTCTTTCTGTCAGCTGGCAGTTGGTGTGGGAGCAACACTCTGTCCCACTTGTCAAATATTCTTGAGTCCATCTTCCTCATGTGATGTATCTTAGCTCCTAGCATCACATTGAGGATCCCTGGAGTAGAACTCAACAAGAATAAGGACAGTATTCTACCCAAGTTGAGTTCTGGAATACATTCCACTATCCTTTCAAAGAGAATCCTTTCCCAGCCAATCTTCTTTGCCAGTATTACCATGTATATCATCTCAAACATCTTCCTAGAAATCTTGTCATATGAACTTATCTTGCAGATTAAGGCCTTGCCTATGACATCTGCCAAGAATTTCCCCTTTAGATTAATCTCTTTTCTCAGTATAGAACCTGTGGTGTGTTTTGACAGGCTACACCATTTAAGAGCTGATTTCACATCCTCATGGAATAGTTCATTCTCTTCATCTGTTAGCCCAAACTTAGTCAGTTTCAAATCCATGCTCAACCCTCTTGAGGAAATCTTAATTCTGTTTCCACTTATTGAAGTCTTAATTTTATTTGAAGAAGAGTCCACTTTGGCATTTGAGTATAGTTTCAACACTTCTCTTTTCCAGATAGAACTAGGTTCTGACAACACACAATCTAGGTCGGCGATATTCAACAGATGAAGAACTTGCTGAACTTCTTCAGGAGCGTCCTTGAATCCATTCACAATGAGTTCAAAGCCCTCGAACAGGAAATCTACTCCTTTGGGTACCATTGAATCTTTGAGTTTCTGGAGAGTTGAAGAGCTTGCTCGAGAAAATTTCGCAGTGATGCTTGAATAGGGCAAGAGACTGTGTTTTTTCTTGACACACATTTCTATGTATAGTTACCCATATTTGAGAATGTGGAGAGGCGCGTACTTTTCGTGATTTACACGATTTGATCAATGGTTGAGATTAGTCCCTAGAGTTATTCGTAATCTGAACCGCCAGAATAAATGCGTTGAGTGCACTCGACGCACTCAATGCTTTCGAAACCTGGAGTTGTCTCAATGCTCTCGATGCTTGGACAGTTGGTCCATTTCTTTCTTGATTACCTGCAAAAGGTTAACCCCCTAAATACACATATGCATGTAAACATAATGATGCTACTCCAAGTTCAACATGCCCAACTTAAATTTGAAGGTGTTGAACTTGGGTTCATCTAGAGGTTTGTTGAAGATATCAATCACTTATTTGTCTGTAGGGACAAACTCAAGATTGATGTCCTCCTTCTCAACATACTCTCAAATGAAACGATATCTAATATCAATGTGCTTGGTCCTACTATGAGAGACATGATTCTTAGCAATAGAGATAACATTAGATGAATCACAATACACGAGAGTTTTACCTAGCTGAAGATTATAATCCTGGAGTTAATGTTGAATCCACAAAAGCTGTGCACAACAACTCCCACCCGAAATATATTCAGATTCTGCAGTGGAGATGGTTACACTAGTCTATTTCCCACTGCTTTAAGAAACCAAGCTTCTTCCTAGAAACTGATAGGTACCAGATGTGCTTTTCCTGTCTTCTCTAAAACCTACAAAATCTACATCTGAATACCCAATTAGTTCAAAATCATTATTCCTAGGGTACCACAGACCAAGATTAGGTATGCCCTTGAGATATCTTAGAATTCTTTTAGCAGTAGAATAATGAGACTCTTTAGGGCATGTCTAGTACCTAACACAAACACATATAGCATACATAATGCATGACCTACTAGCTGTTAAGTAGAGGAGGGAGCCAATTATACCCTTATATACGGTTTCATCAATAAGTTTCCTAGTCCCATCCTTGTCTATTGACATACTTGACCCTATATGAGTTTTCATTATGGAGGCACTCTCCATTCCAAACTTTTTGATTAACTTCTTGATGAACTTAGACTGAGAGATGAATAATCCATCCTCTAACTGTCTAACTTGGAGGTCCAAGAAATATTTGAGTTCACTCATGCTGCTCATTTCAAACTGCCATTGCATAAGTTTGGTAAATTTCTAGCAAAGGCCATCATTAGTAGTGACAAAAATTATGTCATATACATAAATTTGGACTAGAATTATCTTTCCCTTGACTTCCCTTAGGAATAATATTTTGTCTATCTTTACCTTGGAGAATTTGTTCTCAATGAGAAAGATAGACACGGTTTTATACCATGCCCTAGGGGCTTGTTTCAACCCAAACAAAAATTTTCTTAACTTAAAAACTTAGTCAGGAAAGTTAGAGTTAACAAAACCTGAGGGTTGCTCACCATAGATATCTTTCAGTTCACCATTCAGAAAAGCTGACTTAACATCTATTTGGTAGACCTTAAATCCTTTGTATGCAATATATGCAAGGAATAGTCTTATGGCCTCTAGTCTTGCAACTGGTGCAAATGTTTGATCAAAGTCAACACCTTCCTCTTGCATGTATCTTTTGGCAACCAATCTAGCTTTATTTTTGATGATAACACCATTCTCATCAAGCTTATTTTTATAAATCCATTTTGTTCCAATGATGTTATGTCCATGAGGTCTGGGAACCAGCTTCCAGACATTGCATCTCTTGAACTTGTTCAGTTCTTCTTGCATAGCCACAATCCAAAATAGATCTATGTTGGCATCTTTAAACTTCTTTGATTCAACTTGTGACAAAAAGCTTGAATATATTGCCATATTGAGGCTTCTGCTTCTTGTTGTAACACCTTGGCATGCATCCCCAATGATTAAGTTTCTGGGATGATCTCTTAGATGCTTGAGTGCAACTGGAATTCCTTCTACAATATCTTGAACCTCAATTTCTGGTGCTTGAAGATCTTCATCTATGTCCAAGTTACCTAGACCTTCTTCTGGAATAACCATACCTTCAACCTCTACTTTTTCAACAGGAGGTGTATCATAGATGCTCAGCTTGTCCAACTTCAATTCTGCACCTGTAGATCTAGAGGAGCTTGACAGCTCACCGTAAATCATAGACTCATCAAATACTACATTGACAGACTCTTCTACAACTTGATTCTTCAAGTTGTAGACTTTATAAGATTTGTTGTGGTTGCTGTATCCAACAAAAATACCCTCATAGGACTTGACAACAAACTTTATCAAGTAGGACTTTCCATTATTAAGCACAAAACATTTGATTCCAAAGATTCTGAAATAGGAAGGATTTGGTTTTCTATCTTTCATAATCTCATAGGGAGTCTTCCTGTAGTACCTGATAATAGTGGCTCTATTCAGGACATGATAAGCAGTGCTCACTGCCTCAGCCTAGAAGTATTCTGGAAGAGAAGTGTCACTGAGCAATCTCCTGCCAGTCTCTGAGTCCTATTTTTCCTCTCAGCTATCCCATTTTGTTGGGGTATTTTTGGAGAAGAAAACTCATGAAATATACCTTTCACTTCACATAACTTTGTCATGCCTTCAGATTGAAATTCTGTGTCATGATCACTTCTGATTTTGATCACATAACAATCTTTTTCATTTTGAATTTACTTAACAAAGCTCACAAAGCTATCAAGGGTTTTAGATTTTTTCTTAAGAAAGAATACCCATACAAATCTGAACAAGTCTTAAACTATCACAAGAGCGTAGACTTTCCTTCCAAGACTATGAATTGACATAAGACCAAATAAATTCATATGCAGGAGGTAAAGACATCTCTCAGAATTCTTGACCCTAATGCTCTTAAAGGAGGCCTTTGTCTGTTTGCCCTTTTGGTATACAAAGCAAATGCCCTCTTTGGAGCAATTCAGATGGGGGTCCATTTCTGACTAGCTCTTCACTGAAGAGCTTGTTGATTGCTTTGTAATTCAAGTGAGCAAGCCACTTGTGCTATTGCACATAATAAGAGACTTTCTCATTTGCAACAAGAGATACTGGAGAGTCTGTATCTATATATAGGAAGTTTAAACAGTAAATATTTCCACTCCTAGCGCCTGTCAAATTGACCTCTTGGTCACATGACCTTTTGATCAGACACTTATCCTTGTGGAAGACAATGACATAGCTAATATCACAGAGTTGGCTTATGCTAATCAAATTGTGTTGCATCTTTCCACATAAGCTACTTTTGTAATGGAGACTATGTCATTGATAATCATAACATAACGTTTGGTAACTTCTCTGTCTCAACCACCAAAGATGACTTTAGTTCCATTCCTCACTAGAGTATAATCCTTTAGATATCTCCTTATTCCAGTCATATATCTAGAACAACTACTGTCCAAGTATCATATTGGCATTTGATGGGTACTTGGACCTACTTGCAATCAAAAGATTAATTTACTTTAGGAACCCAAAGGTGTTTGGATCTTTAGTTCATGTTAGCTTGAAAATGGCTATATCTACTAGCAGCAACCCAGATAGGAAGGCTCATACTTTCCCTTGTCACACTTGGGTTGTGCCAACAGTCTATGACATAGTGACCCACCTTGTCACAACACCAACACTCATGGACATTATATCTCCTCTTTTGAACAGCCATTGATGTGTGTAAGCCATCAGTCTTTATCTGTTCAGAGGGGAGAGCAGCAGCCTTCTTCATGCTCCTTTCTGTTAGAATTTGACTGAAAGTAAGTCTGCTAGTGGGTGCACTTGGTTTATTCTGATTTACACCAATAGATGTCTTCTTTGCAGCTGACATGATGTTTATGACATCAAAAATAGCCATGTGAGGCTTACTAATTGTCTTTCTCACAGTCTTACTCTTTGTAGTAGGAACTTGGGGGTTGGCCACTGTCTTTCCCTTAAGAGTGGGTGCAAGAGCACCAAACACAAATAATCCATGATGGACCATTTGAATTTCCTCATGGGAAGCCTTCAGTGCACTCAATCACATACCCTTTCTTCTTCCATTGGAAGTAACATCAAAGCTCTTGGAGGAAGAATTTCCATTCTTCTAGTGACCATACATACTATCATGGTCATACCTGTTAGAAGAGAGAATAACTTTCACAAATGTGGTCTGAGACACAATTGGAGCCTTGCCTTTCCCTTTGGAATGGGCAGCTCTAGTGTTCCACTTGAACCCCAATCCCCTCTTATTATTTTGAGAGGAGAAAGAGTCAATTAGTGGCATCACTATTTTGGGCTTAGAAAACTCAGCCACTAGAATCCTCTCTTTGAGGAGCTTTTCTCCAAGATCCTTGATGATCTTATTATTCTGGCTAATAGTTCCTATTTAGATGATTGAGATTGTCTTCAACTGACTGACTTCCCTCCTCATCTGGGCTAGCATAGGAGATGACTTAGATTGCAGGGAAGTAGCTTGCTGAAGAGAGGCAATCTCCTCAGCTTGTCTCTTGACAACCTTCTTGCTCTTCAGAGCTTCCAGGATAGCACCATACTTGTCAATCAATTGGTTGACATCCTCACCAGAATCTGATCCATCATCCCCACTGGATAAAGTGGATGCCTCAGAGTCTGAGCTAGTCTCATAGACAGTAAGAGAGTTGGGAAGAAAGTATACCTCATTAGGAATAGAATTGTCCAGATTATCTTTAGTTAATTCCATGAGACTGAATTCCTCATCATCTTCATAATCACTATCAACAGAGGGCAGTGATGCCCCGATGCCTATTGTGGCAGCAGGAAGATTAGGCATCTCTTCAATAAAAATGAGACCAATATAGGCCTCTTCTTCTTCTTCTTCTTCCGATTCTGAAGACTCAAAGTCACTATTTGACAAGCTGATTTTCTTCTTGGCCAAGAAGCTCTTTTCAGCCTTCTTGTCCTTGTGATGCTTCTTGTCATCTCATTTCTTGTTCGCCTTCCTCTTGATTGGATAGTCAGCAATGACATGTCCAGATCTATTGCAACAATAACAAACAACATTAGTCTTAAAATGTTTATTCTACTTAGAATCATACCTTTCCCCAGAGGGATCATTTCTGGACTTCATGTTAGTATATGACTTTCTTAAGCTAGAGCTAGAAGATCCCTTGTTCTTTCACTTCCTTCTCCTGCTCAACATCTTCTTCAACTATTTGGAGAATAAGGTAAATTCTCCATCTGATAGTTTATTGCCTGAGGAGTTGGGATTTGAGCACTCTGACTCAGCAACTCTCCTTGGTGGAGAAGGAGTCTTATCCCTGCACTTCCTTGTGGCTTCAGCTCCGAAGGCCATAGTCTTCTCTCTGTTGAGGGTTCTGATAACATCTTCTTTTGCCCTTCTTGAGTTTAGCTGCAGCTCATGATACAGTAGCTTCCCAAATAGGTTTTATGGCAGAGTGTTGGCCAGGTTGCCAACCTCCCTGATGGCACATATCTTGATATTCCATTCCTTATTGAGGGATCTCAAGAACTTGTTATTGGAATCGATGTTTCATATTCCCTGTGTTTGAGAATATCAACTCCCTGGTTGTATTTGATCCCGTCTTGTGTTGATAGATTGTGCAGGTTGACAAGTGCAAGAGAAGAAGAAGACTCCTATGGACACTACCGTCGAGGGGTAGAAGTTACCGCCGAGCGGTAGCCGTGAATTAATTGGACAGAGCTCTTGGGAACCTACCGCTCCGTGCTAATCCTACCGCCCGCGCTAACACAAGGAATTATTTTGGCCAACCTCTCGGGAAACTACCGCAAAGCGGTAGTGCTTATCTCGCTGTGCTAGCCCCTCGACGAATGCAGGATTTCTCGAGTAACCGATCTACCTCCAGGAGATAGGTGTTACTGCACCGCGCTAGTCTCTCGACGAATGACGAGAAGGATTTCTCGAGTAACCGATCTACCGCCAAGCGATAGGTGTTACAACCCCACGCTAGCCTCTCGACGGATGACGAGAGGGATTTCTCGAGTAACCGACCTACCGCCATGTGAGAGTGGTTACCGCGCCGCGCTAGCCGTTTCACGAGAAGGATTCGTCAACTACTGACCTACCGTATGGTGCTACCTTCTACCGCGGTGCGCTAACTCTATGCAAAGGAAGAATATTCTTTTTGAAATATTATTCCAAATTTGGATGACAACTGGCACAACAAGCGCGCGAACCTACTGCCGTGCGCTAGTCTTACCGTCGGCGGTAGCCTATTTTCACAAAGACATATATAAAGCCGCCTCGGTTTCTGTGCAAGACGTATCTGACAACAAAAAGTGACGGGAGTTCGTGAATTCTATGGTTAGGCCGCTCTCTATTGCGCTCCGTTCCAAAAGTCTCTGTCAAAGAAGAAGAAAGTCGTCTCCCTCCTGTTAATGAACAAAGAACTTCGGTGATCCAAGATCTACATCGAATACGAAGAGCCGACCGGTTGCTAGCAAACGAAGATCTCAAGCACCGGCCGCGGATCGCTCAACGGAGAAGTCGTCAAGAGGGAGAACTTAAACTTTTAGATTATTTACATCTTCTATTCTTGTAATCTTTCTTTTTCTAAATTTTATGATGAGGAAAATCGATCGGTAAGGGTCGTCGGAATCCGGGTAGGATTCCGCGATAAATCGTCCTGGGGATAGGGACGTCTAGATTGGAGGATCTAGCAGGGCTCTAAGACCCTTCCTTGTGTGGAGGTGAAGAGCCGACTCGAAGACCTTTCTTGGAGGGAAAGGGAGAGAGCCAACCGGTCCGTGGAGCAGATCGGTATAGAAACCAAAAGAGTTTTTCTCGTCACGAAGATCACAGTTTTGTAATCATCTAGAACATTTGACATTCTAATTCATGCAATGAAATTCCTGTTTCTGTGATGATTGATTCTGTGATTGTTCTGGTTTTGTTAAGTGAGTATTCATGTTGTGGGGTTTGCTCAAGCGTAACTGCCCAGGAAAACGAGTTACGAGACTTACCGCCAAGCGTTAGCTACCTAACGCCCTGCGGTAGCTTCTAGAACTCGACTTTCTTGGTCAAAATATTTTAAGTTGCAATAAAAGTGATAATTCTTTTTCAGCTCCCTCTAAGGTTGTCCACGAGATCCAACAAGTGGTATCAGATCCAGGTTGCTTGAAAAAGTCTTAAAATCCTGAAGTAAAATGACCAACTCTGTTCACGCGTTCTCTGAGGGACAATGTGTGAGTAGACCTCCACTCTTTATGGGGAGTGACTATAGTCACTGGATAACACGCATGAGAATTTTTCTGATGACTCAAAGCATGGATGTATGGGCCATGATAGAGACGAAATACACTGCACCCACTGTCACTGTAGGGGACACTGTCCTAATCAAACCAAACGATAAGTGGGATTACACAGATAAGATTAGATGCACGAACAATACTAAGGCAATGAACTCTCTATTCTGCGCATTAGATAAAACTGAATTCAATCGAATCTGTAATTGTGAAACTACGTATGATATATGGCGGTTACTTGAACTTACTCATGAAGATACTTCGCAGGTGAAAGAGTCAAAGCTGTTCCGACTCGAGTCTGAATATGAGCAGTTCAGGATGGAGATCGATGAGGAGGTTGACAACATGTATACACGATTCACCAAGATTGTCAACACCTCAAGATCCCTCGTGAAGAGTTTTTCAAATGGTGATCTGGTGAGGAAGATCCTGCGATCTTTACCTCCTCGCTTCAACCCGAAGGTGACTGTGATTGTCGAATCTCATGATATCAGCACCCTGGAGATGGAAAGCCTCATCAAAAATCTGAAGACACACGGACTTGAACTAAAGATTCAAGCGGAGGAATATCCCAGGGAAGTAAAGAAGAAGGGACTGGCGCTGAAGGCCGCATGGGAGAGAAAAGCTGCTGAAGATTCTGAGGAAGATGAGGAGGAGAGCCTCTATGTTTGGGATTTCAAAAAATTCATGAAGAATCCCAAGAAGCAGGGACAGTTCAAGAAATTTTTGAAGAGAGGAGCTGGAGAAGGCAGAAGTGGAACAAGCCACCAAAAGAGACGGAAAGTGATGATGAGAAGTCCCAACCGGAGTGCTATCACTGCCACAAGCCTGGGCACCTAAAGAGAGAATGCCCAAGACTCCGGAAGGAGGAAAAAGAAAAGCAAAGTCGGCACAAAGGGAAGAAAAAGGTGCTGAAGGCGCTCACCTGGGATGAGGATGGATCTGACGAATCAAGCACCACAGACTCTGGCAGTGAAGATGAGGCAAATCTATGCCTCATGGGAAAGAATCAAGAAGAATCTGACGACGAGTCCAGTGTCCAGAGCGACACTGAGATAACCCCACCTACTTATACTCAACTTCTTGAAATTTATGAATATTTAGTTGATAAATTAGAAAGTGTTATTTCTGAGAAAAAGTCCATGAAAGCCGAGAATAAAAAAAATCAAAAAAGACTTAGAAAAATTAAAAAGTGAAGTAATTAGAAGTGGCGAGAAACAGATCGAGTGTCTAGAGTGCTCTCACTTAATGACAATGATCGAAGAACAAAAGGCAAGTCTCTCCAAGTCGTTGGTGAGAACGAATAGTCTCATAAATGAAAAGAATGTCTTGGAGAAGAGACTTCACTTGTCGCTTACAGAGGTAGAGGAAGGAAAAAACAATTTGCCAATCTGTGTGTAATGCTTGTGACTGAAAAACACAGCCCTAAAGGCGAGGATCTATGATCTTAACTGTGTCATCCAAAAGTTTGGAATAAGCCAAAAGTCTTTAAATATGTTGTTTGGTGCACAATGTCATGGATCTGGGAAGTTTGGACTAGGATACGTGAGTCCAACATCACCACCGAGCGGGAATAACTATCATTTCGAGCCTAAGTCCAACTTTAATAAATATAAAGATAAGGTTAAGAGTTCTGGAGGGCTATCCCCATCCTTAAGCAAGAGCTCGAGCAACTCGATAAAGATAGCATCCACTACTTACACTTTGTGTGCAAACTATCATAAGTTTTGTCACATATCTGGCTCGTGTTTGAGGAAAGGTGCCAAGAAAAATTTGCAAGTCTAGCTACCAAAGTCTTCTACCTATCGTATGAGTGGAACAACTTGGGTAACCAGATCTTTACCCTCATCTTCTTTTTATGTCCGTTGGCAGGCTAAGGACACGAAGAACGTGTGGTACTTGGACTCTGGTTGCTCTAAGCACATGACGGGAGATAAAGAGAAGTTCCTTAGCCTGGAGAAGAAGGGTGGCATGGTGACCTTTCGGGACAACAACAAAGGACAGATACTGGGAATCGGCACCATAGGTAATAAGACATTTTCTATTTCAAATGTTCTGTTTGTAGATGACCTTAAGCACAATCTTATTTCTATTAGCCAACTGTGAAAGTCTAAATGTGATATTTGAATCTTCCACAAACACATGCAAAATTTTAGATGCCAAAACTTCTAGTGTTTTACTTGTTGCTCATAGAACTCATAATGTGTACACTGTTTGTTTTGATGATATATTTGCATCTAATTTGAAATGCCTAGTTACTAAGAATGAGGAATTAGAACTTTGACATAGGAGACTATGACATTCTGGAAGTAAGCTTATTGTAAAACTATCAAAAAATAAACTTGTTTGGGGACTTCCCAACTTAAGCGGTAGTTTAAATGTTTTATGCGCTCCTTGTCAAAAAGGCAAATTTGTTAAAACCTCTTTCAAGAGCAAGACTGAAGTTTCCATGTCTAAACCACTCGAACTCATTCACATGGATTTGTTTGGACCTCTGAGTACGTTTAGTCTAGGGGGAAAATGATACACCTTCGTTATCATGGATGATTATTCACGCTATTACTGGACGATCTTTCTTGCGAATAAATCTGTCACCTTTAGCGAATTCTCAAATCTTTGCACGCGACTTCAAAATGAGAAGGAGCTAAAAATAAAATGTATTAGATCAGATCATGGAGGAGAGTTTGAGAATGAGGACTTCTCAAACCTGTGTGACACCCTAGAAATTAAGCACGAATTCTCCGCCCCTCACACTCCACAACAGAACGGGGTTGTATAAAGAAAGAACTGTACTCTTCAAGAATTAGCCCGCACAATGCTTACTTAGTTCGGCTTACCATGATCTTTCTAGGCTGAAGCGGTTAACATGGCAAGGTACGTGATGAACCGAGTCATGCTTCGCCCACTTTTAAAGCGAACTCCATACGATCTGTATTTCAAAAAGAAACCCTTTGTATCGTACTTTAGGGTCTTTGGTTGCCCGTGCTACATTGTAAACACTAAGAATCATCTAGGAAAATTTGATGAAAAATTTGATCTAGGTACCTTCTTAGGATACTCGAGCAAGAATCGGGCCTATAGGATCTATAATAAGAGGACCTTAGTGGTTGAAGAATCAGCTCATGTGCATTTCGATGAAAATTCCCCAACTAACGAGCCCAAGCCGAATGAAGAGGATGTTGAAGAGAGTGTACCGATAGGGGATAAGGGTGAGGAGAGAGTTGTGGCGAGTGAAACGCCAACTCTTGTACAAGGATACATGCCTACTAATAACTTAAATTTTCCAAGCAACATCCACGCGAACTAGTCATAGGAGAGACATCTCATGGAGTTAGAACTCGGTCTGCACTTCATGAATCATTTTCAAACTTGTGTTTCCTATCTTATATTGAACCCAAGAACGTCTTAGAAGCCTTAGATGAATCATGGTTCTTGGCTATGAATGAGGAGCTAAGCCAATTCGAGCGAAGTAAGGTATGGGTTCTAGTGGAGCGTCCGGATAACCATCCAGTCATAGACTTAAAATGGGTTTTAAAAAATAAACTTGCTGGTGAGTATAGGATAACAAGAAACAAATCTAGGTTGGTGGTTCAAGGGTATTCTCAGATAGAGGGTGTGGAGTTTGAGGAGTCATTTGCCCCGGTTGCTCGTCTTGAGTCAATCCATATGTTTTTGGCGTTTGCAAGTTATATGGAAATTAGATTATACCAAATGGACGTTAAGAGTGCTTTATTAAACAGATATATTAAGGAGGAGGTATATGTTGAGCAACCACCCGGTTTCATGAACGTCGCCTACCAAAACCACATATACAAGTTGGTGAAGGCCTTGTACGGATTGAAGCAGGCACCCCGTGCTTGGTATGATAGGCTCACCACCTTTCTCTTAGATCATAGCTTTAGGATGGGTAGTGCGGACACCACTTTATTCGTAAAGAACGAGCACTCAGATCTCATTATATTATAAATCTATGTGAATGATATCATTTTTGAGGCCACGAATGAAAAGTTGTGTGTAGAAATTGTCACCCTAATGAAATCCGAATTCAAAATGAGTCTAGTAGGAGAACTTACCTATTTCCTAGGATTTCAGATTTCTCAACGCAAAGACGGAATTTTTATAAGTCAATCAAAATATATCAAAGATATGCTTGTGCGTTTTGGGTATAAGAATCTGAAACAACTCAAAACTCCTATGAGTGCCTCTCTAAAATTAGGAAAAGATGATGTGGCATTTCCGTCGATCAGACTATGTTTAGAGGTATGATAGGATCATTATTATATTTGAGTCCCTCTAGGCCTGATATCACATTTGTTGTAGGTATGTGTGCTAGGTACCAAGCTGACCTTAGAGAGTCACATTTGAAAGAAGTAAAGCATATTTCTAGGTACCTTATAGGAACACAAAACCTTGGACTCTGGTATCCACACACCACCGATTTCACACTTCACGGGTACTCTGACTCTGATTATGCGGGGTGTTCACTTGATCGCAAGAGCACAAGTGGTACATGTCATTTCCTATGCCCTGCACTAGTCTCCTGGTCAAGCCGCATACAAAACTCGATCGCACTATCCACCGCTGAAGCCGAGTATATCGCCTTAGGAAGTTGTTGCGCTCAAGCACTGTGGATTTCTCAAATGTTAGAAGACTTTGGCCTAACTTATAGGAATGTTACACTTAGGTGCGACAGCAAGAGTGCTATAGACTTGACATATAATCCAGTGCACCATTCAAGATCAAAACATATTGACATGCGTCACCATTTCATTCGAGATCATATCAAAAAGGAGAACGTGAGTGTAAGCTTCATTGGCACCGATGACCAACTAGCGGACATATTCACAAAAAAATCCCAGATGCACGTTTCTCACTACTTTGACTCGAGCTTAGTGTTCTGGACCTCTCATCTTAGTGATCGTTGTTTGTGTTTGACTGTTCTTTTGTTTGTAGTAATTTTTTTGTGTATGCTTCATTTTCTTCGTATATTTTCTTATGAGTTGTTTACTTGAGTTTTCTTGTCGTTTTTTTTCAAAAAAATCAAAAAATATATATATAAAAACAAAGAAAACTGTGAAACGATCATATCTTATTGGCTCACATGACTTTGACTTTGACCATAACACGTACGTACAATGTTTGAGTTCAGACTCTTAATCTATGTAAACATTGTCCTCCGACCATAGTGGGCTGAATCTATAGGTGCTTAGCTATTGAGTGCGACAAGACGGGGTCGTGTTTGTTGACTATGCCTCTAGGTATGTGTGAGGACTTAGATAGGGGAATGAATTCACATGATACACACATCCCTAGACGGTGCACTCAAGAAAAAAAAAGCTAAGTTTACATGTTATAAATCATGACACTATATTCTAACACGCTAGGAATACGTTGAATAATCAATGTCACGATACATTTGTGCTTATACTAGGTGTGAAACTTCGGGCCAAAATTTCTAGTACAAAAGTCATATGTGTCCAAGTTAAAGTGTATCTATCTAGGTGGATAGATTTTGATTGACTCAGGGCTCTGTGAATTTTTTTTAAAAATGATGATCAAAGTGATTGCTCTACGCAAACAAAATAAACCTATGCAAGCTATCACATCTCATGTCACAGACCCCCCAAGCACTACTCATTTCTCTTGTTAAGTCTTCATGAGCATTGTGAGGATGAACACCTTGGCTAAAGAGTCACTTCGATCTTGTGCATCGACTCTATCTTTAGCTTAGTGCCCCTAGTTTTTGCCTATGTATGACATCGATTGACATGTGAGGTGATTATTTACCTTATTTATTTTGTGTTAGGTTCCTAGACGATCGAGATAACCATGTACAATATGCTAATTTTCCCTTGGTGTTATCTCGCTTTCAATGCTACACGAACACATGTCATTGCCTTGTCTAAGACTTCCGCACATAAGAATTGGACTACAACTACACTATCTCTTTTTAGCACAATACGTACTAGCACACGATTTACACTCATGACGTTCTCAATGTTTGTTCAACTTGATTACTTCCTAACTCTTATAGCATTGTAGACGTACTCGTTGTGTGCTTAGTTTAGTCTGTGCTGTCCAATTCATATTACATCTGAAAATTGAGCTTCTCTGTATGTGTACCTTGCTCCATGTTGTGACCCATGTGCTTACAATTCTCTGATATGTATTTCATTTTGAGTTACCTCTATGCTTATCATGTCTACCTTTACTCTATGTGTGCACTATCTGCTATTTGTTTAACGCTCATCATATCTACTATTTTTCATCCAACATGTCTGGTTGGCCTTGCCCGACCCTCTTTGATAATATCAAAGGGGGAGAATAGATTGTTCATGAGTATGTTCATGTGTATGAGTCACGGGTTAGGAGAGGTCACATGTAGTGGGAGCATGTTAACAATGTGTGCACATAGATAGGGGGAGCTAGTCGAACAAGTAGATAAGGGGAGCGTGCGTGTAAGGGAGCTATATAGAGAACCTGAAACCTGAACTTTCAAGATTATGTATTTTATATATTCACTCTATCATACATCTCATTGTTGTTTCTCATGAACGAGATTTGATATTATCAAAAGGGGGAGTTTGTTGGAACCGATGTTTCACATTCCCTGTGTTTGAGAATATCAACTCCCTGGTTGTACTTGATCACGTCTTGTGTTGATAGAGTGTGCAGGTTGACAGGTGCAAGCGAAGAAGAAGACTCCTATGGACACTACCGCCAAGCGGTAGAGGTTATCGCTGAGCGGTAACCATGAATTAATTGTACAGAGCTCTCGGGAACCTACCGCTCCGTGCTAGTCCTACCACTCGCGCTAACACAAGGAATTATTTTGGTCAGCCTCTCGGGAAACTACTGCCAAGCGGTAGTGCTTACCACGCCGCGCTAGCCTCTCGACGAATGCATGATTTCTCGAGTAACCGATATACCACCAGGTGATATGTGTTTACTGTACCGCGTTAGTCTCTTGATGAATGACGAGAAGGATTTCTTGAGTAACCGATCTACCGCCGGGCGATAGGTGTTATCACGCCGTGCTAGCCTCTCGACGGATGACGAGAGGGATTTCTCGAGTAACCGACCTACCGCTAAGAGACAGTGGGTACCGTGCCGCGCTAGCCGTTTCACAAGAAGGATTCGTCGACTACTTAACTACCATGTGGCGCCACCTTCTACCACGGTGTGCTAGCTCTATGAAAAGGAAGAATATTCTTCTTGAAATATTATTCCAGATTTTGATGACAGCAGGCTCAATAAGCGCGCGAACCTACCACCGTGTGCTAGTCTTATCGTCGGCAGTAGCTTATTTTCACAAAGACATATATAAGGCCGCCTCAGTTTTTGTGAAAGACGTCTCTGACAATGAAAAGTGATGGGAGTTCGTGAATTCTAGGGTTTGGCCGCTCTCTCTTGCGCTCCGTTCCAAAAGTCTCCGTCAAAGAAGAAGAAAGTCGTCTCCCTCCCGTTCGTGAACGAAGAACTCCGGTGATCCAAGATCTACATCAAATACGAAGAGCCGACCGGTTACTAGCAAACAAAGATCTCAAGCACCGGCCGTGGATCGCTCAATGGAGAAGTCGCCAAGAGGGAGAACTAAACTTTTAGATTATTTATATCTTCTATTCTTGTAATCTTTTATTTTTCTAAATCTTGTGGTGAGAAAAATTGACCGGTAAGGGTTGTCGGAATCCGGGTAGGATTCCGCCGTAAATCGTCCTGGAGATAGGGACATCTAGATCGGAGGATCTAGCGGGGCTCTAAGACCCTTCCTTGTGTGGAGGTGAAGAGCCAGCTTGAAGACCTTTCTTGGAGGTAAAGGGAGAGAGCCAACCGGTCCGTGGAGCAGATCGGTATAAAAACCAAAAGAGTTTTTCTCCTCACCTCTTTGGATCTCCGGCATCACGGAGATCACATTTTTGTAATCATCTAGAACAATTGACATTCTAATTCATGCAATGAAATTCCTGTTTCTGTTATGATTGATTCTGTGATTGTTCTGATTTTGTTAAGTGAGTAATCGTGTAGTGGGGCTTGCTCAAGCGTAACTGCCCAGGAAAACAAGTCACGAGACTTACTGCCGCTCGTTAGCTACCTAACGCCCCGCGATAGCTTCCAGAACTCGACTTTCTGGGTCAAAATATTTTAAGGTGCAATAAACGCGATAAACCTTATTCACCCCCCTCTAAGAAGGCCACGAGATCTAACACTTGTCATTCAGCTCATAGTTTGTGAACTATCTGCCATAGGTGATCAGACTGTTCACAATCTTTAAAACTTTTCATAGTATTCAGCTTTGGAATCCTTCTTGCCTTGCTTGAATGCCTCATACCATTGGTTCAAGAGGGATTTCCTATCATCCCTCACCTCCTTTATCCCTTCCATATACAAAATCAGAGAATCCCACATCTCTTTAGCAGTTCTATAGTGGACTAAGTTATGGAAAGTAGAATCATTTATGACACTTACAATAATATTCTGAGCCCTTTTGTCCCTAGTGGCCAGAATGACTTCATCTTTGGTCATCTCAATGTATTTCTTGGGAGTCTGGATATTGGCAACTATAGTAGAGACCTTCATGGGAATGAAAGATCCCTCTTGAACAATTGTGAATATCCTAGGGTCCGAGGCTTCCATGAATAGCCTTACCCTCTTCTTCCAGATCCCAAAATTTTCTTTCCTACAAATAGGAAGTTTCATAGAACCCAACTCCTTATTGTTCTCACCTTAAGCTATGGAGATAAGCTTCTTCTACCCTTGGAAATCTGTTCAGACTGTTAAGTCCTTTTTGAACAACCTCCCTCTGATACCACTTAAAAGTCTTTGTTCAAGGGTAGCTAATCACCTAGGGTGTGAATAGGTTTGCTTTGGCTCTTTTGAGTTTATGAGCTTAGAGTGTATCGGGGTATGTTGTTAGCTTTCAAGAATCATAATAACACACTAAATTTTTAGTAGTTTCCCTATCTAGGGTACATCCACTTTCCTCCTCCACCCATCTAGCAATGAGCTATATTCGACTAACTCCTTCTATTTCCTCAACTCCTTGAGCTTACACCTTAGATCCCATAGGATCTTACACCTCAAAGTGAGACTCATTCCTACAACTCAAACTAAAAATAGTCCTACCTCAGACTCAACACCCCTACCTCAAAGATATATCAAATCTACTACCTCAGATCCCTTAGTATCTTATCTCAGATCCACTCTTGGATCCTACCCACTCAGAGACAACATCTCCTACCACTCAGCCTTTATAATACATGCTTACAACTCAGATCACACAATGATCCTACAGTTTGAATAAGGTTTTTGTGGTGATTGACTCCAAAGAAATAGACCTCTGAGTCAGCTTCTTGGCCTGTGTATAAATAGCCTAACTCTTCACAACAACAAAAATTTAGATCTTCAGAGTTGTTCAGCTTGTGATGAGAAGAACTATTGCAAAGCTCTGTTCCTTCAAGCTAGAGTATATCTAAGTTGAACACATTAGTCTTGAAGAAGAACAACAACTTTATTGAGTGTTCTGCTCACTAACCCTTGTAGAAAGTTAGGGTTTTAGTTTTGCTAAAGACTTCTTGGAGTTTTTGATCTCAATCACTTTTCCGGCAAGAATGATGGTCTGTGTCAAAAACTACTTTTTAATTTCTCTGCTTTGACTTTTTATATCCCGCAGTTCAACAGCTCTTCTGAAAGTATCTAGTTGTCTATCTAAATCACCTAGAGGGGGTGAATAGGTGAGTTCTGTGTCTTTTTGCAGAATAAAAATTTACTAATAAACAAACACACAGAAGCACACAAGGATTTATAGTGGTTCTCAAGAATGGGTACAACTACTGTCCCGCCTCGCCTATCTAGCACTTCGAGCTAGACTCAGCTACTTCACCAAAAACTCAGATTAAATAAATCTTACACCTCAGAGTCTCAACTCATACACTCAGAGATAACGCTCCTACAACTCAGAGATCAACACTCATACACTCGAAGAACAACCTCTCCTACAACTCGATAAAAAACATGGATCTACAAACTCGAAAGTAAAAATCTCATACAATAAGAAAAGTAGTTTTTACATTTTCTAGATTGAAAACCAATCTACAACTTTAGATCTAAAAGGAATTGAAGTATCTAGTTATCTACCTAAATCACCTAGACGGGGGTGAATAGGTGAGTTCTACGTCTTTTGGGGAATAAAGATTTGAGAGTAATCGACACAGAAAATAACCAAGCATAACCCAGACAACACAAGGAATTTATAGTGGTTCCCCAATCTTGGGTACGTCCACTTTCCACCTCTCCTATCTAGCACCACGACTAGCCTCGGTTACTTCACTAAATCTCAGATTGCAACAATCCTACAACTCAGAGCAACGCTCCTACAACTCAGAGATAACACACTCCTACAAACTCGGAGAACAAAGCTCCTACAAACTCAGAGAACAAAGCTCCTACAAACTCAGAGACAAAGCTCCTACAAGAGTTAAAATAATTGTTACAATAATAATAAAAACTTTATACTCTCAGATCTGAAATCTTCAAGGTTCTTCATTCTTGAAAACTAAAAAACTCTGTGAAGAAGTTGAGGAAGAAATCCCAAGAAAACTTTGATCTGAAATGCTTAGGACCCGACACGATCAAGAAGATGTTTGAAGAACTTGAATCTTTGATCTGTCGAATCTTTTCTTCTTGGAATTGCTGGATCAAGAGAGGAGCGACAATGAAGAATGACGATGACGGCGCGGCTTCTCCCGATTTGGAAATTTCGTATGTGATTCTGAATAATGTTGTTATTAGGGTTAGCGAGTCTTCTGAAAGGACTTCTTATAGAACCTCGTCTAACGGTCTGAAATCATTAAGGAAGGATCCACGTGGACCAATCATGAGGAACTTAGGTTATATCGAAATCCCGTCAGATAGTTTAAAAAGTAGTTTTCTGCAACCCTATTTCTCGAGAAGACGTATGATTTCTCGAGAAGGATTTGCTTTCTCGAGAAATTGCATATTCTTCCCGAGAAAATACTTAACGCAAATTCTTTGAACTAACAGACTGATTTCTCGAGAAGGAACTTGACGTCTCGAGAAAAAGTACTTAGCTTCTCCAGAAACAATTTTGACATCTCGAGAACTGCTTTGCTTTCTCGAGAACTATACTTGACTTCTCGAGAATTCTTCATGGCTTTCTCGAGAAAAGGACTTGAAGATTGTTTCTGAGAATTTTCCGAGAAGTCTTAAGGTTTCTCGAGAACAGCTGTGCTTTCTCGAGAACTATACTTAGACTTCTCGAGAAATTCACCTCATCTTCTCGAGAAAGGTACTTAGAAAATTTTTCTTTGAAAAAACTAATTCTTCTTTGTTGAAAACAAACAACCCTTCCTTTCCTCCATTGCCTTAGTACTTGAAAATGAAGTGCATCCTAATAGAGAGGTTACACATGAGTTAACACCATGGGTCACACAATGAGAGATTACATTGCATGGTCTTGTGTTTAGTGATCATTATAAACTGAAATTGGTCTACACATAGCAATAATGACCTGCAAAAACTCAACTAAAGAATAACATCAAATACATAATTAATTCAACTTAGTTCAAGAGTGATTTCACACAAATCCTGGTTATTGTGGATATAATACTCAACAATCTCCCCCTATTTGTAGAGGTTAGAACCCTCTACACTAAGGTGAATTATATCAAGATAATCAAAAAATTAACTAACAAATAAAATAATATGTGCAATGACAGTTAAGAGATAATTAGATCATCAAAATTCAAAATTTTATATATAGAGAGAATTTGTCCATAGAAATATCCAGGTTCACAAAATTTCATAACACTGACAATCATAAATCACTTATATTGTTGCTGGTGTTGCCATTCCTTCTTCTCTTGTTGCCTTTTCTAGTAGCTGAAGGGCTTGAGATAGTATTTTGGAGGACGATGAGGAGCATTAGGATTATTGCGGTCATATTTACGATCATGAATCCTTCTTTTTGTCATAGATTTCCCATATAGCTCCCACTCCTTATGATTGTAATGATCATTCTTATTATCATGAAGTTCCACAACTAACTTCAGAGTGTCTAGAATTAAAGACTTGGAGGTTGGACTCCAAATTTCAGCAAATTCATTTTCTATCCTTTTAACAGTTTCTTGACTTGGGAAAGATCGGCTGGCTGGAGCACCATCACCATATTTTCTTTTCTTAGGCACTGACACCTCAGGAGGTAGGTCCTAAGGTATCTCTGGCTGATTAGAAGTCCAGACTTGAGAATAATTTGCAGGAGGAACTCCATGCTATTTAGGTCTGGGAGAAAATGTAAGCTTACAGACATTTGGATCAAGATGAGGAGGTGGAGCCTCATTTGGATCAACTTGAAACTCTGGAAAAATTTGATTGTGCATCCACACAGGAATATCATAAGTATAAATGTTTACACCCTTAATCCGTGTTTCTACATTTGTACTGATCTCTTTCAGTTGATTAGCCCACCGAGTCTTCATTTCTTGAACTTTGCGTTCTAGATTTTCTTTCACCTTATCCTCCCCCTTTCTAACTTCTAGGGTTAGATCCTGTATGACATCTTCCTTGAATTTACCGACCTCTTCACAAGTTTTGAATTTTTGTTCTTTAGTTTTCTTTAGCAAGAGTATCTGATTGTTAGCCACAGTAACTGCCTGATTCATGACTTCACCAACACTAGTGATAGTGTGGTCCAAAGCCTTGCTACCAATATTGAGCAGTTTTTTGAATTCATTTGTATTATTCTGAATCTCAGCAAATCCTCTGCTCATTTCTTTCTCAAGAGTAGTTACTCTCTCAGTTACATCTTTGAGAGACTTGTCAAAGTACTCTCTCTGCTTAGTCAACATAGAATCAATCTTACCCAAAAGGATATCATCAGGAATGACTGTAGTTGGAGGAAGTGGAGGAGGTAGTGCTGGATCTCTCCAGACTGGTAGTTCTTCAATAACAACTGAGCTTTTGCCTCTTTGAGCAGATGTCATCACATCCCCTTCCTCACTAAGAATGATAGGTAAAGAGAATTCTAAATTCCTGAGAGGAGGTTCTACAGGTTCTGGGTAACTTCATCCTCTTCAGAGAGCATAACTACATTCTCCTCCTCAATTTTTCCCATAAGCTGAGAATCTTCTGGAATCTTTGAGCCACCATCACACGCAGAGGTGCTCTTCTCATCATCAAACTGAGCTTTGTTTTCCTTTTCCACCACCACATCATCAGTAAGAACTTTCTCTGTAACCTGATCTGTAAGAACATCTGAATGAAACTCTGTGTCTGGTTCCTTTGCTTGCTGATCTTCCTCATGAACTAAAGGAGCAAGCTCCCCCTCAACAGCTGCAATAGATGTGCCAACTATATCAATATGAAGGGGAGATGAGGTCCTGTCCTTATCAACCACAGTCCTTGGAACTACTGGAGCTTGGCCTGGCTTTGGAATTCTGATTTCCCATCTATTGATGGATATGAGTGAGATTTTATTCAGGTGGTGAATAGACACACCTTTGGACAAGTCAAAAACTTCAGGGTGCACTTGATTCAGATATAGAGAGATGATCATTGCAAAATTAGGTGCTTTCATGCTTTCCTTAATCTTTTCAAATAACATGTGTCCCCATTGGAACTTATTGCGACACACCACAACAGTCATCATGCAAAAGAAGTCCGAGGAGATATATCTAATTGAACCTATCTTCCAGAGGAGAACTTTTCCAAGAATGTCGGCCAAAAGCTTGCTTTCATCATTCATGTGCTGTCTCCGAATAGAGGTAGTGGATTGAGAGAGGCCACAAAATGAAAGAGCCCTGGAGTTATCGGGTTCTTCCAAGTAATCTTCCTCATCAATGGAGGGTAACCTCAAAACTTTTGCTAAGGAGGACGACTTTATTTTGATCTTCACATCTTTGACTGAGCTTTTCAACAATTTCCCACACCTTTTAATCTTTGCATTTCTAAAGAACTCTTCAACTTCTGGAACCGAAACTTTGTAGGGATGCTCGATAATGAAAGAGAGGCCGGCGGTTTCAAGAAGTAGAATGACATTGCGGAAATCATCGGATATTTCTTCAATACATGTGCGAACAAACTCACTGCCAACGCCAATCTTTGCAGTCGGAGCCATCGATTGAATAAGATGAGAGATTTCAGACTTTTCTGAGAAAAATGACAGAGTTTGTGAGAAGAGCAGCGGAGGCCTTCGACGAAACTCAAGGGTTTTTCTCGGGAATATCTTTTTCGAAAGTGTGGAATTGGATATTCTATGGAGTTTTCTATTTATATAAAATTGAAAATCTTGAAGAATAAGGAAAAGCGTACCTGAGGAATGTCGGTTAGAATTCTTCTCGAAAAGTTGCGTTAGCTGATTTCTCGAGAAGTCCAAATGCTTCTCGAAATATTTAAGGTGTTTTACCGAGAAATATAAGTTAATTTTTCGAGAAATTCAGTAAGTTTTTGAGAAATCTAATAAGTTCTCGAGAAATCTAGTAAGTTCTCGAGAAATCCAGTAAGTTCTCAAGAAATCCAGTTAGTTCTGAGCTTGAATTTATCTGAAGGTTTGCTGAGTAGGAATTCTCTTGGAATTTTTTGAGTGGCTGATTTCAGAATCTTCTCTTGACTTCAAATATGAACTCTTTAGGACTCCTTGTTAAGCATACCAAGTTCTGTCTTGAAGAAGGAGAACTTGGCTTTGTCCAGCTGCTTCGTGAAGATATCTGCAACTTGCCTGTCTGTTGAAACATACTGGAGGTTGATGTCCCCATTCTCCACATGCTCTCGGATAAAATGATATCTCAATTCGACGTGCTCTGTCCGGCTATGAGAAAATGGATTGTTGGCAATTGTTATAGCACTAGAGGAGTCACAAAACATGGGGATGTCCCTGAACTTCAAGTTGTAGTCTTCAAATTTATTTTTTATCCAGGGAAGTTGTGCACAACAACTGCGTGCAGAAATATATTCTGACTCGGCGGTTGAGATTGCAACACAATTCTGTTTCTTGCTGCTCCAAGATATGAGTCTTCTTCCTAGGAATTGGCAAATCTCGGAAGTGTTCTTTCTGTCATCTTTGCTACTTGCAAAGTCTACATCTGAAAATCCAATTAGTTCGCTATCATTACTTCTTGGGTATCATAAGCCAAGATTTGGTATTCCCTTAAAGTATCTCAAAATCTGCTTTGCAGTTGTGTAGTGAGATTTCTTAGAGTTCACCTGATATCTAGCACACACACATGTTGAGAACATTATGTCAGGCATGCTAGTAGTACGATAGAGCAAGGATCCAATTATGCTTCTGTACTTAGTTTCATCAAAAGGTTTCCTTTTCTCATCCTTGTCCAGAGACATAGCTGAACCCATTGGAGTCCTCATAGAGGTTGCATTCTCCATTCTGAATTTCTTTAGCAACTCCTTGGTGAACTTCGTTTGAGAGATGAAAATTCCATCTTCAGATTGCTTCACCTGAAGTCCTAAGAAATACTTCAGCTCACCCATACTGCTCATTTCAAACTTCCCTTGCATAAGTTTGGAAAATTTCTTGTAAAGGTTGTTATCAGTAGAGCCAAAGATAATATCGTCGACATAGATTTGCACTAGCAAAATCTTGCCTTTACTTCCTTAAGAAATAATGTCTGATCTATCTTTCCTCTTGTGAACATGTTCTCAAGAAGAAAGTTAGACACAGTTTCATACCAAGCTCGTGGAACTTGTTTTAAACCATATAATGCTTTAAATAATAAATAAACATAATTAGGATGGTTAGGGTCAATAAAATCTAGGGGTTATTCCACATACAATTCTTCCTTTATTTTACCTTCGAGGAAGGCTGACTTCACGTCCATTTGATAGACAATGAAACCCATGAGAGCAGCAAATGTGAGAAACAACCTGATGGCTTCGAGTCTTGCCACTGGGGCATACGTCTTATCAAAATCGATCCCTTCTTCTTGTTTATATCCCTTAGCTAGAAGTCTGGCTTTGTTTTTGATGATGATTTCATCTTCATCTAACTTATTCCTGTAGACCCACTTTGTTCCAATTACATTTTTGCCTTTGGGTCTTGGTACAAGCTTCTAGACTTGGCAGCGCTTGAACTGATTGAGTTCTTCTTCCATTGAAACTATCCAAGATACGTCTTCATTTGCTTCTTCAAATTTCTTTGGTTCAACCTGCGAGAGAAAACTCAAATGCATATTTTCATTAGTAGTACCTCTTCGAGTGCTTACACCATTACGAGGATCTCCTATGATTTGATCAACCGGGTGATCCCTCAAGTGTCTGAGCTCTAGGTTCCTTGCATCAGGAGCGTCTTCTATTTCTGGAGTCTCTTCCCCAACTTGGATAACTTCTTCATCTTGGTCATCTCCCTCTCTAATTGAGGTTGTAGGAGTGATCTTGATAAACTTTTGAGCATTTTCTTCAACTGTCTCATCCAAGCTTAACTCTTTCAGCCTTGAACCTGCATCTTCAACGAAAGCACTGGAAGAGCTACTTTGTAGCATGCTCGTCTCATCAAATACAACGTTAATAGATTCTTCTACCACCAGAATTTTCTTATTAAAAATTCTATAAGCCTTACTATGACTACTATAGCCTACAAAAATACCTTCAAAATATTTTTCTCCAAACTTTGTATGATGATATTTCCCATTATTAAGTACATAGCATTTGCTGCCAAAGATCCTAAAGTAGGACAGCCGGTCTCCTGCCTTTCAGTAGCTCATAGGGAGTCTTATGATGAATCTTGTTGATCAGCGCTCTATTTTGCACGTGACAAGCTATATTGATGACCTCAACCAAGAAGTAATCTGGTAGAGAGGAGTCAGTCAGCATTGTAGTATATACCACAATGAATATTCTATTCCTTCTCTCTGTAACTCCATTTTGTTGTGGAGTACGCGGGTAGGAAAACTCATGAAAGATACCTAGACTTCCACAGAATTCTGTCATGGCACCAGATACGAATTCTGTTCCATGGTCACTTCTGATTCTTACCACTGAACGGTTTAATTCGTTCTGAATTTGCCTGACAAAATTCGTGAATACATCAAAGGTATCTGACTTTTGTTTCAAAAAGAACACCCAAGTAAAACATGAATGATCATCAACAATTACCAGAGTGTATGACTTACCTCCTAAGCTACTAACTTGTATTGGACCGAATAAGTCCATGTGTAGTAAATACAAGCACCTTGATGAATCTTTATCAGCAATACCCTTAAAAGTATCCCTTGTCTACTTGCCCATTTGGCATGCGTGACATGGACTCTCTTTAATGCACTTAATAGTCAGTGCGTCACGTACTTGGTCTTAAGAAAATAACATATTAATAGTTTTGAAATTAATGTGTGCTAGTCTCTTATGTCATTGGTCACAAAGAGATGCACTATCTTTTGCAACAAAACACACTGGGGTAGAAGTGTCTAAACATAGAAAATTAAGACAAAAAATATTTCGACTCCTTGTGCCTGTTAAAACTATCTCCATAGTAGAAGCCGATTATCAGGCACTGATTCTTAGAGAAAATAACAATGAAGCCTTTATCACATAACTGACTTATGTTAATCAGATTATGTTCTAATCCTTTCACATAAGACACATCAGTGAATGATACTACACCATTAGAAATCATACAGTAGCCTTTTGTAGTTCCCCGATTAGAGCCACCAAAGATAACCTTTGGACCGTCTTTGACTGGAGTATAATTTTGAAGTAGTCTTCTTGTCTCGGTCATATGCCAAGAGCATCCACTGTCCAAATACCAGATAGGTGTTTTGTTGGCCTTTGGACATACCTGCAATCATAGATCATTTTATATTAGGAACCCAATAAGATTTGGTTCCTTGGTTCCTTATTAGCATACTCCCCCTATGAGTGTTAACACTACGAGTGGTCTGTCTCGTATTATTAACTTGAGGAGTTTTAATGTTTCTGGGATTAAACCAGCAATTCACAACAAAGTGACCAACTTTGCCGTAGCATAAACAGTCAAACCTGTTGTATCTTTTCCAAGTCTCCTGCTTGACCTTTTGAACGTGTGGTTTAGCAGGAGTGGCTGACTTGGAGGTAGAAGCCTCATGATAACAACACTTACATGGCTTCTTCTTCTCAAGTGGATTTTGAACAACAAGTTTCACTATTGGAGCTTTCTTATCATTAGGACCACGAACATAGGGACCATAGCTTTGTAGAGTGATCTCTTCATAAGGTGTCTTGAAGACACTTGCACCGAAGTTTCGGGGATGAGTCCACCCCTTATAGTCCTTGACTGGTTCAAACTGAATTGGTCTTCTCAAGTAACCATAGTAGCTATCAAAATCAAATTCGTCAGAAGGAAAAATAACCTTCTTGAACATAGTCTGAATGAGAGGCCCCTTCCCTTTCTCTTCGGCGGTTGCTTTTATAGCAGCCTTATTTTTCCTTTTAGCCTTGGCCCTCCTAGAAGATTTACTAGGAGCATCCACATGACCTAAGCCAGCTCCTTTAGCCTGAGCAAAGAATTCAACAACAAGTGGAAGAATTGTCTTGGGCTTGGAGAAACTTTCAACAAGTCTCTTTTCAGCGGCAAGCTGTCCTTCCAACTTCTCGATGATTTTCTCTTTTAGGTTAAGGAGCTCGTGTGAATTGTTGTTGTCATCAGCCATGGCATGGAGTTCCTCTCTGAGTGAGTTCATTCTTGCGACTTCCTTCCTAAGAGTGATCTCCTCAGCCTTAAGGGATTTGATCTCCTTGGCCTGAGTTCTAACAACTTTTCTACACCGGTCATAGACCTTGATCAGCTCTTAATACTAAGCCATGAGTTCTGATTCATCATCAGAGGAACAGTCCTCATGAACATCGTCTGGAGCATCAGACTCTTAAAGAATAGTGTGAGAATTTACCTCCCCATGAAATTGGGGGTCAGCTTCTTCTCCGTCGGAGTAGTATTCTTCATCCTCACTTGACTCGGATGAGTCAGTGTTACTGAAGCCCTTCTGCTTCTTTTCCATGAAGCTCTTCTCCTTCTTTTTATTGTGGGAGGACTTATGCTCTTCTCTTCTTCCACTCTCCTTCTTCTTATGAGGGCAGTCGATGATCACGTGACCTGGCTTATTACAACAATAACACACAATGTCAGTAGAATTATGTTTGTTCTATTTAGATTTATACCTGTCATTTGGGTAACATTTCTTTTGATGATCACCATCGTGACGTGATCTTCTGTATGAGGAGTCTTTGCTTCTCATCTGTTTCTTCTTATTGAGAAACTTCTTGAACTGTCTGTAGAGAAGAGAGAACTCTCCATCAGATAAATCTGAGCCCGAGATACTTGGCTCTGAGTTTTCTTCTTCACTTTCTTCCTGAGTGGGAGAAGGAGATGCTGCTTTAGCCATTCTTGAGCTATCTACCTTCAGTGCAACAAACATCTCCTTTGATGAAGATCTGTTGCCCTCTTCTTCAGCTTTTCTGGAGTTGATTTGAAGCTCATAGGACATAAGCTTCCTGAAGATGTTCGTGGGGTCAGTGTCAACCAGTCTCCCAAACTCCCTGATAGCACAAATCTTATTGTCCCATTCCTTAGTTAAGGATCTTAGGAACTTGTCATTTAGTTCTCCATTTGTGAAAACTCGACCAAAGTTCTTCAGGCCGTTGACAATCTTGAAGAAGTTCTCATATGTATCAACTATTGTGTCTTTGGGACTTGCTTGAAGGCCTCATACTTCTGGTTTAGAAGGGATCTTCTATCATCCCTTACTTATTCTGTGCATTCCATCAGGACGATCAGAGACTGCCACATTTCCTTGGCAGATTGGCAGTGTATCGGGTTCTGCAACATCGAATCATCGACTGCACTTGCGATGATATTATTTGCTTTCTTATCTAGAGAGACAAGGACAATCTCATATTTGTCGAGATCCATTAGTTTCTTCGGTACCTTCTTGGATGGATCGATAGTGGAAGCTATCATGGGAACATGAGGGCCTTCTTCCACTATCATGAATATGCAGGGATCAACATCTTTCATGAAGAATCTGACTCTCTCTTTCCACATGGGAAAGTTAGCCTTGGTGCACACCAGAAGCTCTGTTAGATCTGTCCATGCTTGATAATCTCTACGACAACTAGAAGTAGATCTGTTCAAGGTGTGAACCTTTTTGTGAACAAGCTCACTCTGATACGAATTGAAGTATCTAGTTGTCTACCTAAATCACCTAGAGGGGGGTGAATAGTTGAGTTCTGCGCCTTTTGCGGAATAAAGATTTGAGAGTAGTCGACATAGAAAATAACCAAGCATAACCTAGATGACACAAGGAATTTATAGTGGTTTCCCAATCTTAGGTACGTCCACTATACACCTCGCCTATCTAGCACCACGGCTAGCCTCGGCTACTTCACTAAATCTCAGATTGCAACAATCCTACAACTCGGAGCAACGCTCTTACAACTCGGAGATAACACACTCCTACAAACTCGGAGAACAAAGCTCCTACAAGCTCGGAGAACAAAGATCCTATAAACTCGAAGACAAAACTCCTACAAGAGATAAAATAATTGTTATAACAATAATAAAAACTTTATACTCTCAGATTTGAAATCTTTACGGTTCTTCCTTCTTGAAAACTGGAAAACTCTGTGAAGAAGTTGAGGAAGAAATCCTGAGAAAATTTTGATCTGAAATGCTTAGGACCCGACACGATCAAGTAGATGTCTGAAGAACTTGAATCTATGATCTATCGAATCTTTCCTTCTTGGAATCGCTGGATCGAGAGAGGAGCGACAATGAAGAACGACGATGACGGCGCGACTTCTTTCGATCTGAAAATTTTGTATGCAATTCTTAATTATGTTGTTATTAGGGTTAGTAATTCTTCTAAAAGGAATTTTTATAGAACCTCGTCTAATGGTCTGAAATTATTAAGGAATGATCCACGTGGACCAATCATGAGGAACTTAGGTTATATTGAAATCCCGTCAGATAGTTTAAAAAAAGTTTTCTGCAACCCTATTTCTCGAGAAGACATATGATTTCTCGAGAAGGATTTGCTTTCTAGAGAAATGGCATAGCCTTCTCGAGAAAATACTTAACGCAAATTATTTAAACTGACGGATTGATTTCTCGAAAAGGAACTTGACGTCTCGAGAAAAAGTACTTAGCTTCTCGAGAAACAATTTTGACTTCTCGAGAACTGCTTTGCTTTCTCGAGAACTATACTTGGTTTCTCGAGAATTCTTCAGGGCTTTCTCGAGAAAAGGACATGAAGATTGTTTTTGAGAATTTTCCGAGAAGTCTTAAGGTTTTTCGAGAACAACTTTGCTTCCTCGAGAACTATACTTAGACTTCTCGAGAAATTCACTTCATCTTCTCGAGAAAGGTACTTAGAATTTTTTTCGTTGAAAAAACTAATTCTTCTTTGTTGAAAACTAGCAACCCTTCCTTTCTTCCATCGCCTTAGTACTTGAAAATGAAGTGCATCCCAATAGAGAGGTTACACATGAGTCAACACCATGAGTCACACAATGAGGGATTACATTGCATGGTCCTGTGTTTAGTGACTCATTATAAACTGACATTAGTCTACACTTAGCAATAATGACCTGCAAACACTCAACTAAAGAATAACATCAAATACATAATTAATTCAACTTAGTTCAAGAGTGATTTCACACAAATCTAGATTATTGTGGATACAATACCCAATAGAAATCAATCTTCTTCCTCCTTGAAGAATAGAGCTTGAAATTAAATTGAAGAGGAAGACTTGACTTCTGGAAAATCTTGATCTGAAACTTGAAATCTGATTCGATCTATAACACCATTGAGAAATTTAGACACGATGATCTTGTCAAATTTGTCTCTGAGAAGAATATCTCATCATAAATTCTAGGTCATCGGGAAGAATTATTTTGAGAATAGTAGTTCGAGAAATCCTACGTCGGCCGTTCACAAGTTCGAAAATTAGGTCTTGAGAAATTTTGCGATTCTTAGCAAGTTTTGTTTCCTAAATGAATCCTTGATATATATATGAAATCCATCTTCAACGGCTAGATATTTACTTCCAAAATTAAGCTTCCACGTGCACTGTACATGACCGTCGTTTGAAATAGATTCCGTCGGAAAAAGTCGAACCAGAAAAATGTTAAGTACATTCGTTGAAATGACACGAGTAAAGGCTAGATCACTCGACGAATTACTTAGAATACTTAAGATCATTCGAAGAATTACACGAGTTCATTCGACAAATTTTACTAAGAAAATTTTCTGTTATCAGTCACTAGATCACACGAGTATACTCGACGAATTCCACAAGTATACACGTGACATCTCGACGAATGACACGAGACTTCACATATAGACCCGACGAATTTTACTTAGCCGTTTTCAGAAGAAGTTTAAGAACCTGTCAGAAATTTCATGAGTAAACTCGACCAATTCCACGAGTATTCACGTGACATCTCGACGAATGACACGAGACTTCACGTGTATACTCGACGAATTTTACTGAGGAAATTTTCCGATTCTTCCATAACTCAGCAACCTTCCTTTCCCTTGATTCCTATGCACTTGAAAATGAAGTACACCCCAATAGAGAAATTACGCATGAGTCAACATCATTTCCTACACATTGAGGGATTACATTGCATAGTCTTGTGTTTGATGACCCATTGTAATCTGGCATTGGTGTGTACTTGACAATTAAGTCCTGCAAGTACACAACTTGAAAATAAAATCAAATACAACTCAATTCATATTAGTTCAAGGGGGCTTATTCAAATCAGGATTATTGTGAAAACAATACCCAACAATCTCCCCCTATTTGAAGAAGTCAGAACCCTATACACTAAGGTGAATTGCAAAATAAATAAATAATCTTATACACATGCATATAAGGAAACGTAAGGAAGTAAGATGAGCATAAATTTCAACAAAATAATAAAGTTATATAAATAGTTCTTAATTACATTTCAAGAGTTCACACAGAATCAAAGTCATAGAAAATGAATACAAAGCAGTCTTTTCCCCGGCCTTCTCATTCTACCTGTCAAAATATGCTTTTGGCGTAGGGAAATACTTTGGAGAAGGAGGAGGAGCATCTAAATCATTTCTTATAAACTTCCTGAAATATATCCTCCTCTTAGCATTGACAACCTCATGTTTTTGACATTCCTCCCTACTATAGTGACAACCACCCGTCTTCATTAGCCATGTCAACTAGAGTGAAGGTATCCATTATAATCCCTTTCGAAACTGGGCTCCATACTTCAACAGGTTCCCTGTTCGGGTCAGACCTATGAGCAGAGGGACCTTCTCCAAATCTTCTTTTCTTTAGAGCTAGTTGAGGAACTTCTTCAACAAACTCAACATCTGGTTCAGCAGCAGCAGTAGTTCCTGTCCTATTCTTATAATCTTCCTAAGAGTAGTCTTGAGTATCCGTCCAGTATTGAGAGTAATCTCGAGCAGGATGAACAACATCATGTATTGGTTATGGCAATCTGACTTCAACATTTCCTGGAGCTCCAAAAAGTTCTCTATGCAGCCACTTGAAGTTATCATAACAGTATGTATTGATACTATGAAACTATTGTTGCATGACAGCCCCAAGTTCATTCACCTTCTGTTGAAGTGGTCTCTCCCCCTTTCTGTCTTCTTCACTAACATCATTGTTAATGGTATCTATGAAGTAGATCATCTGATCATCAAAATGGTGCATCCCGGTGTTTTGAGCATCAATAATAGTATTTATAGTGTCATGAACATGCCTTGTATCCTACAGATTGCCACTGAGTCCTTTCATAGTGTGAATAATTGCTTTCCCACCTTGCACTAGCCGGTTATCCTGGTTGTATTCTAGCTTTTCAAAACGGACCTTGACTTTAGCAAGTCCATTATTAACATCTCGTTCAATTAACCTCTTTTACCTTGTTGAGAACTTTCTTTAGGGAGTGATCAAAGTGAGCTTTTTTCTTTGCCAACATGGCTTCTATAGATTTCTGCATTGAATTATCTGAACTAGTACTTGGAATATCTTCAGCTTGATGTCTGTGAGGAGAAGGGAGTTCTGCAACATCTTTAGAGTCACTAGAAGAATGTACCATGGGAGATACATGAGCTTTTAGTAGGAGAGTGAGATCTTCAGTCTCTAGGGCAGGAGGAAGCACCACTGCTTCTCCTTCCTCATCAGAAATCTCAATGATGTTCTCCACCTCAACTGGAGACCCACCTGGGATCTGAGCAATACTTTTTTGGAGGTTACATATAAACCTATCAATCTCCATTTTAATCAAAATTGATGGCTGATCCGGCTCCTCCTCAGCCTCAGCTGGAAGAGAATCTGGGAGACTTACTATCATATTGGCAGAAGCAACAATTTCATCAGTAGCCATAACACTTTCTTCCTCAGCCTCACCATCATTGTCAGCATAATCACCATTATCATTATCATCAAGAAAATCATCAAAAAAATCATCAGCATCAGCAGCAACATCATCAGCCACCTCAATACCAACATCATCCACCACATCCTCAACAGCAACATCCGAAACAACATCATCAGTAACGAGATCCCTAGTAGCAAGAACAACTGTATCTACAACCATTGTTTATGCAGTAACTATCTCTGCAACCTCTATAGTCTTTGTAGTCTCTATAACTGGCTCAGGAGTGAATGAAACATCAATAATCACAGAGGGTAGAGTCTCCCCCTCAAAAACTGCACCAGAACTTTCAGGTGCTTCATCGGGGGTAGAAGTTGGAATTTTTTGTTGGATCTAGTGGCCAACCTTAGAGGGGGGGGGGGTGGGTGAATAAGGTTTAATGACAATTACTAGAAATACGAATTATTTCTAACCAAAAAAATAGTTCAGGAAGCTACCACGGGGCATTAGGTCGCTAATGCGCGACTGTATGTTATAGAACCTCATTTTTCTAAGCAAATTACTCCTTGGAAATCTATGCATCTTTCAGAGAATTATAGGCTAATACACACAACATTATATGCAGGAGAATAAGAAAAAAATGAATTTCATTCCAAAGTAAAATCAACAACTGTTTTAAAGATTACAAAAAATGATCTCCGTGAGACCGAAGATCAAAGGCGGTGAATGAAAACAACTTTTGGTTTTCTATACCAACCCGCTCCACGGACCAGTTGGATCTCTCCCTTTCCCTCCAAGAAAGGTCTTCGAGCCGTCTCTTCACCCTCACGCAAGGAGGTGTCTTAGAGCCCCGCTAGATCACCCAATCTAGACATCCCTTCCCAGGGACGATTTCTTACAGAATCCTTCCCGAATCCCGACGGCCTTCATCGATCATTTTTCCTCACCACAAGAATACAAAGAAGTGAAAAAGTACACAAGAATAGAAAAAGATTAAAGTTCAAATCTCCCTCAATACGACTCCTTCGTTGAGCGATCCGTGAACGGTGCTAGAAATCTTTGTGGGCTTGCAATCGATCAACTCTTCATAGGTTTTGTAGTTCTTGGCTAGCCAGAGTTCTCCGTGCGCGGATGGGAGGGAGGCGGTCTTCTTTTTCCTTCGACGGAGACGTCAGAACAGACCATAGAGAGGCGGCCGAACCCTAGGAGTCGCAGATCTAAGTCTCTTTTCATCTTGGTAAGGAACACAAAAAACGAGGCGCCTTTTTATACGTCTTTGTAAAAATAGGCTAGCGCCCGGCGGTAGGTTGATGCGCTTGATGTTGACAGCTCTCCTCCAAATTTGAAAAAAATATTCAAAACAAATATTTTCCTTTTTCCAATGCTAGAGCGGCATGGTAGGTAGGTAGTGCCTGGCGGTAGTCCAGTCATCTCGACGCTTGCATCTCGGTGATCTTTGAGCAAGTTAACGCGGTGCGGTACAAAGATAGCGCCCGACGGTAGTCCAATTGTCTCGACGAATCAATCCTTATCGAAGATCATTGAATGGGCTAATGCGGCGCGGTATCAAAGTTAGCACCCGACGGTAGTCCAGTTGTCTCGACAAATCGATCAAACTCGATGATCGTTGAGTTGACTAACGCGACGCGATACAAAGTTAGCGCTAGAGCGATAGGTTCCCGAGCGCCTGGCTGAAATAATTCTCGAGCTAGCGCGACGCGGTAGATTCCCGAGCTCCTTGTCCATTTAATTCAGGCTACCGCCTGACGGTAACTGCTACCGCTTGATGGTAGGTGCCATAGGAGAGCTTCCTGCATCGCTTGAACCTGTAAACCTGCACACTCTACCAAACACAAGATGTGATCAAATACAAAATGAGAATTGATATTATCAAACTAAGGATATGTGAACCGTCAGCTCCAACAAACTCCCCCTTTTGATAATATCAAATCTTGTTCATGAGATATAACAATAAGTGCATGATACAGTGTATATATACGAGATAATCTTTAAATATCAGGTTTCAGGTTCTATATAGCTTCTCCTACACACACGCTCCCCCTATATATGTGTTATACATGCTCCCCCTATCTTCATGCACACAGCGAACTGAGCTCCCCCTACATGTGATCTACCCTTTCCCATACTCATGAACTATCTATTCTCCCTCTTTGATATTATCGAAAGGGGGTGGGCTAGACCAAAAGTGAGCATACACATGCGTGGGAGAAACAAAATGCAGTATATAATGAGCATGATAAAGAAAACACACAATCCATGTTATATAAAGTGAAACGAGAGGCGAAAATAATATGGGTGACCAAACATGAAATCAGAGAATATTAAGCAAAGAGGTCAAACTGATGAGTGCATTACACACAAACATAGTGTTGAAAAAGTTTTCAGAGTTACAAAGGATTGGACAACATAGGTAAACTAAGCACATAGCGATGTAGAGTACAATCCTACAAGAGTTATAGAATTAATACAGAGGAATATTGTACAAGTCATGAATAGAAATCGTGTGTTAGAACTTACATGCTATAGACATATAGTGTCGTGTCAGTCCAATTTTCATGCAAGGAAGTGTTAGATAGAACAATGACATGTGCACATGTAGCATCAGAAGACAAACATCAAGTAGACTTAACATTCATTACATGTTTATCTCAGTAATTAAATATGCTATCGCGAGAGAAATAAAGTGAAAAATCACGTCACGTTGTTATCTATGTTATACCAAGGCTAAAACTACGGGAACTAAGTTTAAGGTTCTAGTCAGTGCACAAGATCGAAATGATTTTTGGACAAAGGTGCTCATCCTCACAATGCTCATAAAGACTGATTAGGAGGAGTGACTAGTGCTTGGGGGTGTCCTTGACACAAGGCTTGATAATAATTTTTTTTTATATTTAGACGCGTTGGGCTATTAATTTTACAGTTTGAATTTCAAGGACCCCAAATCAATCGAAATCTACCCACATAGATAGATGCACTTTAACTTGTATAAATAAGACTTGACCACTAGAGATTTGGCCTAAAGTTCTAACATTTATAAAAACGCATATGTATCATGACATTGATTATTCAAGTTATTTCTAACGTGGTAGACACAATATCACGAGTTATAGCATGTATGTATATAATATCTACAAGAGTGCTCCGTCTAGGGATGTGTGAATAGTGTAAAGTCATTTCGCTACCTAAATCCTCACACATACCTAAAGGCATATTCAACGAACACTAACATATCTAGTCGCACTCAGTCACTAAGCACCTATAGATTCGACACATTAGGACAAAGATAGACAATATTCACGGGATTAACATGCCTAACTAAAACATTGTACATACACGTTATGCTCTAAGTTCTAGCATGCGTGTCCTAAGAGTGAACAATCCACAGTTTTGTTTTGATTTTTAGGTTATATATATATTTTTTGATTTTTTTAAGATTTGACAAAAAATTAACGAACTAAACAACAAACCAAGAGAAAACGAAGAAGTAGAAAGTAAATAGTCAAAGAAATGTTTTTGGATTTTTGGGAGATTTTTCAATTTTTTTGTTATATATATATATATATATATTAAAAAAACGGAAATAGAAGCAGAAACAACAAAAAAAAAACAAATGTAACATGACTAGGAAGAAAGATCCAAAACACCCAGCTCGAGTCGAAGTAACGAGAAACACACATCTGTGAGGGGTTTTGTGAATATGTCAGCTAGTTGGTCGTCGGTGCCAATGAAGCTTACTCTCACGTTCTCTTTATTAATGTAATCCCAAATGAAATGATGACAAACATCAATATGTATGGACTGTGAGTGATACGCTGGATTATTGGTCATGTCCATGACACTCTTGGTGTCACACCTAAGAGTAACATTCCTACAAATTAAGCCAAAGTCATCTAATATTTGAGACATCCAAAGTGCTTTTGCGCAACAACTCCCTACGACAATATACTCAGCTTCAGCAGTAGAGAGGGCAACCTAGTTTTTTGTCTACTTGACCATGAGGCTAGTGCCGGATCAAGGAAGTGACAAGTACAGCTCGTTCTCTTGCGATCAAGTGAATATCCAACATAATCAGAGTCGGAGTACCCATGGAGTAAGAAATCAGTGGTGTGTGGGTACCAAAGACCAAGAATTTGGGTGTCTCTAAGATACCTAAAGATATGTTTAATCACTTTCAAGTGTGATTCTTTAGGATCGGCTTGATACCTAGTACATAGACGCACCACAAATGTAATATCGGGCCTAGACGCACTTAAGTAGAGTAGTGACCCGATCAGTACTCTAAAGGCAGTTTGATCCACCAAAACATCACTTTCATCCTTTCCTAATTTTAGAGAGGCACTCATTGGAGTCTTGACTTGTTTCATATTCTCAAAGCCAAATTGCACAAGCATGTATTTTATGTATTTTGATTGACTTATAAAAATTCCATCATTACGTTGAGAAATCTGAAATCCTAAGAAATAAGATAACTCT
This sequence comes from Platanthera zijinensis, assembly GCA_039513925.1. Lineage (NCBI taxonomy): Eukaryota > Viridiplantae > Streptophyta > Magnoliopsida > Asparagales > Orchidaceae > Platanthera > Platanthera zijinensis. Next base: position 45,599,058 of record CM077097.1, read on the forward strand.
CTAACTAGACTCCTTTCAAATTCAGACTGCATTAAAGTGACAATTTCTTTGCATAATTTATCATTTGTGGCCCCAAAAATAATATCATCCACGTAAATTTGTAAGAGAATTAAATCATGATTCTCGTGCTTCACAAAGAGAGTGGTGTCCACCCTACCCATCCTAAACCCATGTCATAGTAGAAAAGTCGTGATCCTATCATACCAAGAAGGGGGTGCTTTCTTCAATCTGTACAATGCTTTCACCAACTTGTATACGTGATTTAGGTAGTCAGTGTTCTTGAATCCGGGTGGTTGCTTGATATACACCTTTTTTTAATATATCGGTTCAAAAATGCACTCTTAACATCTATTTGATATAATTTAATTTGTTTATAACTTGCAAATGCTAAGAACATGTGAATGGATTCAAGGCGCGCAACCGGTGCAAATGATTCCTCAAAATCCATGCCTTCTATCTGCGAGTAACCATGTACCACCAACCTAGCTTTGTTTCTAGTTATCCTATAGTCACCTTCAAGTTTATTCTTGTAAACCCATTTCAAATCAATAACTAGATGGCTATTCGGACGCTCCACTAACACCCAGACTTTACTTCTCTCGAATTGGTTTAACTCTTCAGTCATAGCCAAGAACCACAATTCATCCTTTAAGGCATCTGAGATGTTCTTGGGTTCAATTTCTGATAGAACACACAAGTTCAAAAATGATTCATGTAGAGCCAATCGAGTTCTAACTCCATGTGAGGGATCTCCTATTACTAGTTCTCGTGGATGTTGCTTTAAGAAATTTAAAGTACTCTGAGGCCTATACTCGTCTATATGAGTTTTAACATCAACCGACACTTCTTTCTCCTCACCCTTAACTTCGAACTATGCATCGTCATCAATTTCCTCTTCGTTTGGCCTAAGTTCTTCGGTTGGTGTATTTTCGTCAGTGGATGTGTTTCGATTCTTTAATAACTAAGGTTCGTTTGTTATAGACCCTATAGACACGACTCGTACTAGAGTATCCTAACTGGATGCCATGGTCTAATTTTTCGTTAAGTTTTTCTAAGTGATCCTTAGTGTTTAGAATAAAACACGGGCAACCAAAGACTCTAAAATAAGAAATTGATGGCTTCTTATTAAAGTAGAGTTCATACATAGTTAGCTTAATAATGGGGCGAAGCATGACTCGGTTCATCAAATAACACGCTATATTAACCGCTAAAGCCCAAAAATATCGAGGCAAGCCGAACTCGGCAAGCATTGTGGGTGCTAGCTCTTGAAGTGTGCGGTTCTTTCTCTCTACTACCCCGTTTTGTTGAGGAGTGCGAGGGGCTGAAAATTCTGCTTAATTCCTAAATTATTACAATAGTTCGTGAAATTTTCATTCTCAAATTCTCCCCCATGATCTGACCTTATGTATTTTATATTTAGTTCCTTATCATTTTGAAGTCTAGTGCAAAGATTAGAGAACTCAAGGAACGTGTCAGATTTTTTCATAAGGAAGATCGTCCAACAGTAGTAGGAGTAGTCATCAATAAGAACAAACGTGTATCGTTTTCCACCTAGACTACACGTACTAAGATTACCAAACAGATCCATGTGAATGAGTTCAAGTGATCTAGACATGGAAATGTCAATTTTGCTTTTGAATTAGGTTTTAATAAATTTACCTTTTTGATACGGAGCGCATAAAGAGTTTAAACTACCGCTTAATTTTGTAAGTCCACAAACATGTTTATTCTTCAATAGTTTGACAATTAGTTTACTTCCTGAGTGTCCTAGTTTCCTATGACAAAGATCTAATTCCTCATTCTTAGTAACTAAACATTTCAAATAAGAAGAAGATATATCTTCAAAGCAAACAGTGTAGACATTATGTGTTCTATGAGCAGTAAGTAAAAAACTATTAGTTTTGGCATCTATGATCTTGCAAGTGTTTGTAGATGATTCAAATATAACATTTAGTCCTTTATCACGCAGTTGACTAATTGAAATTAAATTATGCTTAAGTCCATCTACAAACAGTACATTTGAAATAAAAAATGCTTTATTACCCATGGTGCCAATTCCAAGAATGCGCCCTTTGTTGTTGTCCCCGAATTTCACCATGCCTCTCTTCTTCTTCTCCAGGCTAAGGAACTTGTCTTTATCTCTAGTCATGTGCTTGGAACACCCAGAGTCCAAGTACCACACGTTGTCCTTGTCCTTAGCCTGCCAACACACCTAAAAAGAAGATGAGGGTAAAGATATGGTTACCCAAGTTGTTCCACCCATACAATAGGTATAAGAATTTAGTAGCTAGACTTGCATAGTTTTCTTGTTACCTTTCCTCAGACATGACCCGGAAGTGTGACCAAACCTTTGACAATTTGCACACAAAGTATAGACAGTGGATGTTGCCTTTATCGTGTTCTTAGAGCTCGTGCTTGAGGTTGAGGATAACCTTCCAGAATTATTGAACTTATTATGTGAATCCTTATAATTCATTTTAGTCTTAGCTTGACTAAGATTGCCACTCGGTGGTAGCGTTGGACTTACATATCATAGTTCAAATTTTCCAGATCCATGACACCGTGCACCCAACAACATGTTCAGAGATTTTTGTCCTATTCCAAATTTCTGGATAACACAGTTAAGATCATAAAACCTCGCCTTTAAGGCGGTGTTTTTTGTGACTAGCATTACACATCGATTGGCGAACTGTTTTTTACCTTCTTCTATTTTGGCAAGAGATATTTGAAGTCTTTTCTCCAAGACATTCTTTTCGTTTGCGAGATTATTCGTTTTCAACAATTCCTTGGAGAGACTTGCTTTCAGCTCTTGGATCGTTTTCATTGAGTGAGGACACTTTAGACACTCGATCTTCTTTTTGCCACTTTTTATTAATTAACCTTTTGAATTTTCTGTCCTTTTTAATTCTCTTGTTTTCATTTCTAATGAAATTCTTCTCAAGTATAACACTATCTAACTTATCACATAAGTGTTCGTAAATCTCAAGAAATTCACTATAGGAAGGTGGAGTTACCTCAGTGTCGCTCCGGACACTGGACTCATCTTCAGATTCATCTTGATTTTTTCCCATGAGGCATAGATTTGCCTCGTCTTCACTACTCGAGTTTGAGGTGCTTGATTCGTCAGATCCATCCTCGTCCCAAGTCAGCGCCTTTAGCACCTTCTTCTTTCCTTTGCGTCGGCTTTGCTTCTCCTTTTCCTCCTTTTGGAGTCTTGGACATTCCCTCTTTATGTGCCCAGGCCTGTGACAGTGATAACACTTAGGTAGGGTATTCTCATCATTGCTCTCCGTCTTATTTGACGGTTTGTTCCCCCTCCTTCCTTCTTCAACACCTTTCTTCAGAAATTTCTTTAATTTTCCCTGCCTCTTTGGATTCTTCATGAACCTTTTGAACTCTCAGACATAGAAGCTTTCTTCGTCGTCTTCCTCAGATTCTTCAGCAACCTTTCTCTCCCTTGCGGTCTTAAATGCCAGCCCCTTTTTCTTTATCTCCCTGGGATACTCCTCAGCTTGAATCTCTAATTCAAGTTCATGTGTCTTTAAGTTTCCAATGAGACTCTCTATCTCCAGGGTGCTGATATCAGTCACCTTCAGGTTGAAGCGAGGAGGCAAAGATCGCAGGATCTTCCTCACCAGATCTCCATTTGAGTAGCTCTTCTCGAGGGATCTTGAGGCGTTGACAATCTTGGTTAAGCGTATATACATGCTACCTACTTCCTCGTCGATCTCCATCCGGAATTGTTCGTATTCAGATTCGAGTCGGAACAACTTCGACTCCTTCACCTACGAGGTACCTTCGTGAGTAAGCTCAAGTATATTTCATATATCATATGCAGTTTCACAGTTATAGATTCTATTAAATTTAGTTTTATCCAACACGCAAAATAAAGAGTTCATTGCTTCGGCATTGTTCATACATGTAAGCTTGTCAGCGTCATCCCATTTATCGTGTGGTTTGACTAAGACGGAATCACCTACCATGGTGGTGGGTGCATTGTATTTCGTCTCGATCATGGTACGCACATCCATGCTTTGGGTCATCAAAAAGATTTTCATTCGTGTTCTCTAGTGACTATAGTCACTCCTCATGAACAGTGGGGGTCTACTCACACCCTGTCCCTTAGGAAATGCGTGAACTGCGTTGGCCATCTTACTTCAGGTTTTTAAGCCTTTTGAAGTAACCTCCCTCTGATACCACTTGTTGGATCTAGTGGCCAACCTTAGAGGGGGGGGGGGGGGGTTAATAAGGTTTAATGATGATTACTAGAAATTCAAATTATTTCTAACCAGAAAAACTAGTTCAGGAAGCTACTGCGGGGCGTTAGGTAGCTAACACACGACGGTATGTTACATAACTCATTTTTTTGGGCAGATTCATCCTTGGAAATTTATGCACCTTTCAGAGAATTATAGGCTAACACACACAAGGTTATATGCATGAGAATAAGCGGAAAATGAATTTCATTCCAAAGTAAAATAAATAACTATTTTAAAGATTACAAAAACGTGATCTCCGTGACGCCAAAGATCGAAGGCGGTGAATGAAAACAACTTTTGGTTTTCGATACCGACCCGCTCCATGGACTGGTTGGCTCTCTCCCTTTCCCTCCAAGAAAGGTCTTCGAGCCGGCTCTTCACCCTCACGCAAGGAGGTGTCTTAGAGCCCCGCTAGATCCCCCGATCTAGACGTCCCTTCCCCGGGACGATTTCTCACAGAATCCTTCTCAGATTCCGACAACCTTCACTAGTCTATTTTCCTCACCACAAGAATACAAAGAAGAGAAAAAGTACACAAGAATATAATAAGATTAAAGTTCAAATCTCCCTCAATACGACTCCTCTGTTGAGCGATTTGTGATCGGTGCTAAAAATCTTCATGGGCATGCAACCGATCAACTCTTCATAGGCTTTGTAGTTCTTGGCTCACCGGAGTTCTTCGTGCATGGACAGGAGGGAGGAGGTCTTCTTTTTCTTTCGACGGAGACGATGGAACAGACCATAGAGAGGCGGCCCTAGGAGTCGCAGATCTAAGTCTCTTTTCTTCTTAGTAAGGAACACAGAAAACGACGCGCCATTTTATACGTCTTTCTAAAAATAGGTTACCGCCAACGATAAGGCTAGCACCCGGCTGTAGGTTCACGCGCTTGATGTTGATAGCTTTCCTCCAAATTTGGAAAAATATTCAAAATGAATATTTTCCTTTTTCCAATGCTAGCATGGCGCGGTAGGTAGGTAGTGCCTAGCGGTAGCCCAATCATCTCGGCGCTTGCATCTCGACAATCGTTGAGTGAGTTAATGCGATGCGGTACAAATATAGCGCCCGACGGTAGTACAATTGTCTCGACGAATCAATTCATCTCGACGATCGTTGAGTGGGATAACGCAGCGCGGTATAAAGGTTAGCGCCCGGCGGTAGTCAAGTTTTCTCGATAAATCGATCAATCTCGACGAATCGATCAGCCTCGACGATCATTGAGTTGACTAACGCGGCGCGGTACAAAGTTAGCACTAGCGCGATAGGTTCCCGAGCGCCTGGCTGAAATAATTCTCGAGCTAGCGCGGGCGGTAGGACTAGCGCAGCGCGTTAGATTCCCGAGCACCTTATCCATTTAATTCAGGCTACCGCCTGACGCTAACTGCTACTGCTCGGTGGTATGTGCCATAGGAGAGCTTCCTGCATCGCTTGAACCTGTAAAACTGCACACTCTACCAAACACAAGATGTGATCAAATACAACATGAGAATTGATATTATCAAACTGAGAATATATGAATCGTCGGCTCGAACGTTATTTCCTCCTCAAGAAATTCCTCCTCCTCTCCAACATCAAACCTCCCACCTACTATGTGAATCCTCCTCTCCCATCTGCTGAGGATGGAAGAGTCAATCTTCTTCAGGTGATGAATATGTGTTGGGTACATTAGAAACTGTGTATCCGATTTTGAGAAGCCTCACTTAATTCAATGATATATATCAGTGTGTATTTGATGAGATGTTTAGTTTCAATGTGCAGGTTAAAGAAATGCAGAAAAAAATATTCTAAGCACAAGTGTCAACACTTGTGAAGGACATGTGTCGACACCAAGAGCCAGATTGTGTCGACACACAGGACTTGTGTCGACACATAGGACTTGTGTCGACACACAGAAATTCAGTCTACAGCAAATGTGTCGACACACTGGACTTGTGTCGACACACAAAAATTCATTCTACAACAACTGTGTCGACACACTGAACTTGTGTCGACACACAAAAATTCAGTCTACAACAACTGTGTCGACACACAGGACTTGTGTCAACACATAGAAATTCAGTCTACACAAATTATGTCAACACACAGGACTTGTGTCGACACACTCAAGAATTCTGTCAACACCAACTATGTTGAGACTGGAAGCAGATTGTGTCGACACACAGGACTTGTGTCGACACATTCTACAGAAGCTATGTCGAGAAGATAAAGAAGAGTTGTGTCGACATTCTATGAGCTGTGTCGACATCATCAATAATTGTGTCGACACATGTTCCATTTGTGTAGACACATATGAAGTTTTGTCTCGACACTTTCTGCTGAGATAAAAGTGACGAACTATATGATGTCAAGAGTGAAGATTTGATACCTGTCATAACTGACAATGCTGTCGCACCTGTCAGTGCTGTTAGAAGGCACTTATGAACCGGATCAGCCAGTAACCTCGGATGGGATCTATATAAAGACTTGTTCTATCAAAAAAATAGGAGAGGACGGAGTAGCTAGTTCATCCTGAAATAAACAAGTCATTGTTAAAGAGAAGGCAGATCCAGAACAAGTCTGCAAAAAGAATTCAGAATCACATCTGAAAGAAGAGGAGCTGGATTGTGGATCGACTCCAACTTTTCAAGAAGATCAACCTTACTTTTGTTCAGATTTAAGAAGCTTTGAAGAAGCTAAGACAGGTTGGATCTCAAGTCGTTAGTTCATTCTAGATTTGAGCAAAAAGTCTTCATCCATTACTTTTCGGGTGAAGAAATAATATTTCTCTCAATCAATTCTGTAAGATCTTTTATAGATCTCAGGTAGGATCTTTGTGATCTGAGTTGTAGGCCTGGTTATAAGGGCTGAGGTAGGGCTTGCTAGCCTGAGTGTAGGAGTGTGGAATCACTCTGAGGTAGGATTATATGAAAGAATCTGAGTTGTAGGACTTGCTAAAGTCCGAGTTGTAGGAACCATTCTAGGTTCTGAGTTGTAAGATCTGAGGATCTGAGAGAAAGAAGGAAGTTAGGATGAATCTAGTATACTGCTAGATAGATGAAGGGGGGAAAGTGGATGTACCCATCTCCACCACTTGATAGTTTTACTTTCAAGATTACCTAGACACCTAGAGGGGGGGGGGGAGGTGAATAGGTTCTTATTTTCTTTTCAAACTTAAGGCAGAATGATTAAATAATTAAAGACTATTATCTTTGAGTTCAGCAGCTATTTTAGCAATCACAATCACACAATCTAGAACTACACATCACAGATTGCAACAAATATTTATAGTGATTCCCCAAGATCTGGGTACATCCACTTTCCCCCTTCGCCTATCTAGCAGTGTGCTAGATTCAGCCAAACTCCCTTCCTTAACTCAGATCCTCAGATCCTACAGCTCAGAATCCAAAATGGATTCCTACAACTCAGAGTGATACCACACTCCTACAGCTCAGGCAATTCAGCCCTACCTCAGTTTTTATCCAAGACCTACCACTCAGAGATTATCTCTCCTACACTCAGCCTTTATAATATAGGCTTACAACTCAGATCTATATTAATAGATCCTACAGAATTTAGAAAAGAGTTTTATAGAATCTTGCCCTTGTTGAGAGAGAAAGGACAAGACAGCACTGATCAGCTGATGGATGAAATCAACTGAAACGTAGCTTTCTTCAAAGTTTCTTGAATCTGAACTAGCTGAGTTGATTTTCAAACAACTTCTTGAGAAACATGTAATAGCTTCCTTCTTGATCTTCAAACACCTGGATCCCTCTCTATCCAATCCCTTTGGAAATTCTTCAGAATTCTAGGACGAATTCTCCTTAGACTGATCCTGAGAGGTTGAACCCTTTAGAATGTCTTCTTAAATCTTCTGATGAAGATCTTCTTCAGTGCCTTGCACTTTCTTGATTTGATTCCTTAATCAGTTTTTTATGTGTTGCTTCTCATTAATCATTACTCCATTCTACTTCTGAATCTATCTATTTATAGACCTTCTTTTTGGTGACCGGCTGATCAGGTTTCTAACTGTCTTCTGACAGCTTCAGTTAACCTGTTGTAACCCACAGCTGTCAAGTCTTCAAACAGATCTTGTGCCTTTGTCTTGGACAGCAAAGTGTCGAGAATGTCTGTCAGAAAGTGTCGATACCATCTGTCTATATGTGTCAACACAAGTACCTTCGGTGTCGACACTGCCTCTGGTGAAGTCGACAAGTTTGTCTTTAAGTCGACTCAGCTTCTGCATACTACAACTTGAGAATGAGTCGACACAGAGTATTTGTGTTGACTCAAACACTTCATCATTCTTCAGCAAATGACTTGGTCTAGACTTGACAATGTGTCGACACAAGTCCTGTGTGTCGACATAGTTGATGTAGATTCAGAACATAGTATGTGTCGACACTGCCTTCAGGTGTCGACACAGCTTTTGTCAACTCTGCCTATATGTGTCGACTCAGTCTTCTGGTGTCGACACAAATATTGTCGACTCTGCCTCTGTGTGTCGACACAGCCTCCTAGTGTCGACACAGTTGATGTCAACTATAATCTTGTGTGTGTTGACACTGCCTCCCGGTGTCGACACAGTTGATGTCGACTCATTTTCTCTGTGTCGACACAACCTTCTTCAAGTGTCGACACAATCTTCCTGAAGTGTCGACAGATCTTCTTCTGGTGTCGACACATGGACTTAGAAATTTTTCCATACTTTTAACCTGCACACATTCAACTTAAACAACATCAAATACACCTTGATGTATATCATTATGCTAAGTTAGGCTTCTTCAAATTAGGTACACATTTTCCAATGTACCCAACAATCTCCCCCTATTTGGAGAAGTCATAACCCATATTAGCTAATGATATACACCACTTATGATAATAATAAACAAAATGATGATGATGTATATAAGCTTAATATTACAGAAAATATTAACAAACAAAACACTTGCACAGATTCATCATAGAGATAAAAAAAATATACACAAAAATTAACTAAAGAGCAAGATTTTGTGTATTATGTCAAAATGATTGTTTATAAAATGTTTAACACTGAATGTTTCACATTACACATTTTTTAAACTAAAACTTAAGACATCTAAGACTAAGACAGATCAGGCTCCTTTATAACAATCCCTCTTCCAGGTTGTACTTGTGGCTGCACAGAAGGTTCAGTTTCTTCCATGGGCTTTTTGCCTTTAAGATTAGGCTTCTCCTGAGCCTCAGTCTTCAGTCTTTGTCTCTCAAAGTAGTGATATGGCTTGGGAAAGTATTTGATAGGCTCCACAGCATCAGGAGGTAGCTTTCCCATCTTATCTTTCCTTTTATATTGAACAATAGCCTCTTGTCTGGCTTCATACTTCTGCCATTCTTGTTCATTGTACCACTTGCCCCTTTCATGGACTTGATCTTTTACAGCTTTCCAGGCAGTTAGTATGATGTTTCTAGAGGTAGGGCTCCACTGTTCAAAATCAGGTTTTAGTTCAGCTTGCTCCCTAAATCTCTTCTTTGACAGTTGAGCCTCTTGCTGAGCCTTGATTGCAGCTTCAGGCATGTCTACTTTTCCAAGTATAATATTTGAAACCTCCTCTGGAGGACTATACATAGTTTGCACCATCTGATGAATCAAGTCAAAATCTGTAGGGGGGTATATGACTTGAGCAACTTCTGGTTGGTTGCCTTCAAGTAGACCTTTTGGCTGTACTCCTGACTCTGCCATATTATCATCATCACAAAGGGGTGGATATCCCAATGTGGCTCTGATACTGTTAGTGACCCACTTGGCATGTTCTGAGCCAGCAGAAATAAGTACCCTCTCCCCCTTTAGGACTTCTCTTGCTATATGATCTCTGAGATCGTCCTTCTGAAATCTGATCTGACCATCAAGATAATTAATGCCATCTTTGAAGAAGGGTTTCAACTTGTTAAGTTTTACAGTAATTTCCTTCTAGGAAGTGATTATGGCTGACTGAACTGAGTCTAAAGCAGTGTTGAACTTAGTTTCATATGCAAGCATTTCAGCTGCCCTAGCTTCAGTCAATTTAGTCATGGTTGTTTGAAATTGAGCAAGAATATCTGTGTTGGCAGTTGTCAGATTGTCATTTAGCCGTTTCTGATTTTCAAGAATGTATCCTTGGTTAACAGATTGAGCATCTATTTCTTTCTTCATTTTCCCTTGTTGTTGTGCCAGATATACAACAGCATGTGCCCCTTTTGTAAAACAATCAGTCATTTCTCTTTTATTTTGATTGACTTCAAATCTTATAGACTTTATATCTTGAGCCAGATCAAACTGAAGATTTTTATTACTTTCATCAACATATTTCTCCATGGCTAATCTCTGATTATCTAGCTTCACCTGCAAATCTACCGTGAACTTGTTGTAATTAAAATCAGATGGAGATTGGTGAGTTGAAGACTGTAGGGCCTGCTTGTAGCTATGGCTTCTTCTTTTGAAGACCATGAGCTTCCTTTTCTTTGCCACTCTGGCTTCTGCAGACTCATATTCTGAAGAGCTTTCAATCTGAACTCTTTCAGGAGGTGAAGGAGGAATATCTGTCTCAGTGACATGTTGATCTTTGTCAACAATCACTTGCTCCCCCTCAATTTCGAGCTCCTTCTCAATTTCTTGCTCCTCCTCAACTCTATCAGTAGCAATTTCAACATCAGGAAACAACTCATCTAGAGTGAATTCCTTTTGTGCCTGAGCAGAAGATGAGTCATCTAGACCAGCAGTCTGCAAATCTTTTGATAAATCTATTTGTTCTTCCTCTTGCGCTTGTTTAGAAATCTGCTCTCCCTACACCTGTTTAGTGTTAGGAATGTCCTGAGTAGGAGAATAAACTTACTCCCCCTGCACCTGTGTTGGTAAGGATTCATCCTGGACTTGAGTAGACTCAGGCTGGTCTTCAGCCTGCTCTCTCACTTGATCTCCTGGAAGTTGTTCAGTACTTTGATCATGACCTGGGGATTTCTCTGGTGTGTCCTGCCTGTCCACATCAGGCACCTCTTTGGACAGAACTCTAACTCATCTTGAGAATAATCGTATGTCCATTTTTCTCATGTGATTGATCTTAGTCCCAGGAATTTGTTGCATGACCTCTGGGATGAGTCCAGCCAGATATAGACTCAAAATCCTAGCCAGATTTGGCTTCTTAAGTCCTTCCTTGATTTTATCAAACACAACTGCTGGCTAGTCTGTGTTAACCCTGAAGATGATCCTTGTCATAAGATTAAACATTAAGGCCGAAATCCTATCATGGCCGCCAGGTTTACACAAGATCACCTTCCCAACCACTTCAGATAGAAATTTGCCTTGTGGATTCATTCCTTTTCTGTTTATGGCTGCTCCAATTTTGACAGTTGGATCCAATCCACACCATTGTAGAGCCTCCCTTGTCTTAGAGGCTGGGACCTCTTCTACATTCTCAATGCTTGGTAATTGAAGAATCTTTCTTAAACTCCGTAGAGTAAGTTTCACCTTTGTTCCATGAACTGTGGATTTGATCTTGAGTCCAGAAGAATCCACTGATGCTGAAGTGTAAAATTCAAGTACCTCCTTCTTCCAGATTTTGGTGGGTTCAGAAACCAGGTATTCCAATCCATTATCAACAAGATAAGATATCACTTGTTTTATTTCAGGCGTGGCATTGTCGAACGCAACCCTAACCAGCTCATATCCCTCATTGACGTTATCCTCAACCTTTGGTGCCATTGGAAAGATGAGAAAACTGGAGAGAAGAGAAGAGAGAGAATGTCGACACAGGGTTTTAGTCTCGAAAACCTTGTGAGCGTGTCGACAGAATACGTTCTTGACCTATTTATACCCTCTAATGAAAGAAGGTCAAAAGGCGGGCAAAAACAGACTAAATGTGTCGACACAGATGAAATGTGTCGACACAAACTTTTACTGTCTCGACATCAATGTTGACTACTGTGTGTCGACACCAATTGAGGATATGTCGACACAAGAGAGACATAGTAGAGCATCAGAAATTCTGTGTCGACTCTTAGTACAAGTGTCGACACAAAATTTGTAAGTGTCGACACCATTATTCTGGTGAAGTCGACACTACATTTCTGGATTAGTCAACTATTTGACCCTTAAGTGTTGACACCAATTCTCTGTGTCGACACTAATTCTCTGACAAGTCGACATAACTATACTGAGTCGACACTTTATCACTGAAAGTGTCGACACCATTTTACTTAGCCAATTTCTGTTTGTTGATATACTAATCAATGGTCAGCATTCCTAATTCTGTTGGGGCTTGCGAGTCCGGAATCGCCCCCGCGTTGCGGCGCTATGCGGTAATGGCTTAACTGGCTGCCCCGTGGATCCGCCCGAGGACCTTTGATATAAAGATTAGTATGCGCCTTTGACCTTCAAGCCGGTCTTTTGGTGCAGTTGGTAGCGCTAAGTCCTCTCAAGTGGTATCAGAGGGAGGTTGCGGGTTCGAAACCCCGGGGTCGTTTCCGGGGGAGGGGGGGGGGATTGTTGGGGCTTGCGGGTCCGGAATCGCCCCCGCGTTGCGGCGCTATGCGGTAATGGCTTAACTGGCTGCCCCGTGGATCCGCCCGAGGACCTTTGATATAAAGATTAGTATGCGCCTTTGACCTTCAAGCCGGTCTTTTGGTGCAGTTGGTAGCGCTAAGTCCTCTCAAATTCAATTTTAAATTTATTGAATTTTGTTTCATCCAGTGGCTTAGTAAATACATCTGCAATTTGATAATCTGTTTTAACAAATTCCAATGAGATTTCTTCTCTTTCTACATGCTCTCTAAGAAAATGGTATTTTATTTCTATATGCTTAGTTCTACTATGAGAAACAGAGTTGTTAGCAATAGAAATAGCACTCTTAGAATCACACAATAAAGGTGTTCTACTTACTTGAATACCATAGTCCTTTAACTGATGCTGAATCCACAATAGCTGTGCACAACAGCTTCTAGCAACAACATATTCAGACTCAGCTGGGGATATTGCCACACTGGTCTGCTTCTTATTGCTCCATGATATCAGTCTTCCTCCCAAAAATTGGCAAGTACCTGTAGTACTCTTTCTATCCTCTCTACAGCCTACAAAATCTGCATTTGAATAACCTAATAGTTGAAAATCTCTATTCCTAGGGTACCAAAGCCCTAGATTTGGTGTGCCCTTTAAATATCTCAAAATTCTTTTAACAATACTGTAATGAGATTCTTTAGGGCATACCTGATACCTAGCACAGACACATGTAGCATACATAATATCTGGTCTACTAGCTGTGAGGTATAATAGAGAACCAACTATTCCTCTATACAAAGACTCATCTACAGGCTTACCTGTATCATCTTTACATATAGGAATATTTGTTCCCATAGGAGTTTTCATGGTAGAGGAAGATTCCATAACATATTTCTTTATCAACTCTTTGGTGAACTTAGACTGGGATATGGACAAGCCATCATCAGTCTGTCTTACTTGGAGTCCCAAGAAGAACTTAAGTTCCCCCATACTACTCATTTCAAACTTCCCTTGCATAAGTTTGTTTTCTGTAGACCCAAAAATTATGTCATCCACATAGATTTGGACTAAGATTATCTTGCCTTTAGACTCCCTAAGGAATAGAGTCTTGTCTATTTTGCCTCTTGAGAATTTGTTCTCAATAAGGGAAGTAGACAGAGTGTCATACCAAGCCCTTGGGGCTTGCTTTAACCCATTTAAAGCTTTCCTAAGTCTAAAAACATAATCAGGTTTAAGAGAGTCTACAAAACCTGATGGCTGTTCCACATAGACTTCTTCTTTTAGATCTCCATTCAGAAATGCTGATTTCACATCCATTTGGTATACCTTGAATCCTTGGTATGCAGCATAGGCAAGAAACATCCTGATTGCCTCCAGTTTTGCTACTGGGGCAAATGTCTGATCAAAATCTATTCCCTCTTCCTGCCTATATCCTTTAGCAACCAGTCTTGCTTTGTTCTTTATTATTACTCCACTCTCATCCAACTTGTTCCTAAATATCCACTTTGTTCCAATGATGTTGTGGACTTTTGGTTTAGGAACAAGCTCCCAGAATTTGCACCTTCTAAATTGATTAAGCTCCTCTTGCATAGGATTAATCCAATGTTGGTCTTGGATGGCTTCTTCAAATTTCTTAGGCTCCAATTGAGATAGGAGACTTGAGTGCAGGACTGTGCTCAGATTTCTGCTTCTAGTCTGCACTCCTTGACTTGGATCACCTATTATTTGATTAGCTGGATGATCTTTTAGATGTCTTATGGCTGGAGGAAGATTTCATTCAGATTGAACATCTCCAGCTCCTTCACCATGCTGTACTTCTTGGTTGTCATCAGCTTCTATAGAGTTTTGTACTCCCCCTGGACTGTAGCCTTCATTTTCCACTGCTTCATCTGCATTTGATGCTTCTGCAATGGAAAGATTGTCCATCCTTTTGCTTATACCTGTTGGACTGTATGAACTACAAGGCAACTCACAGTTGATTAATCTTGATTCATCAAACACAATATGTACAGATTCTTCTACAACTTGAGTAGTCAAGTTGAAGACTCTATAGGCCTTACTATTTATACTGTACCCAACAAATATCCCATCTTGGGATTTGGCAGCAAACTTAGTCAGATATGACTTGCCATTGTTAAGTATATAGCACTTGCAACCAAAGATCCTGAAGTAGGATAGATTTGTTTTTTTACCTTTCATAATCTCATAGGGAGTCATTTTGTGGCTCTTGGTGATAGAAGCCCTATTGATCACATGACATGCAGTGTTTACTGCCTCAGCCCAGAAATATTCTGGAAGAGAGGTGTCACTCAATAGAGTTCTACCAGCTTCAATTAATGTTCTATTCTTTCTTTCAGCAATGCCATTTTGCTGTGGTGTTCTAGGCGAGGAGAACTCTTGGAAAATCCCAAAGTCTTCACATAATTTTGTCATGCTTTCAGATTGAAACTCAGTACCATGGTCACTTCTGATTTTGACCACTGTACAATTCAGTTCATTCTGAATTTGCTTCACAAAACTAAGTAAGACACTTGGGGTTTCTGATTTCTGTCTCAGAAAGAACACCCATGTAAATCTAGAATAGTCATCTACAACCACAAAAGTGTAGACCTTCCTACCTAGACTATGAACTGGCATAGGACCAAAAAGATCCATATGTAAGAGGTATAAGCACCTCACAGAATCCTTGTTTTCAAGGCTATGAAAGGAGGATTTTGTTTGCTTGCCCTTTTGACAAGCAGAACATATCCCATCCTTTATACACTTAACTTGAGGACCATTCCTCACTAAATCTTTGCTAAAGAGTTGGCCAATTGTCTTGTAGTTAAGATGAGCCAATCTCTTGTGCCACTTGACACAATGAGATGCATTATCATCAGCTACAAGACAGATGGGAGAAACCTTGTTCTCACATACAAAATTAAGACAATATACATTTCTCTTCCTATACCTAGTCAAAACGATCTCTTGATCACTTGACCTTTTGATATGACATCCATCCTTAACAAATGAAATGTCATATCCTAAATCACTCAGCTGGCTTATGCTTATCAGATTGTGTTTCAAACCTTTTACATAAGCCACTTGGGTAATAGTAATTAGGTTAGAAGAAATGTTACCAAACCCTTTGATGACTCCTCTTTCAGATCCACCAAAGATTACTTTAGGTCCATCTTTGGCAGATGTGTACTCCTTCAGCAGCCCCTTTGTTCCAGTCATGTGCCTGGAACATCCACTGTCCAAGTACCATATAGGGGCATGACTACTTGGACTTTCCTACAATACAGATTTACCTTCCCTTAGAACCCAAGTAAGTCTTGGGTCCTTGGTTCAGGTTAGTACCATTCATATTAAGACTACCAGCACCTCTTCTAACTGGTAGACTATTGTTCTTCCTTACATTTGTGTTATGCCAGCAGTCTAAGGCAAAATGGTCTCTCTTGCCACAACACTAACATTCAAACTTGTTGTATCTAGGTCTTGATACACCCTTGACAGAAGAATTTCTGTCCAGTGCTGGTGCTGCTGCAGCTTCACCCACAGATTTCTCATAAACATGGGGTTTATGAACATGGGTAGACCTATTGGCATTTACACCCTTGTTTATCTGAACATTAGTCTTAATATGACCATGAATATTCTCAAGATCATATTTGTTAGAAGGCACTTGCACCTTTCTAAACTTAACTGGGATTGAAAGGTTTAGAGCCTGGACAGGAGCTTTGCCTTTTCTTTTGAATTGGGCAGCCCTGGGGTTACCTTTGAAGCCTAATCCTACCTTACCCTTTTGAGCCACAAACTCATCTATTAAAGGTAAGACAGATTTTGGCTTAGAGTAACTAGCCACTAAATCTTTCTTTATTCTTAGTCTGGCCTCCAGACTCTTAATTTGATCATTGTTATATTTGATTGTGCCCATCTGAATATAGATAATATTTTTCAGTTTGGCAATCTCATTTAACTTTTGATCCATTACTTTTTCAAACTCAGTTGCAGCCACTTTAAGATTAGCAATTTCCTGAGCCTGAACTTTGACTAGATTCTGGCTTTTCTTAAGAGCCTGTAACAAGACCCTATATTCAACCATCAACTGATGAATATCACCTTTAGATTCAGATCCATTCACATCACTTGATGTAGATGAATCTGACTCTGAACCAGTACTAAAATCAGAAGACCTAGAAACCTTTTGTACCTTACTAGGACCAGGCTGATCCTGGCATTGGTTATCTTCTAACTCAGCCATCAGACCCATGCATTCCTTGTCTTCTTGATCATGAATGGAATCCATCAGTTGCAGAAATTCCTCTTCTTCATTGGCTGCATACAATC
Source organism: Platanthera zijinensis (assembly GCA_039513925.1). Lineage (NCBI taxonomy): Eukaryota > Viridiplantae > Streptophyta > Magnoliopsida > Asparagales > Orchidaceae > Platanthera > Platanthera zijinensis. The sequence goes on from CM077097.1 coordinate 45,616,129, forward strand.
CTATGTATGCTTCTGCTTCAGATTCTGACTCTGATGAGGACTGATCTGAAAGATTCTTATCCTTCTTTGCAACAAAAGATTTCTCCTTCTTGCCCTTGTGTTGAGTCCTTTTTCTGTCTACTGACTCCTTTCTCTTTTCTGGACATTCAACTACCATATGTCCAGTCTTATTGCAGCAATAACAAACAATCTTAGAAGTTATGGCTTTGCTAGGCTTAGTTCTGTTTCTCTCATTTCTTGAGGATTTTCTCTTCTGATAGTACTCATCTACTGGCTGTGATGTGGAGGGCCTGGACTTCCACTGCTTCTTTTTCAAGAACTTTTGGAACTGTCTTGTAAAGGCAGCAAAGTCAGTATCTGATTCACTGCTCCCTGATTTCTGACTATCTGAATTTTCTGTTATCTCTTCTGTAGCTTCCTTGAGAGGAGATGAAGATATCCTCCCTTTCTTTCTAGTGGCTTCAACTTTGAAAGCCACAGATCTATGCTCACCTTTTGTACTTCTTTCTTCCTCCTTCCTAGCCATCAATTGCATTTCATATGAAAGCAATTTTCCAAACAAGGTTGGAGGAGAAATATCAGCTAACTTGGCCACTTCTCTAATGACACATATTTTGGTATCCCAATCCTTTGTTAAAGATCTGAGAAACTTGTCATTCAGCTCATATGTACTGAAGACTCTTCCATAGGACATCAGTTCATTCACAATCCTATAGAATTTCTTATAACACTCAGTTATGCTATCAGACTTTCCTTGTCTGAAGCTCTCATATTCTTGGTTGAGCATTGATTTTCTATTTTGTCTTACTTCTTCAGATCCTTCCATATAAACAATCAAGGTGTCCCACATCTCTTTGAAAGTCTTGCAATATATCAGATTTTGGAAGGTGGAATCATCTATTGCACTTACTATGATGTTTTGAGCTCTCTTGTCCATAGTGGCTAAGATGATTTCCTCCTTTGTCATTTCTGAAAAATCCTTAAGAGTTTCCTCATTTGCATCTAACACAGAAGTCTTCATTGGAATGTATGGACCTTCTTTCACTGTGATATAAATTCTTGGGTCTGAAGCTTCCATAAACAGCCTAACCCTTTCCTTCCAAATTCCAAAGATTTCTTTTCTGCAGATGGGAAGCTTCATAGATCCCAACTCCTTGTGATTCTCACCTGAACCCATTTTCTTGATTCTTGATTCTGCCTTTAGATCTAACTCAGACTGTTAAGTCTTACTTTGAGCAACCTCCCTCTAATACCACTTGATAGTTTTACTTTCAAGATTACCTAGACACCTAGAGGGGAGGGGGGTGAATAGGTTCTTATTTTCTTTTCAAACTTAAGGCAGAATGATTAAATAATTAAAGACTATTGTCTATGAGTTCAGCAACTATTTTAGCAATCAAAATCACACAATCTAGAACTACACATCACAGATTGCATCAAATATTTATAGTGGTTCCCTAAGATCTGGGTACATCCACTTTCCCCCTTCGCCTATCTAGCAGTGTGCTAGATTCAGCCAAACTCCCTTCCTTAACTCAGATCCTACAGCTCAGAATCCAAAATGGATTCCTACAACTCAGAGTGATACCACATTCCTACAGCTCAGGAAATTCAGCCCTACCTCAGTCTTTATCCAAGACCTACCACTCAAAGATTATCTCTCCTACACTCAGCCTTTATAACATAGGCTTACAACTCAGATCTATATTAATAGATCCTACAGAATTTAGAAAAGAGTTTTATAGAATCTTGCCCTTGTTGAGAGAGAAAGGACAAGACAACACTGATCAGCTGATGGATGAAATCAACTGAAACGTAGCTTTCTTCAAAGCTTCTTGAATCTGAACTAGCTGAGTTGATTTTCAAACAGCTTCTTGAGAAACCTGTAACAGCTTCCTTCTTGATCTTCAAACGGCTGGATCCCTCTCTATCCAATCCCTTTGGAAATTCTTCAGAATTCTAGGATGAATTCTCCTTAGACTGATCCTGAGAGGTTGAACCCTTCATAATGTCTTCTTAGATCTTCTGATGAAGATCTTCTTCAGTGCCTTGCACTTTCTTGATTTGATTCCTTAATCAGTTTTTTTATGTGTTGTTTCTCAATAATCATTACTCCATTCTACTTCTGAATCTGTCTATTTATAGACCTTCTTTTTGGTGACCGGCTGATCAGGTTTCTAACTGTCTTCTGACAAGTCTGACAGCTTCAGTTAACCTGTTGTAACCCACAGCTGTCAAGTCTTCAAACAGATCTTGTGCCTTTGTCTTGGACAACAAAGTGTCGAGAATATCTGTCAGAAAGTGTCGAGACCATCTGTCTATATGTGTCTACACAAGTACCTCCGGTGTTGACACTGTCTCTGTTGAAGTCGACAAGTTTGCCTTTAAGTCGACTCAGCTTCTGCATACTACAACTTGAGAATGAGTCGACACAGAGTATTTGTGTTGACTCAAACACTTTATCATTCTTCAGCAAATGACTTGGTCTAGACTTGGCAATGTGTCGACACAAGTCCTGTGTATCGACATAGTTGATGTAGATTCAGAACATAGTATGTGTCGACACTGCCTTCAGGTGTCGACACAGCTTTTGTCAACTCTGCCTATATGTGTCGACTCAGTCTTCTGGTATCAACACAAATATTGTCGACTCTGCCTCTGTGTGTCGGCACAGCCTCCTGGTGTCGACACAGTTGATGTCAACTATAATCTTGTGTGTGTCGACACTGCCTCCCGGTGTCGACACAGTTTATGTCGACTCATTTTCTCTGTGTCGACACAGCCTTCTTCAAGTGTCGACACAATCTTCCTGAAGTGTCGACACATCTTCTTCTGGTGTCGACACATGGACTTAGAAATTTTTCCATACTTTTAACCTGCACACATTCAACTTAAACAACATCAAATACACCTTGATGTATATCATTATGCTAAGTTAGGCTTCTTCAAATCAGGTACATATTTTCCAATGTACCCAACACCATCACTTGGGGAACCACTATAAATCTGTGTGTATGCTGTGTTGGCTGTGTTTGTTTTGATCTGTGCTATGAAAGCTGTAACATAGTTTGTATAACTGTGATATATTTTACCTGCCTAAATAAAAAAAGAATTGAACCTATTCACCCCTCTAGGTGTTTAGGGTATCTTGAAACCAATTCTTTCAAGTGATATCAGAGGGAGGTTGCTCAAGAATAGACTTAATAGTCTGAGTTGATCTCCAAGGTAGTTATTAGTTAGCCAAAATGGGTTCAGGTGAAAATCACAAGGAACTTGGATCTATGAAGATTCCCATATGTAGAAAGGAAATCTTTGGCATATGGAAAGAGAGAGTCAGATTATTCATGGAATCATCTGACCCAAGAATCTACCTCATAGTTCAAGAAGGGTCATTCATTCCTATGAACATTTTAGTTCTTGATGCTAACCTCAAGACTCCAAAAAGTTACGCTGAAATGACTAAGGATGAGATCATCTTAGCCACTATGGAAAAGAGAGCACAAAACATAATAGTTAGTGTTATAGATGACTCAACTTTCCAAAACTTTGTTCATTGCAAAACCTCAAAGGAGATGTGGGACACTTGATTGTCTACATGGAGGGGATAGAAGAAGTAAGAGAGGATAGAAAGTCTATGTTAAATCAAGAATATGAAAGTTTTAGACAAACCAAAAAAGATATCATAACTAAGTGTTATTAGATGTTTTTTAGAATAGTTAATGAGCTGATGATCTATGGAAGAGTGTTCAGTACATATGAGCTCAATGATAAGTTTCTCAGATCACTAACAAAGGACTGGAATACAAAGATATGTGCCATCAGGGAAGTGGACAAACTTGCAGATACATCTCCTCCAACCCTATTTGGAAAATTGCTATCATATGAGATGCAGTTTATGTCTAGAAAGGAGGAGAAGAAAAGCAATAGGTCTGAGTACAAAGAGAAATCTGTGGCCCTCAAGGTTGAAGCCACAAGGAAGGACATGAGAAAGTCTCCATCTCCTCGTAGGAAAGCTGCTGAAGTTAACACAGATAATTGTGACAACAACACATCAGACAGCCCAATTCTGATGAAAACTTTGCTGCCTTCACAAAGCAATTACAAAGATTCATGAGGAAAAAACAGTGGAGAATAAAGCCATCCTCCTCTCATTCCAAGGATGACTACTACCAGAAGAAGAAATCTTCTAAGGAAGACAGGTATGGCACTAAATCATGCAAACTAACTTCTTCTAAGATTGTTTTTTATTGTTGCAACATGTCTGGACCTTTCATAGCTGACTGCCCTAATAAAAGAAAGGGATCTAATGATAAGAAGAAGCATCAAAATAAGGGAAAGAAGGAGAGATCCTTTATTTCCAAGAAGAAGAAGAATTGGACTGACTCCTCATCATCAGAATCTGGAGAAGAGGCTGAAGATGAAGCCTATATTGGATTGTTCACTACTGAAGAGGATTCTGTAGAGACTGAATTCTTGCAAATACTGCACTCTATAAATGGGATTGAAGATCATCATTATAGAGGGCTAGTGGCTCTATCTGAGGAAGATCAGTGGCAGGATCAGCCTGGTCCCAGTAAGGTATACAATCTATCTTCAATTTCTGATTATTATACTGGACCAGAATCAGAAGCATTAACATCAAGAGTTGAGGATGATTCTGAATCTGAAAGGGATGTGGATCAACTAATTGATAAGTATGGTAATCTGTTGCATGCTTTTTAGAAAAGCAGAATCCTTGCCAAAAAGCAGGCTAAGGGAATTGCCTCTTTCAAGTTAGCTGCTTCAGAATCAGCAAAAGTTCTGGATAGAAATTGAAGGAAGTAAGCCAACTGAAAAAAATCACGATCATTCTGATGGAAATAATTACCTTCAAAAACAATCACATCAAGAATCTTGAAGTCAGACTTCAACGAGAGAGGGATTTTGTGGTTAAATTCTCAAAGCTAAAGTCAGTCTTACCCTTAATTGATAACTTCATTGCCCAAAAGTGTAAAGGAGGATTAGGCTTCAAGGCAAGAACAAGGGCAGCTAATTCCAAAAGGAAAGGCAAAGCCCCAGTTCAGCCACTAGCTTCCAAACCCCCTATTCCTTTCAGGAAAGTGATGCAACCTGCTAACAGGTATGACCATGACATCACACATGTCACTGTGAGTCTGGTGATCAGGATGGCAAGGGTTAAAATGCCAATAGGGCAGCCCATGAGCAAACACACCATGTTCTTCAGGAATCATCAGTGTTTGATGCACCAACCCCATCACTTAATAAAAAGACTGATGTTCCTATAGAATTGAGGACTGCTGACAGCAATGTTGTTAAGCCTGTACTTAAAAGAAGATATAATAGATATGAGTGCTGGTGTTGTAGAAAAGTTGACCACTATGCCATTGATTGTTGGCACAATACTAGTGTCCATAAAAATGTTAGCTTACCTGTCAGAAAGGCTGCATGCAAGCCTGCCAAATTTCAATCTAACCTGAACCTAGGACCCAATAACTATTGGGGCTCTAAGGTTAGGTAATTTTATTTGATGCAGGTGAGTCCAAGTGACCATACTCCAATATGGTACTTGGACAGTGGATGTTCTAGGCACATGACTGGAACTAGAAGTATGTTAAAGGACTGTACTCCCATATTGGATGGACCCAAAGTTATCTTTGGTGGATCGAAAAAGGGAGTAATCAAAGGTTTTGGTAAAAATTTTAATAGCTCAATCACTATCACTCAAGTGGGATATGTGAAAGGTTTAAAATATAACCTAATAAGCATAAGTCAACTAAGTGATCTTGTTTATGACACTTCTTTTATTAAGAATGGGTGTCAGATTAGAAGGTCAAGTGATCAAAAAGTTATCTTGACAGGCTATAGAAAAGGAAATGTCTATAGTCTAAATTTTGTGTGAGAGAATAAAGATTCTCCTGTTTGCCTAGTTGCAGATGAGAAAGCTTCTCATTGTGTCAAATGACACAAGAGTTTAGCTCATCTTAATTATAAGACTATAGACCAACTCTTTAGTAAAGAGTTAGTGAGGAATGGTCCTCAGGTCAAGCGCATCAAGGAGGGTGTATGTTCAACTTGTCAAAAGGGAAAACATACCAAGACCTCCTTCCAAAGTCTTGATACCAAAGATTCAGTTAGGTATTTATACCTCCTGTATATGGATCTATTTGGTCCTATTCCAGTTCATAGTCTAGGTAGGAAAGTCCCTTTGTGGTTATTGATGACTTTTCCAGATTTGCCATGGTATTCTTTCTGAGTAAGAAATCTGAAACCCCAACTATCTTCCAAACATTTGTTAAGCAAATACAGAATGAACTCAACAGTTCTGTGGTTAAGATTAGAAGTGATCATGGGATTGAGTTCCAGTCTGAATGCATAACAAAGTTCTGTGAATAGCTTGGGATTCGTTAAGAATTCTCATCACCAAGAACTCCCCAGCAAAATGGAATTGCTGAAAGGAAAATAGGACACTTATTGATGCTGGTAGAATACTACTAAGTGACACATCTCTCCCAGAATATTTCTGGGCTGAGGCAGTAAATACTGCTTGTCATGTTCTAAATAGAGCTTCCATCAACAAAAGCCACAAGAAGACTCCCTATGAAATTCTGAAGGGCGGAAAACCAAACTTATCATACTTAAGGATCTTTGGTAGCCAGTGTTATATACTTAACAATGATAAGTCTTATTTAACTAAGTTTGCTTCCAAGTCCCAAGAAGGGATATTTGTTGGGTACAATAATAATAGTAAGGCATACATGGTCTACAACTTGACTACTCAAGCTATAGAAGAATCTGTCCATATAGTCTTTGATGAATCTAAGCTAATCAATTTTGAGCTGTTTAGCACTTCTTCTAGCTCTACAGGTTTGAAAGAAAAGATGGACAAGCTAACCATCAGTGAAGCCCAACCTACAAGACCGGATGAGGAAAATGATGGATGCTGTTCAAGGGGATTACAAGACCCACAAGCTGATGATGAAGATAATGAAGTACAGCTTGGTAGGGAGAATGAAGAAAATCAAGATGTGGACAGTCTGCCTCCAGTAAATAGACATATAAGGGATCATCCAGCACACCAAATCATTGGTGATGCATGACATGGTGTTATGACCAGAAGCAAGAGCATGAACACAATTCTATGTTCAAGCTTCCTGTCCCAGATTGAACCCAAGAAATTTGAAGAGGTCATACAAGACCCAAATTGGATTGATGCCATGCAGGAAGAGCTGAATCAATTCAAAAGATGTAAAGTCTGGAAGTTGGTTCCTAAACCAAAGAATCACAAAGTCATAAGGACTAAGTTGATCTACAGGAACAAGTTAGATGAAAATGAAATAATAGTCAATAATAAAGCCAGACTGGTAGCAAAAGGCTACAGACAGGAAGAAGGAATAGACTTTGACCAGACATTTGCCCCAGTGGCAAGGATGGAAGCAATAAGGCTGTTCCTTGCCTATTCAGCTTACCAAGGGTTCAAGGTATTTCAGATGGATGTAAAGTCATCATTTCTGAATGGTGACTTAAAATAAGAAGTTTATGTTGAACAACCTTCAGGTTTTGTAGATTCTCTTTATTCTAACTATGTTTATAGGCTTAAGAAATCTCTATATGGAATCAAACAAGCCCCTAGGGCTTGGTATGAAACTCTGTCTACTTTCCTCATTGAGAACAAATTCTCAAGGGGGAAAATAGACAAAACTCTATTCCTAAGGGAATAAAAAGGCAAGATCATCCTTGTCCAGATATATGTTGATGACATTATCTTTGGATCAATTGAAAACAACCTTTGTAGAAAGTTTGTCAAACTTACGCAAGGGAAGATTGAGATGTGCAGCATGGGTGAGCTGAAATTCTTCTTGGGACTCCAAGTAAGACAGACTGATGATGGCTTGTCCATATCCCAGTCTAAGTTTACCAAGGAGTTAATTAAGAAATATTGCATGGAGTCAGCCTCCACCATGAGAACTCCAATTGGGTCAAGTATGCCTATAGGCAAAGATGAGGCAGGAAAACCTGTAAATGAGTCTTTGTATAGAGGGATAATTGGCTCCCTTCTTTACTTGACTGCTAGTAGACCAGACATCATGCATGCTACATGTGTCTGTGCTAGGTATCAAGCTTACCCAAAAGAATCTCATTATTCTGTTGTCAAGAGAATTTTGAGATATCTTAAGGGCACACCAAATCTTGGCCTTTGGTACCCTAAGAATAGAGATTTTTTGCTAACATGTTATTCAGATATAGACTTTGCAGGCTGCAAAGAAGATAGGAAAAGAACCACAGGCACATGTCAGTTCCTAGGTGGAAGATTAGTGTCATGGAGCAGCAAAAAGCAGACAAGTGTGGCTATATCCACTGCTGAGTCAGAATATGTAGCTGCAGGCAGTTGTTGTGCTCAGCTATTATGGATACAACATCAACTTGAAGACTATGACATAAAGGTAAGTAGAATTCTATTATATTGTGATTCTACTAGCTCCATATATATTGCTAGGAATCCTGTTTCACATAGCAGAACTAAGCACATAGAAATCAGGTTTCATTTCATTAGAGATCATGTTGAAAAAGAAGACATAAGTTTAGAATTTGTCAACACTGATAATCAAATTGCTGACATATTCACCAAACCTCTGAATCAAACTAGATTCAATTGCTTTAAAATTGAATTAGGTATGTTGAACCTGGAATAATCTGATATATCAAGAAAATCAAAAGGTATATAGAATTTCTATGAAATCTGTAAATTTTTGCTAAGTTATAAAATCTGTGTCGACACAACAAGGCGTGTGTTGACACTATAAACTAGTTGTGTTGACAAAAGAAAACTTTGTGTCGACACCGCTATAAAACTTTGTGTCGACACAAAAAGTCTGTGTCGACACAGAGCTGTCGAGACTTTAGATTCTCCGTCGTGACCTAAGTAGTCTATGTCGACACAAACAACTAAGTGTCAACACATAAGATTCTAAGTTTAGGCGCGTCTTTTGGTCTTCCTTTTCCTAGAATCCTATAAATAGGAGAAAGCAAAATCATGTCGACTGTACGATTCAGAACAAACAACAATGGCGCCAAAGATGGAATAGAATATCAACGTGGGTTATGAGCTGGTTCGACAAGCTTTTGATGTTACGAATCAGGAAATCAAGGAGGTAATTAATCTAATCACAATGGCTGGATTAGAATATCTGGTGTCTGAACCAACCAGAATATGGAAGAAAGAAGTTCTTGAGTTCTACTCGAATGCTTCTCTAGACTCAACTGACACCAAAATCAAATCCACTATTCAAGGACGGAAGGTCAAGGTCACATTCAAACGTCTGAGAAAGATCCTACATCTTCCCAAAATCAAACAAGAAGATGAACTAGATTCATCAATGATAGCTACTGCACTAAACTGGTGTGGCTTATCACCATCCACAAAGATTGGAGCAGCAATGATACGGAAGGGAATGAACTCCCAATGGATATTCCTTTCAAAAATTCTGAGAAAGGTAATATTATGTAAACCTGGAGGACATGATAGGATCTCAACCTACATGTTCAGTCTCATGACAAGAATTATATTCAAAGTAAAGACTGACTGGGCTGCAGTGATGTTTGAGAAAATTAAGGAAGGGATTAAGAAGCCCAATCTGGGTAGAATACTTAGCCTCTATCTGGCTACATGTATTCCAGAAACACTGACCCAGAATTCTTGTACTAAAATAAATCATATGAGGAGAATGGACTAAAGAATACTATCCAGGTGGGACAGAGTGTTGTACAAGGATGTCTTTACACCTCAGAAACACATGAAAATGGTCCAAAAGAAGAAATCTCCAGCCAAGACAGCTGAATCATCTAGTGATTCAGAGGAAGAAGTTATTTTCAGCTCAGATGTAGAAGGACCAGAAAGGACAAGGAAATCTCCTCCTCCAGAACTTGGCACTGATGATAATTTGCAAGGGGAGAACGTTCCTGAAGGCAACATCTCTGTGAATCAGTTTCAAGGGAAGACTATTCAAGTTCCAGATCAACAAGTGCTATCAACTTTAGGGGAAGATAATGATCTAAATACCAATGTCCAAATAGCTGAACTGGACAGTGAATTTTCCAATTTCTCTATAATAGAGGTAGTACATAATATTAATCAAGCTGCCAAAGGCACTGAGAATGAAGCACAGGATGTGCTCATGAATGTCCTTGCTCAACATGAGCAACACAAAGTTCCTGAGAATGACATACTCATGGAAGAAAACCTTGAATTCCAGGGGGAGCCACCAATTGAGCATTAAAAATTTATTCCTCCAGTTCAGATGCAACAAGAGGTAATACTGGAAGAACTATTTCAAAATTTACAAGGAGCAAGGACTGAGGGGGAGATGCCAATCCTTGACCCTAGGCAAAAAGAAACTGTGGACTTAGCTAGTTTATCTGATTCCTCTGAAGAAGAAGCCTCCAGGGAAAAGAAAAGGAAAATTATGGAGCTCAGGAAGAGGAGATCAGGCTATAAGAAAGCCTTAAAGATTTCCCCACAAACACCAGCTTCTGTAGTAGACTTCAGTTCACTTTTAGTGCAACTGCAATTGAAGTTGGATGGGCAGAGAATTGCTCTTGAAAAATATGTGGATGAGAACAATAAAGATCTGTAATTCCACTTGCCCCAAGATATCAAATCCATTAGGTTTGAAGTAAATTTGCATAAGAAGGAAATGACAGATTGCTTCTAAAAGGGAGGTAATGCTGTAGTCTACTTGGCCAAGAAACAACAGGAGGTCAAGAATGAAATAGAGGATATTGAAGTCAAACAAGGTTATGTCCTAAAAAATCAAATTAGAATGAATCAAAATCTAGAAGACTCATATAATACTATTCTAACAGATCTCTGGAGTAAAGCAATTGCTATCAAGGAATAATTGGTTACAGTAAAGTCTGATTTCAACAAACAAATCAAAGAGGATTTAGCTGCTGTCCAAATCGCCATCTAGGCATCTCAGATGGCAATCTCTGATCAAATGCAGAAGTTCAGGACCTACTATAAAGAAGGAATGAATTATCTAGCTGATCAGGTAAGATTTAATAAGAATGATCTGAGAGACCATGTGGAAAGAGAAGTCATAAAGGGGGAGAGGGTATTATTAGTCAAAACAAGCTCAGATCATGCTAAATGGATAACCAGTAACATTAGAGCAACTCTTGGTTATCCACCCCTTTGTGATGATGAAAACACTACTGAATCTTGAATTCAACCTGCTTATATTGAAGGGCTTCAGTAGGAAGTAGCCCAAGTCATATATCCACCTCCTGACTTTGAAGAAATTCAACATGCAGTACAACAAATGTATAGTCCTCAAATGGAGGCACAAAATGTTATTTTTGAGAATGTAGAAATGTCTACAGCTGCATTACAAAGAGAAAAAGAAGCACAAAGAGCAAGGAATTCTCAGAGAGAAGCTCAGCTGTCTAAGAAGAGGTTAAGAGAACAGGAAGAATTAAAGCTTGATTTTGAATAATGGAGTCCAACCTCCAGGAATATTATTCTGACTTCTTGGAATGTTGTTAATGAGAATATGCATGATAGAGGAAAGTGGTATTCTGAACAGGAATGGAGCAAATATCAGGAGCGACAAGATGCTATTTACTAGTTCAGAAGAGACCTCGGAGCTGGGAAGATACCTGCAAACTCTGTGGAGCCTAACAAGTATTTCCCAAAGCCTTTTCATTACCTTAAAAGGCAAAAGCTCAAAGTTAAAGAGCTCAAGAAGAAGGATCTTAAAGTAAAGAAGCTGGCTGATGACACAGGAGCTGAAGTACAAGCTAGGATTCGGTCTGGCAAAAGGAATTGTCATTAAGGAACCTGATCAATCCAAGGGTTAGATTGACTAGGTTAAGGACTGTGTAATCTTTTTTTGTCCTAAATCCTTATTATTCTTGATTAGTGAGTATATATGAAAATGAATTCCTTGTTTCAGCCATGATTTGATATACAATACTTATGTTTATGTAATGCATGAATAATGTATTATAATATATTTAGGGATAATATTGTTACATGTTATTTCATGCTTATGGTTAACCCTGTATTTATAATGACTTTTTACATCTTAATCCTTGTTTATTTTAAGTGGTGTATATCATTGATTAAGGGTTATGACTTCTCCAAATAGGGGGAGATTGTTGGGGTCATTAGAAACTATGTACCTGATTTGGAGAAGCCTCACTTAATTCAATGATATACATCAGTGTGTATTTGATGGGATGTTGAGTTTCAATGTGCAGGTTTAAGAAATGCAGAAAAAATATTCTAAGCACAAGTGTCAAAACTTGTGAAGGAAATGTGTCGACACCAGGAGCCAGATTGTGTCGACACACAGAAATTCAGTCTACAACAACTGTGTCGACACACTGGACTTGTGTCGACACATAAAAATTCAGTCTACAGCAATTGTGTCGACACACTGGACTTGTGTCGACACACAGAAATTCAGTCTACAACAACCGTGTCGACACTCAGGAGTTGTGTCGACACACAGAAATCCAATCTACACAAATTGTGTCGACACACAGGACTTGTGTCGACACACTCAAGAATTCTGGCAACACCAACTATGTTGAGACTAGAAGCAGATTGTGTCGACACACAGGACTTGTGTCGACAAATTCTACAGAAGCTGTGTCGAGAAGATAAAGAAGAGCTGTGCCGACATTCTATGAGTTGTGTCGACATCATCAACAATTGTGTCGACACATGTTCCATTTGTGTAGACACATATGAAGTTTTGTCTCGACACTTTCTGCTGAGATAAAAGTGACAAACTATCAGATGTCAAGAGTGAAGATTTGACAGCTTTCATAACTGACAAAGCTATCACACCTGTCAGTGTTGTCAGAAGGCAGTTATGAACCGGATCAGCCGGTAACCTCGGATGTGATCTATATAAAGACCTGTTCTATCAAAAAAAGAGGAGAGGACAGAGTAGCTGGTTCATTCTGAAATCAACAAGTCATTGTTAAAGAGAAGGCAGATCCAGATTAAGTCTGCAAAAAGAATTCAGAATCACAACTGAAAGAAGAGAAGAGCTGGATTGTGAATCGACTGCAACTTTTCAAGAAGATCAACCTTACTTTGTACAGATTCAAGAAGCTTTGAAAAAGCTAAGATAGGTTGGATCTCAAGTCGTCAGTTCATTCCAGATCTGATCAAAAAGTCTTCATCCATTTCTTTTCGGGTGAAGAAATAATCTTTCTCTCAATCAATTCTATAAGATCTTTTATAGATCTGAGGTAGGATCTTTGTGATTTGTGTTGTAGGCCTGGTTATAAGGGCTGAGGTAGGGCTTGCTAGCCTGAGTGTAGGAGTGTGGACTCACTCTGAGGTAGGATTCTCTGAAAGAATCTGAGTTTTAGGACTTGCTAAAGTCTGAGTTGTAGGAACCTTTCTGGGTTCTGAGTTGTAAGATCTGAGGATCTGATAAGAAATAAGGAAGTTATGCCGAATCTAGTATACTGCTAGATAGGCGAAGGGGGCAAGTGGATGTACCCATCACTTGGGAAACCACTATAAATCTATGTGTATGTTGTGTTGGCTGTGTTTGTTTTGTTCTGTGCTGTGATAGCTGTAGCATAGTTTGTATAACTGTGATATATTTTATCTGCCTAAATAAAAAAATAATTGAACCTATTCACCCCCCTCTAGGTGTTTAGGATATCTTGAAATCAATTCTTTCAATATGGATACCTGAGGACGTGTCAAATCTATTGCTGTCCATTTGATTTAAGTACATATTGAGTATTCTTCCAAAGTTTGGGGCATGCAGACATTCTTTGATCTTCGCAAACATGACTCTTCCCCAGTCAATCCTTTTGCCGCAGATCACTACAGTGAGGAGCTTGAACATCTCACCAGAAATGTAATCGTGAGATATAATCTTGCATAGAAGAAATTTTCCTTTTATATCTGAAAGAAACTTCCCTTCCTCATTCATCCCTTTTCTTCTGATCGACATAGTTCTCCTTGGCAGACCACAGAAGAGAAGGGCTCGGTGCAAGTCTGTCTCTTCAATCAAATCTTCCTCATCCATTGATGTTAGTTGCAAGTATCTAGTCAAGAGACTTGCCTTGACTTTCACCGAGGTGTTCCTGACTTTGCTCTTTATCACCATTCCGTCATGACAGAGCTTGGCATTCTGATAGAACTCCTGGACGTCTCGGTTAAGGAATCAGTACAGGTGTTCTAGAAGGAAAGATAGTCCTGCCATCTCGAGCATCAAGATGACGTTACAGAATTCACCTTAGGTTGTAGCAAAACTAGTGCGCACAAGTTCACCACCTACTAGAAGGTTTTAGCTGCCTCTGGGTGCCATTCTCTGAAAATTGACTGTAACCGATGGGAAGAACGAGAGTTTTTGGAGACTAACTGCAACACGGTCTGAGACGAAGTCAGGAAGATTTCCTTTGACGGAATTGACAACGAAGCCCTGCCCTCTCGAAGAAGAATCGATGGCGAGTACCTTTGGTCGGGAGGTGAATGGTCAAAAGGAGTCTTTACGTCTTGACGAATCATGTGAACTTCCAAATGCCTTAAGTCCAATTTATATAATTTTAAAATTTTAAATAGAGAGAAGTGCGTACCTTTTTGGAAATGACTCTTCGAATCCAATACATAAAGACTTGAATTTTTTTGACCTAGAGCAGATTCGGCAAAATGTCCCGAGAAGTCCTGAGAAATTCGTCGAAATAACACGTGTAATCCAGGTAATTCGTCAAAATGACTCGTGAAGAAGTTACGTGAAGTCTCGACGAATTTGTCGAAATGACTCGTGAAGAAGTCACGTGAAGTCTCGACTAATTTGTCGAAATGACACTGGTATATTCGACGAATTTTCCTTAGAATTTCCGAGATGTTGAATTTTTGTACTTTTGCTGATTTCTTGAATTTGTCGAAATGGCCTCGTCCAATGGCTTTGTGAATATGTCGGCAACTTGCTTATCCGTCGGGACATAACTGAGGTTTATGTTCCTATTCTCCACATGCTCCCGGATGAAATGGTACCTTAATTATCTCGATGTGCTTAGTCTGGCTTTGAGAGACTAGATTGCGAGCAATTGCTATTGTGGTGGAAGAGTCGCAAAACATGGGAATCTCCTTCAGCTTCATGTTGTAGTCTTCAAGCTAATTCCTTATCCATAGAAGCTGCGCGCAACAACTGCCTGTAGAGATATACTCTTACTCAACATTCGAGATTGCAACACAATTTTGCTTCTTACTGCTTTATGAGATATGCCTTCTTTCTAGAAACTGACACGTCCCATAAGTGCTTTTCCTATCATCCCTGCTTCCTGCAAACTCAACATCTGAAACACCAATTAGTTCACAGTCATTACTTCTTTAGTACTATAAGCCATCATTGGGTGTACCTTTAGGGTATCTCAAAATCCACTTTGCAATGACATAATGAGATTCCTTAGATTTCTCCTGGAATCTAGCACATACACATATTGAGAACATTATGTCAGGTCTACTAGCAGTGAGGTAGTGTAAGGATCCAAATATGCTTCTGTACTTAGTTTCATCAAAATGTTTCTCTTTCTCATCCTTATCTAGAGTCATAGTTGAATCTATTGGAGTCCTCATAGAGGTTGCATTCTCCATTCCAAATTTCTTAACTAACTCTTTGGTGAACTTTGTTTGAGAGATGAAAATTCCATCTTCAGATAGATTCACTTGAAGTCCTAAGAAATACTTCTGCTCTCCTATACTACTAATTTCAAACTTCCCTTGCAACAAGTTAGAAAACTGTTTGCAAAGGTTGTCATCCGTAGATCCAAAGATAATGTCGTCGACATAGATTTGCACTAACAAAATCTTGCCTTTAACTTCCCTAAGAAATAATGTCTTATCTATCTTTCCCCTTGTGAACTTGTTCTCAAGAAGAAAGGTAGATAACATCTCATACTAAGCTCGAGGAGCTTGTGTGAGACCATATAAAGCTTTGCGAAGAAAGTAAACGTAATCAGGGAATGAAGAATCTATGAAATCTAGGGGTTGTTCCACGTATACTTCTTCCTTTAGATTACCATTAAGGAATGCTGACTTCACGTCCATTTGATAAACCTTGAACCCTTTATGTGCAGCGCATGCGAGGAACAATCTGATCGCTTTGAGTCTGGCCACTAGAAAAAATGTCTGATCGAAGTCGATCCCTTCTTCTTGTTTGTACCCTTGAGCTACAAGTCTGGCTTTGTTCTTTATGATCACGCCATCTTCATCCAGCTTGTTTTTGAAGACCCATTTGGTTCTGATCACATTGTATCCTCTGGGTCTTGGTACCAGCTCCCAAACTTTGCACCTCTTGAATTGATTGAGCTCTTCTTATATTGCAAGGACCCATAAAGTGTCTCTATTTGCTTCTTCAAACTTCTTTGGCTCAATCTGCGAGAGAAAACTCAAGTACAAAATTTCATTAGTTGTACCTCTCCTGGTTCTTACTCCATCACGAGGGTCTCCGATGATCTGATCAACTGGGTGATCTCTTGAGTGTTTAATCACTAGATTCCTCGCATCCTCTATACCACCAGGGGGTTTTGCTACTTCTAGTGCATCTTCTTTAATTTTAAGGAGCTCATCATCCAGAGGTTCTTCTTCCACCAGGCGTAGAATCTTGACTTTGACTGAGCTTAGAGCACTTTCCTTTTCCTTTTCTTCCACGATGAGCTCTCTTTATTTAGTAATTGCATCTTCAATAAACACACTAAAAGAGCTGCTATGAAGCATGCTTGTCTCATCAAATACAACATTAAAAGTTTCTTCTACAACCAGGGTTTTCTTGCTAAAAATCCTATATGCCTTACTATGACTACTATAGCCTACGAAAATACCTTCAAAACACTTTTCACTAAACTTAGTTTTGTAATACTACCCATTGTTAAGTACAAAGAATTTGTTACCAGAGATTTTAAAATAAGACACAGTTGGTTTCTTGCCCTTCAATAGTTCATAAGGTGTCTTATGGTGGTTCTTATTTATGAGTGCTCTGTTTTGCACGTGTCAAGCAGTGTTGACGACCTCAGCCAAGAAATACTCTGGTAACGAAGAATCGTTCAACATAGTTCTTCATGCCTCGATGAGAGTTCTATTCTTTCTCTTTGCGACTCCATTTTGTTGTGGAGTGCAAGGAGAGGAAAACTCATGAAAGATACCTAGGCTTTCACAAAATTTTTTCATGACACCAGATTCAAATTTTGTTCCATGGTCACTTCTGATTTTGACCACAGAGCAATTCAATTCGTTCTGAATTTGCCTAAGAAAATTGGTGAAGAAATCATAGGTATCTGACTTGTGTTTCAGAAAGAATACCCATATAAATCTTGAGTAATCATCAACAATAACCAACGTGTAAGCTTTACCTCCTAAACTACGAATCTGTAAGGGACCAAATAGGTCCATATGGAGCAGATATAAACATCTAGTAGAATCTTTGCCAACAATGCTCTTGAAGGTAGTTCTTATTTGTTTACCCATTTGGCATAAGTGACAAGATCACTCTTTAATGCACTTAATAGTGGGAGCATCATGCACTAAGTTGTGAGAAAATAATACATTAATAGTTTTGAAATTAATGTGTTAATATCTTATGCCATTGGTCACAGAGAGACACACTATCTTTAGCCAAAAAGCACACTGACGTAGAAGAGTCTAAGTAAAGAAAATTTAAGCAGAAAATATTTCTACTCTGAGTGCCTGTTAAAATAGTTTCTGAGCGATCAGATGACTTTATCAGACACTTATCCTTGTAGAACTCTACCATATAGCCTTTGTCACATAATTGTCTTATGGTAATGAGATTATGTTGTAATCCCTCAACATACGCAACTTCTGTGAAAGAGACTATACCGTTTGGAATCATACTGTAGCCTTTAGTGATTCCCCTATATGAACTGCCAAAAATGAATTTTGGGCCGTCCTCAACTGGGGTATTTTCTAGAAGTAGGCTTCTTGTACCAGTCATATGCTGAGAGCATCCACTATCCAAGTACCATATCAGCGTTTTGTTGGCCTTTCGACATACCTGCATTTATAAACTAATTTTACTTAGGAACCGAAACAGATTTGGGTCCTTGGTTCCTGGTTAGCTAAACACCACCATGAGTGTTAACATTACGAGTGGTCGTCCTAGCAGTGTTAACCTATGGAGTTCTAGAGTTCTTGGGATTAAACCAACAATCGGTGGCAAAAGTGACCAACCATGGCACTACACCAACAGTCAAACTCATTGTATCTTCTTTTGTTCTCCTGATTTATCTTTTGAACGAGAGGTCTAGTAAGAGATACTGACTTCGTAGTCGAAGCCTCATGAGTGCAGCAAACATATGGCTTCTTCTTCTCATGTTGTTTTTCAACAACAGGTTTTACTTTTGCTGCTTTCTTAGCACTTGATCCATGAACATAAGGACCATAATCCTTCAGGATAATTTCTTCATGAGGCACTTTTAAGGCACTCGTTCCAAAATTTTTAGGGCGGCTCCATCCTTGGTAGTTTTTGTTAGGATCAACATATGTCAGCCTAACAAAGTGACTATAGGATGCCTCAAAGTCATACTTGTTCGTAGGGAAGATGACTTTCTTGAAGGTGATCGATAAGAGGAAGGACAATGTTGGGCTTCGAGAAGCTAGCTACAAGCTTCTTCTCAGCTAACGACTTTTCCTCTAACTCATCGATGACTTTCTCTTTCAGACGTATCTATTCAGTAGAGGTCAGAAGTTCCTCCTTAAAGGATTGGATTTCGTCTCTGAGAGGAGTAAATTTCTCAATTTTCTCTCTCAGATCAGATTCCACAGCCTTGAGAGAGTTAATCTCCTTGGCCTATGTTTTGACAACCTTACGACATCTATCAAAACTTGCCAACAGTACCTTATACTGAGCCAAAAAGTCTGATTCCTCTTCAGAAGAATAATATTCATGGCCTTTCGTTGCAGTTTTAGACTCAAAGAGAGGTGTGTGAGAATTTACCTTCCCGTTATACTGGGAGTTGCCTTCATCCTCGTTAGTATGCGACATGAGCCCGAAGTAGGCTTCCTCATCTGAGCTTGACATGTTTGAGTCACTATCACTCAAAGTCTCTTGCTTTTTAGCGATAAAGCTCTTCTCCTCCTCCTTCTTACCTTTGAAGGGTCTCCTCTCTTCCTTCTTAGATCCATCCTTCTTCTTGTGAAGAGAGTCATCGATCATATGCTTTGCCTTATTACAACAATAGCACATGGCATCCATTGAATTATGTTTATTCGATTTCGAGTTATACCTGTCATTATTGTTGTAGTTTTTCTTATAGTGATCACCATCACCATGTGATCTCCTAAATTTTAATGATGAGGGCAGATTTCTCATCTGCCTTCTCTTGCTGAGCATCCTCTTGAATTGTTTTGAGAGTCGGGGAACTCTCTGTCTGACATTTCAGAGCATGAGGTGCTCGGCTTTATGTCCTCTTGATCATATGATGTTTGTGTTCTGGAAGGAGACACAGCTCTAGTCTTCCTTGACCCTTCAGCCTTCAGGTCCACTGACCTTTCTCTAGTTGCGGATCTGCTTCCTTCTTCTTCAGCTTTCCTCGTATTTATTTGAAGCTCATAGGAGAGAAGCTTCCCAAATCGATTTTGAGGGTCAGTGTCCGCAAGTCTACCAAACTCCCTTATTTCGCAAACCTTGTTATCCCATTCTTTCATCAGGGATCTCAAAAATTTGTTGTTAAGTTCATCATTTGTAAACTTACGACCGTAATTCCTTAGCCCGTTGACAATTCTAAAGAACATTTCGTAGCAGTCGGCTATGGAGTCTCTTCTATCTTATTTGAAGGCTTCATACTCCTAATTGAGGAGGGATTTACGGTCATCCCTAACCTCCTCCGTACCTTCCATGAGGACAATTAGAGAAGTCCACATATCGTTGGACGACTTGTAGTGGATTAGATTCTACAACATTGAGTCATCCACAACACTTGCAATAATGTTCTTTGCTTTCTTGTCCAGAGAGACAAGTGCAATCTCATCTATAGTTAGGTCCATCATTTTCTTAGGAACCATCAATGTTGTGTTGATTGTTGAAGCAGTCATGGGCACATGCGGACCTTCTTCAATAATCTGAAAAATTATGGGATCGATAGCTTTCATGAAGAACCTAACTCTTTCCTTCCTCATGGGAAAGTTTTCCTTGGAACACACAGACAGCTTCATGGGGGACATATCATTGCTTCTATGCATTAAAGAAAGACTTGCTTTGACAACTAGATGGAGATCTTATTCAAGGTGTTACCTTTTAACGAACAACCTGCTCCGGTACAAATTAAAAGTATCTAGTTGTCTACCTAAACACCTAGAAGGGGTGAATATATGAGTTCTGTGTCTTTTTGCGAAATAAAAATTTACTAATAAACAAGCATACAGAAGCACACAAGGATTTATAGTGGTTTCCCAGAATGGGTATGTCCACTGTCCCACCTCGCCTATCTAACACTTCGGGCTAGACTCAGCTACTTCACCAAAAACTCAGATTAAACAAATCTTACACCTCAGAGCCTCAAATCTTACACTCGGAGACAACACTCTTACAACTTGAATATCAATACTCCTACACTCGGAGAACAACCTCTCCTACAACTAGATCAAAAACACGGATCTACAAACTCAGAAGTGAAAACCTCCTACAATAAGAAAAGTAGTTTTTACAATTTCTAGATTGAAAACCAATCTACAACTTCAGATCTAAAAGGAATCAATCTTCTTCCTCCTTAAAGAATAGAGCTTGAAATAAAATTGAAGAGGAAGACTTAACTTCTGAAAATTCTTGATCTAAAACTTGAAATCCGATTTGATCGATACCACAGTTGAGAAATCTGGACACGATGATCTTATTAAATTTGTCTTTGAGAAGAATCGCTAATCACAAACTCTAGGTCGTCAGAAAGAATTATTCTGAGAATAGTAGATCGAGGAATCAGACGTCGGTTGTTCACGAGTTCGAAAATTTGGTCTTGAGAAATTTTGCGATTCTTATCAAGTTTTGTTTCTTAAATGATACATTAAAATATATATGAAATCCATCTTCAACGGCTAGAAATTTACTTAAAAAATAAGCTTCCACGTGCACTGTACATGACCGTCGTTTGAAACAGAATTCGTCGGAAAAATTCGAACCAGAAAAATGTTAAGTACATTCGTCGAAATGATATGAGTAAAGGCTAGATCACTCGGTGATTTATTTAGAATACTCGAGATCATTCGACGAATTACACGAGTTCATTCGATGAATTTTACCTAAAAATTTTTCTGTTATCAGTCACTGGTTCACTCAAGTATACTTGCCGAATTCCACATGTATACACGTGACGTCTCAACGAATGACACGAGACTTCACGTATAGACTCGACAAACTTTACTTAGCCGTTTTCAGAAGAAATTTAAGAACCTGTCAGAAATTTTCCGAGTAAACTCGACGAATTCTACGAGTATTCACATGACATCTCGACGAATAACACGAGACTTCATGTGTATACTCGACGAATTTTACTAAGGAAATTTTTTGATTCTTCCAGAACTCAGCAACCTTCCTTTTCCTTGATTCCCATGCACTTGAAAATGAAGTACACCCCAATAGAGAGATTACACATGAGTCAGTACCATGTCCTACATAATGAGGGATTACATTACACTGCATAGTCCTGTGTTTGATGACCCATTGTAATTTGACATTGGTGTGTACTTGTCAATTAAGTCCTGCAAGTACACAACTTTATCGTAAAGTCAAATACAACTCAATTCATCTTAGTTCAAGGGGTAATTCTTCATATCAAGATTATTGTGGAAATAATACCCAACATCTTTGATCCATATGGGCAAGTAGTATAGGCAACTGTAAAGTAGATTTTCCATTAACTTCACTGTAGAAGGCATGCGACGCCATTTGTCCTTTATCACACAAAACCCGCTTCATTTGAATTTTGGATGACGTTAGCATGACTCAGTGCTTGTGGACTTTGCAATTTTCACCATACAGTCTACATAGGCATTGAGTGAAGTCTTGTGACTCAACGCATAGAGGCATTGAGCGTTGCCTTGAGACTCAATGCATCTGAACTTTAAGTGTTTACTGCTGAGGCATTGAGTGGTAAGTCTTCACTCAACGCAAAAAAACTTAGCTGAATAACTATCTAACTTCTGAGGCATTGAACGACCCTTCATCACTCAATGTTGTTGCCTTTGACAGCTTTACTGATAAAGAATTGAGTGACCCTTAATCTCTCAACGCATTTATACTTAGCATAATTCTTCTAGTTGAAGGCATTAAGTGAACCTTCTTCACTCAACGCACCTGGACTTGGCAATTATCCTGACTGAAGGTGTTGAGTGAACCTTCTACACTCAATGCTTCTAGACTTGTACAGAATTTCTGAATGAAGGCGTTGAGTGAATCATCTACACTCAATGATTTTGGACTTTATTGTATCTTTGATAAGGCATTAAGTGAGCCTTTTTCGCTCAACGCTTCTGTACTTGAACAGATTTTCTTTGAGTAGGCGTTGAGTGAAAGACCTTTACTCAATGCTTCTGGACTTAGCAAGATTTGAGTCCAGTACCACTGAGGCTTTGAATTTCTGATCTTCTGTCAACGCTTTTAGGCTTCTGGCATTTAGTGGAGTGTACTAACTCAATGCTTTTGGACTTAGACAAATTTCTGCCTCTCTAGTATCATGTCTTGAGTCCAACCAACATTCTGACCATGTCAACCTGTCTAATCAATGAATAGAGGACAATCTGCATTCATTGAGCTAGAACACATATCAAATACAAACATGTGTGTACTATTGACTTGTGAGCCTTCTTCAAATCTGGGACATTGTGATCAATGGACCCAACATCCCAAGTAATGATGAATGTATAGAAGAGATAGGCTCAACCATGTTGGAACATCGATCCACCATAACTCTGAGAGATGGACCCACATCATGTCCTTCAAAATAAGAAGGTGACACGAGTATGTATCAAGAGGTAGAAGGTGTGCTTCCAGGAATAGGAGTTGGGACAATCCGGATATCCGACTCATCATCCTCGTCCAATTGGTGAAGATACTCGGCACAATCCTTTAGAGTATGGTTGATGCTATAACAAAACAAGCACCATTTTGCATTACTCCTCGGTCCTTGTGGGGCCGAAGAGGATTACAAAAATAGTAAATGCGACGAGGATGAGTGGCCATAATACTTGGGCACGGGGAGTTAAGTACTGTACGAGAATGATGCTCCATACACTGGGCCACGAGAATTATGCCTAATGTCTTCAATAGGAAATTCATCACTACAATGGTTGTATTCGCCACACCATCTACAACAGATATTAAGACTAACAAACATGGTGCGCAAACAATAGATTCAATAAAAGAAAACACTCTGTGCAGAATACTATACCCAACAATAAATTACTACGGCAACCTATAAAAAATCTAAAACAAAAATACAAAGAAATAAAAACATAAAGGGGTGGTAATTATAATGGAAAAGGGCTTCCACTTCTAGACTTACTCTCCAAAAACTAACACGACTGCATTCCCTGGCAACAGAGCCAAAGACTTTATGCACTTACAACAAATGTACCAATAGCACAAGTAAAATAAAATGGGCGAATTTTCCCAAGTATCAATCTTACAAGGAACACAGTAAGGTGGAGTAACTATCGAGGAGGACTTGAGATTAAAGTCCTCAAGGTCGGGGTTATGATGGTGCTTTTGGTTTGTGGAAACAAAATAAAACTTCTATGCAAGCCGCTATGTACTGCTTTATAGGGCGGATGGACGAGTAGGCGAGCGGATAGAATGGTTCGCACCGACAGATATAGGGTCAAAAGCACCTCTTCGCTACACACATCACTAGCAGTTGCTAGTGCGACAACACTCATAATGGAGGGATGGATGGAATATGACGGCACACCTCAAGCATCTCAAACACAGATAATTTCACAAAGACATGAAATATAACTCTATTAACAAAGATTTTAGCTCAACATAATCAAATAATAGGAAATCTAGCTACAACATCAACACAAGAGGAAAGAGTGTGAGGAATCGAACGAATCCGTAGCCTCGTTAATGATGCACAGTAGGAATCGTCGGGTTGTCAATCCGCATACTTGCTCGGTCCACAACTATGTCTCGGGTAGAGGAGAGTTGTCACCTTCTCCCAATGGACCTGTCTTCTTCGTCTCACGACCCGATCTCTTACAGAGCAAGATCTCCTATCTTGATGGAGAGTATAGGGCTAGAATCCCCTTCCTTGGAGCTCTTGGATGATGGAGGTGGCTTAGGGAAAAAGCCCTAACACATGGAGGGAGAAGAGTAGAGCGGAGCTCTCCCTACGACGAGAAAATGGCGGAATGAATATCGTCCAAAACTAGGGCAAACCCGCGGTATTTATAGAAAATGCATTAGAAATTAAGGCAAATATGGTCGAACGCACAACCATGTGTGGATCGTGCGATATTATTCTCGCAAGATGGCACAGCCTGGAAGAAGAAGCAGACCATGCGATTTTGAACACGTACGGGCAAAACAACGCGTGTGATAACAAAATGCAGGGGCGTGGATAGAATGCTAAAAACCCAAGCAAAGAAGCAGATCGTGCATTTTTCTTTGCTTACAATTGAATCCAACCTTGCGTGAAGAAAATGCACGGGCGATAATTTCATAAAATTTTAGAAAAAAAGTGGGGTTCGTGCGATTTGGTCACAAACGGGTAAAACAGCCCATGCGTGAGCAAATTGCACGGCTCGGGGCAGAGCACTAAAAAATGAAATTGTAGGCATCGCACGATCATGCCGGTCGTGCATGAAGAAAAATGCATGACCGTACGGTTCATACAAAAAAGAACTGGACTAGAATGGGCTCTGCCCACCTGCACAAGAAAACCACAGCTGGAGCACAAGCCTACAACACTCACAAAAAACCAAAATCAACAAAATAAATACATGGGGAGCACCGAGTGCTTACCCCCAACAAAATAGTGCGCAATTGCCACCACAATGGGCAAAATGTGCACTTTGTGCACGAACACAGATTGAATGAAATATGAGCAATAATGAGCCTAAAGTGTAGTGCACGTATGTGAAAATTAGCTCGGATTAGTCCAAACAACACTAAAAATATTGGACTCATCACATACGTGCAGGTGCGTTGCCCGCACATGCACTCCATTTGCACATGCGCGTGCTTGGCTTTGCCCTCCTTTTGGGGTGCTGCTAGGTCTCTTGGTGAGCGTGACTGTTTGTTCAGGTTGTTTTCCCTCCGCGTCTTCTGTCGAATTCATTCTGATTTGACTTAGAAAATTTTGCATGAACCCCATCATATGTCCCCAAATTTTCGCGGGTCATGGCCCACAAGGCGATGAGACCAAAATTTTTAAGCCTCAATAACTTTGACATATGGGTCATGGATTTAAGAGAACTTTAGTATGTGTGGGTCACAAGTTATCTTTGTTTGCGGTGTGAAATGCCATCTTGGTCAATCCTGTACGTTTATGTTAGTGTCTTAGCATTTCAGCCTTGTAAGGTGAAGATCATGCAGTTGATGTTAGGTGGAAGATCTTGGTTGCTGCCAACTCATGCATTGCTCTTGTCTTTACAGTGGTGAGCACGACTTAGCACCGTACTTTTGTGCGTTTAGCGGCCCTTACGACGCTTTATGGAAGAGTTCTCCTGCTTTGAGTTTGGCACGCTGCGGTGATCCTTATGTGTCTTGTGCTTTACAATCCTTACACATCAGGTGTTATCTTTCACAACTGTCTCCGACCGCTAGTATCACGACCCGTGTTTTCTCAGCAATTATATATTATCAGAGTGAGAGAAAATATATGATGTGGTCCCACATCGTGTAGGGACAACTGAAGATGCTAAGGCGACCCCGTCTTTTACTTTGCTTTTATGGAAAGACATTTATTTTTATGTTTGAAAACATGGTTTAAATTGAAGCTTTTAAAGACAGTGTCCTTCATTTCAGTGGATCAACTAGTCCACAAGTAAAAATTATATACGCAGCGAAAAAATGTAGCTTAATTCGTTTTATCTTACATGAGCATGAGGTCCCAACAAGCATGCATGAGGTCCCAACAAGCATGCTAATGACGTAGAAAACTTCTAAATTTAGTAGAAATAAAAAAAGTGTTATAATTCTTAAAATAAAGTGATATTTTGTTAAAAGAGATGCCATGAGTTTACGCTAAAATGTAGATTTATGTTTTAAAAATACCCAACATGCATCCTAACATAAAACCTTCTCAGAGAGCAAGATCTAAAAACAAGCAGTGAGCAACAGTAGAAAACTAGCCAATTGTCTAACATCAAAAACTAAAACTATGGACATCAACAACCTGACACGAACACATAGAATTAAGTCACAAGTATGATCTAGAAAAAAATGACAACTACCTCACAACGGTGAGGGAGCAACAAACAGTAGAAACAACAGCAGCCCTGGAAATTCTGCTCTAACTTACCCTACTATAACTGCTCTGGGCCCGAGGCATTCAAAAGAAAAGAATGCCTCAGCAAGAAAGTACAAGTGACAACTAAAACAAAATAAGGATATTTGAAGAAAATCACATGAATAGTGAGCATGATAGTTCATATTAATTTAGTCATGATAATAATCTCGCACTAAGTGCAAATCAAATCTATATTATAATTCTATATAGATATAATGAAGTAATTGAGACTGATCAGCTCGAGAATGGTATTGTGGGGGTGACTTACTTACCAACACAACCCATCAATCCTAAATAAAAGGTATTGTGGTGGTGGTTTGCTTACCAACATAACCCAACAGTCCTAAACAAGTACTGTGGGGGTTGCTTGCTTACCAACAAAACCCAACAGTCCTAAATAAAAAGGTGTTGGGGGGGGGGGGGGGTCTTGCTTACCAATACAACCAACAGTCCTAAACAAAAAGGTACTATGGGGGTGGCTTGTTTACTAACACAACCCAACAGTCCTAAAAAAAGGTACTGGGATGGTGGAAAAGTTCACAGACACTCATAACCGAACATTTATTATTCATAAACAGCTTACCGGTACCATAATGAGAACAAATAAAATTATGCAGTCAAAATTTAGTCATGCAACTGAATTTCACTTATGCAGTTGAATTTCACTTATGCAGTCAAATTTCACTTATGTAGTCGAATCTGGACTTAGACAGATTTTGTGTAGTTGATAATGATTTAGTGTAGGAATGAACTAGTCGAATCCATGCAGTCATTCACACAATTGAATTCATGCAGTCGAATCCGAACTTAGGCAGATTTCATGCAGTTGAAAATGACGTAGTGTAGGAATGAACTATACAGTCGAATTCATGCAATTGAATCATGTAGTCAAATTCATACAGTCGAATCTGGACTTCAATAGATTTCATGCAGTTTAAAATGACTTACTAAAGGAATGAACTATGCAGTCGAATCATGTAGTCGAATTCATGCAGTTGAATCTGGACTTAGGCAGATTTCATGCAGTTGAAAATGACTCAGTGCAAGAATAAACTATGGTGTTGAATTCATACAGTCGAATTCATGCAGTTGAATCATGTAGTCGAATTCATGCAGTCGAATCTGGACTTATGCAGATTTCATACAGTTGAAAATGACTTATGTGTAGGAATGTACTATACAGTCAAATTCATGTAGTCGAATCCATACAATCAAATTCATGTAGTCGAATTTGGACTTAATGAGAATTATGGATTATGCAATTGATTTTTTGGTCTTTAAGCAGGTTTGACATACAAAACTTCCAAAAGTAAATTCCTAGCAGGTTTTGAATGCAAAATTTCCAGTAATTTAATCTTTAACAAGGAGGAGAAAAAAAGCAATTTCTTAAGCTAATCTATACCCATACAAAATGATTAAACAAAGAAATGTAGAGGGATAAATGAAAAAAATTAAGAGAGAGAAAATAAGGAGAGCAAACACCACTTGCCTCCACTATAACCACAAGAAATCGGCCTCACAGGCCCTCCACACCAAGGATCGGTTCACACTCGAGCTCGAAAATAAAATCTACGAAGATTTGGCAAAAATGACGGTTAAGGCCACAAACCCTAATGTTGAAACCCCAAAAATGGAAAATACTTACCACACACGCAAAGAGCTCGTCAAGAGCTTTCTAAATCTAGGCTTTGTCGAGAATTTCGAGCACCATAGCTCACAAATCCACGATTGGAAAGCTTCAGGTGAATAGTAACCCGCTCTCTCTCTCTCACTTTCCTAGGCTCAGGGTGGCTTGAGGAAGAAGAATAGTCTAGGGAAATTAAACTACAACTGGCTTCCTTATCTTTTTTTTTAAATTTCTAAAGGTAAGAATTTAATGTTTTTGGTCATTACCGAGGCTAGTTTGACTAAATTGATCCAAGATTAGAATAAAAGAATTCTAATCAATTAATTAGGTTTGTTTTAATTATGTCTTAGAAAATTTCGATTTTTTATAAATTATATCTTAAAATCTTGAAATCTAAATTTCGGTCAAGCTCAAACTTAGGTCGTCTTGATCAAATGGACACGAAAACACACCAACGACGACACTCAGCTAAACACCATTGATAGTTTTACTTTCAAGACTACCTAAACACCTAGAGGGGGGGGGGTGAAAGGTTCTAATGCTTGTTTTCACTTTTAGGCAGAATATAATAACTGAATTAAATCACACAGCACAATAATCACAGAAATTCATACAACACAGATTGCACACAGTTTTATAGTGGTTCCCCAAGGTCTGGGTACATCCACTTTCCCCCTTCACCTATCTAGCAGTGTGCTAGATTCGGCCAAACTTCCTCTTTAACTCAAATCAGCAGATCCTACAGCTCAGAACCTGGAAAGGTTCCTACAACTCAGGCTAATCAGCCCTACCTCATCCTTGCCACAAGGCCTACAACTCAGAGAAAAACTTTCTCCTACACTCAGGCAACACAGCCCTACCACTCAGAGATCAACTCTCCTACACTCAGCCATTATAATTTAGGCTTACAACACAGATCTACCTTAATAGATCCTATAAAAATTAGAAAAGAGTTTTACAGAATTTTGTCCTAGATGAGAGAGTAAGGACAGGACAATACTTGATTAGCTGATGGATGAAATCAACTGAATCTTAGCTTTCTTCAAAGCTTCTTGAATCTGAACTAGCTGAGTTGATTTCCAAACAGCTTCTTGAGAAACTTGTAACAGCTTCCTTCTTGATCTTCAAATGGCTGGATCCCTCTCTATCCAATCCCTTTGATACTTCTTCAGAATTCTTGAACGAATTCTCCTTAGACAGATCCTGATAGGTTGAACCCTTCAGAATGTCTTCTTAGATCTTCTGATGAATATCTTCTTCCGTGCCTTGCACTTTCTTGATCAGTTTGTATGTGTGTTTCTTCTTAAAATCAATCTTTTTATTTGCCTTCTGAATCTGTCTATTTATAGACCTTCTTCATGGTAACCGGCTGATCCGGTTTCTAACTGTCTTCTGACAAGTCTGACATCTTCAGATAAACTGTTGCAACTCACAGCTGTCAAGTCTTCAAACAGATCCTTAGCCTTTGTCTTGATCAACAAAGTGTCGAGACTGACTGTCAGAAAGTGTCGAGACCATCTGTCTATATGTGTCGACACAAGTTACTTTGGTGTCGACACAGCTTCTTCAGACCTTCATCTTGAGGATGAGTCGACACTGAGAATTTGTGTCGACTCAAGCACTTCATCATTCTTCAGGAAATGACTTGGTCTATACTTGTAGTGTGTCGACACAAGTCCTGTGTGTCGACACAGTTGTTATAGATTCAGAACATAGTATGTGTCGACACTGCCTTCAGGTGTCGACACAGCTTTTGTCGACTCTGCCAATATGTGTCGACTCTGCCTCAATGTGTTGACACAGCTTCCCAGTGTTGATACAGCTGTTGTCGACTCTACTTCTGTAAGTCGACACTGCTTCCCAGTGTCGACACAAATGTGGTCGACTATTTTTCTCTGTGTCGACACAACCTTCTTCAAGTGTCGACACAATTCTTCTGAAGTGTCGACATAGCTTCTTCAAGTGTCGATACATGGACTTAGAATAATTTCCTATACTTTTAGAACTTACTTAACCTGCACATGTCAACTCAAAATAACATCAAATACACCTTGATGTATATCATTAAGCTAAGTTAGGCTTCTTCAAATCAGGTACACATTTTCCAATGTACCCAACAATCTCCCCCTATTTGGAGAAGTCATAACCCTTTTAGCTAATGATATACACCATTTAAAAAATATAATATGATGATGTATATAAGCATGACATTACAGGAATACTTTAATAAACAAAACATACAACAAATTCATCACAGAATGAAGATGAACATGAATAATTAATTACAGAACAATGTTTTGTTTATAACTTGGAAATGTTTGTTACAGATATTTACATTGAATGACTTAACAAAACATTACAAAACAATTGAAAGGACTGGTAAGCTTAAGCTAAGACTGATCAGGCTCTCTTATGACAATTCCTTTACCAGACTGAATTTGAGCCTTCACAGCTGGTTCAGCAACCTCAGCAGGCTTCTTGCCTTTCAGTTCAGCTTTCTTCTGTGCTTCTTCCTTGATCCTTTGCCTTTCAAAGTAGTGAAAGGGCTTAGGAAAATATTTGCTGGGCTCCAGAGCATCTGGTGGTAGCCTCCCCATCTTAGCTTTTCTTCTATATTGAACTATAGCCTCCTGCCTAGATTCATACTTCTGCCATTCAATCTCATTATACCACTTTCCTCTTTCATGGACTTGATCCTTTACAGCCTTCCATGCTGTCAGTATAATGTTTCTTGAAGTGGGACTCCATTGCTCAAAGTCAGGCGTAAGTTCAGCTTGCTCTCTAAATCTTTTCTTGGACAGTAGAGCATCTTGTTGTTCTTTCAAACTTGCATCAGGCTTATCAACTTTCTCAATAACAATATTTGTAACCTCCTGTGGAGGACTATACATAGCCTGTACTTGCTGATTAATCATATCAAAATCTGCAGGGGGGTAAATGACTTGGGCAACCTCAGGTTGATTGCCTTCAAGTAGACCTGTTTGCAACCCTGACTCAGCAACCATATCATCATCACATAAGGGTGGATTTCCCAATGTGGCTCGAATACTATTAGTCACCCATTTGGTGTGTTCTGAGCCAGCATGAACTAATAATCTCTCCCCCTTTAGGACTTCTCTTGCAATATGGTCTCGGAGATCATCCTTCTGAAATCTAATCTGGCCATCAAGATAATTCACACCCTCTTTAAAATATGGTTTCAACTTTTGAAGCTTAGTAGATATCTCTTGCTGAGAGGTTGTGATAGGAGTTTGAACTGAATCTAAGGCATCCTTGAGTTTCTTATCAAAATCTACCATCTCTTGTGCCCTTGCTTCAGTCATCCCTGTAGCAGTCTTTTTCAACTTATCAAGAATTTCATGGTGAGATTTAGCCAGATTCTCATTCATTCTCAGCTGATTTTCTAGAACATAACCCTACTTCAGTGCAATATCATCTACCTTGGTAAGAATTGACTGATGTTGTTTAGCCAAAAATACTACAGCATTACCTCCTTTGTGGAAGCAATCTGTCATTTCCTTTTTATTCAAGTTGACTTCAAATCTGATTGATTTAATATCCTGGGCTAAGTCAAATTGAAGTGACTTATTATTCTCATCAACATATTTTTCCACAGCCAATCTGTGTTCATCCAACTTAACTTGCAAGTCCACCATGAACTTATTATAATCAAAAGCAGCAGGAGTTTGGTGACTTGCAGGTTAGAGTGCTTGCTTATAGGTTTGGCTCCTTCTCTTGAAGACTATAAGTTTCCGTTTCTTAGCCTCTCTGGCTTCTGCAGTCTCAGATTCTGATGAGCTTTCAATCTGGACTCTCTCAGGAGGTGTAGGAGGTTTATCTGTCTCAGTGACATGTTGATCAGCCTCAACATTCACAGGCTCCCCCTCAATAATGGGCTCCTCCTCAACAACTAGCTCTTTCTCAACTTCTGGTTCTACCTCAATTTCTTGCTCTACCTCAATTTCATCAGCAATTCCATCATTAGGAAACAACTCATCTAGAGTGAATTCCTTTTGGGCCTGAGCAGAAGATGAGGCATCTAGATCAGCTATATTCAGATCTTCTGGTAGGTTTTCCCTTTCTACCTCTTGGAGTTGTTCAGAAATTTTCTCCCCCTGCACCTGTTCAGTATGGGGAATGTCCTGGGCAGGAGAATAACCTTGCTCCCCCTGCACCTGTGCAGGTAATGTTTCTTTCTGAACTAGAGTTGACCCAGACTGGTCTTTAGCAGGTTCTCTAATTTGTTCTTCCTGATGTTGGGCAGTTCCTTGTTCATGTCCAGGTGACATCTCAGTTATGTCTTGCATGTCTATTTCAGGCATCTCTTTAGATATAACTCTATCCCACCTTGAGAATAATCTCATGTCCATCTTTCTCATGTGATTGATCTTACTCCATGGTATCTGTTGCATGACTTCTGGAATCACTCCAGCCAGGTATAAACTCAAAATCCTAGCCAGATTAGGCTTCTTAATTCCTTCCTTGATCTTATCAAATACTACAGCTGACCAGTCAGTTGGTTTTGTAAAAGCAATTCTTGTCATTAGGCTGAACATATAGGCTGAGATCCTATCATGTCCACCAGGTTTACACAGAATCACCTTTCCAACAATCTCAGACAGAAATTTGCCTTGGTGATTCATTCTTTTTCTAGTGATGGCTGCTCCAATCTTTATGGTTGGATCAAATCCACACCATTGGAGAGTCTCCCTTGTCTTAGAGGCTGGAACCTCTTCTTCATTCTCAATGCTTGGCAATTGAAGAATTTTTCTTAAACTCCGTAGAGTAAGTTTGACCTTGGTGCCATGAACTGTGGATTTGATCTTGAGTCCAGAAGAATCCACTTATGCAGAAGTGTAAAATTCAATTACCTCCTTCTTCCAGTTCTTCATTGGTTCAGAAACCAGAAATTCCAATCCATTTTCAGCAATAAGGGAAATCACTTGTTTGAATTCTGGTGCGGCGATTTCGAACGCAGCCCTAACCAGCTCATATCCTTCATTCACGTTGTCTTCAACCTTTGGCGCCATTGATAAGATGAGAAAGCTTGAGGGAGAAGAGAGAGATTGTCGACACAGGGCTTCAGTCTCGAAAACCTTGTAAGCGTGTCGACAGAATAAGTTCTTGACCTATTTATACCTTCTAAAGAAAGAAGATCAAAAGTCGGGCAAAAACAGTTTAAATGTGTCGACACAGATGGAATGTGTCGACACAAACTTCTATGGTCTCGACAAACAATTCTGTCTACTATGTGTCGACACCAATTGAGGATATGTCGATACCTGAGATACATAGTAGAGCATCAGAAATTCTGTGTCGACTCTTAGTTCAAGTGTCGACACAAAATCTGGAAGTGTTGACACCAATGTTCTGGTGAAGTCGACACTACATTTCTGGATGAGTCGATTATTTGACCCTTAAGTGTCGACACATATTCTCTGTGTCGACACAATTTCTCTGACTAGTCGACCAGACTTCACTGAGTCGACACTTTATCACTATAAGTGTCGACACCATTTTACTTAGCCAATATTTGTTTGTTGATACCACTTGAAAGTTTATTGATATACTAGTCAATGGTCAGCATTCCTAATTCAATTTTAAATTTATTGAATTTTGTTTCATCCAGTGGCTTAGTAAATACATCTGCTATTTGATAATCTGTTTTAACAAATTCCAATGAGATGTCTTCTCTTTCTACATGCTCTCTAAGAAAATGATATTTGATTTCTATATGCTTAGTTCTACTATGAGAAACAGAATTGTTAGCAATAGAAATTGCACTCTTAGAATCACACAATAAAGGTGTTCTACTTACTTGAATACCATAATCCTTCAATTGATGTTGTATCCACAATAGCTGTGCACAGCAGCTTCCAGCAGCAACATATTCTGACTCAGTTGTGGATATTGCCACACTGGTCTGCTTCTTACTGCTCCATGATATCAGTCTTCCTCCCAAGAATTGACAAGTACCTGTAGTACTCTTTCTATCCTCTCTACAGTCTGCAAAATCTGCATCTGAATAACCTGTTAGTAGAAAATCTCTATTCCTAGGGTACCAAAGGCCTAGATTAGGTGTGCCCTTAAGATATCTCAGAATCCTTTTGACAGCAGTATAATGAGATTCTTTAGGGCAGGCTTGGTACGTAGCACAGACACATGCAGCATACATAATATCTGGTCTACTAGCAATGAGATATAGTAGAGAGCCAACTATTCCTTTATACAAAGATTCATCAACAGGTTTACCTGCATCATCTTTGCATATAGGTATACTTGTTCCCATAGGAGTTCTCATGGTGGAGGATGACTCCATACCATACTTCTTAATTAATTCCTTGGTGAACTTAGAATGGGATATGGACAAGCTATCTTCAGTCTGTCTTACTTGGAGTCCCAAGAAGAACATAAGTTCCCCCATACTGCTGATCTCAAACTTCCCTTGCATAAGTTTGACAAACTTTTTGCAAAGGTTGTTCTTAGTAGATCCAAAGATTATGTCATCTACATAGATCTGAACTAAGATGATCTTACCTTTAAATTCCCTAAGGAATAGAGTTTTATCTATTTTCCCTCTTGAGAATTTATTCTCAATAAGGAAAGTAGACAGAGTTTCATACCAAGCCCTTGGGGCTTGCTTTAACCCATATAAAGCTTTCCTAAGCCTATAAACATAATTAGGTTTAAGAGGATCTACAAAACCTGATGGCTGCTCTACATAGATTTCCTCTTTTAGATCACCATTCAGGAATGTTGATTTCACATCCATCTGGTACACTTTGAAGTATTGATATGCTGTATAGGCAAGGAACATTCTGATTGCCTCCAGCCTTGCTACTGGGGCAAATGTTTGATCAAAGTCAATCCCTTCTTCCTGCCTTTATCCTTTAGCAACCAACCTAGCTTTGTTCTTCGCAATTAATCCACTCTCATCAAACTTGTTCCTATAGATCCATTTTGTGCCAATTATATTGTGGCCTTTTGGTTTAGGAACAAGCTCCCAGACATTGCACCTTCTGAATTGATTCAGCTCCTCTTGCATAGCATCAATCCAGTGTTGGTCTTGGATGGCTTCTTCAAACTTCTTAGGCTCCATTTGAGACAGGAAACTTGAATGCAGAACTGTGCTTAGATTTTTGCTTCTTGTCTGAACTCCCTATCTTGGATCACCTATAATCTGATTAGCTGGATGATCTCTTAAATGTCTTGTAGCTGGAGGTAGATTCCCTTCTGGTTGAACATCTCCAGCTCCTTCATCATGTTGTACCTCTTGGATTTCATCAGCTTCTATTGAGTCTTGTACTCCCCCCAGATAGTAGCCTTCATTTTCCAATGCTTCATCTGCATTTGATGCTTCTGCAATGGAAAGCTTGTCCATCCTTTTGCTTATACCTGTTGAATCATTTGATCTACAAGACAACTCACAGTTGATTAATCTTGTTTCATCAAATACAACATGTACAGACTCCTTTACAACTTGAGTAGTCAACTTGAAGACCCTATATGCCTTACTATTTATGTTGTACCCAACAAATATCCCATCTTGTGATTTGGCAGCAAACTTAGTCAGATATGACTTGCCATTGTTAAGTATATAGCACTTGCAACCAAAGATCCTGAAGTAGGATAGATTTGGTTTTTTACCTTTCATAATCTCATAGGGAGTCATTTTGTGGCTCTTGGTGATAGAAGCCCTATTGATCACATGACATGCAGTGTTTACTGCCTCAGCCCAGAAATATTCTGGAAGAGAGGTGTCACTCAATAGAGTTCTACCAGCTTCAATTAATGTTCTATTCTTTCTTTCAGCAATGCCTTTTTGCTGTGGTGTTCTAGGTGAGGAGAACTCTTGGAAAATCCCAAAGTCTTCACATAATTTTGTCATGCTTTCAGATTGAAACTCAGTACCATGGTCACTTCTGATTTTGACCACTGTACAATTCAGTTCATTCTAAATTTGCTTCACAAAACTAAGTAAGACACTTGGGGTTTCTGATTTCTGTCTCATAAAGAACACCCATGTAAATCTAGAATAGTCATCTACAACCACAAAAGTGTAGACCTTCCTACCTAGACTATGAACTGGCATAGGACCAAAAAGATCCATATGTAAGAGGTATATGCACCTCACAGAATCCTTGTTTTCAAGGCTATGAAAGGAGGAGTTTGTTTGCTTGCTCTTTTGACAAGCAGAACATATCCCATCCTTTATACACTTAACTTGAGGACCATTCCTCACTAACTCTTTGCTAAAGAGTTGGCCAATTGTCTTGTAGTTAAGATGAGCCAATCTCTTGTGCCACTTGACACAATGAGATGCATTATCATCAGCTACAAGACAGATGGGAGAAACCTTGTTCTCACATACAAAATTAAGACAATATACATTTCTCTTCCTATACCCAGTCAAAATGATCTCTTGATCACTTGACCTTTTGATATGACATCCATCCTTAACATATGAAATGTCATATCCTAAATCACTCAGCTGGCTTATGCTTATCAGATTGTGTTTCAAACCTTTTACATAAGCCACTTGGGTAATAGTAATTAGGTTAGAAGAAATGTTACCAAATCCTTTGATGACTCCTCTTTCAGATCCACAAAAGATTACTTTAGGTCCATCTTTGACAGATGTGTACTCCTTCAACAGCCCCTTTGTTCCAGTCATGTGCCTGGAACATCCACTGTCCAAGTACCATATAGGGGCATGACCACTTGGACTTTCCTGCAATATAGATTTACCTTCCCTTAGAACCCAAGTAAGTTTTGGGTCCTTGGTTCAGGTTAGCACCAACAAAACTACCAGCTGCTCTTCTAACTGGTAGACTATTGTTCTTCCTAACACTAGTGTTGTGCCAGCAGTCT
Organism: Platanthera zijinensis; assembly: GCA_039513925.1. NCBI lineage: Eukaryota > Viridiplantae > Streptophyta > Magnoliopsida > Asparagales > Orchidaceae > Platanthera > Platanthera zijinensis. Next base: position 45,653,123 of record CM077097.1, read on the forward strand.
AAGGCAAAATGGTCTCTCTTGCCACAACACCAACATTCAAACTTATTATATCTAGATCTAGATACACCCTTGACAGAAGAATTTCTGTCCAGTGCTGGTGCTGCTGCAGCTTCACCCACAGGTTTCTTATAACCATGGGGTTTATGAACATGGGTAGACCTGTTGGCATTTACACCTTTGTTTATCAGAACATTAGTCTTAATATGACCATGAATATTCTCAAGATCATATTTGTTAGAAGGCACTTGCATCTTTCTAAACTTAATAGGGACTGAAAGGTTTAGTGGCTGGACATGAGCTTTGCCTTTTCCCTTGAATTGGGCAGCCCTGGGGTTACCTTTGAAGCCTAATCCTGCCTTACCCTTTTGAGCCACAAACTCATCTATCAAGGGTAAGACAGATTTTGGCTTTGAGTAACTAGCCACTAAATCTTTTTCTATTCTTAGTCTGGCCTCCAGACTCTTAACTTGATCATTAGTATATCTGATTGTGCCCATCTGAATAATAGTTATATTTTTCAGTTTGACAATCTCATTCAACTTTTGATCTATTACTTTTTCCAACTCAGTTGCAGCAACCTTAAGATCAACAATTTCCTGAGCCTAAGATTTGACTAGGTTCTTGCTTTTCTTAAGGGCCTGCAACAAGTCCCCATACTTATCTATCAATTGATAGACAACTCCTTCAGATTCAGATCCATCTACATCACTTGATGCAGATGAAGATGATTCTGCACTAGTACTACAAACTGAATTTATAGAAGGACAATGTACCTTACTAGGACCAGATTGATTCTGGCACATGTCTTCTTCTGATCCAGTCATCAGTCCCATGCACTGATGGTCCTCTTGTTCATAGATGGAGTCTAGCAATTGCATGAACTCCTCTTCTTCAGTAGCAACATACAGTCCAATATATGCTTCATCTTCAGATTCTGACTCTGAAGATGATTGATCTGTAAGGCTCTTTTCCTTCTTTGCAACAAAGGATTTCTCCTTCTTGCCTTTTTGATGAGTCTTCTTCTTATCTGACGACTCCTTTCTCTTATCAGGACAATCAGCCACTACATGTCCAGGCCTATTGCAACAATAGCAGACAATCTTTGATGTAGTGGCTTTGCTGGGCTTAGTTCTATTCCTTTCCTTCCTTGATGACTTATTCTTCTGATAATAGTCATCAACTTGCTGTGATGTGGAGGGCCTAGACTTCCACTGCTTCTTCTTCAAGAACCTCTGGAATTGCCTTGTGAATGCAGCAAAGTCTAAATCTGAATCACTCCTCTTTGAACTCCGACTGTCTGAATTTTCAGAATTAACTTCTGCAACTTTCTTAGAAGGAGATGAATATATCCTCCTATTCTTTCTATTGGCTTCAGCCTTGAAGGCCACAGATTTTTCTCTATGCTCACCTTTTGAATTCTTTTCTTCCTCCTTCCTCACCTTTAGTTGCATTTCATAAGATAGCAACTTTCCAAACAAGGTTGGAGGAGAAATTTCTGCCAGTTTAGCCACTTCTCTTATGGCACAGATCTTGGTGTCCCAATCCTTTGTCAAGGATCTTAAGAATTTGTCATTCAGTTCATAGGTACTAAAGACTCTTCCATAGGACATTAATTCATTAACTATTATGTAGAATTTCTTATAGCATTCAGTTATGCTATCAGATTTTCCTTGTCTGAAACTTTCATACTCTTGGTTGAGCATAGACTTCATATCCTATCTTACTTCTTCAGAACCCTCTATGTAGACAATCAAGGTGTCCAACATTTCTTTGGAGGTTTTGTAGTGAATCAGATTTTGGAATGTAGAATCATCTATGACACTTACAATAATGTTCTGCGCTCTTTTATCCATGGTTGCCAAAATGATTTCATACTTTGTCATTTCTGAATAACTCTTTGGAGTTTGGATATTTGCATCAAGAACTGATACTTTCATTGGAATGAAGGGGCCTTCCTGTACTGTAATGTATATCCTTGGGTCAGAAGCCTCCATGAACAATCTCACCCTTTCTTTCCAAATTCCAAAGATTTCTTTTCTGCAGATTGGTAATTTCATTGACCCTAACTCCTTGTGATTCTCTCCAGAACCCATTTTCTTGATTCTTGATTCTGCCTTAGGGATCTAACTCAGACTGTTAAGTCCTCATTTGAGTAACCTCTCTCTGATACCACTTGATAGTTTTACTTTCAAGACTACCTAAACACCTAGAGGGGGGGGGGTGAATAGGTTCTAATGCTTGTTTTCACTTTTAGGCAGAATATAATAACTGAATTAAATCACACAGCACAGTAATCACAGAAATTCATACAATACAGATTGCACACAGTTTTATAGTGGTTCCCCAAGGTCTGGGTACATCCACTTTCCCCCTTCACCTATCTAGCAGTGTGCTAGATTCGGCCAAACTTCCTCTTTAACTCAGATCAGCAGATCCTACAGCTCAGAACCTGAAAAGGTTCCTACAACTCAAGCTAATCAGCCCTACCTCAGCCTTGCCACAAGGCCTACAACTCAGAGAAAAACTTTCTCCTACACTCAGGCAACACAGCCCTACCACTCAGATATTAACTCTCCTACACTCAGCCTTTATAATTTAGGCTTACAACACAGATCTACCTTAATAGATCCTATAGAAATTAGAAAAGAGTTTTACAGAATTTTGTCCTAGATGAGAGAGTAAGGACAGGACAATACTTAATTAGCTGATGGATGAAATCAACTGAATCTTAGCTTTCTTCAAAGCTTCTTGAATCTGAATTAGCTGAGTTGATTTCCAAACAGCTTCTTGAGAAACTTGTAACAGCTTTCTTCTTGATCTTCAAATGGCTGGATCCCTCTCTATCCAATCCCTTTGATACTTCTTCAGAATTCTTGAACGAATTCTCCTTAGACAGATCCTGATAGGTTGAACCCTTCAGAATGTCTTCTTAGATCTTCTGATGAAGATCTTCTTCCGTGCCTTGCACTTTCTTGATCAGTTTGTATGTGTGTTTCTTCTTAAAATCAATCTTTTTATTTGCCTTCTGAATCTGTCTATTTATAGACCTTCTTCATGGTAACCAGCTGATCCGGTTTCTAACTGTCTTCTGACAAGTCTGACAGCTTTAGATAAACTATTGCAACCCACAGCTGTCAAGTCTTCAAACAGATCCTTAGCCTTTGTCTTGATCAGCAAAGTGTCGAGACTGACTGTCAGAAAGTGTCGAGACCATCTGTCTATATGTGTCGACACAAGTTACTTTGGTGTCGACACAGCTTCTTCAGACCTTCATCTTGAGGATGAGTCGACACTGAGAATTTGTGTCGACTCAAGCACTTCATCATTCTTCAGGAAATGACTTGGTCTAGACTTGCAGTGTGTCGACACAAGTTCTGTGTGTCGACACAGTTGTTATAGATTCAGAACATAGTATGTGTCGACACTGCCTTCAGGTGTCAACACAGCTTTTGTCGACTCTGCCAATATGTGTCGACTCTGCCTCAATGTGTTGACATAGCTTCCCAGTGTTGATACAGCTGTTGTCGACTCTACTTCTGTAAGTCGACACTGCTTCCCAGTGTCGACACAAATGTGGTCGACTATTTTTCTCTGTGTCGACACAGCCTTCTTCAAGTGTCGACACAATTCTTCTGAAGTGTCGACATAGCTTCTTCAAGTGTCGACACATGGACTTAGAATAATTTCCTGTACTTTTAGAACTTACTTAACCTGCACATGTCAACTCAAAATAACATCAAATACACCTTGATGTATATCATTAAGCTAAGTTAGGCTTCTTCAAATCAGGTACATATTTTCCAATGTACCCAACAACCATGCTAATATAACGCCCTTACGCTAAATATTATGTCAATTAGAGGATTGAAATTAATTATCAAAATTTTGGGGCATTATAGTCACCCTCCCTAAAAAAAGTTTCATCCCGAAACTTAGAGCGTAAAGCAAACCCTAAGTGTAAAAGAGGTAAATAAGAAGTTTTTTAGCTGGATAGAAACACTTATCGATGAAAACTAGGAGAACAGATGAGGGTAAGATTCTCTCATTGCATACTCCAATTCCCAGGTTGCGCTCCTGATGTCCTGATTTCTTCAAATGACTTTAACCATACGAATTGTCTTTCTCCTCAACACTCAATCTTCCGTCTCCAGAATACAGACAAGCTCCTTGACAAAGGAAAGATTAGGCTGCAATTGGGGAACAAAGCTAAGTACTTGACGATCATTGTGAAAGCTCTTTCACAACTTGCTGACATGAAACACATCGTGAACATTAGGAAAAGTTGCAGGAAACTCCAACCTATAAGCATACACTCTGATGCGCTCAACAATCTGTAAATGTCCCACAAATCTTGGATCCAACTTACAGACCTTCCCAAATCTCTTAACACCCAACATCGAAGAAACTTTCAAGAAAACCATGTCTCCAACAACGAACTCCAGATTAACCCTCCATTGATTTGCATACTTCTCTAACACTCTTGAGCCAATCAAAGTTTCTCACGGATATGCGTCACAAAAATGATCATCTCTTCTAATGACTCTGGACCCAACAATTGTTTCTCACCAACCTCATCCCAAAATAAGGGAGTTCAGCAATGCCTCCCATACAATGCTTCAAAGGGTGCCATCTACATACTTTCTTGGTAGGTGTTATTATAGGCAAACTCCATGAGTCTGAGACGCTCGCCCCAAGCTTACCATGGTCTAGGATATAATGCCTAATCATGTCTTCCACAATTTGATTGATCCTTTTCGTTTGAACATTAGTCTGCGGATGATAAGTGGTGGAATACCTAAGGTCAGTGCTTACCGCTCCCTACAAGCTTTGCCAGAGACGAGCCATAAACCTGGACTTTGATCTGACACTATACTCGATTGGACACCATGCAACCTGATAACCTCATTCAAATAAAGCTCTGCTATTTTCTCCATGGAATAGTCAATCTTGAAAGACACAAAGTGAGCACACTTCATCAATCTATCGACAATTACCCACATAACATCATGCTCTCGAGAGGACCTCGACAAACTTGTAATGAAATCCATAAAAATACACTCCCACTTCCAGCTTAGAATATCCAAAGGTGTCAAATTACCTCCAAGCCTCCTATGATCTACCTTGACATGTTGGCAAGTATAACACTCAGATACAAATCTTGCTATATCATTCTTCATACCCGACCACTAGACAATCTGTTTCAGATCTCAGTACATATTTGTAGAACCAAGATGATTGACAACACTAGAACCATGCACTTCTTCACAAATCTTTGCTCGAATATCCTCAACAACGGGAATAAAAAATCTACCACTGTACTTCAGGGTACCCACATCATCAATGGAAAAATCCGGTAATTCTCACTTTTCATCTCTACTCTTTATATGCTGCAAATCTGGATCATCCTTCTGATATAATCTTGTAAGCGTAATCCACGAAGGCTCTTCAAATTCTAAGCTACTCGACAAGGCGCAACCCCCAACTGTTATGTTCATCAATAATAACTCCTTCACCAAGGATTGCGGTACCCCCAATTGTTATGTTCATTAATAAGAACTCCTCCACCAGGGATTATACATATAGATTAAAGACAAGCAAGGCCTTTTGGCTCAAGGCATCGACCACCACGTTAGCCTTGCCCTGATGATAAAGAATATCAACCTCATAGTCCGCAACATAATCTAACCATCTTTGCTGGCATAGATTCAGCTCCTTTTAAGTGAAGACGTACTTCAAGCTCTGATGATCCGTGAAGATCTTGCACGACACTCAATGCAAAAGATGTCTCCACCGATTCAAAGCATAAATAACTACAAAAAATTTCAAGTCATGCATAGGATAATTCCTCTCGTGAACCTTTAATTGTCTTAAATAATACAAAATAACTTTTCCTCCTTGCATCAGAACACAACCGAGCCCAACTCTGGAGGCATCCACATAAACGAAATACTCTGCCCCCTCGGCAGGTAAAGGAAAAATTGGAGCAGAACATAACCTCTTCTTTAACTCCTAAAATGTTTTCTCACAGGCATCACTCCAAACAAAAGATGCGCTCTTCTGCGTAAGCTTGGTCAAAGGCACATGAAAAACTAAAAATCCTTGCACAGATATTCTATAATATTCTACCAACCCCAAGAAGCTTCTTATCTCCTTAGATGTTGTAGGCCTCTTCCAATTCAACACTACAGTTATCTTAGATGGGTATGTATAGATACCATCTTTACTTACAATATGACCAAAGAAAAACACTTGAAATAGTCAAAACTCGCACTTGCTCAGCTTTACATACAACTTGTGCGCTCTCAGAATAGCCAAAACTAAGCGCAAATGCAAGGCAAACTCTTCTGCACTTTTAGAATATACTAGAACATCATCAATGAATACCACCACAAAATGATCCAGAAAGTCCTTGAACACTTTGTTCATCATGTCCATGAAAGCAGAGGGTGCATTCGTTAAACCAAATGACATCACCAAAAATTCAAAATGGCCATACCGGGAACGAAAAGCAGTCCACGGTACATCCGACTCGCGGATCCTTAACTGATGATAGTCTGAGCAAAGGTCAATCTTCGAGAAAACAGAACTACCTCGCAATTGGTCAAACAAATCGTCAACTCGAGGCAACAGATATCTGTTCTTGATCGTCACCTTATTAAGCTCCTGATAGTTTATACACAACCTCATTAATCCATCCTTTTTTCTTCACAAAGAGGACTGGAGCACCCAAGGGAAAAGAACTACGCTTGATAAAGCCACACTACAACAACTCACCCAACTGGATGTACAACTACTCCAACTCACGCGGCGCCATGCGGTAAGGTGCTTTTGCAATAGGATGAGTACTTAGCTCAAGATCTATAACGAACTCCACATCTCTCTCAGGATGAAGTCCAGGAAGACTAGCTGGAAAAACATCCAGAAACTCTTATACTATGGGAATGTCCTCAACACGCAACACACTATGAGCAACTTCCAAAATAGAAGCAAGATAATCCTTACAGCTAGACTCTGAGAATTGTCAAGCACGTACCACAAAAATGATTGGGGAGTCCTGACGCGACAAGCCATACACACTCATGGGTTGGCCATTGTCCATCCTGAAATCCAAACACTTAACCTTGCATTGTATGACTACATCATACTGGATAACCAATCCATGCCCAAGATCACGTCAAAATCCTCTAGATCCAATACCTTCAGGTCCACAAATACAAGGAATCCTCCTAACAAGATAGGGCACTTTTGAATACCCTGATTTCACACCACCAAATCTCCTAAGGGGACCTTGACGTTAAGAGAATCATTTATATGGTTGGTAGCGCAACGATGTCGGTCTACAAAACTCCTTGTCACAAATGAGTGGGTAGCACCCAAATCGAAAAGAACACCCCGCTTATTCATAACTTTAAACTCATTTAAAAAGTTCATGCGCATAATTAAAGAAAATTGGAAACTTAAATCCATAATAAAAGGTTATTAACTAGGTTGAAATCTAACCTGAGATCACCTGTGTAGACGACCGAGCTTCTTCCTTAGTCAACACATTCAGCTTTCCCTTTATTCTGTCCACATGTTGTGGCAGCGGCAGCGGTACGGCCTACAGTGGAGTCGCCTGCAATGCAGGTCGAGACTATGGGCACTGATTCCTCATATGCCCCTTTGACCACACTGGAAGCAAACTCTGGACTTTTGAATGCAATGAGCAACATCATGCCCTCTGTTCTTGTAGTAGGAACAAGTAAGATCTCCCCTAGGCACGTCCTGGATCATATGCACCTGAAGCTATTTCTGAGCACCCAACCTCTTAAAACACTTCTCAAAAGTATGGCCTGACCAACCATAAAAACTGCACGCTTCTTTGCTTTCTTTCTTCGGAGCAAGGCCGGATACCTGAGATCTTCCACTATCATCACCTTTCTCTTATCCTTCCTCGCCTTCAACCCATGATTTTTAGCATTCTTGATCGCCTCTTCCTTCATGGCTTCTTCAACAGCTTCCACATAACTCTTAGATCAGTATGCACTGGCTAATTACTGGATATCACTTCTAAGACCACCCAGAAAATGCTTCACTCTTCCTGCCTCAGTGGCGACCATCTCCAAAGCAAACATGCTTAACTTGATAAAATCTACTTCGTACTCACCAACTGTGAGTTGTCGCTGCTTTATGGTCACAAAGTTGTTCATCAACCTGTCTTGCTCAATTGAAAGCAAGAACTTCTTTAGCAGCATTGTCTTAAACCTTTCCCAGGAACATCCACCAATGGGGGTCTCCTTTTCCCTGATCCACCATCCTTTAACAAGGTCCTTCAACTGGTAAGCAACTACCATGACCTTCTGGTCTGCATAAATTGCTGAATAGGAGAACATCTCCTCCATCTTTATGATCCAATCATCTAATGCCATATAGTCGGCCTTACCGTTATAGGTAAGAGGTCCTAGATGCTGGAAATGCGAAATGAAATAAATTTCTGACTACAATTGGGCAAAAGGTATAAAAGTAGCGGGAGGGTCAGGTATAGTCTAACCCACCGTATGGTCTTGCACACTAGGCTGTTGCGCTAAGGTGGCCATCAACAAGGTCTAGCTCTGGGCTTGCATCGCGACTATCTGCCTCGACAATGTCTCATTGCTTTGACATAGTTCCTCGATCACTGCCTCGTTATATGCACTTAAAGACTCACCTTCCGACTGGGGAGTCGACCTCAATGATAACATTTTGGAGGCATCCCCTACGAATATGAACATGCATTAATCAATACCTAGCTTACGACACCTCTGCTTGAAAACTATAATTACTTAACTTAAACTAGATCAACAATGTGTAGATAAATGCTCTTTCTGTTATCTTGCTTTGGGAATTCATAAAATGAAGTTATGCCTACACTTACGATGATGTACCATCATCCTCTTGACTCTTGTGCATATATTATGAATGCATGAATGGTTTAATCTTCCTTTTAAATCATGTGTGTATGAGTGTCATCATGCATATATTAACTTGGCATGTGTGCTAATGCTGTGTTATGTTATGCATATTGTGCGATGCATTCTAAAAAGGCATTAATGCATGCTAGGAGCGGCGTACACATGAAGTATTATGCATCCCATACTACATAATATCGTATGTAACGTTAAAAATAAAATCTAATGAGTATCCATGCGATAATGTTAAGTCGCCCATTTAAACTTAGCAGTCACATGTTATTATGTCTATGAGAATTCATATACAAACACATATTATGCATCACATACTACATAATATGCCATGTATACTTCTTTCATGCTTATGAGTGTAGTGTTCATGCTTTTGCCAAGATATACTGATGACATATTGATGTGTGTATGCAATTGAAATGAGATAAGGTAAATATGAAATTTGTTTAACAATGGTTGTTTAAAAAAAATTCCAACCTACTAATTTTAACCAAACCTATCCCCATAACCTGACTTTGATACCAACTGTCATGACCTGCATTTGCTCAGCAATTATATATTATCAGAGTAAGAGAAAATCGCATTGTGATGCCACGTCGTGCATGGGATAACTGCAGACACTAAGGCGGCCCCATCTTTTACTTTGCTTTTATAAAAAGACTTTTATTTTTATGTTTGAAAATATGGTTTAAATTGAAGCTTTTAAAGACCGTGTCTCTCGGTTCAGTTGATCAACTAGTCCATAAGTAAAAAGTATTACACAGCGAAAAAATACGTAACTTAATTTGTTTTATTTTACATAAGCATGAGGATCCAACAAGCATGTTAATGACGTGCAAGCTTCTAAATTTAGTAGAAATAAAAATAAGTTTATAATTCTTAAAATAAAGTGACATTTATTTAAAAGAGATGCATTGAGTTTACGCTAAAATGCAGTTTTTATGTTTAAAAAAATACCTAACATGCATCATAACAAAAAACAATCGCAGAGAGCAAGATCTGAAAACAAGCAGTGAGCAATAGCAGAAAACTAGCAAGTAGTCTAACATCAACAACTAAAACTATTGGCGTCAACAACCTGACATGAACCCATAGAATTAAGTCACAAGTCTGATCTAGGAAAAATGGTAATCTCCTCACAGTGGTGAGGGAGCAAAAAATAGTAGAAATAACAACAACCCTATAAATTCTGCTCCAACTTCCCCTACTACAACTGCTCCGAGCATGAGGCATTCAAAAGAAAAGATTGCCTCAGCAAGAAATTACAAGTGGAAACTAGAACAAAATAAGGATATCCGAAGAAAATCAAATAAATAGTGAGCCTGATAGTTCATATTAATTTAGTCATGATAATATTCTTGCACCAAGTGCAAATCAAATCTATATTATAATTCTATATAGATATAATGAAGTAATTGAGACTGATCAACTCAAGAAAGATATTGTGAGGGGGGGGGGGGTGGCTTACTTACCAACACAACCCATCAATCCTAAACAAAAGTTATTGTGGGGGTGGCTTTCTTACCAACATAACCCAACTATCCTAAACAAAAAGGTATTATGGGGGGTGGCTTGCTTACCAATACAACCCAACAGTCCTAAACAAAAAGGTACTATGGGGGTGGCTTGCTTACCAACACAACCCAACGATCGTAAACAAAAAGGTATTGTGGGGGTGGCTTGCTTACCAACACAACCAACAATCCTAAATAAAAAGGTACTGTGGCGGTGGCTTGCTTACCAACACAACCCAACATTCCTAAACAAAAGGTACTGTGATGGTGCTAAAGTCCACTAACACTCACAACCCAACATCTATTATTTATAACACCTTACTGACACTATAATGAGAACAAATAAAACTATGTAGTCGAAATTTTGTCATGCAGTCGAATTTCCCTTATGCGGTCAAATTTCACATATGTAGTTGAATTTCACTTATACAGTCGAATTTCACTTATACAGTCAAATTTCACTTATGCTGTCAAATTTATGCAGTCGAATATGGACTTAGGCAGATTTCATGCAGTTGAAAATGACTTAGTGCAGGAATAAACTATGTAGTCGAATTCATGCAGTTGAATCACGAAGTCGAATTCATGCAGTCGAATTTGGACTTAGACAGATTTAATGCAGTTGAAAATGACTTAGTGCAGGAATAAACTATACAGTCGAATTCATGCGGTTGAATCATGTAGTCGAATTCATGTAGTCAAATCTGGACTTAGACAGATTTCATGCAGTTGAAAATGACTTAGTGCAGGAATGAACTATGCAGTCAAATTTATGTGGTCGAATCATGCAGTTAAATTCATGTAGTCGAATTTGGACTCAGGTAGATTTCATACAATTGAAAATTACTTAGTGTAGGAATGAACTATGCAGTCAAAGTCTTGTAGTCGAATTCACACAGTCGAATTCATGTAATCAAATTCATGTAGTCGAATCATGCAGTCGAATTCATGCAGTCGAATTTGGACTTAGGCAGATTTCGTGCAGTTGAATTCATGTAGTTGAATCCATGCAGTTGAATCCATGTAGTTGAATCCATGCAGTTGAATCCATGTAGTCGAATTCATGCTGTCAAATTTGGACAATAAAAATTATGTATCATGTAGTTTATTTTTTTGGTCTTTAAGCAGGTTTATATACATAACTTATAGAAGTAAATTCTTAGCAAGTTGTGAATGCAAAATTTCTAGAAATTTAATCTTAAAGGAGGAGTAAAAAAGCAATTTCTTAAGCTAATCTTCACTCATACAACAAGATTAAACAAAGAAATGTAGATGGATAAATGAAAAAATTTAAGAGAGAGAAAATAAGGAGAGCAAACACCACTTGCCTCCACTATAACCACAAGAAATCAGCCTCACAGGCCCTCCACGCCAAGGATCGGCTCACACTCAAGCTCAACAAGAAAATCTACAAAGATTTGGCAAAAATGACGATTAACACCGCAAACCCTAGCACTAAAATACAAAGAAATGAAAAATACTTATCACGCACGCGAAGAGCTCGGCAAGAGCTTTCCGAATCTAGGCTCTACCGAGAATTTCGAGCACCAGAGCTCACAAATCCACGGTCGGAAAGCTTCAGGTGAATAGTAACCTGCTCTCTCTCACTCTCCCAGGCTCGGGTTGGCTTGAGGAAGAAGAAAATTCTATGAAAAATAAACTACAACCGACTTCCTTATCTCTTAATTGTTTTTAATTTCTCAAGGTAAGAATTTAAATTTTATGGTCATTACGGAGGCTAGTTTGACTAAATTGATCCAAGATTTGAATAAAACAATTATAATCAATTAATTAGGTTTGTTTTAATTATGTCTTAGGAAATTCTGATTTTTTATAAATTAAATCTTAACATCTTGGAAACTTAATTTCGGTCAAGCTCGAACTTCGATCGTCTTGACCAAACGGACACGAAAATACACCAATGACGATACTCCGCTAAACACCATGCTAATGTAACGCCCTTACGCTAAATAGTATGCCAATTACAGGACTGAAATTAATTATCAAAATTTCGGGGGCGTTACAGTTAATGTCGGGGACACATCATTTGAGTGTGATGAGTAGGCTTGTCTGCCCCCTTGTCAAGGTAGTATAGGCAGAGTTGGAGCCCGCTCTTGTTGGATGATGTAGGAGGATTTAGGGGCCCCGAGACGACTGCTTCAATGGTTGGTTCTTTGCAGGGGGTGATCACGTCATTTTGATCTTCCTTGCACTTGGTGAGAGGCTTTGCATACTGTGAAGACTTTGGGGGCGTTCCATTCTTTGAATAGGTGATGCCTCAAAAGGTGCTTTTGAGGTTGACGCTGGGAGATTACTTGATAAATGTATCCACATTACATGTACTCTTTGTCTCTCTTGTTAGATCCTTGGGCATCACGTTGAATCAGGAGTGCTTTACCTTTCGTACCCCCTTGCTTGATGTATGACACGATGTATTGATTTAGTAATTGTCATTAATCATGAGCGCTTGGAGCTGATGCATGTTTGTAGTGTAATGGCATGTTTGCCCCTTTATCCGGATGGTGCTTGAGGGCTCGGAGTCAGCGTTTAGCTGAGTGGCGTAGGAGGACTTGCAGTTCATCCTGACAAAATTTCTCAGAGGATCGAGGATGCACTCTTGTCTTGGGAAGGACACTTGATCCGTTCTTTTGAAGTTGGTGAAGAGTATACATCTATTTTGTGGCATAGGGTCTATTTGGCTATAAGTGGCGAAAAACCTTTGTTTTTTCGTGTCTTAGTAGGCTTGGGACCTGTCTTGGTGAAGGTGGTGAAAACCTTTATTCGTTTGCACCTCAAGAGGACCGAGGTCTGTTAGAGTGAATATGGCGAGGAGCCTTTATTTGTTTGCACTTCAGGTGGACCGAGGTCCGTCCAAGTAGAGGCAGTGAGGAACATTTGTTAGTTCATACCTCAAGAGGACCGGTATCCATTCAGGTGTAGGTTGTGAGGAATCTTTGTTCGTTCACGCCTCAGGAGGACCGAGATTAGTCTAGGTGGAGGTAGCGAATAACCTTTGTTCATTTGTGCCTCGGTAGGACCGGGGTACATCCAAGTAGAGATGGTGAAGAACCTATGCTCGTTCACACCTCAGGAGGACCGGTGTCTGTTTAGGTGGAGATGGCAAAAAACCTTTGTTTGTTTGCGCCTTAGTAGGAATGAGATATGTCCATGTAGAGGTGGTGAAGAACCTTTGTTCATTTGCACCTCAGGAGGACTAAGGTATGTCCAAGTGGAGGTGACAAAGAACCTTTATTCATTCGCGCCTCTGGAGGACTGATATCCGTTCGGGTGAAGGTGTAGAAGAACCTTTGTCCAACTCGCCTGGGAGGCATAGAAGGACTTTTGTCCATCTCTCCTGAGAGATGCAAAAGGTCTTGGGGCCCGTTCTTCTTTCAAAGATCTGTCGGCTGTGAAAGAAAAAGTAGATGTTTTATTGCTGAAAGGGAAAATACAGGTGCTCACGAATTTATTCTCTTGGCTTATTCTTGCGAAAGTAGGGAAAATAATAGATAACATGGGACATGTTTGCCCCCTGGTTGGGATTAAGCTCTAGCCAGTCCTTCATGACCCGGGTCTTGGCCGGGGTGTGACTACTATAGGTAGCAGAGTCATGTTGCCTCCTAATCACCCCACATGACACATATTCCTCCTGGTGTAATGAACTTTATAGCCAGGCATAAAATAGAGGGGATTTCCTCGAAGATCGTTTGGAGTGGCCAAATAAAGATCGTGTTGTATACCAAGTTGCAGTCGATTACCACAAACTAAACATCCTGAGTGGCCTTCTTTGGGAACTCTCTTAAGGTGACGGTGAAAGTGATCATCCCTCGCACCAGCACCAATGCATTGTTAAAACTATATAGCGGTCCAGTTGCTGGCTCAAGGTGCTCTTGGGGATCTTCATACTGAGCAGCGTGGATGTGAATATGACAAAGTTTTAAAAATTGGATCTGAGAATGAATCAGTTAGATCAAAGATTCAAGGTTCGATCGATTTGACCGATCAAACCGGGGTTGAATGGTCCTGTTGCAATAAAAAAATATATTTATTTATATATGTATTATATATATACATTATATATATTATATTATATTATATGTTGCGGCCAACTCAACTCTCCCAGTAGACCGGACTAAACTTGACCGCCTTAGCCCGTAGAGTGGTTGAGCGCGTATATGACACAGAGTAAGAAGAAGTACACAATGTGATTTTAACGTAGAAAAATCCTGAAATGAGAGAAAAGTTGGCTAATTCCTCAGAGTTTTCTCTACTGGGGGGGGGGGGGTGAATAAATATTAAAATTTATTTCAAAATTAACTATACAATTCATAGAATTTGCATTTACTCAAGCTATTAACCAGAATTAAGAACATATAATTAAAATCACAGCAGAACAAATAAGAAACCACAAAATAATGCAGAAACACAGACAACTCAAGAAATATAGTGGTTCCCCAAAATTTGAGTACAACCACTCTTTTACCCCCTTAGTAGGAATTCACTATCACTGTGCCTGAGTCTTTTGATAAGGAGAATCTTAGAACCAATCAACAAATCTTTTGATTAGGAGATCTTGAACCAATATAATCCGAGTCTTTTCATAAGGACACTCTCAGAACCTCTAAAAAATCCTTTGAAGATGGATTCTCAAAACTCTTTTCACAAACTGAAAATGTTAATGAAATAAAAAATAGAAGATCTGAGGATTTAGTGATCTTCTTGACGAGTCCTCTCAGCAAAATCTTGAGGACTATTTAACACTTAGTGAATTGATATCTAGAATTCCGATGAATCCTTGAATAAGAAGATCTTAAGGATTATAAGTCTTTAGTCCAGATTATCATTTAATCTTCACTGAATCTGATGCAATAATTGATAAGCTCTTGAGAAGAAGAACCGATTCTCTTATCAGATTCAGGAACAAAGATGAAGGTCGACTGATTTAAAGAATAACTTTAATGGTAGGTGATAATCTTCCCATCCCTCTCTATCGAAATCAATCTTCCAAAACCATGATCTAATCTGAGTGTAATGATCATTAGAATAATTGTTGTTCTGATTCAATCTCTGCTTGTTCCTTCATCATGTATATATATGTATGACAAAGAAGCAAACGTCTCCAAGAATCAGTTATTCAATTCAAACATTTCTTGAATTAATTCTTAATTAATCTTCAAAACAATTCTCGTTCAGAAAACTATTCGGCGTAACATTGATTTCATATATAAGTAGCATCGAGTCCAGGCTTCATTAAGATAATTTCTCAATTTAGTTTTGTAATCGATGTTGTGTCGATATCATATCAAAGTATGTGTCGATTTAATCCTTTAATTAACGTCGACTTGTCATATTCTGTTACTCTGACTTATACTCGAAGTAATGCCGATATAAATTCAAAGTTGCATCGACTTCTAGTCAACGCATGTTGGCATTTCCTGGCATTCCTCTTAAATTTAGTGTGCCTTTCTCATTTCCTTTACATCAATGACATCCTAGGACTTATAAGATCATATTAGCATCTCTATACAACATGTGTAATAGACCCAGGATGTAAATCTCATAAAGTAATTTGTTATGGTAAATCATAAGAGTTTTTCCCAACAATCTCCCCTATTTAGCTTAACAAATTTTACAAAATTTCAAAGTTGATTTTACAAAGAAAAATCAGTAGAATTACAAAAATTTGACTTACATACAACATGTAATGTACACATATTAAATTTTAAAAAAAGACATAAACATGAGAGGCAATTGAATATATGAGCATCTAGAATGAATTTTATAAACTACCAACATAGTTCTTAATGAATACCATAATAATATACCTGTAGAATATATTTGTTCTAGGAATGATTTTTACTTTTCTTGGAGAACATCATATACACATCCTTCTTCCTTTTATGCTCAAGATGCTCTTCTCTAGGCAAGTCTTGATGCTCCCCCTGAATTGACACAACATCATCCACAACTTCTCTTGATATCATGAGAATATCACCTAAATTACTTTGCTCTGCCTCCCCCTGGACTGATGCATCTGGATTTTTTACATCTTGATAATTATTTTGCTCTGTCTCCCTCCGAACGCTTCAGAAATATGATCTATTGGTTCATTAACTTCTCTGCTTAGTAGATCTTTTTGATCTTCTCGAAGAAGAGCCTCATTCTCTTCTAAAGGTTTCCTGAGCTGATCTTCCTCAGATATCTCCCCCTTCTGAACCTCATAAGCCAAGGAGGTTAAGAAAGACTTGGTCACCTTGGTGGAAGTCAGTTTATCCTGAAATTTCCTTATATAAGCTTGAACCTCACAAATCTGAGTTAATATATTACTAACTGAAGATTTATAATATAAAGCATGCTCATCTATAAGGGTTGTTAACAAACCAATAGTTTGTTGTATTGCTCGGAGAATGACATTATTAATGTAAAATGAAACATGCGAAGATACATCAACATGACTATTATGATCGACAAAAAATGAGGGTTGATCATTGCTGTTTATGTACATCTGTAGTAGGGAATTCAATGTCTATAGTCTGTGAAAGACTTGGTTCTTGAATTATAAATTGTGATGGAGATAATGTTGGTTCTATTGGTAGGACTGATTCATGAGAAACATTAGGTAATGGCGAGGATGGGGTGAAAGATCTTTCTTTAAACTAGATTTAAAAATTTGTCTGCTCTTCTTTGAGAACAAAGCTATTATGAGTTTTTTACAAGAGGTATGTGTACTCCTTTGGATTTGCATAGAGTAGGATAATGTTGTCTCAATATCTGACTTATAAAGGTCATATATACATTATCTTTATGACTATACTTATGACCTATAAGATTCAAAATACACTTACTCCAGTTGATCTTCTTTCTTAGTACCAGAACCCCATCAAATGTAGTTGAAGTGTGTGCTTCTGAAGCCGTCACTTGTCATATATCCTGTCGTGACTTCTTCTTGTTGTCGCCTCTTTTGGAAATGAATCTAACAATTTGTGGAGACGTAGAGAGCAGTCCTTATCCGATCTAGTTCTTGTGGAACAAGACCTTGGGGGTTCTCTTTCACTTGTGTGGATACCTATAGAGTTGCAAATATACTTCTGTGTGGACTCAACCGCCTATTTTTTACTGGATAATTGGAGCATCTTGATTGAATAAAGACTCAATCCCTCTCGGGTACAATGTCTTATTGTTTACTTTTATTTCTCAATTCACGGAGATCGCAAGTTCCTATACTCTTTTGGGAAATTCTTGTATGTTTATTCTACTGCGCACATATGATATGTTGTTCCACTCTAGTATAGAAAATCCAACACAAACTTGTCGATAAAACTCGATACAACAATTTTGAATTCTCAAGTATTACTGGAACATTGGTTTTGGAAATGAGATCCAATTCATACAAAGTGTTGATGGCATAAGTGTTGAAACCGATAAAATCCTTACTCCAAAATTAGGATCAAGGAAGTCTAAGGATATTGGTTTAGTAGTCGGGCTCGACGGCTGACGGGATAGGATGAAGAAAAATACGAGCAACAAAAAGGACCCCAGGTGCTGCGATAGGGAGGTCCCACCACGTACCCGAATGCTTAGAATAAGCTTCCCCTCCACAACCAAAAATGGCCGAGCAGGGTACGAGTTTGACTGGATAATAACTAAGTCACAATGACTAAGATGGATAGTCGCTAGCTCGCAACTTGTCTATCTGAAGAAAGGATCCAAAG
Organism: Platanthera zijinensis; assembly: GCA_039513925.1. Lineage (NCBI taxonomy): Eukaryota > Viridiplantae > Streptophyta > Magnoliopsida > Asparagales > Orchidaceae > Platanthera > Platanthera zijinensis. Next base: position 45,671,288 of record CM077097.1, read on the forward strand.
GCTCGGTTAAAAGTTTAGGAAATGAGGTTCTCGAGATATTTTGCGAGATTCCGTAGTCTGTCTCCTCATACCCCTGGGGTCCTATTTATAGGTAAATCCAAAAGGAGGGGGGATCTTATTTATAGCCCCACTCCTGGCAACTAGAAGAATTCTTGGGGGAGATTTCTCGGCTGGGCGAGTATCTGGCCTAGTCGCCTACCTGTCGAGTATGCGAGGGGAAGCTCACAATACTCACCCATGCCTTCTGCTGTCTTGCGCGTTGACTTTGACTTTTGTCTTGAATTCCTAACTTTGACTCTTGCGGGGTCCACCCTCGATGAATATGGGTTGTACACAATCACCACTCTTTTCGAGCGACGTAGGAAATCGGAAATAAACATCCAACACCAACGGTGACAAGAAGATCCACTGCTCTTTCCACCTCTTTCTTCTCTCCAGAGAAGCCAAAGAGGGGTCCATCTGCAGCTTGGATCTTGGTCGCTTCCACCTGCAGCCTTACGATGGTTCTATTGAAAAAAATGTTCTTCGAACTCCTGTTGTTTATCAGGATTCGATCGATGGTGAAGTACTCGATGGTGGCTTGGATGACAATGGTGTCATGAAAGGGGTTCTCATTCCCTAACATGTCCTCCTCGGAAAAAGTGATCTCTTCCAATGACGATGGTTCTTGAGAGGTCGAGGTGACGCGCTTGCAATAAATTTGATGGAGACTCCCCTTGTGTGAAGCTCCAAGCTCAACTCCTCCGTTGATCACTCCTACCTGCCCACCTCCTGCATCGTGAACCACTTTTCCACAACCTCCTAAGTCAACTCGGTCCTTGTTCTTCCTCCCCGAAGCTTGGAACGCTACTGGTCCTGCTGGAGCCTCCTGCCTAGGCTGATCCCTATCTGCCGCTCTAGCTTCCAAGCTCCTCCTTGCCTCCCAAAAATCTTGTATGGCCATAGTCCCATGCCCCTCTACTTGATGCAGGTCACATTAAAGGGGAATCTCTGCACCCTTGTTCATCGTTGACTGAACCTTCTCGCGTGCTTATTGCCTTATTGGGCAATGGACATCGCCTCTCCCTGAGCTCTTACTTTCCTTCCCCCTGCTTATCGTTGTTCCTCCTCTCCTGATTTTGGAACTGAGGCCTCCCTAGTGGCCTCCAAGGGTGACGATTCACAGGATACTGGAATCGCCGTGCTTACTCTCTTCTCTCCGGGGCTGCCACAGGCCTCCTCTCCTCTTTCCTGCGAGGCCTTTCTTGCCTCCTCTACTCTTCTGCCCTACTAGGCTCCTCCCTTCTCCCCAGCTCTTCTCTTCTTCTCTCTCCCTACCTCTCCAACACTACTCCGCCCCTCACCTCCGAAGGTCTTCCACTTTCTCAGCTTCTCAGGCTTTCCCCATCCAACCTTGCTAAGAAGTTTGGATTCTTCTCCTCTCCCTACACGAACATATTCGCCCTCTCAATCATCTCCTTGAAAGATCTTAGGGTCTTGGACCAAATCTCCAGGCTAAGGAGACCCTACTTCAGGCCAAAATTCAGTGCCAACATCAGGGTGAAGCCATCCACTTCCTCGACTTCTAGAACCTCTTCCTGGAAATGATCGATGTAGTGGTCGAGACTCTCGCACTGTCGTTGCGCAATTTTGAAAAGAACGGTTGCCTCCTTCTTCCTCTTCTTGAACATCGCGAACCTTACCATCAGGCCCCGACGTAGATCCTCAAAGTAGTAGATGGAACCTTCACGCAACTAGTGGAACCAATCTCTCGTATTCCCCTTGAAGGTAATGGATAAGAACCTGCACTTGAATGCATCAGTCATGTTGCGGATGTACACTACGTTCTCGCACCATTGGAGATGCGTGACTGGGTCAACTCTACCAGAGTAGTAGTTTAGGATGAGCTCTCTGAAGCCTTCGGGAACTAGGGCTGCTAGTATCTCATCATAGAAGGGGGTCCTCCCTCCCTGGGGGTGGCGAGTTTTATCCTCGCGAGTATCCTCATCATACTTGCTACCATGGTGAGTATCTCAGTATCTCGCCGGCTTTTCCGCATCTCAGAATCTGATCACTTGGCCGCTCGCCGGATGGTGTTGTAATTCTATTGGTCGCTTTTCTCCTTCCCTAACTTGCTCGTTCCCTGGTCGCCTAGGTGGCGCTTCTTCCTCCGACGGTGTCATGCTACGAGGTGAGGTCATCGTGACATTGGGGCAAGGATCAAACCCAACCAGGATGATCCTCACTATCCTCCTCGCGAACTCTTCAAACTGAAAGTATTTTCTAAGGATAGTTAAAAACCTAGAGGGGGGAGGTGAATAGGTTTGTTTTAAATCTTTAGGAACTTTTCAAGTTAGATCTTGATGTGTGTTTATGTTAAATGTTAGCTTTCAAGATCACTACAAACACACAAGATTTTTAGTGGTTCCCTTATCTAGGGTACATCCACTTTCTCCCTTAACCTATCTAGTAGTGTACTAGATTCAGCTAACTCCTATTTTACACTCAGCTCCTTGTGCTTACACCTCAGATCCCTCAAGATCTTATAACTCAGAGTGTACACCACTCCTATAACTTAGACTACTTCAGTCCCATCTCAGATCCACACCAGGACCCTACCTCAGATCCACTCCAAGACCCTATAGCTCAGAGTTAAACAACTCCAACAACTTAGAGACCCAGCTGATCTCCTACCTCAGATCTTCACCAAGATCCTACCTCAGATCCACTCTAGGACCCTACAGCTCAGATTTCACCAACTCCAACAACTCAACCTTTATATATTAGGCTTACAACTCAGCTCTCAGTGAGATTCTATAGATTGAATAATGGTTTGAGTGAAATGACTCCAGTGATAAATCCCTGAGTCCTCTTCCTTAACTGTGATGTAAATAGTCCTCCTTCACAGCAACAAGAAAATATTTCTTTAGAGTTGAATAAGCTTGTGTTGTGTAGAACTTCTTCAGAGCTCTAATTTTTCTTCAAGCTTGAAAAAGTTTTCTATTATGTTTTGCAGGCTTGAAGATGAACAGAAAAATGGCTTGAGCTCTGTTAGCCGACTTTTGCAAAACTTAGGGTTTGGAGGAATAATAATAGTTTTTGTAAAAGATGATCTCATTCCGTATTTATACCCCCACAGCTGCAACAGCTCTATCTTCCTTTTTGGAAAGCGACGTGGTCGACTTTAATGGCGGAATTATTCCAGGATATTGCTACTAGAATAATACGGCGGCCTTTGTCCTTTTGTGAACAAACTGCATTGAATTTGAATTTGATGATGACATCAGCAGTTATGTCTCAACACTAGTGGACTTAGAAACTTATTCCAGATTGTCTGCACAGGCGTTGAGTGATGCCTTATGACTCAACGACTTGGAGCGTTGAGTGTTGCCTTGTATCTTAATGCATTTGTACATTAATTGTTATCTTTAGAAGCATTTAGTGATAAGCCTTGACTCAATACAAAAACACAGCTGAATTCTGACTATCTTTAGAGGCATTGAGTGAGCCTTCTTCACTCAATGCTTTTGTCCTTTGATAACATATCTGAGAAGGCGTTGAGTGAGCGAACATCACTCAATGCTTTTATACCTGACAACATTTCTGAAAGGGCGCTGAGTGAATATTCATCACTCAACGCTTCTAACTTAGACAGATTTAGCTGCACGGGCGTTGAGTGAATGTTCATCGCTCAATGCATTTGTACTTAAACGGATTTCACTACATCTTCACTATGGCTTTGAGTGACTGGGTATCTGTCAATGCATTTTGACCTCAGGCGTTGAGTGAGGTGTACTCACTCAATGCTTTTATACTTAGAAAATATTCTTCCTCTTCTAAGTATTCTGACTTCTGTTCATATAATCCTCTAACACATTGAGTCTGTCTAATCACTGAATAATAGAGATCCTGCATATATGAACTTAGGAAAATATCAAATACATGCTTGTGTATATTATTGACTTGTAGGCCTTCTTCAAATCTGGTACATTATGATCAATGGACCAAACAATCTCCCCTTATTTGAAGAAGTTAGAACCCTAGTCAATGATATACACTAACTCACAAAAAAAATTGCACAGATAAAGAACAAAAACTGGCATACACAGATAAATACAATTATCACAAACAGGATAACTAATTATAGTAGTGTGCCTACAATAATTAATCATTTTCCAACAGCCCTAAGGAACATATTATAAATATCATAGTTAGGTTTCAGGTTCCTTAATGACAATGCCCATATTAGATTTGTTCCCAGTTTGTCTTCAGCCTCTTTCTTCTTTTGCATGTTCCTCTCAAAATAACTGTAAGGCTTGGGAAAGTATCTACTTGGCTCTAGAGTATCCATCTATACCGTACTACAATATTTCTCATCTCTTTTGAACTTTCTCCTCACTTCTTCTTGCCTCTCAAACTTGTCCCATTCAATAAAACTGATGAGTTTGCCTCTGTCTATTTTGTTCTTTTTGATTTGATCCCAGACAGATAAAATAATAGTCTTAGATTGAGGACTCCATAGTTCAAAATCGAGCATGGTTTCCATCTCTTTTCTGTGCCTTTTCTTGCTTTTCTTGGATTCCTCTTCCACATCTGCAATAGACTTGACTTTGGCCTTGGACAGTTGTTGAGTGGTGGGACTTAATGCAGGTACAACAACAGTTATATCACCAACTGATTCAGCCCCATATTCATGAACTTCAGGTTCATCATATATGATAGGTTCAAGGCCTAGTGCAACTCTGACAACATTTGAGGTCTATATAACATGATCTGCACTGGCCTTTATCATTGACCTTTCCCCCTTTATGACTTCTTCAGATACTTCTTTGCCTAGGGAAGTGGCCTTGTAAGCCAAATGATTTACACTAGTAGTGATAACATTCTTTAACTACATCATATGATCATCTAAGAATTAGGTGCAAGCATCCATTCTTCTTTCTAGGATAACCTTATTGCTTTTCATAATGTCCTTTTACACTTCATGCACCATCTTCATATTCTCAGTAGTAATGCATTGATTTTCAATGATGTCATTCTACCTTTACTCAATGCCAACAAGTTTTTCTTCTGTGTAGGTAACGACTAGAGCAGCCCTCTTGAAGAATACCACTGTGTTTTCCTTTAGCAGATTCACTTCTAATCGGATGGATTTTATCTAAGTAGATAGATTTTGTCTAAGATCTTTTATTGAATCATCCACATAAAGCTCAAATTGCCTCCTCTGCTCATCTAACAATCCTATTAGTTAAGCCAAAGAGGAGGTGGACATCTCCATAGACTGCTGAGTGGTCCCTAGAATGTTGACTTCTTCAGCATCCTTCCTTATATCTCCCCTTATCTTTGAATCAGAAACTTCATATTTTGAGGAATGACCAGGAATGTCTGCAGAATGTTCATCAGCATCAGATAAATTAATTACTTTATCAACTTCTTGAGCAGGGAGCTCAAGAAGAGTCACGCCCTCAACCTGAGAACAATCCATATCAACCTGATGTATATCAGCATTAGTCCCGGGGACATCTTCTTGGACTTGCTCCCCCCTGAGAGTCAGAGGAGATCTGATCTAGCCTCTTCTATAGATTGACCATGAAGAAGTCAGTATTTTCCTATAGACAAGCAAGAGATGGGCTTTGCTCCCCCTAAATAGTAGAATCACCACTTGGGGTATCCCCCTAAATGTCAGCACCACAACTTCTTTCCAATATTCTAGTTGTAACATCTTCAGCAATTTCCATGGCTGTGTCTCCTTCAGCATCAGCAGGAGTCACATTTGTGTGAATAGCCTTCGCAGCAAGCTCTGAGGAGATAGATACTTGTGCACTTACATCCCTTCTTTCCACTTTAGTTGATTCAGTTATATTAGGATCATGTGGTTCAGTATCCCCACTGTCAGAGGAGTTGCTGCTTGAGCTTTCATTAGAATCATGAACTACATTCTTATTCTTTTTCATCTCAGATGGCTGAGTGTGAGGAACCAATACCCTATCCCATGTATCAAACATCCTTATATCCATCTTTGCTCCTAGACTCAGATTTAGCATCCCTGGAGCAAAGTTCAGTAAGAACAAAGATAGTATCCTACCCAGATTTGGTTCAAGAATACACTCGACAACCCTTTCAAAGATCACCTTCCCTCAATTAGTTTTCTTTGTAAGAATAACTCTGGTCATCAGCTCAAACATCTTCTTTGAAATTTTGTCATGAGGCCCTATCTTACAGATTAGGGTCTTACCAATTATATCTGCTAAGAATTTCCCTTTCATGTTCATTTCTTTTCTCATGATAGATCTAGTGGTGTGATTAGACAAGCCATACCATTTCAGCTGACTTGAGATCCTTAAGAAAAAATTCAACTTCCTCATCATAATAGCTGAACCTGGTCAGTTTTAAGGTCTTACCTAACTTTCTAGAAGTAAGTTTAATCTTATTTCCACTAATTGAGGTTTTTATCTTGGAGGAGGAGGAATCTATTTTAGCATTGGAGTAAAGCTCTAGCATTTCTCTTTTCCAAATAGAGCATGGCTCTGACGGTATATATTCTAGGTCTGCGTCATTTAGAAGACGAAGAACTAACTTAACTTCCTTAGGTGCATCCTTGAATCCATTTCGGGCAAGTTCTAATCCCTCAAACAAAAAGTCAACTCTTTTGGGAGCCATTGAATCAGTCAATCGAAGGGGAGAAGATGAATACGACTCGAGAATGCGAGGGCAGCAATGCAGAGAGACGAAAAGGACTAAGGAAATATGTGTATTATCCTAGGCACACATTTCTATTTATAGTTACCCTATTTGGTAATGTGGAAAAGTGCGTACCAGTTGTAATTTACATGATATGATGAATGACTGTGATTAATCCTATAAATTTGACTTAGATTGACCCATCAGATTGTATGCGTTGAGTGTACTTGACGCACTCGACACTCTCATCGCCTAGAGTTAACTCAGTGCACTCAACGCCTGGTCAATTAACTCAATGCTCTCAACGCCCGGTTGGTTAAACTTTTTCTTTCTTGTTTTCCTGCAAAAAGTTAACCTACAAATGCACATATACATATAATGGAAATGCATTACCATAATAATGCTACCTCAAGTTCAACATACCCAATTCAAATTTGAAGGTGTTGAGCTTGGCTTCATCAAGAGGCTTAGTAAAGATGTAAGCCACTTGTCTGTCAGTGTGGACAAACTCAAGACTGATATCTTCATTCTCAACATGCTCTCTTATGAAATGATACATAATTTCAATGTGCTTGGTCCTGCTATATGAAACAAGATTCTTAGGTATTGAAATTGCACTTAAAGAATCACAAAATATAGGGGTTTTACTTATCTTGAGATTATAGTCTTGGATTCGATGTTGAATCCATAATAGTTGTGCACAATAACTCCTAGCTGATATGTAATCTGATTCTGCGGTGGAGATGGCTACACTGGTCTGCTTCTTGCTACTCCAAGACACTAGCCTTCTTCTAAGAAATTGACAGGTACCTGATGTACTTTTCATGTCTTCTTTGCAACCTGCAAACTCTGCATTTGAATACCCTATTAGTTCAAAATCATTATTCTTAGGGTACCACAGATCAAGATCAGGTGTGCCCTTGAGGTATCTCAGAATTCTTTTGGCAGCAGAGTAGTGAGACTCTATAAAGCATGCCTGGTACCTAGCGTTAACACATGTAGCAAACATAATGTCTGGCCTACTAGCAGTCAAATAGAGGAGGGGGACAATTATGCCTCTATTCAAGGTTTCATCAACTGGTTTCACATTCTCATCCTTGTCTATAGATATACTTGATTCCATAAGAGTTTTCATGGATGATGCACTTTCCATTCTAAACTTTTTGATTAACTTCTTGGTGAACTTTGACTGAGAGATGAATAATCCATCTCTGAATGTCTTACTTGGAGGCCTAAAAAAATACTTGAGTTCACCCATACTACTCATTTTAAATTACCCTTGCATAATTTTAGCAAACGTTTTGCGTAGGCCATCATCAGTAGACCCAAAAATTATGTCATCTACATAAATTTGGACTAGGATTATCTTACCCTTGACTTCCCTTAGGAATAATTTCTTATCTATCTTTCCCCTTGAGAATTTATTCTCAATGAGAAAGCTAGATAGGGTTTCATACCAAGCCATAGGGGCCTGTTTCAACCCATACAAAGCTTTTTTTAAATGAAATACATAATCAAGGAAAGTTGGATTGACAAAATAGGATGGTTGCTCAACATAGACCTCCTCTTTTAGGTCACAATTCAGGAAAACTGACTTAACATCCATCTGGTAGACCTTAAATCCCGTATATGCAACATGTGCAAGGAATAACCTTATGATTTCAAGTGTAGCCACTGGTGCAAAGATTTGATAAAAATCAATATCTTCCTCTTGCCTGTATCCTTTGGCAATCAGTCTAGCTTTGTTCTTGATGATACCACCATTTTCATCAAGCTTTTTTCTATATATCCATTTTGTTCCTATGATGTTATATCCATGAGGTCTGGGAACCAGCTTCCAAATATTGTATCTTTTGAACTGGTTCAATTTTTCTTGCATAGACACAATCCAGAATGGGTCTATGTTGGCTTCTTCAAACTTCTTGGGTTCAATTTGAGACAGAAAGCTTTAATACATTGCAATATTATGGCTTCTGCTCCCTATTGTTACACCCTGACTTGCATCCCCAATGATTAGATTTCTTGGATGATCTCTCAAGTGTCTGACAACTGTTGACATCCTTTCTTTAGCATCTTGAACTTTGACTCCAGGGGCTTGAAGATGATCTTCTATTTCTAATCCACCCGAACCTTCTACTGGAATGACCACACCCTCATCCTTTTCTTGTTCAATAGGAGGTGTGTCATTAATGCTGAGCTTGTCCATCCTTAAATCTGCACCTGCAGTTCTAGAAGAGCTAGGCAGCTGACTGTGAATCATAAAAGTTTCATCAAACACTACATTAATAGACTCCTCCACAACCTGATTTTTAAGTCATAGACCCTATAGGCTTTGCTGTGGTTGTTATGCCCAACATAAATTCCCTCATAGGATTTTACAGCAAACTTTGTCAGGTAGGACTTCTCATTGTTTAACACAAAGGACTTGCTTCCAAATATTATGAAATAGGATAGATTTGGTTTTCTACCTTTCATAATCTCATAGGGAGTCTTCTTGTAGTACTTGTTGATAGAGGCCCTATTTAGGACCTGAAAAGTAGTGTTTACTGCCTTTACTAAGAAATATTCTGGGAGAAAAGTGTCACTAAGCAAAGTCCTCCCAGACTCTATGAGAGTTCTATTTTTCCTCTCAGCAATGCCATTTTGCTGGGATGTTCTTGGAGAAGAATACTCCTGAAAGATCCCTTGCTCTTTATAGAACTCTATCATGCTTTCAGATTGAAACTCTGTGTCATGGTCACTTCTAATTTTGACCACAACACAATCCTTTTCATTCTAAATCTTCTTGACAAAAGTCACAAAGCTATCAAAGGTTTTAGACTTTTCCTTAAGAAAGAACACACATGCAAATCTGGAAAAGTCATCAACTATTACAAAAGTATAGACTTTCCTACCTAGACTATGAATTTGAATATGACCAAATAAGTCCATATGTAGGAGGTAGAGTCACCTCTCATAATCTTTGGACCCATTGCTTTTAAAGGAGGCCATTATCTGTTTGCCCTTTTGGCATGCAGAGCAAATTCCCTATTTAGTGCATTTTAAATTGGGTCCATTTCTGACCAACTCTTCACTGAAGAGCTTGCTGATAACCTTGTAGTTCAAGCAAACAAGCCTCTTGTGTCATTGCACACAATAAGTGTCTTTCTCATTTTCTACTAGGCACACAGGAGAATCTGAATCTATACATATGAAATTTAAACAATAAATATTTCCAATCTTAGTGCCTGATAGAATGATCTCTTGGTCACTTGACCTTTTGATTAGACACTTATCCTTGTGGAAGACAATGATATAACAAATATCATAGAGTTGGCTTATGCTAATCAGATTGTGTTATAATCCTTGCAGATAAGCCACTTTTGTGATGGAGTCTATGCCATTGGTGATCATACCATAACCTTTAGTAACTCCTCTATCTGAACCACCAAATATGGCTTTGGGCCCATTCCTCACTGGAGTATAGTCTTTCAGATGGATCCTTGTTCCAGTCATGTGCCTAGAACATCCACTGTCCAAGTACAATATAGACATTTGATATGTACTTAGACTAACCTACAATCATAGATTTAGTTTACCTTAGATACCAAAAAGGATTTGGGTCTTTGGTTCTTATAAGCATAAATTTGAACATTATTCCCTGTAGCAGCCCTGACAGGAAGACTCAACTTTGCCCTTGGCACATTTGGGTTGTGTCAACAATCTATGGTAGAGTATCCCACCTGCCACAACACCAGTACTCATTAATATTGTATCTCCTCTTCTGTCATGGTCATACTTGTTAGAATGGAGAACTACCTTCTGAAAGGTCGTTTGAGGCACTGTTGGAGCCTTGCCTTTCCCTTTGGAATGGGCAGCTCTAGCATTCCACATGAACCCCAATCCCCTCTTATTATTTTGAGAGGTGAATGATTTAATCAGATGCAACACTGTCTTTGGCTTGGAAAGCTTAACCACTAACATCCTCTCTTCGAGGAGCTTCTCTTCAAGATCCCTAATGATCTTGTTCTTCTAGCTTATGGTGCTTATTTGGACTATAGTCATAGACCTTAGCTGACTAATTTATCTGCTTATCTGAGCTATTTGTAAAGCTGACTCATATTACATTGATTTAGTCTGTTGTAAAGAGACAATCTCTTTAGCCCGTCTTTTGACAAGCTTTTTTCTCTTCTTCAGAGCCTCCAAGATAACACCATATTTGTCAATTAATTGATTGACCTCCTCATCAAATTCTGATCCATCCTCCTCACTGGATGAAGTGGATGTCTCAAAATCTACGCCACTCTCATAAACAGAAGGAGAGTTGGAAAGAGTGTGCACCTCATTAGGATCAGATTTGTCCTGTGTATCTTCAGTCATGGCCATGAGGCTAAACTCTTCATCATCTTCAAATTCACTGTCAACAGAGGATAGTGGTGCCCTTATGCCCATTATGGCAATAGGATGATCAGCCTCCTCTTCTATAGAGATAATACCTGCATAGGCCTCTTCTTCTTATGATTCTGAAGACTCAAAATCACTCTCTAATAAGTAAGACTTCTTCATGGCCAAGCAGCTCTTTTCTACCTTTTTGTCCTTATGATACTTTTTTTCATCAGACTTTCTATTTTCTTTCCTCTTGACAGAACAGTGAGTAATGACTTGTCCTGACCTATTGCAGCAATAACAAACCAAATTAGTATTAAAGTACTTATTTGTTTAGAATCATACTTGTCCCTAGAGGGGTCTTTTCTGGACTTCTCTAGGTTGGCTTGTCGATTTCTGGTGCTAGAGCTAGATGAGCCCTTGTTCTCCCACTGCCTCCTCCTGCTCAGTATCTTTTTGAACTGCTTGGATAACAAGGTAAGTTCTCCATCTGACAGCTCCTCTCTTGAAGTGTTGGGACCAGAGCTTTCTAACTCAACAGTCCTTCAAGGTGGAGAAGGTGTCTTTTCCTTGCTCCTCCTTGAGGCTTCAGCTTTGAAGGCAACTGACTTGTCTCTGTTGAGGGACTTGGCAGTTACTTCTCCATCTTTACTGCAATTCAGCTGAAGCTCATGTGATATCAGCTTGACAAACAAATTCTGGGGCAATGTGTTGGCCAATTTTCTCACTTCCCTGATGACACATATCTTTTTATCCCATTTTTTATTGAGAGATCTCAAGAACATGTCATTTAGCTCATAGTTGGTGAACTGTCTGCCATAAGTGATCAGACTGCTCATAATCTTGAAGAATTTCTCATAGCAATCAAGTATAGAATCCTTCTTATCTTGCTTGAAGGTCGCATACTGCTGGTTGAGGAGGGATTTTCTGTCATCCCTCTCTTTCTCTGTTCCCTCCATGTAGACTATCAGTGAATTCCATATCTCCTTGGTTGTCTTGCATTTGACCAAATTCTGAAATGTTGAATTATCTATGACACTGATAATTATGTTCTGTGCTCGCTTATCTATGGTGGCCAGAGCCACCTTATCCTTAGTCATCTTTGAATATTTCTTGGGAGTTTATATGTTTGCATCAATAATAGAGACCTTCATGGGAATGAAAGGTCCCTCTTATACTGTAATATATAACCTAGGATCCGAGGCTTTCATGAATAGCCTCTCCCTTTTTTTCTAGATCCCAAAATTCTCCTTCCTATAGATAGGAAGTTTCATAGAACCTAACTCCTTATGGTTCTCACCAGAATCCATGAAGATATGCTTCTACTATCCTTGGAGATCTTGTTCAGACTGTTAAGTCCTTTTTGAACAACCTCTCTCAGATACCACTTGAAAGTCTTTTCTAAGGCTAGTTAAACACTTAGAGGGGAGGGAGAATAGGTTTGTTTTAAATCTTTAGGATCTTTTCAAGTTAGAGCTTTATGTGTGTTTATGTTAAATGTTAGCTTTCAAGATCACCGGAAACGCACAAGATTTATAGTGGTTCCCCTATCTAGGGTACATCCACTTTCCCCCCTTCACTTATCTAGCAGTGTGCTAGATTTGGCTAACTCTTCCTTTACATACAGCTCCTTGAGCTTACACCTCAAATCCGTCAGGATCTTGTAACTTAGAGTGTACACCACTCCTACAGCTCAGACTACTTCCAGTCCTACCTCAGATCCACACCATGACCCTACCTCAGATCCACTCTGGGACCCTACAGCTCAGATTTCACCAATTCCTACAACTCAAATATTCAACTGATCTCCTACCTCAGATCTTCACCAAGATCCTACCTCAAATCCACTCAAGGAGCTGTAGAGTTCACAAACTCCAACAACTTAGCCTTTATATATTAGACTTATAACTCAGATCTCCGAGAGATCCTACAGATTGAATAATGGTTTGAGTGAAATGACTCAAGAGATAAATCCCTGAGTCCTCTACCTTGACTGGGATGTAAACAGTCGTTCTTCACAACAAGAAGAAAATATTTCTTCAGAGTTGAATCAGCTTGTGTTGTGTAGAACTTCTACAGAGCTTTGCTTCTTCTTCAAGCTTGAAAAAGTTTTTTGTTCTGTGTTGCAAGCTTGAAGATGAACAAAAAAATGGCTTGAACTCTGCTAGCCGACTTTTGCAAAACTTAGGGTTTGGAGGAATGACAAAAGTTCTTGTAAAAGCTGATCTTGTTCCGTATTTATACCCCTGCAACTATAATGGCTCTATCTTCCTTTTTGGAAAGCAGCATGGTCGACTTTAATGGAAGATTCATTCCAAGATATCACTGTCGGAATAGTACGGCGACCTTTGTCCTTTAGTGCGCAAACTGCGTTGAATTTGATGATTACGTCAATAGTCATGTCTCAATGCTGGTGGACTTAGAAACTTCTTCTAGATTGTCTGCACAAGCGCTGAGTGATGCATTGTGACTCAACGACTTGAAGTGTTGAGTGTTGCCTTGCATCTCAACGCATTTGTACATTAACTATTGTCTTCAGAAGCATTGAGTGATAAGCCTTCACTCAACACAAAAATACTTAGCTGAATTCTGACTACCTTCAGAGACGTTGAGTGAACCTTCTTCACTGAATGCTTTTGCCCTTTGATAGCTTATCTGAGAAGGCATTGAGTGAGCGACCATCACTCAATGCTTTTGTACTTGGCAGCATTTCTGAAAGGGTGCTGAGTGAATGTCCATCACTCAACGCTTCTGGAATTGGCAGCATTTCTGAAAGGGCGCTGAGTGAATTTCCATCACTCAATGCTTCTATACTTGAACAGATTTAACTGTACGGGCATTGAGTGAATGTCCATAACTCAATGCTTTTGTACTTAGACGGATTTCACTGCATCTTATCTATAGATTTGAGTGATTAGGTATCTGTCGACACATTTTGGTCTTAGGCATTGAGTGATGTGTACTTACTCAACGCTTTTGTACTTAGGCAATATTCTGCCTCTCCTAAGTATTCTGACTTCTGTCCAGCCAATCCTCTAACACATTGAGCATGTTTAATCACTGAATAACAGACATCCTACAAATATAAACTTATGCAAATATCAAATACATGTTTGTGTATATTATTGACTTGTGGAACTTCTTCAAATCCGGGTCATTGTGATCAATGAACTCAACACAAATGCCGCCATTATCAAAAAGTCACCTCCTCGCGAAGAGTTGCTGACTCCTTCCGAGTTGCTGACTCCTCCCGAGTTGCCGACTATCTCCTCATGCTCGCCTCCATTCACCATCTCGCCTACTAGTGAAACTTTCCTCCTCGGCTGTGATCCACGCTCACCGCACTTAAGTGTTGAAGCTGGGAAAATCTTTACTCCAAAATTTGTATCAAGGCAGTCTAAGGTTTCCGGTTCAGCAGTTGGGCTCGACGGATAATTGGCTAGGATGAAGAAAAAGATGGGGAACAAAAAGGGCCCCAGGTACCGAGGCAGGGAGGTCGCACTATGTAACCGGATGCTTAGAAGAATCTTCCCCTCCACAACAAAAAATGTTTGAGCAGGGTACGAGGTAAACTTGATGATAACTAAGTCATGATGACTAAGATGGATAGTCGCTAGCTCATGACCTGTCTCTCTGAAAAAAGGATCCAAAGGCTCAGCTCAAAGTCTAGGAAATAAGGTTCTCGAGATTTTTTGCGAGATTCCGAAGTCCGTCTCCTCGTACTCCTGGGGTCCAATTTATATGCAAATCCAGGAGGAGAGGGGGTCTTATTTATAGCCCAACCCCTGACAACTAGGCGACTTCTTGGGGGAGCTCACTTGGCTGGGTAATTAACTGGCCTATTCGCCTACCTAGCGAGTATGCAAGTGGAAGCTCGCAATACTCACTCAGGACTTCTACTGTCTTGCGCGTTGACTCTGACTTCTGTCTTGACTTATTGACTTTGATTTTTGCAGGTTCCACCCTCGACGAATATGGGTTGTACAACAAGAAGCTGTCGCCCATCTACAATATATATAGTGGTAAACCGAGACTTTAATATGTACATGTACGTATATATGCTTCAAATAACCTTTCTCATTTGACAAGGATTGGGAAAATTAAGAAAAGATTCAGTAGTACATGAAAACAATGACAGGCATACCGTTCTTCTGATGTTGCATTCATGGAGTGTAGTATAAAAATAAAGCATGTATTCATGGAAGAGAAAGTGAGCAGTGCATAAATGATAAAAGTTAAATGATACCTCCATTACAGATTGAATCTAGTTGCATTCTAAGTGCTGATGATAATGATGTTGTTGGGTATTGCATCCACAATAACCCAGATTTGCATGAAGTCACCCTTGAACTAAGATGAATTAAGTTGTATTTGATATCCTTGTTTTAGCTGTGTGTTTGCAGGATTACCATTGCTAAGTGTAGACCAATGTCAGTCTACAGTGGGTCATGAACACAGGACCATACAGTGTAATCCCTTACTGTGTGACCCAAGGTGTTGACTCATGTGTAGCCTCTCTATTGGGATACACTTTATATTCAAACCTTGGATCATGGAATGAAGATTGGACTCTTGAAGAGTAGAGAAAGATTTATTCTAAAGTTCAGAAAATTCTCTAAGTCCACTTCTCGAGAAGTCCTCTTAGTTCTCGAGAAGTCCTTAGAGTTCTCGAGATGCTTAGACTCTTAGTTCTCGAGAAGTCCTTAGAATTCTCGAGAAGTCCCAGCTTTTGGTTCTCGAGAAGTCCAGATAGGTTCAAGAGTTTTTCTAAGTCAAAGTTCTCGAGAAGTCTTCCTAGTTCTCGAGAAGTCTTCTTAGTTCTCGAAAAGTCTTGGCCAGTTCTCGGGAAGCCTCAACTATAGTTCTCAAGAAGTCTATCTTTTTCTCGAGAAGCTTGGCTTAAGTTCTCGAGAACTTCCAGCCCCATTTCTCGAATAGTCAAAGTTGCCTCAGAAAATCTCTCTAAGTGTTAGTTCTCGAGAAGTCTTCATAGCTCTCGAGAAATCAATTAGTTCTAGAGAACTCAACCCTTTTGTTCTCGAGAAGTCCAGAATTCTTCTAACCAGTATAGCTCTCGAGAAGTCCTGATAGCTCTCGAGAACTCAGCTTCTAGTTCTCGAGAACTAAAGGCACTTCTCGAGAACTGTAAGTTAATTTTTCAGAAAATTTATGTTAAGTCCAGATCGGCCGGATTTTCAAATGACTTGATGTGATTGTTCCACGTGTCGTCATTAATATCTTTTCTAGCCGTTAAGGGTAATCCTATTTAAAGTCTTTTCATTAAGACCAAACCCTAAAAATTACAAGGAGCAGAAATCCGTACATTTCTAAATTTTTGGATCGGCATTCTCTTTCCAAAAAAACACATTCTGAAGCCGCCGCCGCCGCTCATCGTGAGATCGATCTTTCTGCTTTCGATCCAAGAAGACTTGTTGTTCAAGGGATCACCATCTTCTCCTTGATCGAGTAGGTCAAAGCTTTCTCAGGTAAGATCGTCAAGTCTTCTTCAACAGTTTCTGAAAGAGCCGCAAATCTCAAGAAGAAGACCTAGGGCTAAATATTTCCAGATATGAGAGAAATTCTTGTTTGTATTTTCAAATCTTATTGTTATCTTGTAGGAGATTATTCTTCGAGTGTAGGAGCGTTGTTCTCCGAGTTTGTTGGAAGTTTTATCTTCCGAGTGTAGATCCATTTGGATCGAGTTTGTAGGAACTTGGTTCCGAGGCGTAGGATTATTTTGAATCCGAGATAGTTGAGTAGCCAAGTCTAGTGATTTGCTAGATCAGTGAGGTAAAGTGGGCGTACCCAAGATTGGGGAACCACTATAAATCTTCTTGTCTTTCTTTGATTGCTTGATTTCTTGTGCTAGTTCGTTAAAATTTTTATTTTACAAATAGACGCACGATTCACCTATTCACCCCCCTCTAGGTGATTTTGGTTGACAACTTTACACTTTCAATTGGTATCAGAGAGAGGTTGGTCGTTAAAAGGTTAACACCTTGATCAATTTCCTCTCGAAAGTTGTCATTTGGTTTTTCAAGCAATGAACAAGGTCAAAGATTTTGCCAAGCTTCCCCTGTGCACAAAGAATAACTTTCCCATGTGGAAAGAGAGAATAAAATTTTTCATGGAAGCTGTGGACCCCCGGATCTTCATGATTGTTGAAGAAGGTCCTTACGTCCCCATGACTATCTCCACTATAGATTCAACCAAGAAGGTTCCTAAGAAATTGATGGATCTAGATAAGGATGAGATTGCACTTGTCTCTTTGGACAAGAAAACTAAAAATATTATAGCAAGTGCAGTCGATGACTCGATGCTGCTGAATCTGATTCACTACCAATCGGATAAGGAGATGTGGAAGTCTCTAGTTACTCTGATGGAAGGCACTGAAGAAGTGAGGGATGATAGAAGGTCCCTACTGAACCAGAAATATGAAGCCTTCAGGCAAGGGTCAAAGGAGACAATTGCAGATACCTTTGAGAATTTCTTCAAGATAGTAAATGGCCTAAGAGTATATGGCCGAGTCTTCAACAATGGCGAGCTGAATGATAAGTTTCTGAGGTCTCTCACAAAGGAATGGGACAACAAAGTCTGTGCCATCCGGGAGTTTGGCAGACTAGCTGAGACAGACCCACAGAATCTATTTAGCAAGCTGATGTCCTATGAACTGCAGATCAATTCCAGAAAAGCTGAAGAAGAGAAAAGTTGCTTCTCCTCAAAAGAAAAGTCGGTTGCATTAAAGGCTGACAGTTCAAGGAAGGGAAAAGCTGCCTCACCAGCACCTGCTCAAGAAGTAAGTGAAGAGGAAAGCTCTGAGCCAAGCACCTCAGGCTCAGAACTATCTGAAGGAGAGTTCTCGTTGCTCTCTCGGTAGTTCAAGAAATTCTTGAAGAAGAAGAAGCAGTAGAGAGGAAAGGATGCCTCATACAGAAGATCACAACATGACGGTGATCAGCGAAAGAAAGGCTCGAGTAGCCATGACAAGTATAACTCTAAATAGAACAAAAAAATTTCTACTGACATCGTTTGCTACTGTTGCAACAAACTAGGTCACGTCATAGCTGACTGCCCATACAAGAAGAAGGAGGGTGGCAGAAGAGAGGAAAAGAAATCCTCGTACCACAAGAAGAGGACAGAGAAGAGCTTGTTGTCCAAGAAGGGCAAGACTCTCAGCGACTCTGACTCATCTGAGTCGAGTGAAGAAGAGGAAGCCTACTTTGGGCTCATGGCTCAATCAGATGACGAACAAGAGCCCCAGTTTACTGGGGAGGTAAAATCTCACACTCCTCTCTCTGAATCTGAAAGTTCTGAGCATGATCATGAGGACAGCTCTTCTGACAATAAGTCGGAACTTATGGCCCAGTATAAGGAGTTGATCATGACTTACGACAAATGTCATCGAGTTGTGAAAACTCAGGCTAAAGAGATTAAGTCTCTAAAGGCTATTGAGAGAATCTTGAGAGAAGAAGTCGCCAAGACTGACTCTCTTCAAGAGAACTTCAATTTTGCTATTGAAAAATACAATCAAGCTCTTAAGCACCTCGACCTTAAAGATGAAATCATCAAAGAGTTGGAAAAACAACTCGAGGCTGAGAAGAAACTTGTTGAAAGTTTCTCTAAGCCTAAGACAGTTCTTCCACTCATTGCTGAATTCTCAGCAAAGGCCCAAGGAGCTGGACTAGGCCATGTTGCCGCTCCTAGTAAATCTTCTAGGAGAAACAAGGCTAACCGGGAGAATAAGGCCGCCAAGAAGGCCTTGGCCAAATAAAAGGGGAAAGCCCCTCTATATCAGACTGTATTTAAGAAAGTCATATTTCCAACAAACAAGTTTGATCTGGACTCGTCCTACGGTCACCTGACCAGGCCTACTTATGTAGAGCCAAAGTCTCGATACCAAGGATGGACTCTCCCTCAGAACTTTGGTGAGAGTGTCTTTAAGGCACCTTATGAAGAAGTGATTCTTCAGGGCTATGGTCCTTATAATCATGGCCACGACTTTAAGAAAGCACCTAAAGTAAAGCCCGTTGGGGAAAGGCCTCCGAAGGAGAAGAAGTCATGTGATTTCCATCACCATGAATCTTCCTCATCCAAGAGTGCTACCCCTGCTAGACCACCATCTCAAAAGGTCAAGCAGGAGTACATTAGGCAAAGATACAACATGTTTGACTGTTGGTGCTGTGGCAAAATTAGTCATTTTCCATCGATTGTTGGTTTAATACCAGGAAGGTTACTACTCCTCAAATTGGCAACATGAGATTGACCACTCAGAATGCTAATCTTCGTAGGGGGAGTGTTCTAACCCGAGACCAAGGACCCAAACATGTTTTGGTTCCTAAGGCAAAGTGATCATGAGTGCAGGTATGTCCAAAGGCCACCAAAATGCCAATCTGGTACTTGGACAGTGGATGCTCTCGGCACATGATCGGGACAAGAAGCCTACTCAAGAATTTCACTCCAGTCTGCAACGAACCAAAGGTCATCTTTGGAGGTTCAGACCAAGGGATAACTAAAGGCTAAGGTATGATCACTAACGGTAGTGTATCCTTTTCGGATGTAGCTTATGTTGAGGGATTGGAACACAATCTCATAAGCATAAGTCAACTATGCGACAAAGGATACATAGTTGAGTTCCACGCTGACAAGTGCTTGATAAAGTCTGTTGATAATATGGAAACAATTCGATCAGGCACTCAAAGCAGGAACATATTTTGTTTAAATTTAATTTGTATAGATTCTTCTACAGCAGTGTGTCTTTTTGCTAAAGATAGTGCGTCTCTTGGTGACCAATGACACAAGAGGCTAGCTGTAACACCCCTATCCGTCACATAGCATATAGCAGTAGGTCCGGCCGGGGCCCGACGCCATATACTACGGACAGACTGGTCGGTTACGCGTTGAAACCATTCAACCAATCATGTCATCCTACACAACACCTAGTGGAAGCAAATTATTTAGTTGCAAAAGAAATAAGAACCCTACTACAAAGCATGAATGTCCACTACCAACTCAGGAATGTACTCATACATAAAAGAGAACTGGCCTTAAGGCCTTACATTGTTCACTTAACAAAATAGTGTTTTCCAAACTTCGGCACGCAGGCCGGCCATACATGAAAACGGGAAAGATACATAAGCAATTAGGCCTTCGAGGGCCGGCACAGCAACAAGGGCTTTAGCCCGCTATTTCCTGCTCTGCTCCGCAGCACCTGCAAGCCACAAACCACCGCCCGGTGGCAAACAATAGCAACGGTCAGCAATGCTGACCAAATTATAACGATCCCGCCCCCAAAATCGGGGCGGCGATGCTCTTTCCCTGCACTTCATTAGTATATGCAATGCTATTAATGTGAACACACATTAACACAGGCGTAGGCTCGCACGGCCACACACCCCGTGCACTCAGGGCACATTCTCGGCGAACCGGCCAACGTCACGTCAATTCAAGCCATAGACGTTCCCAATCCACCACCGCCTCTTGAACGGTCGTCCATATGAGCATTTTGCCTTCCTGGCCTTGGTCACGACAATTTAAGCCATAGACCACCGAAGACCCTCATCCATGCCAACGGTCCTACCGAACGACATAGACCGGGTACGGTTCCGCCTGACCCGTGCTCATACCGCAACGCCAATTTAAGCCATATGCGCAGGTCAAGACTCACTGAGTCCCGTTTCCGCCACAACAATCACATAACCCGGTTATGTTCACGTTGGCTCCCCGGCCACCGTGTTGGCAAAACCCGCCTTTGCCCAGTTTTCCGGGTGCACCTTGGAGTTAATCTCCAAGGCTCCCTGATGCAATCTACCACATAGAAAACCCGAAAAACACCCAAACACCCGGAGTCTTCCCCGGTTCATATGCAATGCAACATCACCGATCCGGCTCTACTTGTCCGGATAGGCTTCACACACAATGCCTATGTCCGTTTTCGCATACGGACTCTACACAAGCGGGACTTCACATATCTACCCCAAGGAACGCTCCAACTCTTCGCTCACTTGCGAGAGCGGGCTTCCTATGCAAAGGAAAAGAGGGCTTCACATGCCCAAGGATGAGAAATCATTACCCTTGCATTCTTCCGCGGCGCCATCGAAAACTATACGGTTGGAAAGCACCGCAACGGCGTCGCCTCCGCGGATCTGTACTCGGATCGCGATTCGGGGCTCCGAAGCTCTTCCGGCGGCCGGATCTAGCCCTTCTTCCTCCTCCTTGCTCTCTCCTCTCTCTAGCTTTTAGAAAGAGAACCACTCAAGAGAAATGAGGGTTTCTAAACCCTATTCCCGGCTAAAACCCCCCAGGAGCAGCCCCCCACCGTCGGATCCAAAGCCAATGAAATGAACGGCCACGATTAAGCCCCAAATTATAAAATCTGGGCCGAACACGGGTTGGCACACGGCCGTGTGCCTGGCCGTGTAGCTCATTCGCCGTCTCGATCCAGATTGAAAACCAGCACACGGCATGTGACACGGCCTCCGACACGCCCGTGTCGCCTGCGACACGCCCGTATCGGGACCCGTTTCACGCCCCCCGTGTGCAATAAATCGACACCTTGCAGTCAGAGTGGTACACGGCTTGGTGACACGGCATGGGACACGCCCGTATCACATCTGACACGCCCGTGTCTGTGCCCATGTCACGGCCCGTGTACCACTTCGACGATTTCCTTGAGTGACACGGCCTGGGACACGCCCGACACGGCCTCTGACACGCCCGTGTCGGGGCCCGTGTCACCTGCACCAAATGCCTGACTTGGCCAAAAACGATCCTCGTCGCTCCTACGACAAATTGGGGTGTTACAATTCTACCCCCCTTAAAGAATTTCGTCCACAGAATTAATAAAGGAAAACAGGACTTAACGTAAAACAGTACCTGAGCGGAATAATTCCGGGTACTCCTCGAGCATAGTCTGCTCCCGTTCCCAATAGAGCTCCTCACGCCCGCAGTTATCCCATCGGACCTTAACCATCCGGATCTCCTTGTTACGAAGCCTCTTGACCTCAACATCTTCAATATGAACGGGCTTGACCCTTGTCGTCAACCCTTCTTCCACCGGCACTTGGTCAACCGCGATCACCTGCGAAGGCTCTTGCACCGCCTTCCACAACACAGAAATGTGGAACACATCATGTAATCCACTCAACTCCACCGATAGCATCAAACGGTATGCAGCTTCGCTGACTCGCTCCAGAACCTCAAAAGGTCCAAGGTATCTTGGGCTCAGCTTCTTCAAGCGTCTCACCCGCGAAACCCCCTTGAACGGCTTCACTTTCAGGTATACCCAATCGCCTACCGCGAACTCCACGTTCCGGTGCTTGGCATTGTAATACTTCGCCTGCCGGTCCTGAGCGATCAACAAGCGCTCCCGAATGATCCGTACTAACGAGGTAGCACTCTCCACCTCCTGTTTCTTGTACAACCTTGCCTCACCCGCTTCAAGCCACGATAACGGCGTGCGACAATTCCTACCATATAGGGCCTCGAAGGGAGCCATTTGTATACTCGCTTGGTAGCTGTTGTTGTACGCGAACTCCACCAAATAAAGGTGGTCTTCCCAATGCTTCCCGAAGTCTAGAACACACATGCGGAGCATGTCCTCCATCGTTCTATTGACCCTCTCGGTCTGCCCATCCGTCTGCGGATGGAAAGCTGTGCTGAACTTTAACTTTGTTCCCAGCATCTGCTGCACCAACCTCCAATCATTTGACGTGAACCGCCCATCGCGATCACTCACAATGCTACGGGGCACACCATGCAGCCTAACAATATTGTCGACATACAACTTTGCCAATTTCTCCACTGGATCATCCTTCCTATGAGGAATGAAATGCGACACCTTGGTTAGTCGATCTACGATCACCCAGATGGCGTCGTTCCCCTTCTGCGACCTTGGCAACCCGTGCACAAAGTCCATAGATATATCATCGAATTTCCACTCCGGTATAGGCAAGGACTTCAGAAATCCTCCTGGCTTTTGGCACTCCGCCTTCACCAAGGCGCACGTTTGGCATTTAGCCACGTACAACGCCACATCTTTCTTAAGCCCCGGCCACCAAAACAGCTTCTTGAGATCACGATACATCTTCGTGCTCCCTGGGTGGATTGAGTACTTGGTATGATGAGCCTCGTATATCAACTCCGCCCGGAGGTTACCCCCACTCGGGACACACAACCGATGATCCTTCCTTAACAAACCATCATCCACCGAGAACTGGGAATTTGACCCATCCAGAGCGGCCTCCAAAAGCTCCTTCATGGAGTCATCTAACTCCAATGCCTGCCGAACCCGGTCAGCCAGGTCATACTGCACCTCTGTCCAGTTTAACATTGCTTTGGCGCTTGTCTGCTTGTCAATGCAACAGATCTCAAGCTCCTCCAACTCCCTCACTAGCCGCTCATCATGCACCGACAACCAGTTGGCTCGGGCGGGAGCCCTGCGACTCAGCGCATCCGCAACTGCGTTGCCCTTCCCGGGTACATAATGTATCTTGAAGGTGTAGTCCCCCAGGAACTCCATCCACCTCCTCTGCCTCATATTAAGGTCCTTTTGATCCAACAAGTATTTTAGGCTCTTGTGATCGGTGTATATATCGACTCTTACGCCGTATAGGTAGTGCCTCCACAACTTGAGTGCAAAAATCACGGCCGCCAACTGCAAGTCGTGCACCGGATAATTTCTTTCATGCACTTTCAGCTGACGCGACCCATACGCGATCACACTTCCATGCTGCAACAGCACGCATCCCAAGCCACTACCCGAAGCATCGCTATACACCTCAAAGCCCTCGGTCCCACCCGGCGAACTAAGCACTGGCGCTGTGGTCAACCGCCTCTTCAGCTCCTCAAAAGCTTGCACGCACTCTTGCGTCCACAAGAATTTCTGATCCTTCCTTGTCAACTTCGTGAGAGGTAACGCTACCCGCGAGAAGTTCTCTACGAAGCGCCTGTAATATCCGGCAAGCCCGAGAAAACTACGGACTTCCGCGACAGAAGATAACGCAGGCCACTCCCGTATCGCAACAATCTTCGCCGGATCCACCGCTATACCTTCCCCACTCACTATATGACCAAGGAACACTACCGAGGGTAGCCAGAACTCGCACTTGGAGAACTTTGCGTAAAGCTCATTCCTCCTCAAAGTCTCCAACACCAAATGCAAATGCTTGAAGTGGTCTTCTTCGCACTGCGAGTATACCAAAATATCGTCAATAAAGACGATCACAAAGCGATCCAGGAAATCTCTGAACGTCCTGTTCATCAGATCCATAAACACCGATGGCGCATTCGTCAGTCCAAACGGCATGACCGTGAACTCGAAATGCCCATACCTCGTACTGAACGCCGTCTTCGGGATATCACACTCCCTGATCCTCAGCTGATAGTACCCCGACTTCAAGTCCAACTTGGAGTATACCGACGATCCGACTAACTGATCAAAGAGATCATCAATCCTCGGGATCGGGTACTTATTCTTCTCCGTTAGCTTGTTCAACTCTCTATAGTCGATACACAGCCGCATACTCCCGTCCTTCTTCTTAACGAAGAGGACCGGTGCGCTCCAAGGCGACGAGCTTGGACGCACATATCCTTGCTCCATCAGCTCCTCTAGCTGAACTTTCAACTCTGCCATCTCCTTAGGCGCCAACCTATACGGAGCACGTGACACCGGTTTGGCCCCCGGTACGAGCTCGATGGTGAAATCAATCTCCCGCTGCGGTGGGGCTCCGGGAAGGCTATCCGGGAACACATCGGGGTATTCGCAAACCACGGGGATGCTATCCAATGGGGACTTTGGCTCCACGGCCCCCACTATTGCAAAGAACAGCTCTGCACCAGCACGAACTGCCTTCACCACCTGAAGAGCAGACATCAGTGTCCTGCTCGACCCCTTTAACCCCTCGAATGTAGTCTCCCGCCCTACACCCAGCTTGACCTCCTTCCGGTCACAGTCAATCCAAGCTTTTTGCTCTGACAGCCAATCCATTCCAAAGATCACGTCGAACTCTACTAGCGGCAATAATGACGCTAGCAAGTCGAACTCTTGGCTCCCAATGTGAACCTTTACGGCGCACACCCTGTCTGCACGCATCGAGCACCCATTTTGTAGCAGCACATCCAACTTGTCCTTCGCCATCGAAGAAGGGACTCCGATGCGCGATATAAAGCTTTCGGACAAGAAGGAGTGTGAAGCTCCCGTATCGAACAGTGCCTGTGCCGGACTATCGCTAATCTCAACAAAGCCTATACAAACAATATTAGGCTAACAAGCAATAGATAACGGTATTAAAGCTAACTTGCTATAAATTAACTTATACCTGTCACCACATCCGCTTGCTTGATGGCCTCCTGCTGGCCCAAGTTATAGACTCTAGGCTGAGTCGGAGCATAGTGGGACGCGGTCGACTCCACTGCTTTGCCCTTCTCCTCGTAGGTAGCTCCTTGTTTCCTTTCGGACTTTGAGCGTCCACTCCAGCAATCACGGGCAAAGTGCCCCGGCTTCCCACACGTGAAACAAGCGCCCGGGGTTCGATTGGTAGTTGTCCCCGAGGAACCTGAAGCAGCTGGACCCGACGTCTTAGCTTTCTTATAGAATCTGCGGTAGCCCGACTTCGACGTAGTCGGTGCCTTGAACTCCGCTTTCTTGCTACCGGATTCCTTCTTTGCTTGGACATTCTTCATGTCCTTCTCCAAGGACCGGGCCGAATTGACCAGGGTCATGAAACCCTGCGCCTTGGGCCCCGACAGTAGCAACCTTAAATCATCTCTTAGCCCTTCATAGAAGCGACTCGTCTTGCGCTCCTCGTCTGCGAAGGTAGCGCCGGCATATCTCCCCAACCGAGTAAACTCGTGGAGGTACTCATCAACGGTTCAATCCCCTTGCACCAACTTCTGAAATTCGCTTTCTAGCGCAATCCTTTGCGCCGAGGGGAGGTATCGAGCCATGAACAGTCTCGCAAACTCCTCCATCGAAACTTCGGCCAACGGCCTTCCCCGCAACTGATGTAGCTCTAGGCCTTCCCACCATAACCTTGCGTCCCCATCCAAAAGGAACGTAGCTATAGTGGTCTTCTGCCACTCTTCCGTCTCCGTCGCAGTCATCACCCTGTTGACCCTTGAGAGCCAATCCTCTGCTTGGGTCGGGGTTTCTGCGCCCGTGAATACAGGTGGGTGAAAGCCCATCACGTGCTTCAGTTGTCTTTCCGTTGCTCTCCGAGGCAACTCTGGCTCCAACACTACTTGCTCAACCCTCCTTTGCTCTGCCGTCTGAAGCGGTACTTGCTCCATAGCAGGAGCGGGCTGCTGCACCTGCCTTGCAGGCTGCGCATTGATCATTGCCATGACCGCTTCTGCCACCAACCTAATGGTCTCGGCAGACGGAGGTGTTGCAGGCGCATCGCTTGGCGCACTGCTCGCCTCAGAACCTGGCCGTTCAGACGGCCCAGCACCACTTCTGGTCACCTATAATCGTGCAAAAACACCGATAAGCGACCCAAAAATTACTGCAAACAGCAATTATAGGAACACGCAGGTTCCTCAAACATGTATATTTTCATTCCTAAGTGGACATTCATGGGTTCTTTTCATGTTATAACGATGACACACGCATGTGTTCACCACCCCTTAAAGTGAATTCGTCCACGAATTCATTTAAGCTTGACCGAAACCAGTAGTCTGATACCAATTTGTAACACCCCTATCCGTCACATAGCATATAGCAGTAGGTCCGGCCGGGGCCCGACGCCATATACTATGGACAGACTGGTCGGTTACGCGTTGAAACCATTCAACCAATCATGTCGTCCTACACAACACCTAGCGGAAGCAAATTATTTAGTTGCAAAAGAAATAAGAACCCTGCTACAAAGCATGAATGTCCACTACCAACTCAGGAATGTACTCATACATAAAAGAGAACTGGCCTTAAGGCCTTACATTGTTCACTTAACAAAATAGTGTTTTCCAAACTTCGGCACGCAGGCCGGCCATACATGAAAACGGGAAAGATACATAAGCAATTAGGCCTTCGAGGGCCGGCACAGCAACAAGGGCTTTAGCCCGCTATTTCCCGCTCTGCTCCGCAGCACCTGCAAGCCACAAACCACCACCCGGTGGCAAACAATAGCAACGGTCAGCAATGCTGACCAAATTATAACGATCCCGCCCCCAAAATCGGGGCGGCGATGCTCTTTCCCTGCACTTCATTAGTATAGGCAATGCTATTAATGTGAACACACATTAACACAGGCGTAGGCTCACACGGCCACACACCCCGTGCACTCAGGGCACATTCTCGGCGAACCGGCCAACGTCACGTCAATTCAAGCCATAGACGTTCCCAATCCACCACCGCCTCTTGAACGGTCGTCCATATGAGCATTTTGCCTTCTTGGCCTTAGTCACGACAATTTAAGCCATAGACCGCCGAAGACCCTCATCCATGCCAACGGTCCTACCGAACGACATAGACCGGGTACGGTTCCGCCTGACCCGTGCTCATACCGCAACGGCAATTTAAGCCATATGCGCAGGTCAAGACTCACCGAGTCCCGTTTCCGCCACAACAATCACATAACCCAGTTATGTTCACGTTGGCTCCCCGGCCACCGTGTTGGCAAAACCCGCCTTTGCCCAGTTTTCCGGGTGCACCTTGGAGTTAATCTCGAAGGCTCCCTGATGCAATCTACCACGTAGAAAACCCGAAAAACACCCAAACACCCGGAGTCTTCCCCGGTTCATATGCAATGCAACATCACCGATCCGGCTCTACTTGTCCGGATAGGCTTCACACACAATGCCTATGTCCGTTTTCGCATACGGACTCTACACAAGGGGGACTTCACATATCTACCCCAAGGAACGCTCCAACTCTTCGCTCACTCGCGAGAGCGGGCTTCCTATGCAAAGGAAAAGAGGGCTTCACATGCCCAAGGATGAGAAATCGTTACCCTTGTATTCTTCCGCAGCGCCATCGAAAACTATACGGTTGGAAAGCACCGCAACGGCGTCGCCTCCGCGGATCTGGACTCGGATCGCGATTCGGGGCTCCGAAGCTCTTCCGGCGGCCGGATCTAGCCCTTCTTCCTCCTCCTTGCTCTCTCCTCTCTCTAGCTTTTAGAAAGAGAACCACTCAAGAGAAATGAGGGTTTCTAAACCCTATTCCCGGCTAAAACCCCCCAGGAGTAGCCCCCCACCGTCGGATCCAAAGCCAAGGAAATGAACGGCCACGATTAAGCCCCAAATTATAAAATCTGGGTCGAACATGGGTTGGCACACGGCCGTGTGCCTGGCCGTGTAGCTCATTGACCGTCTCGATCCAGATTGAAAACCAGCACACAGCATGTGACACGGCCTCCGACACGCCCGTGTCGCCTGCGACACGCCCGTGTCGGGACCCGTGTCACGCCCCCGTGTGCAATAAATCGACACCTTGCAGTCAGAGTGGTACACGGCTTGGTGACACGGCATGGGACACGCCCGTGTCACATCTGACACGCCCGTGTCTGTGCCCGTGTCACGGCCCGTGTACCACTTCGACGATTTCCTTGAGTGACACGGCCTGGGACACGCCCGACACGGCCTCCGACACGCCTGTGTCGGGGCCCGTGTCACCTGCACCAAAAGCCTGACTTGGCCAAAAACGATCCCCGTCGCTCCTACGACAAATTGGGGTGTTATACTAGCACATATTAATTTTAAAACTATTAATAAATTATTCTCCCAGAACTTAGTACGTGATGCCCCAAATGTCAAGCACGTAGAAGAGAGACCTTGTCATGCATGCGTAAAAGGCAAACAAACAAGGGTTACCTTTAAAAGCATTATAGGCAAAAACTCTAATAGGTGTTTATACCTACTTCATATGGACTTGTTCGGTCCACTGCAAATTAGAAGCTTAGGAGGTAAGGATTATACATTGGTTATTGTTGATGACTACTCGCATTTTGCGTGGGTGTTCTTTCTGAAACACAAGTCAGATACCTTCGATATCTTTATAAATTTTGTCAGGCAGGTCTAGAATGAATACAACTATTCCATAGTCAAAATCAGAAGTGACAATGGAACGGAGTTCAAATCTGGGGCCATGACATAATTTTGTGAAAGCCTAGGTATCTTTCATGAGTTTTCCTCTCCTCGTACTCCACAGCAAAATGGAGTAGTTGAGAGAAGGAATAGAACTCATAGAGGCCTACAAAACCATGTTGAGTGATGCTTCACTACCGGAGTACTTCTGGGCTGAAGCCGTCAACACTGCATGACACGTGCAAAATCGAGCCCTCATAAACAAGAATCATGATAAGACACCTTATGAACTTCTAAAAGGCAGGAAACCAACAGTTTCATACTTTAGAATTTTTGGTTGTAAATGCTTCGTGCTTAACAATGGTAAGTATCATACTACCAAGTTTAGTGAGAAAAGTTTTGAAGGTATTTTTGTAGGATATAGTAGTCATAGTAAGGCATACAGGATTTTCAATAGAAAAACTCTGGTTATAGAGGAATCCATACATGTTGTATTTGATGAGACGAGCTTGCTGCAAGGCAAATCGTCTAGTGTGCTTGTTGAAGATGCAGGTACAAGGCTTAAAGAGATCAGCATGGATGAATTGACCGAAGTTAAAAATGAAAAGTTCATCAAGATCACCTCTCCAACCCCTATTAGAGAGGTAGAAGATCAAGATGAAAATATTATCCAAGTTGATGAAGTCACTCCAGTGGCTGAAGAAGTTCCAGATGCAAGGAATCTAGAGCTCAGACATCTGAAGGATCACCCAATGGACCAGATCATAGGAGATCCCCGGGATGGTGTCAGAACTCATCGAGGTACAGCTAACGAGAATCTATATTTAAGTTTTCTCTCACAGGTTGAGCCAAAGAAGTTTGAGGAAGCAAACTAAGACGCATCATGGATCTTGGCCATGGAAGAAGAATTGAATCAGTTCAAGCGCTGCAAAGTTTAGACGCTTGTTCCAAGACCCAAAGGTAAGAATGTAATCGGAACGAAATGGGTCTACTGGAACAAGTTGGACGAGAATGGGATAATCATCAAGAATAAGGCCAGACTCGTCGCTAAAGGATACTGTCAAGAAGAAGGGATCGACTTCGACCAGACATAAGCTCTAGTGGCAAGGCTGGAGGCCATCAGACTGTTCCTGGCTTATGTTGCACTAAAGGGCTTTACTATCTACCAAATGGACGTGAAGTCCGCCTTCCTGAATGGTGACATAAAGGAAGAGGTGTATGTGGAACAGCCCCCATGTTTCGTTGATCCTAATTTTCCTGAGTATGTTTATTTATTATCAAAAGTGTTGTACGGTTTGAAACAAGCTCCTCGAGCTTGGTACGAAACGCTATCTACCTTTCTCCTCGAGAACAAATTCATAAGGGGAAAGATAGATAAGACATTATTTCTTAGGGAAATTAAAGGCAAGATTTTGCTAGTGCAAATCTATGTCGATGACATTATTTTTGGTTCTACAGACGATAACCTCTGCAAAAAGTATTATAAACTTATGCAAGGAAAGTTTGAAATGAGTAGTATGGGAGAGCTGAAGTATTTCTTAGGATTTCAGGTGAAACAATCTGAAGATGGAATTTTCATCTCTCAGACTAAGTTCACCAAGGAGTTGATTAAGAAATTCGAAATGGAGAGTGCAACCTCTATGAGGACTCCAATGGCCTCAGCTTTGTCTCTGGATAAGGATGAGAAAGGCAAACCTTTTGATGAAACCAAGTACAGAAGCATAGTTGGATCCTTGCTCTATCTTACTGCCAGTAGACCAGACATAATGTTCTCTACATGTGTCTGTGCTAGATTCCAAGTGAACTGTAAGGAATCTCACTATGCTGCTGCAAAATGTATTTTGAGATACGTTAAAGGTACACCGAATCTTGGCTTATGGTACCCAAGAAGTAATGACAGCGAACTAATTGGTTTTTCAGATGCAACTTTGCAGGTAGCAAAGATGACAGGAAAAGCACTTCCGGGACATGTTAGTTCCTAGGAATAAAGCTTATATCATGGAGCAGCAAAAAGCAAAATTGTGTCGCAATCTCAACGGCCGAGTCAGAATACATTTCTGCCGGCTGTTGTTGTCCATAGTTGCTGTGGCTCAAGAATCAGCTAGAAGACTACAATATGAAGGTCAAAGACATTCCATTGTTCTGCGACTCATCCAGCGCGATCGTAATCGCAAACAACCCAGTCTCGCACAGCCGGACAAAGCACATCTTGCTCAGATATCAATTCATCCGGGAGCATGTGGAGCAAGGGGACGTGGATCTACAGTACGTGCCAACAGATTGTCAAGTTGCAGATATTTTCACAAAGCCGCTGGACGAGACCAAGTTAAATTTCTTCAAAACTGAACTTGGGCTACTGAACAAAGAAGAATAGACCAAAGTAGAACAGTTCAAGGCTCAAGAATCTATGACTCTTCAAAAAGGTCAAAAATTTCTCAAGAGGAAGGTAGCTCTCGAAAACTAAGTATACCTCTCAAAAAGTGAAGTAATAGTTCTCGAGAACTTAGACTACTTCTCGAGAAGAGGAATCTAGTTCTCGAAAACTCAGCCTACTCCAGAAGCAAGTACTAGTTCTCGAAAACTTACTTAACTTCTCGAGAACAAAAGTCTGTCTCTCGAGAAGTCCCTTAAGTTCCTGAAAACTAATAACTCTAACTCTCGAGAAGTACTCTGAAAGCTCTCGAGAACTAGGCGCTACTTATCGAGAAGTCTATTAAGCTCTCGAGAACTATATCATACTTCTCGAAACGTATACTGACAGCTCTCGAGAACTAAACCTACTTCTCGAGAAATGCCCGTCCTCTTTTCGACTTATGTTTAATTTCTTCTATTTTCGAAAACACGCTTGATTTCAGTCCTAACCCTAGATTAATTAGACACTTAATTGACATTATTAGAATTCTATATATATATATATATAAAGTTTTAGAAATCAATAATCAACCGACATTTCAAATTCAATCTTCTCGAAAACTCTTCGTCTTCCGCCGACAGACAGCTTCGTCGCAGCCATCGTCTTGCGCTCTGTCTGTCTCCACCGTCAGCGTCCATGGCCCACAGTTTGAAGATAGGAATCGGCAGTGACCTTGTCGTCGAAGGAATTGCAGACATTTCAGATGATTTCCAGAACTTTCTTCTTCTCCTGTACACGGCCGGATTGATGTTCCTTCTCTCAGAACCCTATAAGATTGTTTTTCTAGATGTCGAGGAATTCTTCCGGAATTCCAAGGTGAGGCGAAATGGTACAGTGTTGAAAACTAAAGTGAAAGGGATCAAAATCAAGTTGGATAAAACCAAAGTTTCAAAGCTTCTGAAGATGCCCGTTGTGGATAAAGAGGATAACCTAACTCTAGAAGATTATGATAGAACTTACTCCTTCTGTAGAGTTTCTGAGGAATTCAACTCTTTAAGGAGAAATCTTTTCAATGATGTAGCAAAACTTTTAGCAGATATAATTGGAAAAATCTTATGGTGCAAAACAGGGTCTATTAGTTTCATAACAAATGATCTGTTTAGTGTTATGACAGCTGTAATCTATATAAAGAAATTTCAATTTGGAATGATGGTATTTGAGATGATCAGGGACAGCATTAAGGATCCCAAATTTGCAAGGATAATCTCTTTATTGCTGAGTGAGATTGATCCAGTCACTTTCAAACTTTCCAAAGGCACTCTAGTTCATCACTTGAAGAAGATCTCATTGGCCTCCATTCATAGATGGGAACTCAAGCTGAAGAACTCCAAGCAGTTAGCTAAGGAACTTGCAGCTTCTGCCTCTGAGGTCAGGACCCCATCTCCCTCCTCTCATCATGTTGATGAACCCTCTGATGTAGCAATTGAGGGTGAGCCTGCAGCCTCTGTTCCTGGTATCAGACCTAAT
Organism: Platanthera zijinensis; assembly: GCA_039513925.1. Lineage (NCBI taxonomy): Eukaryota > Viridiplantae > Streptophyta > Magnoliopsida > Asparagales > Orchidaceae > Platanthera > Platanthera zijinensis. The sequence goes on from CM077097.1 coordinate 45,704,214, forward strand.
CCTTCCTCTCCAGCCAGATCAGCTCGCAGAAGTCCTCTCATAAGCCCAGTAAGATCTCCAATCAGGAGCCCTGTGGCAGATTCTCTAGATGCCTCCCTATCAGATGTTCCAGGACAGGAAACCCTCAAGGACACAAGTGCAGCAATTGACAACATAATTGAAGAACTCATGTCAGATGAACCACTTCCTCCCCTTCACAAAGACACCTCTGCAGAACCATCAAAATAATCTTCTCCACAACCCTCAATCCAAGCTACTCCACCTCCTTCTCCCTCTCCAAGGAAAGCATCTACTCCTCCAGAGACCATCCTTCTCACTGAAGAGGATGAGGCAGAACCTGAAGAGGTGGAAGCCCCTCTCAGGAACCTTGATTTCTCCCTCCCAAGATTTTTTGATGAGGAGGTTGATACAGTGTCTCACACTGTAAGAGCCAAAAGCTCTGTGGTCATAGAAGAAATTCCTCCATGGATAGCTCCTCCTCCACCTCAGTTTGCTACATCCAGTACCCCTCCTTCTGCCATTATATCTGCTACTCCTGCTGCTGCTGCTGCTGAAATTATAAGTTCAGATATTTTATCTAAGATTGAAGGTATGCTGGCTGCCCAAAGGCAATATTTTGATGAATCTCTCAAAATAGTCAAAGATCAGGTCACCTATCTAGAAAAGGAAATGAGGAGAGGATTTGCAGAGATCCAATACAATACAGATTCTCTTAAAGAGCTGTTCAGAATTGGTGGCAAAGCCATTGACCACACCATTACCAGTATTGGTCAGGTCATGGATCAGTCTGTTACACTGGCAAATAATCAAATTCAGTTCGAAAAGAAAGCTCAAGATCATGTAATGAAGATTTGTGAGGAAGTTGGAACTTTCAAAGAAGACACCATAGAAAATCTTTATGTAGAAATCAGAAAGGGGGAGAGCTTAGTGAAAGAACAAGTGGGAAGCTTACTGCAGATGCAAAATCTCTCTAGAATGAAAAATTGACTGAGATAAATAAGAATGTTTTAGAACAACTCCAATCAGTGAAATTCCACACTTATGACACTATAGTCTGGATGCACAATCAGATATTCTATGACTTTCAAGCTGATCCTAATGTGATTCCACACCATCTTAACCCCTTTGCTGAAGGTCAATCCACCCAGATGCCTCAACCTCAGATACCTACCTTATCTCCCAGGCCAGAAAATCAGGATCTTCCTCCTACTTCCTATGACCAGGTTTGGGATGACATTATTCCTAAGGATTTACCAGAGATTCACACCTCTAAAAAGAGAAAGTATGGAGAATGTCCTTCTGCAAGCAAGTCTGTTCCCCAGCCAGATGTAGAGAAAAGGAAAGCAAAGGAGTTTGCTGAAGTTTGGAGCCCCACTTCTAAGAGCTTAATTCTTGATACTCTTAAATTTTTGATGGACTACAATGAGAACAGAAATCTCCACTACAGCTCATCTGAGTGGGAGTTATATGAGAAGTCCATGACCAAGAGAAGGATATATGATAGAGAATTTGGCAGGAATAATCCCAAAGCTCCTCCTAAGCCTCCTAGATACTACCCTAAACCCTTCAGCTATCATAGAAGACAGCAAGAGAAGCAGGACAAACAACATCAAAGCAAAGAATGAACTCTTGTTGATTTGTTTTTGAGAACTTGGATGAAATGATTGTTGATTAGAAATCTAAAACATTATATATATACAATCTCTAGTTTTGCTTAATTATGTCTTTAGTTAATCTCTTATTGCTTTTAGATTCAGTGTTTCATTTCCAGTTCTTTCTTAATTGTCATAATTCACCTTAGTGTAGAGGGTTCTGACTTCTACAAATAGGGGGAGATTGTTGGATATTGCATCCACAATAACCCAGATTTGCATGAAGTCACCCTTGAACTAAGATGAATTAAGTTGTATTTGATATCCTTGTTTTAGCTGTGTGTTTGCAGAATTACCATTGCTAAGTGTAAACCAACGTCCATCTACAGTGGGTCATGAACACAGGACCATACAGTGTAATCCCTCACTGTGTGACCCAAGGTGTTGACTCATGTGTAGCCTCTCTATTGGGATACACTTCATATTCAAACCTTGGATCATGGAATGATGATTGGACTCTTGAAGAGTAGAGAAAAATTTATTCTAAAGTTCAGAAAATTATCTAAGTACACTTCTCGAGAAGTCCTCTTAGTTCTCGAGAAGTCCTTAGAGTTCTCGAGAAGCTTAGCCTCTTAGTTCTCAAGAAGTCCTTAGAGTTCTCGAGAAGTCCCAGCTTTTGGTTCTCGAGAAGTCAAAACAAGTTCAAAAAGTTTTCTAAGTCAGAGTTCTCGAGAAGTCTTCCAGGTTCTCGAGAAGTCTTCTTAGTTCTCGAAACATATTGGCCAGTTCTCGAGAATCCTCAACTATAGTTCTCGAGAAGTTTATCTTGTTCTCGAGAACTGCCAGCCCTATTTCTCGAATAGTCAAAGTTGCCTCAGAAAATCTCTCTAAGTGTTAGTTCTCGAGAAGTCTCCATAGCTCTCGAGAAGTCAATTAGTTCTCGAAAACTCAGCCCTTTTGTTCTCGAGAAGTCAAGAATTCTTCTAAGCAGTATAGCTCTCGAGAAGTCCTGATAGCTCTCGAGAACTCAGCTTCTAGTTCTCGAGAACTAAAGGCACTTCTCGAGAACTGTAAGTTAATTTTTCAGAAAATTTATGCTAAGTCCAAATCGGCCGGATTTTCAAATGACTTGACGTGATTGGTCCACGTGTCGTCATTAATGTCTTTTCTAGCCGTTAAGGGTAATCTTATATAAATTCTTTTCATTAAGACCAAACCCTAACAATTACAAAGAGCGGAAATCCGTACATTTCTAAATTTTTGGATCAGCATTCTCTTTCCAAAAGAACACATTCTGAAGCCGCCGTCGCCGCTCATCGTGAGATCGATCTTTCTGCTTTCGATCCAAGAAGACTAGCTGTTCAAGGGATCATCATCTTCTCCTTGATCGAGTAGGTCAAAGCTTTCTCAGGTCAGATCGTCAAGTCTTCTTCAACAGTTTCTGAAAGAGCCGCAAATCTCAAGAAGACGACCTAGGGCTGAATATTTCCAGATCTTAGAGAAATTCTTGTTTGTATTTTCAAATCTTATTGTTATCTTGTAGGAGATTATTCTCTGAGTGTAGGAACGTTGTTCTCCGAGTTTGTAGGAAGTTTTATTTTCCGAGTGTAGATCCATTTGGATCGAGTTTATAGGACTTGGTTCTGAGGTATAAGATTATTTTGAATCCGAGATAGTGGAGTAGCTGAGTCTAGTGATTTGCTAGATCGGTGAGGTAAAGTGGACGTACCCAAGATTGGGGAACCACTATAAATCTTCTTGTCTTTCTGTGAATTCTTGATTTCTTGTGCTAGTTTGTTAAAATTTGTATTCCGTAAATAGACGCACGATTCACCTATTCACCCCCTCTTGGTGATTTAGGTTGACAACTTTACACTTTCAGATGTTGAAACCATTGCACTAATATTATAACTAAGAAGAGAAATAAGTTAATTACCTTCTCGTATGCTACATTTTCAATCATTGCACACCCGCCAAGTGTCAAATCATGCATTCTTCTAGATTGTATTAGTGGTACCAACTGGTAGCTACAAAATTGTACATACTGCAAGCTAATATGTTGTAAGAATAACAATCATACATGTTAAAGTTCAAATTCTTTGAGTGCAGGGTGATGAAACTGTCATGAAACTAGTCACCCAATACTTGGCAACATTCTATCCAGCCAAGAAACAATCACTAAAACATACTAAAATCAACAAAAAAAATTCTTCGAAATAATAGAAAGTCAACGCAGCTTTAATAATAACATATCAGGGCAAGGATATTCTCATCAATTGAGAAAAAATTTGTATTGAATCACAAGAAAATAAAAAAATTCATATCAGGTCAAAAGTCATATCATGCATGGAAAACTAATCAAGTTACTGAACTGGGATTGATTTGGCATTCATGGAAGAGAAAGTAAGCAGTGCACAAATGATAAAGTAATCAACATCATAAATGATGTTCTTAAACAAAGTAAGCAAAACATAAATGGTGTTCTTAAAAATTACAGAGTATCTAAATATAAAAGAAACTAATTTTCAAACTCCATTTGCAACAACACACTCTTCAAGTTATCTGGCAAAGCCATGAAAAGGTCATACTTAGCGCCATAAAAACTCAGAAGATTCATGGCTCTTAATAATTCACATTCTTCTAAATTAGGTAGTAGATGAAGTGCTTCATATATACCTGCAATATCATACATGCCATAACTAAGTAGATATAGGGATTTCAACAAATGATGACCAAGTGCTACATATCGATGAACATGTAACATCCCAATGCTACTTGGGGACCATAGAAGTTTTGACACTCCAGTGAGTGTACCCCACCACTATATAAGCAAAGAAGAGCCCTTGAAGAGGGCAAAAAGTGCACTTGGCCAGTCAACTCCACCCTTGACCCATTGAGCAACCCACACATTCACCCTTACCTAGTTAGGTCAATTCACCCATCTAGAGCCCTAACTGGTGTATTACCCATCATTAGAATGGAGGGCGTGCATTTAGCCAAATTAGCCTAAACCTCTTAATTTAACCTTGCCCATGGCTAATTAGACTAACTCACTCACCCATCTTGACCCCATATGAGTTACCCACCCAATAACACCCTGAGACATGCACCCCACCCCTTAGTGAACCCTTCATGTGTGGTGTGCGTTTAGCAATTTTGACCTAAAACTCTCATTTAGAGCTCTTTTTACCCAAGTGTTAGACCCCACCATGACCCAAAATCAAGACCATCTAAACCCTAAAAATATGATTTTTGGTCAACCCAAAGTCAACAAAATTAAGCCTAGTCCTAAGCTAAAACTCACTCAAGGAAAATTAACCTAAAATGGCAAATTTCAATCCAAGCCATTCTAACCCTTCTTTCCTCTTTGGGAGAGCTGAGCCAACAATAATAGAGCTTATCCAGAGCCTCCCATAGGCTACAAGGTCGCTGGAGGAAAGCCTAAGGCCATAGTCATGACCGACCATGGTAAACTTAAGGTGGATGCATGAAAATCACCCCTCAGCTGATATAAGGTCCTTCAACCCACTTCAAGAAGCTCACACCAGTCCCTAATAGTAATTTTAAGCAGAGAGTTTGAGTGGATGCCCTATGGAGTAGCACCGCACTTTCAGCCGAGTAAGCCATGATGCCTGAACCCAAACCAGGAGATCACAACCTTACTAGGTGAGATTCCTCCCCTACCCCTTCTTCTAGTATCCTAGAATAATTTTGAATCAAAATCGAGCCTGATTGGGCTTTGATTTTGCGATTTTTGGTGGTAGAATACTAGTTAAATAAACCAGTGATTCTGGCTTCCAGCGCAGGCATCGGGTCGTCGGTCCACCGCCAATCGATAGCCCTCAACATTTTGAATCTATTGATGGCGGTGACGTCGGGTGGCGATGGTTGGACAGCAGTGGAGGAGCTCTGAAAGTTCCTCCCAGGAAGGATCAATCCCCATCGTTGGCTGAGTGATGGATAAAATTCACGTTATAGCGTAATTCTAAATCGCTAAGCCAAGTGTACATATCATTCTAGAGTATAGGATCAAGTGTCGTATTAGACTCGGGGCCTGTTAACTACTTCTACTCACGCAAATTAATATTATTTTATCGGTAAATAAAAAGGTTAATAAAAACTAAATAAAGACAGTGGAATAAAAGATAGCACTTGATCTAGACTCCCTTCTAAATAAAATAACTTTCATGAAATGCAAACTTCTAAATTACCTACTTCGACCGTGGAGGTTCCCAAATTAAAAAAGCACTTCTCTCGAGAATACGCTCTCGACTAAATTTAGGTTGATCGATTAAGACCTCTCGGCCAATCAAAACCCCTAAACTTGCTTTATGCGGTGAACCCCGCTATTGGATTTGACTCCAATCCGGAAGATTCATGTCATCCTCTCTCGAGGAATGCATGCAAATCCTTCTACTTTTGAGTGATCTACTCGTATCCACAACCTCTCGGTAAATCTAAAATACGGATCTAAAATCAAAATCAAAGATAGATTGAAGCAGAAATAATAGAAAGCTTGGCAAGAAATAAGAAATTTATTTTATTTTAAAGCTTGTCATGATCAAGTGCTAATTAAAATTAGCTACTCATCATTATAAAAGAAGTACATAAAAGGATAAATAGAGACATGAATGAAATAAAAGTGCTGGAATTAAAAGCTAACACAGTAAAGCTATTCTATGGAATTGAAAAGTACATAAAAGAAATGGAGAAAAAGTGGAAACAAAGCTACAAAAACTTCGTAAAATCTACTCCTAGTTGATCCATAGATGATTCCTAGATGATTGGCATTTTCTGTAATTTATAGGATTTTTTTCCTGGAAAGTCACGCCCCTCGGTCATGCCCGTGACTAGGGGCGTGAAAAGTGTGGAACCGTCCTCTTGAAAGCCCAGGAACGTTGGGAGAAAAACGTCAAAATTCGTCGTTCTGCAGGTCACGGCCGAGACCTAAGGCGTGCCTATACGTTACTGGAAAATGAGGGAAGGATAAACGACGAGAGTTAATCTGGCGTTGCTGAAGAGTTCACTCCCGTGACCTAGGGAGTGCAAGCTGAAAACTATCTGGATCCGAAACTGGCTTCATAATGCGCGACACGCTTGATCGTCATGCCTAAGAGTCACGCACGTTGGTCACGCCCGTGACATGGGCGTGTAATTTTAATCTGACGTGGAAATGTAATCTGGAGGTCTTGGATGGGTCACGCCTACGGGTCACGCCTGTGACCGGGGCGTGTAATTTGCGATTTTTCCATATTTGTTTAGCTTCTTCTCTTGATCAGTCCTGCAAGCTCCAAATTGATATTTGCAGCCTAGATTAACCTGAAATACAAAAAGTAAGTAATTAAAAACTAAATTAATAAAATATAATTATAAACTAATTAATTATTAAAAAAATACTATGTAAAAATAAGGATAAAATTAGAGTTATCAAATACCCTCATACTTACTCGTTTGCTTGTCCCGAGCAAACAACTTCCCATAGGAAGCAGAAAAATTCCAATGCTAGAAAAGTAAATTGAACCTAAGGAGTAAAATGCGAAGTCTTATGCCTATGTGCGTAGCTATTTTGGTAGAAAAACCAACTCAACATACAAATTATTTTTTATTTTTTCTACAATACGTTCCCACTTATTATTTCTACTTTGGAATTGAAAATCCGGTAAATCCTAAAATTACATTTAGGGAGAAGGTAGCATGCGTACTAAGATCGACATTACACAAATCGAAGATCGAGATACTCTCCAAATAAATCCATCAATGTCGATGGCCATAGGCTTGCCCTTTCACACTCTCGCCTTGGAAATAGTCTAACTTATAAGCATAAATCAATAAGACTTAACTAGGTCGAAACGTAGGCTTAGGTTTTGGTACGGATAATCAAAGATAAACATGACGGCTAGTCACACCCAAACCTAATGAGAGCTTGCACAAAATAAATAATCATGGCTTTAAAAACATAGTCAATTTCTCAAACCTTTTTTTCTTTCTTGAATCAAACATTTTTTCATCATTTTTATTTTATATTATTTCTCTTTCTTCCCTTTTAAAGATTTTTCTAATATTTTTAAAAGGAAGGAGAAACAAAATCAGCTCTCTTTTTTTCCTATAAGAATAGTCACCAACATTAAATAACTCCAAATAACTCACCAAGTTTTTACATATAAAACCATTATCGAGCTCGGACTTAGGTATGCGATTAGGATGCTTTTTAGGCCTTGGTGAAATATTTGGTGGAGCTAAAACAAAGGTAGGGTATAGAATCAAAGTGGGTTAGCAACGATAAAAATGTTAGGTACAGGTCCAAAGGCTCAAACTGGCCAAAAAAATGTCTATATCCTATTCATGCTAATAAGTTTAACTTATGTAAGTCTTGAGAATAGCTAGAGGGCAAGTTCGAGACATCGAGAAAGAATACCTATACTCTTGATTCGCGAAATATTTCGCTACTAACTTCTACGTACTCACCTAAATTATTCTTGGATTTTTTCGGTTTCAAAATAAAAGTAGAATAATCTATTTCCACGCATTTAGAAAAAAAAAATCTAATTGTATGCTGAATTTTTAGTTCTACATAAAATTCTACTTACACGTGCACTTAACTAGTAACACAACATGACCAACAGTTTTACTCCAAAATTCAAAATTTAATTAAAGCATAAAAATTTTTATACACTATGTAAAAGATGAATACTAGAGATTTTGCATGTGAATAAATATAGAAATAATGATTTCTCTAATTAAAAAATAAACCTAATTTTTTTTAATTCTTAGACTTCCTGAGGTATATCCTGTGAAGGGTTCTCATCGGTACTAGGCAGTTTTGTGGGATGACAGCCCAACATGGCCCTTTCTAAGAAATTAAGTTTCGATTTTCTAATTTTTTTGTATTTTTGTTTTTGGAAAAAAAGAAAAAACACAATTTTTTTGCATTTTGAAAGAGTTTTCAATTTTTTTTAAAAATAAAAACAACAAAAGAGATCCCACCCCCATACTAAAAAATAAACATTGTCCCAATGTTTATAAGCCAAGTAAGAGGGGGGAAAGAGAAAGAAAAACTAAATTAATAATTTTTAAAAAAAATGCAAGAAATTAAAGGATAAGCAAATGGTATCTCCCAAAAGCGCTTTTTTCCCGTCTTTAAGCTAGACGGTTATTGTTAAGAAAAAGAAAAATAAAATTTTAAGTGAACGGGCAACTCCCTTAATTCACGCTTGGGTGAATATGCCGAAGTCGCTCGCCCGGCTACTCCTCCGCTTGATTCTTGATTTTCCTTCTTTGAACGGTTGGCTTAAGAATGTAAATTCAAATCACCTATCCATACCTGAGGTGATTTTAATTTTTGTAGAGGAGCGACAAATGGATCGTGGAAGATATTTAATTGCAACGACTCCTCTCCTTCCTAAAAATCTTTAGTGAAAGAAAAATAAAAAAGAAGTGCGTCAGAAAAAATTTCGTAAGGAGGAGCCTCTTGCGAAACTATATGATTAGGCTCTGATTGTTTATTTTCGTAATTAAAATCATTATCAAAAAATTCATTTAAAATAAAATCATTGGGCACATCATGTTCATGAATTTGAATTCCTAAATATTTATAAGTGGAGTTTTAAAATTCATGATGAAAAGAAAAATCGGGAGAAATAGGAGAAGAAACATGTTCATCTTCTATTTCACCCAGTGTGCCCATAATTTTAATAAATTCTTGAAATAATAATTTTTCTTCTTCTTCGGAATAAGACATCAAAGGGATAAATGAAGATTCATGTTCCTTCATAGGAGAAATATTTGAAGACGGAGAAAAATTATTAGAACAAGTTATAATTTTTTCTAAATTTTGGGGAGTATGATCAAATTGAAATTGTGAAGCTTCTCAAAAATTAGAAGAATAAGATTGTGGTGCGATAAAAGAAGAACAAAAATTCAGATCTAAATAATTATTCTCATAACTCGGGAATTTTTTCCGATTGATCTTGCGAACTAGAAAAACCAACATCCGAGTTGGAAGAATAGTTATTTAACTCGGAAAAGCTATTCTCATTAAAGCTTGAAAAAGTATTTTCATGAAAAATAGAAAAATTGGAAAAATTATTTTCATGTATATTTGAATACGAATAATCTTTAAAATGAGAAAAATTATTTTCATAATTATTATAAAAATTATTTTCATACAAAATTTTTTGATAATAATTATGGAGATAACATTACTCATTTCAATGAGGAGCACCACAATAATAACAAAATAATTTTCGCCTGCATGCGATTTCTAAAATATTTAGGTGATTTCAAGCCTGGCAAGCGCAGCGCCAAAGTAGATAACATTTTTTTGAAAGAAAATTAAAACAACCTTTGCCTAATGGAAATGTATTTTTTTAAAAAAAATAAAAGGAGAATTGGGGTAGAGAAAGAGAATGATAAAATTAATAGAATTTGCATTTTCTAAATATCAACAAAAATAATCCCCGGCAATGGCGTCAAAAACATGATGGATAAAATTCACGCTAGAGCGTAATTCTAAATCGATAAGGCAAGTGTACATATCGTTCTAGAGTATAGGATCAAGTGTCGTATTAGACATGACGTCTTTTGACTACTACTCACGCAAATTAATATTATTTTATCAGTAAATAAAAAGGTTAATAAAAACTAAATAAAGACAATCGAATAAAAGATAGCACTTGATCTAGATTCCCTTCTAAATAAAATAACTTTCATGAAATGCAAACTTCTAAATTACCTACTTCGACCGTGGAGGTTCCCAAATTACAAAAGCGTCTCTCTCGAGAATACGCTCTCGACTAAACTTAGGTTGATCGATTAAGACCTCTCGACCAATCAAAACCCCTAAGCTTGTATTATGCGGTGAACCCCACTATTGGATTTGAATCCAATCCGGAAGATTCAAGTCATCCTCTCTCGAGGAATGCATGCAAATCCTTCTACCTTTGAGTGATCTACTCGTATCCACAACCTCTCGGTAAATCTAAGATACAGATCTAAAATCGAAATCAAAGATAGATTGAAGCAGAAATAATAGAAAGCTTGGCAAGAAAGAAGAAATTTATTTTATTTTAAAGCTTGTCATGATCAAGTGCTACTGAAAATTAGCTACTCATCATTATAAAAGAAGTACATAAAAGGATTAATAGAGACATGATTGAAATAAAAGTGCTGGAATTAAAAGCTAATAAAGTAAAGATATTCTATGAAATTGAAAAGTACATAAAATAAATGGAGAAAAAGTGGAAACAAAGCTACTAAAACTTCGTAAAATCTACTCCTAGTTGATCCCTAGATGATTCTTAGATGATTGGCTCTGTGTATGGAATTTATAGGATTTTTTTCCTGGAAAGTCATGCCCCTCGGTCACGCCCATGACTAAGGGTGTATAAGGTGCGGAATCATCCTCTTGAAAGCTCGGGAATGTTGGGAGAAAATCGTCAAAATTCGTCGTTCTGCGGGTCATGCCCCTTGGTCACGCCCGTGACCTAGGGCATGTCTATACTATTACTTGAAACGGCGGGAAGGAGAAACGATTCGAGTTAATCTGGCATTGCTGAATAGGTCACGCCCGTAGGTAACGCCAGTGACCTAGGGCGTGTAAGCTGAAAACTGTCTTGATCCAAAACTTGCTTCATAATGCGCAGCACGCCTGATCGTCACACCTAAGAGTCACACTTGTGAGCTGTTGGTCATTCCCGTAACATGGGCATGTAATTTTAATCCGACGTGGAAGTGTAATCTGGAGGTCCTGGATGGGTCACGCCTACTGGTCATGCCCGTAACTTGAGGGTCATGCCCATGACCGGGGCGTGTAATTCGCGATTTTTCCAGATTTGTTCAGCTTCTTCTCCTGATCAGCCCCGCAAGCTCCAAATTGATATTTGCAACCCAGATTAACCTGAAATACAAAAAAAAAGTAATTAGAAACTAAATTAATAAAATATAATTATAAACTAATTAATTATTAAATAAAAACAATATAAAAATAAGGATAAAATTAGAGTTATCACTGAGGTTGAAGATGAAAGCACAGTCATCCAAAACCTTAATCCAATGATTAACGAAATCCAAACATGTGATCGACCACGAATCTGCTGTGGGGAATAGACAATTTTGTTTGCTGCTTCCGAGGCCGTCAGACCTGCGCCAAGATCTATGCTTTTTTCCTTATGTTATATTATTTAAACAGTGTATTTAACTTCCGGTTATTCGCACCCCCTTCATAAAACTTCATCTCAAAATTAGGCACCCTAGGGGATGAACTAGACCACTAGACCAAGTACCCAATAGTAAAGTTATAGGGCTTGGTCCAAGCTTTCAAAATTATTATGGCCCATTTTCTGAGGTGAGGTATATCTCCTTGAGTTAATTTTCAATGTTTACTCCCATTAAATTAAATCCCAAGTATATAAAATGTATTTTTCTGTCATTAGACCTCCTATAATTATGAAAATCTATGGGTAAGCTCTTCATTAAATTTATAAGTCATGGACAGAAACTTGGAATGTTTGGATATATATTTAAATGGGTTATTTTAGTTATTTAATAAAATGGTCATACTAATAAATAATTAAAATAAAAATATATACCAAATCAACTCCATAAATCACCAAACTTTTTCATAGGACTATTTAGGTAATTATAGACATTGGATAACAATTTAAACTCGTGGTTACTTGATTTGATGAAGTTGGAAAATTATGGTATTTATTATTTAATAAACTGGTCATACTAATAAATAATTAAAATTAAAATACCAAATAAACTCCATAAATACCCAAGCTTTATAAGAGGACTATTTAGGTCATAATAGACCTTGGATAACAATTTTAACTCATGGTTACTTGATTTGATGAAGTTGGAAAATTATAGTTTTTATTATTTAATAAAATTGTCAAACTAATAAATAATTAAAATAAAAATACCAAATAAACTACATAAATCCCCAAACTATTTTAGAGGACTATTTAGGTCATAATATACCTTGTATAACAATTTGAACTCATGGTGACTTAATTTGATGAAGTCGGAAAATTATGGTTTTATTATTAAATAAAATGGTCACACTAATAAATAATTAAAATAAAAATACCAAATTAATTCCATAAATCCACAAAGTTTTTTCAAAGGACTATTTAAGTCATAGTAGATCTTGGATAACATTTTGAACTCATGATGACTTGATTTGATGAAGTAGAAAAATTAGGGTTTAATTATTTAATAAAATTGTCACACTAATAAATAATTAAAATAAAAATACCAAATGAACTCAATAATTCCCCAAACTTTTTCAGAGGACTATTTAGGTTCTAATAGACCTTGTATATTAATTTGAACTCATGGTGGCTTGTTTTAATGAATTTGAAAACTATTGGTTATGTATTTAATAAATTGTCACACTATTAAATAAGTGAAATAAAAATACTCAAATCAACTCCAAAAATACACAATCTTTTTCATAAGACAATTTTAAGTCATAATATACCTTGAATAACATTTTTAACTCTTTGTGAAGTGTTTTGATATTATTTCAAATCTACCGCTCTAAATATTCAACAATTTGTATCACACCGTTAGTAATAAATGGAAATGCCTCAATCCATCCTCTAAATGAACCCCGCTCTTTCAGTATCCATTTATGATCATGATTGACCCCCGACTAGTAATTTGGGATGGTTTTGGCCTGGAACAAAAGTATTATGAGTTATACAGGAAAGGTAATCCTCTCAAGTCTTTCACTAGGTTCCTCATCGATCATGTTTTTCCCTATTAATAAACTGCTAGTTTTACATACTTCTGTTTTAGTATTATATCTTACTTACCTTATTACCACCAACATGGTCGTACTTCCTATTTATATGGTTATCCTCAAGTATTATAATAAACTGATTTTTAGTGCAAACATTTACTTTCAGTTCACCTTAACTGGTAGAACTACGGGTAAAACATATTATACGTCAAGGGGACCTACTTTTAAGATACCTAATTGGTGTGTAAGAAAGGTGTTAGGAGTGAGCCAGTATCCCCGCGAGGAAGGTGGTGTATAACGGTACCCAACAAGGCCACTAACTTTATTCTTACCTTGCCAGTTGGTATCATAAATTAGATATCATAAATGTACCATTAAGGAAAACCCTAGCTTATTCCCAGGTTAAGGGTTGTCCTCTTTCGGGTCTGCAATAAGGAAAATGTTTGCAAGGCTGGTTGGTAGACCCGGTGAGGGTTCTTAACAAGTAACTAATTAACTAATTAAATGGTGAGTCTAACCACTCCACCGAAAAACACACATTGTCGGGAAGACTTGTATGTTAGACTCTTTTGATTTAAGGGAAAATTTGTCTTGTTAAATTCCTGGGGGGCAAATCTCCTTAGTCTGCGTCATTTTCCTATAACCTCTAAGGATAATTGGTGGAGTACAAAGCACAGGCCAGTGCTGTACATTGAGGCCTAGGATGGTGGTGTTCACCTACCTAGGAGCGGAGAAGCCTGATTTACTATTGTCATTCGCTAGGATGACAAGGCTTGTATGGTTAGGTACCCACTTAATAAGTTCGACTAGGTAGGGCTTAGACATCTATAACTAGATTATCATATCATTCTAAATTAGCATATCTTGCATTTTGATTATCTTTACCTTACCAGCATGTATTGGCATCCTTGTAAGGTAATCTCGTGTTATGAAAAATAACCTTAACCTATAAATTTGTATGAGTATTCATGTAAGTTATATTATTTTCAATACTATAAACTGCTCTACATTTACTTTATTCAAACTTTGATTTTAAACTGTCTATTATTATAATTATATACTATGAACACGAACCTCAACTTATAAGAAGGTATGCACATTCTTATAAGCTGAGTTACTTACGTCTCCCCTATTTACTACCTGCGGTATAGCACAAACTACTCACCATCACTCAATTTACTCATATTATTGCTTGTGTGATTGTCCCCTTTATAAACCCCTACTCTTGAATACATTGAGGAAAGAAAGGGAATCTGACTTAGTATTTATGAGTAATGGTTTTGTATAAAACCATTCAGGTGCCCCAGCCCCAGCAGTTCTAGCAGCACCCGCTCCAACCCAAGTTCTATCCCATGCCCGAGATCCCTTAGTTGGATATGGAGATGCCCGCAGTTATGGACCCTACACCCTATCCAGTTCCCGCAATAGAGGAGGCACTGAGGGATGTGAGTAACTATCTTTGTACAATGATCCTCACTTGGTACTAAGGAAATGTAGTAGTATGCTAGTACCCATGGCATATAGTAGCCCCATTTTTGTCTAAAGGCGGGTCTATCGCCTTAACTAGTTCTCTTTTGAAGGGCATGTTTACCCCTAGTATTCTTCTGTACTCGATATGGTGATCCTTTTTGTATTATATATATATGAATATTTTTGGGCTTCATCTTCCCTACTTTTTTTGTTATAGAATGTTTTTTTGTGACGTGATGATAACTCGCTGTTAGAACCTATGGTCCGCAGCTTTTTGGTTTGATAATATTAAAATTTTGAGTTATATTTGATCATACTTGTGTTGGGTATAGTGTGCAGGTTTACAGGTACAAAAAGACCAAGAAAATCAACTTCTACCACCTACCCCCGCACGCTAGCACTACCGCACCATATTAGCGTGGATTTATTTCCGGACAAGCTTCTGGGAACCTACCGCACGGCGCTAGGGCTACCGCTCCGCACCAGCTCAAAATTGCTGTTAATACTCAACGAACCACTGAGAAAAATGTTACCGCCGAGTGCTAGCATCTTACCGCGCCACGGTATCATAAAAATGGAAAAATATTTTATTTTGATATTTTTCCAATTCTGTTGGACAGCTGTCAACATCGCACGAATCGACCTACCGCCAGGCGCTAGACCTACCGCCGACGGTAGCATATTTTTTTCAAAACATATAAAAGAGTGTGTTTCTTTTCCTAGAGACGATACAAAGAAAAATGTTTCATTCCATGGTTCGACCGCCATCTAGAGGAGGACAAACTTTCAACTCCATCAAAGGAAAAACACTATTTCTTCCTTCCACTCATGATCGAAGAACTCCGGTGAATGAAATCTTCAACGACCATTCGCGGCTGATCTACTACAACGAGAATAATTTTCAAGAGCATCGATCGCGCACCGTTCCTTGGAGGAGTTTTACGTTTGAAGAAGAAATAACTCTTAAACTCTAAATTTTTCTTTTATATTTTTCTTTATTTTTTATCTGATCTTGGTGTAAGAGAAATCGACTTGGAAGGTCGTCAGATTCCTAGGAGGAGTCTGAAGCAAATCTTCCTGGGAGGATATCTAAATATGGGACATCTAGTGGTGCTCTAAGACCCTTCCTGGGAGGAAGGTGAAGATTCGGCTCGTCAATCTTCTTAGGAAGAAAAGCGAGAGACAACCAGTCTTGGGAGGGTCGGTATAGAAACCAAAACAAATTTCCCCCGATCTCCGGCGTCACGAAGATCCAGTTTTGCTATTGTAAACAACTGTTCTTATTTTGAATAAAATTATATTTTGTTTATTTCATTTCAGAATTTTGGTTGTATGTTACTAAAGATTTGAGTGCTTTATGGGATATCTGAAAATGAAGTTTTACAAGAGAATCAATCTTTGTGATCTACCTCCACGCGGTAGTGGTCTACCGCCCCACAGTAGCGTCCTGAACTTGTTCTCTTGGAAAATTTTGTTTTAATTTCGAGTGATCTTTGAAAACCTTATTCACCCCCTCTAAGGTTCTCCATCGGATCCAACAAGTGGTATCAGAGGGAGGTCATTCCAAAATTGCTTCACCGTCGGGAATAATGGTCAACCCTAATCTTGAATCGACTAGTGGGGATGGAACTTTGTGCACAAAAAATTCGCTAGCACCACCTCTATTTATAGGAGTGAACTATAATGAATGGATAACTCTAATGAGAAAATTCCTTATATTGTTAGATAAATAAGTTTGGAACATAACTTGTGTCAAGCCCCAAATTAATTTAAATACGCACAAATGTTATTTAAATGCCAAAGCTATGAATAGATTATTATTCAGGCTTGGACAAGAAATTTTCAAGCACATCTACATGCTTCCTACTGCTTATGATATATGAAAATTTTTTGAGTCTACTGTGCACTGACTAGAACCTTAAGCTTAGTGCCCCTAGTTTTAGCCTTGGTATGATATAGATAGCAACGTGACGTAATTTTTCACTTTATTCCTCTTGCGATAGCATATTTAATTAATGAGATAAACATGTAATGATTGTTAATTCTACTTGATGTTTGTCTTCTGATGCTACATGTACACAAGTCTTTGCTCTATCTAACGCTATCATGCATTAGAATTGGACTGATACGACATTATCTTTCTATAGCGCATAAGTACTAACACACGATTTCATGACTTGTGCAATGTTCCTCTGTAGTAATTTTCTAACTCTTTTAGCATTGTACTATAACTCGTTATGTGCTTAGTTTACCTATGTTGTCGAATCCTTTGAAACTCTGGAAACTTTTTCAAAACTATTTCTCTGTATTCTGCACTCCTCAGTTTGTCCTCTATGCTTAATATTCTTTGATTTCATGTTTGGTCACCCCTATTGTTTTCGCCTCTCGTTTCACTTTCTATAACGAGTACTGTTTGCTTTCTTTATCATGCTCATTATACACTGCATTCCTTTTCTCTCGTGCATTCATATGTTTACTTTTGGTCTAGCCCACCCCCTTTCGATAATATCAAAGGGGGAGAATAGATTGTTAATGAGTCATGGGTAAGGGTAGATCACATGTAGAGGGAGCTCATTTCGTTGTGTGCACATAGTTAGGGGGAGCGTGTAGATCACATATATAGGGGAGCGTGTGTGTAGGGGAGTTATATGTAACCTAAAACTTGAGCTTTAATGATTATCTTGTATATATACATTGCACCATGCACTTATTGTTATATCTCATGAACGGGATTTGATATTATCAAAAGAGGGAATTTGTTGGAGCCGACGGTTCACATATCCTCAGTTTGATAATATCAATTCTCATGTTGTATATGATCACATCTTGTGTTTGGTAGAGTGTGCAGGCTTACAGGTCCAAGCAAAGCAAGAAGCTCTCCTATGGAACCTACCGTCGAGAAGTAGTAGTTACCGTCGGGCGGTAGCCTGAATTAAATGGACATGGTGCTCGGGATTCTACCACATCACGCTAGTCGTACCGCCCATGCTAGCTCGAGGAATTATTTCAGCCAGGTGCTCGAGAACCTACCGCATTGGCGCTAACTTTGTACTACGACGCATTAGCCCGCTCAACGATCGTCGAGACTGATTGATTCATCGAGACAACTGGACTACTGTCGGGTGATACCTTCATACCGCGCCGCGTTAGCCCACTCAACGATCGTTGAGATGGAAGCGTCGAGATGACTGGACTACCGCCAAGCGCTACCTACCTACCGCGTTGCGCTAGCGTTGAAAAAAGCAAAATATTTGGTTTGAATATTTTTCCAAATTTGGAGGATAGCTGTGAGAATCAAGCGCGTGAACCTACCGTCGGGCGCTAGTCTTACCGCCAGTGGTAGCCTATTTTTACAAAGATGTATAAAAGGTCCCTCATTTTCAGTATTCCTTACCAAGACGAAAAGAGAATCAGATCTGCAACTCCTAGGGTTCGGCTGCCTCTTTGTGGTCCGTTCCGCCATCTTCATCGAAGGAAAAGAAGATCGTCTCCCTCCAGTTCGCGAACAAAGAACTCTGGTGAGCCAAGAACAACAAAGCCTACGAAGAGTTGATCGGTTGTAAGCCCACAAAGATTTCTAGCACCGATCACGAATTGCTCAACGGAGGAGTCGTATTGAGTGAGATTTGAACTTTAATCTTTTTATATTCTTTTGTATTTTTCTCTTCTTTGTATTCTTGTAGTGAGGAAAATCGACCGGTGAAGGTCGTCGGGATTCGGAAAGGATTCTGTGAGAAATCGTCCCAGGAAAGGGACGTCTAGATTAGGGGGATCTAGCGGGGCTCTAAGACACCTCCTTGTGTGAGGGTGAAGAGCCGGTTCGAAGACCTTTCTTGGAGGGAAAGGGAGAGAGCCAACTGATTCGGGGAGCGGGTCGGTATAGAAAACCAAAAGTTGTTTTCATTCACCGCCTTCGATCTCCGGCGTCACGGAGATGAAGTTTTGTAATCTTTGAAAATAGTTGTTGAATCAGTTTGTAATAAAATTAATTTTTAGTTTCTTTACTTGCATATAACATAGTGAATGATAGCCTGTGAGTTTTTGAAGGGTACATAGATCTCCACGGGGGAATCTTCCCAGAAAAATGAGTTCTTTGACATACCGCCGCGCGTTAGCTACCTAACGCCCCGTGGTAGCTTCCTGAACTAGTTTTTCTGGTAAGAAATAATTTGAATTTATAATAATCGTCGTTAAACCTTATAAGGTTGGCCACTAGATCCAACACTCACTGGGTGCTACTGCCGGCGGTAGCGCTACTACCGCGCGGTAGGGGATAGACTATCGATTCTTCCGCCAAAATGAGTGTTTTACTAGAGGCACTTGCAGCACACTCACCGCAACATCTGGACACCCCATGACTCTGTAAATCACACGTTTACCATGGAGTCTTCTCTGATATATAAACAATCATCGCCAATCCAAACCAACTTGTCCGGTTGAACTTCACACAACATACCTATTTAGTACTTCGATTCCGGATTCTAAATGCAAAGATAATGGGAATATAACCGATCTACTTGTCAGGAGAACTACTTTCACATGCTCGTGGAGTGTCTACCCTCACATGCCAAAATAAAGGACTTCACATGTCCAAGGAGAAAGATCGTTACCCTTGATGTTCGTTTTGCTGTCATGTGAGAGAATCTAGCCCGATGAAGATGAATGCTACGGACTTGCCTCCGCGGATATAACTCGGCTCGCGACTCGAAACTCCAAAACTCCAAAGGCGACAGGATCTCCTTCCTCTTCATATCCTTCACTCTCCTCTATCTCTACCACTTATAAGAAGAAATCCACAAGAGAAAAATGAAGTGGAACTCAGTATTACCGGCCTTAAACTGAGCTATCGTCGCGTGGTAACTATCTACCGGCACGCGGTACCTTAATCGTTGTCTTGTTTTGCACGCCCACCGCCCAAAACCTCCAACCATGTGCTACACGTGGCAATATCATTACTGTCCTGCTACCGCCGTGCGGTACCTCACTATCACCACATTGTAGACAATACATCGCATCAACGCGCCGGTTATGACGAGTAGTTACTACCACCACACAGTAGCTCTCAAAGAGGAACTCAAAACAAATTAGACACGTTATCGCTAGCATTAACACTACTGCCGGGTGGTAGCTCACTTAAAGCTTTGTCGCTTAATTCGACCATGCTACCTTTGTTAGGTCCATTGCCCACAATGCCCTAGATTTGAGGAAGACAATCTTGTCAATGATATACATAAAGTTGTATTTGATGAGTGCCTGAGTTCATGCATGTAGGGATGTCCTAGTAACAATGATGGGACAGATAACCGAAGTGGCTAGGTCAGGTAAACACTAACCTAAGATGTGAATAGACAGAAATATGTCCAAGTCCACAGGCGTTGAGTGAAAATTACTCAGTCAACGCCAGATGACTTATAGCATTGAGTAGAGCCTATACACTCAAAGCCAAAGTAGTGGCAAGCTGAGAAAGTGGCTAAGTCCAAATGCGTTGAGTGAAGTCAACTCACTCAACGCCATATAGCAAAAGGCTATGTGATAGGCTAATACAGTAAAAGCTTAAGAAGAAATTGGCAGAAAAGTGGCTAAGTCCACAGGCGTTGAGTGAGTATCACTCACTCAATGTCATACTCTATATTCGTTGAGTATTGCCTTGTAAGTCAAAGCCACAGAAAATCTGTGCTGACATTTGACTAAGTCCACAGGCATTGAGTGAGGCAAGCTCACTCAACGCCATATGATAAAGCGTTGACTGACCATCATTAAGTCAGAACCTGTGTTTTCCGATACAGAAATTTGGCTAAGTCCAAATGCGTTGAGTGGAGCTTACTCACTCAACGCCAAGGAGCAGAAAAATCTGGCTAAGGCATAAAGCATTGAGAGAGACATGCTCACTCAACGCCATAATTCATAAAATCTGGTTAAAGCAAAAAAGCGTTGAGTGAGGCGTGCTCACTCAACGCTCTCAACGCTTTAGATGTTAAAGAAGCAGGAATTGCTTAAGGCAGAAAGCTTTGAGTGAGGAGTGCTCACTCAACGCTCTTAATGCCTTTAAAATACAGAATTCTGTCTAAGTAGTTTGGCGTTGAGTGATGCTTACTCACTCAACGCCAAGCAACAGAAAGCTGGTAAAGCAGTTTGGCATTGAGTGAAGTTGAATCACTCGACGCCTAGAAACAAAATTCTATCTATGTGTTTTGGCGTTGAGTGATGCTTACTCACTCAAAGCCTATTCTACTGATGCTCGATTTTGGATAAGTCCATAGGTGCTGACGTCAACAAAGTCTACAAAATCGACAGAGTCAACTAATTTCAAATCAAGTACGGAGAAGCTACAGAACATGACAAACTCTACCGAGGAGCTATTGTACGTCTTCTTCCATTAAAGCAAGGTGCAGCTGGAAGCTGTAGGTGGGCCCCACTGATTCCTAGAGCCATTGATCGGCGAACTACAAAAGGAAAAGATTGGCCAAGACAAAAACAACTTTTAGGGCTTTATTGATTTCAAAAGTTGTGGTTGGACTTCATCTTCCTCGGCATTACTGCCGAGAAAAAGCTTGAAATCTTCTTACAAGAACAAAAGTTCAGTGAGATGTTGCATCTTCATTTTCTATAACATATCAGAAAGATTTCTGATAGAGAAAGAGAGTAGAGTCATCACTCTCCAATGGGCTAAGTTGGCTGATTGAAGAACTCAAGATCGAGCGGTTCATCTTCTTCTTCAGCAAGATCAGAATCTTCATTCTAAAACTCTTTTAGCAGAGGTAGAACTTCTTCCTGCTGTTATGAAGTAAGATAATGCTGAGACATCTCAGCCCTAGTTGTTGACATAGAAAAACATTTCTGTGTCAAATAAATTAAATGACTTTTCTCCTTGTAGGATGCAATTGGATCTGAGTGTAGGGCTTGTCAAGCCTGAGGTAGGGCAATCTTGCCTGAGCAGTAGGAGAGTGAAACTCTCTAAGTTGTAGTATCTTGCTGGATCTGAGCTGTAGGAATTGGGATCAAGTCTAAGGTAGGTGAGTCATTCTCACTAAGTTGTAGGGCACTTGTTCCTGAGCTATAGGATCCCTAGTGGATCTAAGGTAGGGCTTAATATCCTGAGCAGTAGGAGAGTCATTCTCTCTGAGGTAAGATCCCTAATGGATCTAAGGTAGGGCTGTCCTCCCAGCCTGAGTGTGGGGCCTTTGGCCTGAGATAGGTGATCTGCTGATCACTGAGTTGTAGGCCCTTGTGGCTGAGTTGTAAGTCTAGGAGGAGACTTAGAGGTCCTGAGGGATCTGAGGTGTAAGCTCTTTGGAGCAGTGGTTTGGAGAAGTGTCTTGACTAACAGGAAGTTGGCAAGGTGGGAGGAGAGTGGATGTACCCACAAGTTGGGGAACCACTATAAATCTGTGTGTGTTTTTCTGTGTTGTTTTTTTTGTACAGGTACTTGAAAGCTAATTACTTCCAACACACTAAATACTAAAGGAAATTAAAGAAAAGATAATAATAAAAGTGAGACAACCTATTCACACCCTCCCTTAGGTTGTAAGCTACCTTGAACTTAAAGACTTTCAAGTGGTATCAGAGGGAGGTTACTCATAAAAAGATCTAACCATCTGAATGATCTTCCAAGGTAGCTACAAACTATCCTTATGGGTTCAGGAGTAAACAATAAGGAGTTGGGTGTCATGAAGCTTCCTATCTACAGGAAGGAGGGATTTGACATCTGGAAGGAGAGGGTCAGGCTGTTCATGGAAGTAGCTGACCCTAGAATCTTTATAACTATTAAAGAAGGACCTTTCATCCCTATGAAAGTGTCTATCCTGGATGCAAACATCCAGACACCCAAGACTTATGATGAGATGACAAAGGATGAAGTCATTCTTGCCACCATGTATAAGAGTGCTCAGAATGTCATTGTCACTGCAATTGATGATTCTACCCTTCAGAATCTGATTCACTGCACAACTGCAAAGGAGATGTGCGACACTCTAGTGATCTACATGGAAGGCACAGAGGAGGTCAGGGATGATAGAAAGTCTATGCTCAAACAGGAGTATGAAGCCTTTAGACAGTCCAAGGGAGAGAACATAGCCACCTACTATGGAAGATTCTTCGGGATATTAAATGATCTAAGGACTTATGGAAGGGTCTTTAGTCATTATGTGCTAAATGATAAGCTCCTCAGGTCTCTCACTAGAGACTTGGAAACAAAGATATGTGCCATCAGAGAAATGGCTAAGTTGGGTGACACTCCTCCTCACACCCCATTTGGAAAACTGATCTCTTATGAGATGCAGCTAACAGTCAGGAAAGAGGAAGAGACCAACTACAAATCTCAAGCCAAAGAGAAGTCAGTGGCTTTCAAAGTTGAAGCCACAAGGAAAAATAGGATAAAGACCCCTTCCCCTCTGAGAAGACCAGCAGATTCAGACTACTCTGAATCAGAGGCATCAGACAGCAGCATGTCTGATGAGGACTTTGTTGTTTTCTCTAGGCAGTTCCATAGGCTGATGAAGAAAAAGCACTTGAAGAGCAGGCCCTCCACCTCAGCTCATCATTGGAAGAAAACCTCCAAGGAGGATAAGTATGGCTCAAAACCCAGTAAACAGAATTCTTCTAATATTGTATGTTACTGCTGCAGCAAGCCAGGGCACGTCATTAATGATTGCCTTGTGAAGAGAATGGAGGATAGTGAGAAGAAATATCACAAAAAGCACAAGGGAAAGAAAGAAAAGTCCCTTGTGGATAGTGAAAGTGAGGATAGATACAACTCTAGAGGGGGGGGGGGTGAATAGAGTAATCAAAAATATGACAATCTACTCAACTCCCTTAGAGTAAATTTGCGGAATAAGTATATAGATATATGAAACCCTAGAGCCTAACACAAAGTGAGGTGCACAGGAGAAAGCTAACTGTAATTACAGTTTAAGCTTTAGTACTAACACAGCAACTAGCAATCCTAGTTAATTCTATTCATAGCCACAGTGCAGTAATTAAAGTAAGCAACACAGACAACACAAGAAGATTTATAGTGGTTCCCTCTCAATAGGTACATCCACTCTTCTACCACCCTGGTAGGAATCCACTACAGGTTTTTGTTCAGGTGCCCTGCCACCAACTGATCTGATTCAGGTAGATCAAGTAAACCCTTTGAGCTTTTGATCAGGAGCTCAAAATCCAACACAGTTTTTTGTTAAGGTGCCCTGCCACCAAGGTTCACTTTTGAAGGGAGTAATAACCCTTTGTACAGGAGGTTGAGAGAGTTAGAATGTCTTCTCTATTGTTAAACAAAATTAGAGAAGCTAGTGGATTGCACTGAGCTATAGAAAGCTCTGAAGGAATCAAAGCTCCCCCTGGCTTAGAGAATATCCAGGAAGAAGCCTTGCTTCAGGGTGCAGGTTCTCTTCAGAACTCTTGACAAAGAAGATCTGTTGTCTTGAAGTTCTTGAAGGAGCAGCTTGAAGAAGACTCTTGATGTGGAATGGATGTTCTTCTTCAACAGCTTTTCTTTCTTCGTCTTCTTCTACTTGAAGCTCTGAGTATGAATGTTCCTGTAAGCAGGATGAACTCAGGATTGAAGAAGAGAGTTGTTCTACACTTGTTCTTGTTGTTGAATCTGTGAATCTGTGTATCTCTATTAACTGTATATGTATCTCTGTATATTTGAACTTCTTTCAAAAGCTCTTTATATATCAGCCTTTGTAACGGCTTCTAACTTTCTCTTGATTTGAATCTTGTCTTCTTCTGAGATCTACAATCTGGGCTGCAAATAACACATAGTACAAATAGCCTGCAGAAGGACATTCTATAAAGAAATAAAGCTTTCTTAGAAGCTGCTTATCCATTCTGCAAGTCCAAAAGATATTAGAGAAAGTCACATCAAAAATAAACTCTTTACGACCAAAGAAAGACATCTGCGTCTAACGGCTATAAAGGATAGCATGGCAGATAAAGCACACAGTTTTGTCAACTAATAAGACAAAAGACTTTGTCAGATAGAACTTGACTTATGCATAAAGAATGAGGCAAAGATTGCCTTGATATATAAGCATAAAATCAATGAAATAATCTTTAATAAAATCAGCCAAATATATAAGAAATAATTCACAGAAGAGAAAGAGTACAATATCTCTAAATGCAGACAAAAAGATAGTCGAACGAATCACGACGATTGTCGAACTATTAGAGCAGATAGTCGACCAATCAGAACAGATAGTCAACCTACAAGAAATCTGTCGGGACAAAAAAAGTCGAGCAAGACTCGACGATCGACGATATTGAGACCACAGATCGTTGAGCTTAACAGAGATAAACTAACTCAGAGATAGTCGATCTACTATCTGACGATAGTCGATCAACTGATAGACGATAGTCAATCAACTGATAGACGATAGTCGAGCGGCGTTCGACCATAGTCGAACTAAAAAACACTTAACCAGATTTTCAATCTGGATAAACAACAACTCTACACAACTTATAGGATCTAACCTAAATCTATCCTTTGACCATAGATAAATCTTGGGTCAAAAAACTAATTAAGAAGACTTAACTCAAATCCAAACTAGGGTATCAACAATCTCCCCATATTTGGGTCAAGTCTCTCAAAACAAAAAGGATGTTATAAATAGATATAAAAACAACAATAACCTGTTAGGATCAAAGTGTATCATATCATATCAAGAAGCAGCATTTCATATCAATGATAAAATCAAAAAATCAAGAAAAACAGATTGTCAATACAAATAAATTAAACAATATCAAAGTCTGGTTTAGAAGAGAAAGAAACAGGAAGGAAGGAAATTTTCCTTTTAGGATCAAGAGCATCCTTCTTTGAAATCTTCAAGTCCTGTTCTCCAATAATCTTAAATTCACTTGCTCTGGGCAAAATAGCCTCTGGATGCTTTTCCATATATATTGAGGCATCAAAAACTTCCAGTCTGACTTGATATCTGTCTAGTTCCTTTTCTCTAAACTTTGATATAGTAGTTAAGCCTGTTATGTCTTTGCCTTCAGCTTTAGCTTTTCTAATTTGGGCTGATCCAACTAACTCAAGAAATCTGGCCATCCTGAACTCAGGATTAAGCTCTTGGCTTTCATAAGCATTTTCATCAGCTGGATCTAGAGGCTTTATAGTCTTGAACTTTGTAGAAAGGTCTAACAGACCTGCAGCTGGTTTTATGTCTTCTTGAATAACAAGAGATTATGGTGGAGCAACCTGTGCAAATTTCTTGCTTGACTTGTCAGAGTAAAATACTCTTTTTCCTTTTGAATGTACTTGCTTAATCTGAGCTGGCTTTTTGGAGGGAAGAATTTTGCTCTCCTTAGAAGGTGAAACTTTTCTTTTAGGTGAAGGAGGAGGAGAAAATGTTGGTTTCTAGTGGGTCATCTCCTTCACCTGCTCTTTAGGTCCAGCTACTTGTCTTTGTTGTCCTGAATGAGATCTGTCCTGGTAACCTGGGTTTCCTCTTCTCTGATATGCCTGAGAAGGTGTAAATCTAGCTGGAGGAGCTGAGGGATTAGAAGATACATTCCCTGAAGCTCCTGCACTAGGAGGAGGAGGAGGAGGACCTCTAGGAGTCCACTTGGGAGCTGGAGTATCATATCTTTTTCTCTTCTTCCTCTTCTTCTACTGATTTCTAGACAGTCCCATCCAATGTTGAAAATCCTTAGACTTGTGGTCAATCCCTTTCAATATGTAATAGGGGACGTCATTCTCTGGATTTGGAGGAGGAGGAGCTTGAGCTTTCCTTTTCCTTTGAGCAATTTTCCTTTTCTTGGTTCCTTCAGAATCCTCTGAATCTTCCTCATCATCAGACTGTGATGATTGAGGTTGGTCATAGGGATCAATGATATCTTGAACAGCTTTTTCTTTAGCTTTAAAAGCAGCCTTTTCCTTTTCTTCTTCTATGGCATCCTGAGCCAATAGGAAATCTAGATCTAATCTTGGAGTATCATCCCATACAGTTGATTTTTCTTCTGAAACATCTGTAACTGTCTTGAGGACCAGTTCTTCTGCAGTAGGTTCTGGAGCATCTTGAGCTTGATCTGTAGCCAAAGGGACACAAAAATTTTCTAAATGGTATAGAAACATCCCTTCAAGGTATTCACAAGTTAACATGTCAATCAACAGGTTAGTTAAATGAGTAATTGTATTACCTGCAGAATTTCCTAACTCCCATAAGTCATCTAGGTAGGAGGTAATGAATCCTTCTAGATACATGGCAACAATATGAGTAGATGATTCTTCAAGACAAAATCTGAAAGCAAATTCAGCCTCAGTTATAACTTGAGCTTCTAGAGCAACAGCTGAGTCTTGAATTTCAGTTATAACTGGAACTAGAACTGCAACTGATGTTGTAATCTCTGAATCTGCAGCTGTATGAATTTCATCTGATGGTGTATCTTCTGGAAATGCAGCTGAAAGAGTGACCAGTGGAAGTCCTGAGACATCTTCCTAGAACATCTCCCCCTGCCTGACTTCAGTGGGTACTGAACTCAGGCCCCAAAGATAAGAGGGCTCAGCAGAATTTTAGAGGGCTGTAATGGAGGATATAAGGGATGAAATGGAGGCAACAAGAGGGGAAATTGCTTCTTCAATAATTGATTTGATTGAAGGAGTAATTAGCTCCATGATGCTTGCAATGAGAGTTGGTGTGATTTCAAAAGATGTAGATGGGGGAATCACAACAGATGGATGAACATCAGGGATGATGTTCTCCTGATGAGATGCAGATGCATGAACTGGTGATGGAGATGCATGAATTGGTGATGGAGATGCATATGTATGAAGATCAATATGATCTTGATGTGAAATTAGTGACTGAGGTGGAGTTGGAAGTGTCTCAGTAACCAACGGATCAATGCTAAGATTTGAAATCCCAGCAAGGTGTGAAGGAGTTGGAGATGATGGTGGTGATGCATGGAGAATAGCAGTGGATATAGATGATACTGTAATAAAAGTGGATGGCAATGCAGATGCAGATGTAGATGGAATGGGGGAAATGGAAGAGCCTCCTTCAATTAGGTGGGGAGTGACTGGTACTGTCCTTCTGTTCTCAAATGGAACAGGAGCAACCCCAGCAGGTGAAGGCTTCTGGATATTCCTTCTCCACTTGATGAACATAGTGAGATCCATATTCTTGCTTGCATTGATTGATGATGAGACTGTTCCCAACAACTGAGGATATTTTTATCTCAGAAATATCCCAATCACCCTACCAAGGGTTACCTCTTTCTTTGAATTCTTTTTCCTGATTAAATCAAAAACTATTCCAGCCCAATTTATTGCTTTCCTGTTAGCAATGGCGCACATTAAGGCAAACTATTGCCTGGTAATGTTATCGTGCGCAGAGTGCTTTCCCAGCAGCACTTTCCCTACTAGTTCTGCCAAGAACTTTATCTTCATCGGGAAGCTTACCTTCAGCAACTTGGAAGGAATGCCTTCAGCATGTCCTAGCTCTAATAGCATCCGGCTATACTCCTGAGTATCTTGATCATACTATTCTTGACCATTGATCAAACCAAAAATCTCAGTTAAGACGGCAGGAGTCAAAATTACCTCCTCGCCGCCGATAGTTCCTGTCATCGATTCGTCGCTGGAAGACGATGTATAGACCCATTCTTTGATTTCTGGAATATTTATCTTAATCCTTGTAGACATAAGCCTCTCCAGTCCTTG
This sequence comes from Platanthera zijinensis, assembly GCA_039513925.1. Classification (NCBI taxonomy): domain Eukaryota; kingdom Viridiplantae; phylum Streptophyta; class Magnoliopsida; order Asparagales; family Orchidaceae; genus Platanthera; species Platanthera zijinensis. The sequence continues at coordinate 45,732,682 of CM077097.1, forward strand.
ATCTTTGCATAACTATAGCATTTCGAGAATATCGGCATCGCAGACATTGAAAGAATCAAAATCGACGCTAAAGCCAGCATCAAACTTCATTACGGTCAGCAAAGCTGGAGCAATCGCCATGGATTTGGTTGAGGAAGAAGAGATAGACGAAAGCAGAAAGCACGGGGCAGAGCTCAGGTCAAACCTTTCAAGCAGGAATGAGGAATATGAAATGACGAGCTCTGTCGACTACAAAAAGCACGATCTATTAACCTAGGTCGACCATCGGTTTATATTTAAACAACAATCATCGACCTATTTTAACACATACTAGAAACGATGGTCGATCGATCGTTCGATGATCGTTTCCTGAAGCAAAGTAGTCGAGTTATCGATCGACTATTTCTGTCTTCACAAACAATCGAGCCATCATCAACCATAGGTCGACGATAGGCTCAACCTGTTCGACTATGGTCGAACGACATTCGAGCAGATTTCAATATAGGCAGAAATTACACTTGGTCTACTCCATTTATCATACCTAGTTGATTCAAAAAGAACAGATGCTTCGTTTCATCTAAGTGCTTGGTGAAAATATCACCTCTCTGAAGGTTAGTGGATATGAACTCAAGACTGATTTTGTTCTTTTCCACACAATCTCTTAGAAAATGGTGTCTGATCTCAATGTGCTTGGTCCTAGAGTGGTGCACAGGATTTTGTGCTATGGAAATAGCACTGGTACTGTCACACAAGATTTTTGTGTTCTTATGTGTGTACCCATAATCCAAAAGCTGGTTTTGAATCCACAGGATCTGTGAACAACAACTGGCAGCTGCTATATATTCAGCCTCTGTAGTTGAAGTTGAGACAGAAGCCTGTTTCTTGCATAACCAAGAGACTAATCTCTCTCCCAAAAACTTACATGTCCCTGAGGTACTTTTCTTGTCAACTCTACAACCAGCATAGTCAGAATCAGAGTATCCAATAAACTCAAATTTTGATTCAGCTGGGTACCACAGTCCTAAATTTGGACATCCCTTCAGGTATCTCAAAATTCTCTTGAGAAGAATCAAATGAGATTCCTTGGGGTTGACCTAGAATCTAGCACATAGGCATGTGGCAAACATTATGTCAGGTCTACTTGCAGTTAAATACAATAGGGAACCAACAATGGCCCTATAGTTTTTCTGATCAACTGGCTTACCCTTATCATCAGAATCTATAACTACATTTGTAGCCATGGGTGTATGCAGTGCTGAAGCATCAGCCATCCCAAATTTCTTTACCAATTCCTTGGCATATTTGGATTGGGATATGAAGATGCCATCAACATCTTGCTTTACTTGGAGACCAAGAAAGTAAGACAGCTCACCCATATTACTTATCTCAAACTTAGAGTGCATCAGGTCTGAGAACCTTTTGCATAGTTTGGGATCAGTAGAACCAAAGATAATATCATCCACATGGACTTGAACTAACAGGATTGTGTCCTTGTGATGCTTAACAAACAGGGTTCTATCAACTACTCCCCTAACAAAGTTGTGCTCTAACAGGAAACTAGCTAGAGTCTCATACCAGGCTCTGGGTGCTTGCTTAAGTCCATAAAGAGCTTTTTGCAACTTATAAACAAATGAGGGTTGAGTTGAAGAAACAATCCCAGGAGGTTGTTCATCAAACACCTCTTCCTTTAGCTCACCATTTAGGAATGCACTTTTAACATACATTTGAAAAACCTTAAACTTCATATAGGCTGCATAGGCTAGAAAGATCCTTATTGCCTCTAGACTTGCAACAGGGGCAAAGGTTTGGTCATAGTCTATACCTTCCTCCTGTCTGTAGCCCTGAGGTACAAGCCTAGCTTTGTTCCTTATAATAATTCCTTGGGCATCCAACATATTTCTGAACACTCACTTGGTGCCTATGATCAGTTGGCCTTTTGGTCTTGGAACCAAAGTCCATACTTTACATCTTTCAAATTAATTAAGCTCCTCTTGCATAGCAGTGATCCAGTGGGGATCTAGCTCAGCATCTTTTATGGTGAGGGGCTCTTTTTATGAAAGGAAACAAGCATGCATCACATCCTGTTTTAATTTATGTCTTGTTTGCACACTAGCTGATATGTCACCAATCACTTGAGATATAGGATGATCTCTAAGTGTGACAAGATCAGTAGGTGGGATGTGATCTTCAACAACAGTTTTGATTAATTCCTCTTGTGGAATAGGATTAACTATTGGTGGTACAACAACTGCTTCCACAAAGTCTTCATCACTGTCTGAATCAGTGATATGAAGAGTTGATAGAGGGGGAATCTCTTGGGTGAGATCCTTGCATAACTCTGGTACCTGCAATGAGTTTGAGGAAGGAGAAGTTTCCTTCTCCTTGTAAAACAATTTTGACTCATCAAAGGAAACATGCACAGACTCTTCTATTTTTAAAGTTGATTTGTTAAACACCCTGTAAGCTTTGCTTACTTGGGAATATCCAAGAAAAATTCCCATTGAAGCTTTTGCTTCAAACTTTCTAAGGTATTCTTTGTTGTTATTGTGAATGTACACTACATAACCAAAGACTCTAAAATAATTAATTTTAGGTTTCTTTTCTTTAAGTAATTCATAAGGAGTTTTACTCTTAAGCTTATGTATTCGACATCTGTTCAAAACATAATTAGCTGTGCTAATAGCTTTTGCCCAATAAGAGAGAGGCATTTTAGACTCTGCCAACAATGTTCCTGCAGCTTCAATTAGTGTTCTATTTTTTCCTTTCCACTACCCCATTTTGTTGAGGAGTTCTAGGAGCAGAGAAGCTATGTTTGATACCTTCTTTCTCACAGAATTCTTGCATGAGAAGAGACTCAAACTCAGTACCATGATCGCTTCTGATCAAGGCAACATGAGTAGAATACTCTGTCTGCACGCATAGCAGAAAGTCTATAAGAACTTTGAAGTTATCAGCCTTTGTTCTCAAAAAGAACACCCAAGTGAACCTAGAGAAATCATATACAATCACTAAAGTGTAAAATTTCCCTCCTAGACTCTGTACATTTATTGGGCCAAAAAGATCCAAGTGCAATAAGTACAGGATTCTAGGTGAATCACTCTTATTTATAGATTTGAAAGAATTGTTGGTTTGCTTGCCTAATTGACAAGCCCTGCATAGACCTTCCTTCTTGTAGGGGCAAGAAGGTAAGCCTCTAACAAGGTTGTATGTAGATAACCTAGATATATTCTTGAGGTTAACATGGCTAAGCTTTTTATGCCATAAGGTGTTATTATTGGTTACTTCATTAAACAGGAAGATTTTAGATTGAGTTGAATTAAAATCTACTAAGTAAATTTTACCCTGTCTAATGCCTACTAACACTACATTACTATTTAAAATAATATTGCAAAGAGTGTCAGTGAATGATACCTGATAACCTGCACCACATAACTGGCTTACTGAGATTAAGTTGTGCTTCAGCCCAGTTACATATGCAACCCTTTTGAATGTCACTGCTCCAATGGTAAACCTACCATATCCTTCTGTTTGACCACAACTGGAATCCCCAAAGATCACCTTTATTACAAGCTTGGCCTTGAAGCTTGACAGATTGTTTTTGTTTCCTGTCATATGTTTGGAACAGCCACTATCCAAATACCATTTGTCTTTAGTAATTGGATAGGTCTTCACCTGCAAAATAAACAGTTAAACATTGTGGACCCAGATAACCTTGGGTCCATTATTCTTCACATAATTAAAACTTGAAATAAAAGAATAAGCAGGCTGAGGTTTATATCCTAAGGTATAGGATCTCCTAGGTGGAATACTCCATGCAGTTGATGGGTCAATGAACCTAGTTTTTCTATTTACCTTAGTGTTTCTAAGGTTCTGGTTATTATTTTGAAAATCATGTCAGATCGTCGATTTATGTTCGATGATCGATGCCCAGATCGTCGAGTATCGGTCGACCATTGGGCCTGCGATCGTCGAGCATAGTTCAACGATTTTTGTATTTCTTTAAATTTATGTTTTCTCTTTTCTCTCTTAGCCTTATTTAAAGCTTTGTTAACTTGAATTACTTGCTCAGTATTCTTTATTCCATCAGCGGAAATAAAGTTTACTGGAGTGGAAATATGTTTTTCAGAACTATGGGGGGTTCACTTGGTGAAGCTCCTAAGCCTAGCTTATTGTTACCTGTCCTAGTGTTTGACATGCTTGTAATCTCTATCAGCTTAAGACTTCTACAATTAAGAGATTCTTCTAATCTTTTAGATTTGGCTAGTTCAATTTTAAGAAATTTGATTTCTTCAGTAGATCTAATGAGTTCAGCTTCTAGCCTAGCATTTTCACTAGATAGGGATTCTGATTCAGCTATCCTATTTCTAAGTTCCTTAATTTCCTTCTCTGAGCTAATTAAGTCTAAACAGTGAGATTTAAATTCAAATCTAAATTCAACAGAAGTAAAATCATAAGAAGACAATACCTGATCTTCAGTAGACATTTCTTCTTCATCAGAACTCTCTGCAGCTGAATGATTGCTGCAGGCATCAATTGCCATTATGCAAATTTCTTTTGCCTTCTTCTCTTCCTCATCTTCACTGGAGCTTGAGGAGGAAGATTCCTCATCAGTATCACTCCAGGTTTCAGCCACAAATCCTTTCTCCTTCTTCTTGTTTTTGTAGGAGGAGGACTTGGAATGGTTCTTCTGATATTATTTGTCTTTTCTCTTCTCCTTGTTCTTTTCCTCTAGACACTCAGGTAGAATGTGTCCAGGTTTCCTGCAGCCATAACATATAAGTTCTTTAGTTGGTGTTCTGTCATACCTTGGCTTGTCTTCATATCTGGAAGACTTCTTTCTGAAATCCTTTCTGCCCATTTTGAGAAACCTTTTGGCAAAGAGTGTCATTAGCTCCTCATTTGATTGGCTTCCTTCAGATGCATCAACAGCCTTTAGAGCAAGATTTTGCTCTTTCCTGGTAGGAGTGGGAGTCTTGGCTTCAGCTTCAGCTTCCCTAGTCTTCAGTACTTGCTCAAATGATTTGAGCTTGCCAAGGAGAGCTTCAGTTGAGATCTCAGTTGTAATTCTGGACTCTTTGATGGGCCAGATCCTGAGATCCCATGTGCTGGGGAAGAAAATCAATATTTTGTCATTGACTTCTGTCAATGTGATCTCTTTATCATGGGTTCTCAGCTCATTGATGATGGAGCTGAGCCTGGTGTACATTGCATCAACTGATTCTGCTTCAGTCTTCTTGAAATTCTCATATTGGGATGTGAGGTTGGACCTTCTGTCCTTCCTCTCATCAGCTGAACTAGCTACAATGTGGTTTAGTGAGTCCCACATGGCTTTTGCTGAAGTGCAATCAGCCACTTTCTGGAAAGTTTCATCAGACATGGTCTGAGCCAAAATGTTCATAGCTTTTACATCAGCTATCTTTGCTTTCTTGTAAGAATCATTGTAGTCAGGAGGTGGCACTGCACTCAGATTTGTTGAAGTTGTAGCAGTAGTTGTAGCAGGTGGTGTTGGTGGTCCTGTCAAAATAAAAGAAAAGATATCTTCATCAATAGAGTTCATATACAGTATGATTCTTGCCTTCCAGATGCTGAACTTAGCTAAGTTGCATACTGGAGGTCTGGTGCTAGAGTAATCCTTGAACTGGGTCATGAAGTGAATATCTATAAACATGGTATCTATCTAGATCTTGTGACTCAGGTGTTAGCCTGTACAGTCAGACAACCTCCCTCTGATACCAATTGAAAGTGAGGATAGATACAACTCTAAAGGGGGGGTGAATAGAGTAATCAAAAATATGACAATCTACTCACTCCCTTAGAGTAAATTTGCGGAATAAGTATATTGATATATGAAACCCTAGAGCCTAACACAAAGTGAGGGGCATAGGAGAAAGCTAACTGTAATTACAGTTTAAGCTTTAATCCTAACACAGCAACTAGCAATCCTAGTTAATTCTACTCACAGCCACAGTGCAGTAATTAAAGTAAGCAACACAGAAAATACAAGAAGATTAATAGTGGTTCCCTCTCAATAGGTACATCCACTCTTCTACCACCCTGGTAGGAATTCACTATAGGTTTTTGTTCAGGTGCCCTGCCACCAACTGATCTGATTCAGGTAGATCAAGTAAACCCTTTGAGCTTTTGATCAGGAGCTCAAAATCCAACACAGGTTTTTGCTAAGGTGCCCTGCCACCAAGGTTCACTTTTGAAGGGAATAATAACCCGTTGTACAGGAGGTTGAGAGAGTTAGAATGTCTTCTCTATTGTTAAACAAAATTAGAGAAGCTAGTGGATTGCACTGAGCTATAGAAAGCTCTGAAGGAATCAAAGCTCCCCCTGGCTTAGAGAATATCCAGGAAGAAGGCTTGCTTCAGGGTGCAGGTTCTCTTCAAAACTCTTGACATAGTAGATCTGTTGTCTTGAAGTTCTTGAAGGAGCAGCTTGAAGAAGACTCTTGATGTGGAATGGATGTTCTTCTTCAACAGCTTTTCTTTCTTCTTCTTCTTCTACTTGAAGCTCTGAGTATGAATGTTCCTGTAAGCAGGATGAACTCAGGATTGAAGAAGAGAGTTGTTCTACACTTGTTCTTGTTGTTGAATCTGTGAATCTGTGTATCTCTATTAACTGTATATGTATCTCTGTATATTTGAACTTCTTTCAAAAGCTCTTTATATATCGGCCTTTGTAACGGCTTCTAACTTTCTCTTGATTTGAATCTTGTCTTCTTCTGAGATCTGCAATCTGGGCTGCAAATAACACATAGTACAAATAGCCTGCAGAAGGACATTCTATAAAGAAATAAAGCTTTCTTAGAAGCTGATTATCCATTCTATAAGTCCAAAAGATATTAGAGAAAGTCACATCAAAAACAAACTCTTTACGGCCAAAGAAAGACATCTGTGTCTAACGGCTATAAAGGACAGCATGGCAGATAAAGCACACAGATTTGTCAATTAATAAGACAAAAGACTTTTTCAGATAGAACTTGACTTATGCATAAAGAATGAGGCAAAGATTGCCTTGATATATAAGCATAAAATTAATGAAATAATCTTTAATAAAATCAGCCAAATATATAAGAAATAATTCACAGAAGAGAAAGAGCACAATATCTCTAAATGCAGACAAAAAGATAGTCGAACGAATCACGATGATCGTCGAACTATCAGAGCAGATAGTCGACCTATCAAAACAGATAGTCGACCTACAAGAAATCTGTCGGGACAGAAAAAGTCAAGCAGGACTCGACGATCGACGATACTGAGACCACAGATCGTCGAGCTTAACAGAGATGAACTAACTCAGAGATAGTCGATCTACTGTCTGACGATAGTCGATCAACTGTTAGAAGATAGTCGATCAACTGATAGACGATAGTCGAGCGGCGTTCGACCATATTCGAACTAAAAAACACTTAACCAGATTTTCAATCTGGATAAACAACAACTCTACACAACTGATAGGATCTAACCTAAATCTATCCTTTGACCATAGATAAATCTTGGGTCAAAAAACTAATTGAGAAGACTTAACTCAAATCCAAACTAGGGTACAAACAGATAGGAAAGAGAAGAGCTGGACAGACTCATCATCATCATAGTCTGAAGAAGAGGAAGCCTACATTGGGCTAGTTATTGTTGCTGCTGAACAGGAAACTGTTTCAGTAGATAAAGACTATCCTGCTGCAAGGATAGGAGTCAGGGCCCCTTTAACATTGTTGGACAGTGACTCAAAGGTGGATGATGATGAAGAAGATGCCTACAACTGTCATGGGCTGATGGCAATGACTTATGAAGAGGGCAGCAAGGATCAGCCTGGTCAAAGTAAAGTACATTCCCTATCCAGTTATGTGTCTAGGTATGAGACAAGTCCCTATGTAGAAGCCTCTTCATCTAATTGTGAAGATGATTCCTGCTCAGAAGGTGATTTCAATCAACTGATTGACAGATATAGTGAACTTCTAGATGACTTTAAGAAATGCAAGAAGTTTACTAAGAAGCAGGCTAAGGAGATTTTGTTTCTTCAGCCTGCTGCTTCTCAGCTTGCTGAAACAGCTTCTGTGCTGAATCAGACAATAAGGGAACTCAGTCAACTGAAAACCCTATCAGGAATCCAAATGGAGACTATCAAGAGAAAAAATAGTCTCATTAGAGATCTTGAAGAAAATCTCTAGAGGGAGAAAGGTATTATGACAAGTTTCTCTCAGCTCAATACAGTGTTGCCCTTGATGGACTCCTTCTTCTCACAGAAGGGTAAGAAGGGGTTAGGTTTCAAAGGTAACACAAGACCTGCCCATCGCAAAGGGAAAGGGAAAGGGAAAGTTCCAGTTATGCCTATGGCATCCAGGCCACCTATCTCATTCAAGAAGGTGATATTCCCTTCAAATAGGTATGACCAGGAAAGTATATATGGTCACTATATGAATGGTGCTTCCACAAATGGAACAAAAGATATTCTCAGCCATTATGGAAGGTATAGCAGGGTAAGTGCCTTTAAGGCTGCCCATGAAGAAATTCAAATGACCATTCATGGACCATTTTTTTTGGTGCTACAGCCCCCTCTCTCAAAAATGTGGCTGCTGCCAATTTTCAGAACCTGTCAGCATAGAATCTGACTAAGGGTCAGTCTATTAGCTTGCTTGATATGGCTGTTTCTGATGCTATCAAGAGCATATTGTTTGAAAAGAAATGTACTGCTAATGGGATTCAGAACAGGTCACACAAGCCAGCAAGCAGGCTAACCATCAGTCAAATCCATGCTGAAAGGAATCAAAAAATGACTGTTGCACATCTTCCTTCTGTCAAGACTGCAGTCAAACCAACTATAGGGCCTACACGGAAAATAAGATACAACATACATGATTGTTGGTGCTATGGCAAGGTGGGCCATTATGCCATTGACTGTTGACACAATCCAAATATGGTCAGAGCTAGAGTCAGTCCATCGGTAAGAAAACTTACTGGTGGACATGTTCAGTTTCAAACTAATGTGCACCTAGGACCCAATAGAAATTGGGGTCCTAAAGTAAAGTAAACTTCTTAATGCATATTAGTTTAAGTGTCCATATCCCAATATGATACTTGGACAGTGGTTGTTCGAAGCACATGATTGGGACAAGGAGCAACTTAAAGGAGTTCACCCTAGTGAAAAATGGACCCAAGGTTATCTTTAGTGGTTCTAATAGAGGGGTAACTAGAGGTTATGGTAAGATTACCAATGGCATAGTCACTATCACAAAATTTGCTTATGTTGAAGGGTTGCAACACAACCTTATAAGCATAAGACAACTCTCTTATCTTGGCTATGATATTGTCTTCCACAAGGATGAGTGCCTGATTAGGAGGTCAAGTGACCAAGAGGTCATATTGAAAGGCACTAGGAGTGAAAATGTTTACTGTTTAAACTTTCTATGTCTGGAATTAGATTCTCCTATTTGTCTTGTAGCAAATGAAAAAGTCGCATATTGTGTCCAATGGCACAAGAGACTAGCTGATCACTTGATTTATAAGACTATTGACAAGCTCTTTAGTCAAGAGCTAGTTAGGAATGGTCCAAATATGAAATGCACCAAGGATAGTATTTGCTCAGCTTGCCAAAAGGGTAAGCAGACCAAAGCTTCATTCAAGGGAATTAGTTCCAAAGACTCTATGAGGTGCTTATACATCTTACATATGGACCAATTTGGTCCTATGCATGTTCATAGTCTTGGTAGGAAAGTCTACACCCTTGTGGTGGTTGATGACTATTCCAAGTTTACTTGGGTGTTCTTTCTCAAGAAAAAGAATGAGACCCTTGATATCTTCATCAAGTTTGTCAAGCAAGTTCAGAATGAGTTTAACAGTTCTGTGGTCAAAATAAGAAGTGACCATGGAACTGAATTCTAGTCTGAAGGCATGGAAGATTTCAGTGAAGAGCAAGGTATTCATCGAGAATTATCTTCTCCTAGAACTCCCCGGAAAAATGGGATTATTGAGAGGAAAAACATAACTCTCATAGAGGCTGGAAGAACCTTGTTGTGTAATATATCTCTCCCAGAATATTTTTGGGCTGAGGTAGTAAATACTGCATGTCATGTCCTCAATAGGGCCTCTATCACCAAAAGCCACAAGATGACTCTCTATGAGATCTTGAAGGGTAGAAAACCAAATCTTGGCTATCTTAGAATCTTTGGTAGTAAGTGTTATGTGCTCTATATTAGAAAGTCCTATGTGAATAAGTTTGTTAATAGGTACTTTGATGGGATTTTTGTTGGGTACAACAATCATAGTAAAGCCTATAGGATATACAACTTGAAAAGTCAAGTTGTAGAAGAGTCTATGCATGTAGTCTTTGATGAGTCTAGCATGATTAACAGAGAGCTGTCAAGCTCCTCTTTCAGTACTGCAGGTGAAGAACAGATGATGGACAATCTAACCATCAAGGAAGTTGCACCTGTTATCCAAGATGAAGTGGATACTCCAGAAGGTCTACTGGTGGGCCAAAACCCGAACAGGCAAGCGTACCTGTTGAGTTGTAGTACCAAGGTCGTATTTAAACACGGGGCTGTCAATTACTTCTACTCACGCTTTAACTATTATCCTACCGGAGAACTAATGGGATTTGAGAATTTTTTTTAAAGTAAAATGAAAGACAAATTGCGAGACGAAAAAAACTTATAATAAAAAGCTAGCATTCGATCAATGATTCACCATGAAATTAGATGAGAGAGATAAAAATAAAGATAGTTTTAATTTTTGCAAACCATACTCGACCGTGACGGATCCGAAAATAAGACAAAATCTCGCTAGAGCATTAGGTCTCCTAACTTATAGACTCATTGATCGAAATCTCTTTACAAACCAAAGAAGCCTAAAGTTGCATTATCGAGGTGATCCGCACTATTGGATTTGACTCCAATCCGGAGGATTTACGTCATCCTATCTCTAGGATTGCGTTCAACTCCTTCCTTCTTTGAGCGATCTTTCAAATCATGAGTCTCTCGACTACTATGAAATGAGAACAAGGCCTACTACCGTATACCGGAAATACGGAGTCGACGCAAAATAAATCAAAGAAGGATCGAGCATGAAAAAAAAAAAAAACTAAGAAATAAAATAAACTCTCATCTCACTTCATGGATCCTCACGATCGAATGCTATAAGAGATTAACTACGCATATTGGAAAAGGAAACAACAAAATAAAGAGAGAAGAATTCCATTGATTAATAAAAAAGAAGTACACAATAATATTAAAATGATGATAATATTATGCTAAGAAGAAAATTACAACCATAAAAAGAAAACAACAATGAAGAAAAACTTGTAGTAGAACTCTCTTGCTCACTTGCTCTCTTGCTCCAATCCAACCTCCTCAAAGCATGGGATATGGGTTCCTTTTATAGGAGTGGAGGGAAGCATCTAGAAGAGGGGAAGCCCAAGGGGTGGCCGGCCACATGGGGAGAATAGGTTCATGCATGCATTAAATTAAGGGGAGAGAGAATAGCTACATGCATTGCACAACATTTATGGAGATGAAAAATAAAAAAATATAAAATGAAGGGGAAAGAGGGAGGGGGACGCTCTTGAATGTAGTAGGCCGGCCATATAATGGAGGATGCATGAATGGAATTGATTGAATGTTAGAGAGATTCATGCATGAATGGAATTAATTGAAGTGGCCGGCCATGTAAAGTAAAATGGGCTACATGTATGGGCTTTAATAGGGCTCGGGTAGGGGTTAGATGGCTATTTGGGCTGCTCCAAATGAAGAGGGGGCTCTGGTAGAGGGGCTGCATCATGTAGGGCTGCTTGGAGTGGGCTTCACTTGTGCTCGGGTTGGACAAGGGCTGCTCCAAGTGGTGGTGGGCTGCTCCAATGTTGTGAGGCTCGGGTAGAGGCTAGGTTGATCCTACAAAATAACAAGACAAAGCATTAGATAACATTAATTATAACAAACATAAAAAAAACATAAAACATTAGATACTTTAAAATTGAAATTAAAATTAACAAACATGAAACATAATACTAATTCATACTATTAATTAGTTTAAAGATAAAACTAATCAAAATAATCATATCATTAAACATGTAAAACTAAACTATAGCAAAGATACTAAAATTTATAAATAGAACTAAACAAAACAATAACATAAAATAGCAACAATAAAACTATAGATAATACAAAAAATAATAATAAAACTTTAGTAATTTTAACTACTAAACTACCCCAAAAACGATGACTAAAACTAGTCATCAAACTCCCCCATGCTTAGACATTTGCTTGCCCTCAAGCAAATAGAAATGAAAATAGGGAGAAACAAAAAGGAAGCAAAAGAAATATATATATTTTAAGTTCCATAATTAAGAAAAGCAAAACATGAAAAATTAAACTATCATAATTTTCATGTTATCAACTAGTGGGGTGAGAAGTGCACAATAGAAAATTTGAAAGTGGAATCCTAAAAATCTCATTAAAACATAATAAAAGTCTACACATTTCTAAATCTTAAAACAAGGCATCCAAAATAAATGAAAATAAGGAAAACAAAGGTAGAAGTTCTAAATAAACGGCGCATTAACAAACTACTAGGTTGCTAGATAAACATTAACCCTAAAACACTCCAAGATAACCTCCAAAGAAATCCATCAATGATGGTGGCCATAGGCTTGTACGTTCACACTTTCTCCACTACGCGAAATTAAGTTCTAAGATCATTAGGACTTCTACTAGGCATTAAAACTTGGTTTAGGTGAATGATTAGGAAATGAAAGCAAAGATAAACATGATGGCTTAAATACTAAACCAAGGGTGAGCTTAAAATACAAAGATAAGAAATGATAAGTACTTCAATTCAAACTAAAAAAACATAAGGCCATGTATTTTTTCTCTTTTATAAGCTTGGCCAAACATAAACTTTTTGCATTCTCCTTTTTTGATTTTGATTTTTTTCATTTTACTTTCTCAATTTTTTTCCTTTTTGAATAACAATTGATAAGGAAGCTCCAAAAATAAGTTTTATAATGTCCTTTACATTTCCAAAATAATACAATACCCCTCCCACAAAAATAATTTTAAGCTCAAGGTTATAGTGTGAAAATAGGAAGGGCATTTGGCTTTGGTGAACAAGATGAAATGAAAGGTGGAGCTAAAAACAAGAAAAATAAGGAAAAGGCCCAAACTTGTTTTGCAAGGATTTTGTTTTTGGTGGGCAAGAAAAGCTCAAACTATTCAAATGGTGGCCTAAATCATTTCTAAAGAACGTAAAAACGGCGCAAATGCTTCGAGAGTAGCTTGGTACAAGTTCTAGACACCAAGAAAGACTACCTCGCAAATGAAAAAGGATTAATGATACCTAGCAACCATTCGTAAGTAACTAACCGAATAAAAAGACATAACTACGCATTGCTAGCTTATAACTTAAAAACCAGATGCCTATATTTAAGAAAAAGAAACTAGTAGAACTAGACCATGTTAAAATGATAGGTTTAGAAAAACATTTTCAAAGGATTCTACATAGAACTAAGAAACCGCATGGGCCTACACTTCACTAGAAGCAACATGAAAATAAAGATAGAAAATAATTTTAGGTTTTGTTTTTTAAATAGATTTTAGCACAATTTTTTTTTGTTTTTTTTTCTAATTTTTTTTTTTAAATAACGAGAAAGAAATTTTTCAGTTAAAATGTTCCAAGTAGTGATTGATCCTCTTGGAAGAGAACTCAACCACTGTTTGGCTTTAGTCCTTAGGGAGAATGGGAAGAGTCTTAGCCTTATCGCATCGTCTGAGACACCATTGATTTTGAAGGTGTCACAGATTTCGAGAAAATTAGCAATATGTAAGTTCGGATCTTCATCTTGTAATCCGTCAAACTGTACATATTGCTGCACCATTTGAATGATGCTAGGCTTAAGCTCGAAGTTATTATTCGCAATTGCAGGTCGAACAATACTTGTTTCAGTCCCCTCCAGATTGGGTCGAGCATAATCGGACATGGTCCTTTGCTGAGCCATTTCTGGGTTAGGGTCTCCCATTTCAGAATTAAAATTACAATCCCCAAAGGAATCCTCAACCGCTGTTTGAGAAGTGGAAGCCCCGAATCGTAGTTGTCTCCGAAAAGAGCGTTCGATTTCCGGGTCCAAATCAACAAGTAGCGACGAATTCGCTCGGGTCATGCACTAGCAAAGAAAACGAGGGAAGATGAAAATGAAAGCTTGGAAAAGAAAGAAAAAGAGGAAAAGAAAGGAATTTTTTTTTAAATAGATTTTTTACGGCTTGGCTCTCGAACTTCCCGAGGACTACCCGGTGAAGGGTTCGCCCGATACTAGGTAAAATGGTGTCGCTTAAAGCCCCTTACCCTTTTCGAGAGAATTTAGGTGGAGTAGAAATAAAGTGAAGTGGGTTGATTATAAATATTAAAATATATATAATATAGTTTTTTTTTTTGTAGAAGTAATAGAGCAAGCGTTTTCAAAATATTGACGAAGAAAAGTCCCCGGCAACGGCGCCAAAAACTTGGTGGGCCAAAACCCGAACAGGCAAGCGTACCTGTCGAATTGTAGTACCAAGGTCGTATTTAAACACGGGGCTGTCAATTACTTCTACTCACGCTTTAACTATTATCCTACTGGAGAACTAATGGGATTTGAGAATTTTTTTTAAAGTAAAATGAAAGACAAATTGCGAGACGAAAAAAACTTATAATAAAAAGCTAGCATTCGATCAATGATTCACCATGAAATTAGATGAGAGAGATAAAAATAAAGATTGTTTTAATTTTTTCAAACCATACTCGACCGTGACGGATCCGAAAATAAGACAAAATCTCGCTAGAGCATTAGGTCTCCTAACTTATAGACTCATTGATCGAAATCTCTTTACAAACCAAAGAAGCCTAAAGTTGCATTATCGAGGTGATCCGCACTATTGGATTTGACTCCAATCCGGAGGATTTACGTCGTCCTATCTCTAGGATTGCGTTCAACTCCTTCCTTCTTTGAGCGATCTTTCAAATTATGAGACTCTCGACTACTATGAAATGAGAACAAGGCCTACTACCGTATACCGGAAATACGGAGTCGACGCAAAATAAATCAAAGAAGGATCGAGCATGAAATAACAAAAAAATAAAACTAATAAATAAAATAAACTCTCATCTCACTTCATGGATCCTCACGATCGAATGCTATAAGAGATTAGCTACGCATATTGGAAAAGGAAACAACAAAATAAAGAGAGAAGAATTCCATTGATTAATAAAAAAGAAGTACACAATAATATTAAAATGATGATAATATTATGCTAAGAAGAAAATTACAACCATAAAAAGAAAACAACAATGAAGAAAAACTTGTAGTAGAACTCTCTTGCTCACTTGCTCTCTTTCTCCAATCCAACCTCCTCAAAGCATGGGATATGGGTTCCTTGTATAGGAGTGGAGGGAAGCATCTAGAAGAGGGGAAGCCCAAGGGGTGGCCGGCCACATGGGGGAGAATAGGTTCATGCATGCATTAAATTAAGGGGAGAGAGAATAGCTATATGCATTGCACAACATTTATGGAGATGAAAAATAAAAAAATATAAAATGAAGGGGAAAGAGGGAGGGGGCCGCTCTTGAATGTAGTAGGTCGGCCATATAATGGAGGATGCATGAATGGAATTGATTGAATGTTGGAGAGATTCATGCATGAATGGAATTAATTGAAGTGGCCGACCATGTAAAGTAAAATGGGCTACATGTATGGGCTTTAATAGGGCTCGGGTAGGGGTTAGATGGCTATTTGGGCTGCTCCAAATGAAGAGGGGGCTCGGGTAGAGGGGCTGCATCATGTAGGGCTGCTTGGAGTGGGCTTCACTTGTGCTCGGGTTGGACAAGGGCTGCTCCAAGTGGTGGTGGGCTGCTCCAATGTTGTGAGGCTCGGGTAGAGGCTAGGTTGATCCTACAAAATAACAAGACAAAGCATTAGATAACATTAATTATAACAAACATAAAAAAAACATAAAACATTAGATACTTTAAAATTGAAATTAAAATTAACAAACATGAAACATAATACTAATTCATACTATTAATTAGTTTAAAGATAAAACTAATCAAAATAATCATATCATTAAACATGTAAAACTAAACTATAGCAAAGATACTAAAATTTATAAATAGAACTAAACAAAACAATAACATAAAATAGCAATAATAAAACTATAGATAATACAAAAAATAATAATAAAACTTTTGTAATTTAACTACTAAACTACCCCAAAAACGATGACTAAAACTAGTCATCATCTACCAGACACACTTAGAGCAGAAGATGATCAACAAGAGGCTATTCCTGATGCTGTTGCTGAAAGAAGATTATCTCCAGCAATTAGGAATTTAAGAGACCATCATGTTCACCAAATCATTGGTGAACCAAGCCATGGAGTAGTGACAAGAAGCAGAAATCTGAATACAGCTATGTATGCCAGCTTCCTGTCATAAGTGGAGCCAAAGAAGTTTGAAGAGGGCAACATAGATCAATTCTGGATAGTGGTTATGCAATAGGAACTGAACTAGTTCAAAAGATGCAAAGTCTAGAAGCTGGTTCCTAGACCTCATGAACATAATGTCATTTGAGTCAAGTGGATTTACAGAAACAAACTTTATAAAAATGGCATTATAATCAAGAACAAAGTAAGATTTGTAGCTAAGGGGTACATGCAGGAAGAAGACATTGATTTTGATCAAACCTTTACCCTTGTAGCAAGGTTGGAGGCCATAAGATTGTTCCTTTCATATGCTACTCATAAGGGATTCATGGTCTACCAGATGGATGTGAAGTCAGCCTTCTTGAATGGTGACTTAAAAGAGAAAGTCTATGTTGAGTAGCCTCAAGGTTTTGTAGTTTCTAACTCACCCGATTCTATTTATAGACTTAGGAAAGCTCTATATGGGCAAAATCAAGCCCCTAGAGCATGGTATGAGACTTTGTCTAGCTTCCTCATTGAGAACAAATTCTTAAGGGGGAAGATAGACAAGACCTTATTCCAAAGGGAATCTAAGGGTAAGATCATCCTAGTTCAGATCTATGTAGATGACTTCATCTTTCAATCTACTGATGACAACCTCTACAAGAAGTTTGCCAAACTTATATAGGGTAAGTTTGAGATGAGCAGTATGGGTGAACTTAAGTTTTTCTTGGGTATTCAAGTAAGACAGACTGATGATGGCTTATCGATATCCCAGTCTAAGTTCACTAGGGAGTTATTAAAGAAATTTGGTATGGAGAATTCCTCCATCATGAGAACTCTCATGGGGTCAAGTATGCCTATATGCAAAGATAAGGCAGGGAAACCTATTGATGAAACTTTTTATAGGGGGATAATTGGTTCCCTTCTCTATCTAACTGCAGGTAGGTCCGACATCATGTATGTCACATGTGTTTGTGCTAGGTATCAGGCTTTTCCCAAAGAATCTCATTACTCTACTATAAAAAGAATTCTGAGGTATCTTAAGGGCACACCAGATCTTGGCCTGTGGTACCCTAGGAATGGGGTGTTTGAACTAACTGGCTATTCAGATGCAGGCTTTACAGGCTGCAAAGAGGACAGAAAGAGCACTTCCATCACCTATCAATTCCTAGGTGGAAGACTAGTTTTATGGAGCAGCAAGAAGCAAACTAGTGTTGCAATTTCAACTATAAAGTCAGAGTACATCTCAGCGGGTAGCTACTGTGCTCAGTTGATGTGGATCCAGCATCAGCTCCAGGACTACAACCTTCAAATAAGTAGAAGTCCGTTATATTGTGATTCTACTAGTGTTATTTCAATTGCTAGGAATCCTGTCTCCCATAGCAGAACTAAGCACATTGACATTAGATATAATTTTATTAGGGAGCATGTGGAATGTAAAGATATCAACCTTGAGTTTGTCCCAACTATTGGGTCCATTGCCCACAATGTCCTAGATTTGAGGAAGTCAATCTTGTCAATAATATACATATATTTGTAGATGAAAGTGATGGGACAGGTAGCCTAAGTGGAAAAATCTATCTAAGTCCACGGGCATTGAGTGAAGGTAACTCACTCAACACCAGATGACTTATAGCATTGAGTGTAGCCTGTACAGTCAAAGCCAAAGCAGTGGCAAGCTGAGAATGTGGCTAAGTCCACAGGCGTTGAGTGAAGTCAACTCACTCAACGCCATACAGTAAAAAGGCTATGAGTTAAACTTGAATCTGAGTTAGTCGAACTAAGTTCAGAGTTCGTCGAGATGATCTCACCGTTTGTCGAACTCAGTTCAGCATTCGTCGAACTCAGTTCAGAGTTAAGTGGCTAAGTCCACAGGCGTTGAGTGAAGTCAATTCACTCAACGCCATATAGCAAAAAGGTTGTGAGTTAAACTGGAATTTGAGTTAGTTGAACTAAGTTCAGAGTTCGTCGAGCTGAGCTCACCGTTTGTCAAACTCAGTTCAACATTCGTCAAACTCTGTTCAGAGTTAAGTGAAGGCTTGATGAGACAAGTTAATACCTAAGTTTTAAGAGGCAAAAATGTGGCTAAGTCAGCAGGCGTTGGGTGAAGGTCATTCACTCAATGCCATAGCCTCTTAAGTGTTGAGTAACACTCAGTCAGTCAAAGCCAGTGTTTTTTAAACACATAAATTTGGCTAAGGCAAAAGGCGTTGAGTGAGACTAGCTCACTCAACTCTCTCAACGCCTAAGTTGTAGAAATCTTTTCTAAGGCAAAATGCGTTGAGTGATGAAGACACACTCAATGCTCTCAATGCTAGAGAAGCAGGAAGAGTTTGCTAAGGCAAAAAGCATTGAGTGAAGCTTATTCACTCAACGCTCTCAATTCCTAGTTAGAAAAAATTCTATCTAAGTGTTTTGGCATTAGTGAAGCTCTTTCTCTCAATGCCTATTCTACTGATGTCGTATTTTGGCTAAGTCCACAGGTGCTGACGTCAGCAAAATTGTCAAAGTCAAATAAGTTCAAATAAGGTACGGAGAAGCTATAGAACACGATAAAATCTGTCGTGAAGCTATTGTATGTCTTCTTCCGTTAAAGGAAGCCACAGCTGGAAGCTGCAAGTGGGGCCCATTGATCTCTTAGAGTCGTTGATCGGCGAACTACAAAAGGACGAGATGGGGCCAAGACAAGAACAACCTTTTTAGGGCTTACTCAATTCAAAAAGGATAGCAGCCGACTTCATCTTCTCTCCATTGCTGCATGTAAAAATCTTGAAGCTCTACAGTAAGAATAGTTTAGATAGGTGTACAGTCTCCATCTGCCACAGCAGGATCAAAAATAGTTCTGAAGAAAGAAGAACCTTCCGCCTTTGGCTGGTTCAGTTAGCTGCTTGAAGACTCTAGATCATCAGATCTTTAGTCTTCTACAACAAGTTCAGGAGTAAGCTTCTGAGATCTCCACACAAAGTTTTTCTCTATTGTGAGGAGAGTTAGAGCAGAAATATCTCAGCTATAGTTGTTGGCACAGAGAAATTTTGTTGTGTCAAAGTTAATTAAATTATCTCTTATTGTAGGATCCTTCTAGATCTGAGTTGTAGGGCCTTGGACCTGAGGTAGGGCAAATTTTCCTGAGTTGTAGGAGAGGGTTCCTCTATTAGTGTAGGATCCTACTGGGATCTGAGGTAGGTGAGTTTTACTCACTGAGAATTAGGGTACTTGTGCCTGAGGTAGATTCTGGGTGCAGATTTGTGGTTGGGCTATCCTCAATAGCTTGACTGGTAGGGCTTAATTGCCTGATGTAGGAGATATTTGTATCACAAAGTGTAGGCCCTTTTGGCTGAGATGTAAGTCTTGGACGAGACTTAGAGATCCTGAGAGATCTGAGGTGTAAGCTCCTTGGAGCATTGTTTTGGAGAAGTGCCTTGACTAATAGGAAGTTAGCAAGGTGGGAGGAGAGTGGATGTACCCATAATTTTGGGGAACCACTATAAAATACTTGTGTTCTTTTTGTGTGTTTGTTTTTCTTTTTCTTAATTGCAGGTGTTAAGGACAAGCTCTAGATCACCATAAGTTGAAAGCTAAAAGGAAACAACAAGATAGTAAAAAGAAACTCAAAAGACCTAGACCAACCTATTCACCCTCCCCCCCCCCCCCTCTAGGTTGCTAGCTACCTTGAAAATAAGATCTTTTAAGTGGTATCAGAGGGAGGTTGCTCAAAAGGAATTTAACAATTTGAGTGATCTCCAAAGGTAGTTGTAGTTAAGTGATCATTGGCTCTGGAGAGAGACAGAGAGACCTGAGTTTCATGAAACTTCCCATCTGCAGGAAGGAGTAATTTGGAATATGAAAAGAGAGGGTGAGGCTATTTATGGAAGCCTATGATCCAAAGATCTTTGCAATAGTCAGGGAGGAACCTGTCATTCCTATGAAGGTCTCTGCTCTAGATTCCAACATCCAGACACCAAAGACATACTTTGAAATGACCAAAGATGAGGTCATTTTAGCTGGCTTGGATAAGAGAGCACAGAACATCATTGCTAGTGCAGTAGATGACTCAACTTTTCTGAACTTGGTTCACTGCAAGACCTCCAAGGAGATGTGGGACACCCTTGTGGTCTACATGGATGGTACTGAAGAGGTAAGAGATGATAGGAAACCTCTTCTCAACCAAGGGTATGAGGCTTTCAGGCAAAACCTGAAGGAGAACATAACTGCTTGTTATGAAAGATTCTTCAAGATAATAAATGAGTTGAAGACCTATGGGAGGGTCTTCAATAATTATGAAATAATTGACAAGTTTCTCAGGTCTCTCACTAGAGACTTGGATACAAAGATCTGTGCCATAAGAGAGGTGGCAAAGCTTGCTGACACTCCTCCCCAAATATTATTTGGAAAGCTACTGTCCTATGAGATGCAGCTAGCTGCTATGAAGGAGGAGGAGGCCACGAGCAAATCCCTGGCCAAAGAAAAGTCCTTGGCCTTCAGAGCAAAAAGCACAAGGAAGGGCAAGGAGAAGATTCCTTCTCTACCAAGAACACCAGCTGAGTCAGATAGCTCAGACTCAGAGGCATCAGACAGCAGCATGTTTGATGAAGACTATGCAGCCTTCTTTTGACAACTCTAGAGGCTGACGAAGAGGAAGTGTTGGAACACTATTACTTATTTAGGCTAGGATTAATATCTTTGTTTAGGATGTTTAGATTGACCCACTTTATATAGTCTAGGGTCATAGGATATTTCCAGGGTTATTGACTCAGAAAGAATTCCAGAGAAATGCAGTTCGATGAATGCAGAAATTCAGTTCGACGAAAGCAGAGCTGCATTCGACGAACTCAAAGTTCTACCTCTGAGTTCAGCTCGACGAAAGCTAAGCTCCGGTCGACGAACTCTGACCTCAACTCTGCAGCTCAGCTCGACGAACTAGAGGCTTAGCTCGACGAACTCCTCTCTCAGTTCGATGAATTCCAGGGTCTGTTCGACGATTTTCAGGATTCAGTTCGACTAATTATTTGCAGTGTCCAGGAAGTTTTATATTCAGAGGTAGATTGATTTTGAATGGCATGATTTCAGTCAGTTACACTCTGGTATTTAATGCTAAATATTCTTAATGAATATAACCATTACTGGCAGTATTAAATATGGAATTATCACAGAGTTATTATTCTAATTAATTACTAGGGCAGTTAAGGAATGGTTTTAATTCCTATATAGCCGTTAAAATTCTCAAGGAATGCTTCAGCCGTTTCAGAATTAATGAATTCAAATGTTTGAATTCCTCTCAGGCTTTCTTTATATATTGATAGAAGTTTTCTGCCTTAGGGTTATGCACATACACACAAGTTAGACAATTACATAGACAATACAGATTTTATTTTACAGAGAATAAGATATTCCGCTTCAAGCTTCTTCTAGAAGAAAAAATCTTCATTCTGAGATCTAACTTCAAATCTCTCAGAAATATATACTTGACAATGAGCTTTCAAGAAGGCCTACACCTTGAAGAAGAAAAGTCTCCCTCTCCTGATCATAATCACTATACAAATCAGGGGGAGCTTTTGCTTACAACATCCACTAGTCTTCTCAGAGAATCTTGACAGAGAAGACAACATCTTTACTTTTTGTTTTTCTTTCTAAACTGTGTACAGGGTTTTAACTCCCTTCAAAAGTTATCTTTTGGTATCTAAGTCTCCTGATCAAAAGACTTAAGCTTGGTTTTTGGCCACCTTGTCAAAAGCTTAAAGGGTTGCTAGATCTCTCTTAGAAAATAGATCTTCTGGTGGTAGGGCAACTGATCAAAAATCTGTAGTGGATTCCTACCAGGGTTATAGAAGAGTGGACGTACCCAGATTTTTTGGGGAACCATTATAAATTTTCTTGTGTCGTCTGTGATTATTATCTCTTCTGATGAAAGAATTCTGTGAGAAGGAATGTATCAGGCAATGTTTTTCTACTCCTAGAACTCCTCAACAAAATGGGGTAGCTGAAAGAAAAAATAAAAACCTAATTGAATCTACTGGAACATTACTTGCAGATGCTCACTTGCCCCTAATATTTTGGGCAAAGGCAGTAAGCACAGCAAACTATATCCTTAACAAAAGTCTAATACATAAAATAAAGGGTAAGACTCCCTATGAATTACTTAAATCTAAGAAACCTAAAGTAAACTATTTAAAGTTTTTGACTGTAAGTGTTACATTTATAACAATAATAAGAAACATCTAAGGAAATTTGAAGCCAAAGCTGCAGAAAGAATTTTTCTTGGATATTCTCAAGTCAGTAAGGCTTATAGATTGTTTAATAAATCTACCCTTAAAATGGAAGAATCTGTGCATGTTTCTTTTGATGAAACTAATATGTTTTACAAGGAGAGAAATATCTCTACCATAAAATCTTTTCAAGTACCAAATCTGTGTGAGAAAATGGATGATTTAATCCTAACACAAAAGGATACATTACATCCTTCTCAACAGATTGATGATGACAGTGATGAAGAAAATTCAGAAATTTATGCTGAAAATATTGTGGCTAATGAAATTCCACTAAGGGAATTAGCACCACAAGTAGTTTAACAACCAACTCTACCTGTTGATCTTATCATACTTAGAGACCACCTTAGATCTCAAGTGATTGGAGACATATCAACTAGTGTTCAAACAAGGCATCGATTGAATCAAGATCAGATGCATGCTTGTTTTATTTCTCGGATTGAACTTCAATCCATCATAGATGCAGAACAAGATCCCCACTGGATCATTGCAATGCAAGAGGAACACAATCAGTTTGAGAGATGTAAAGTTTGGTACTTAGTTCCAAGACCCAAAGACTATCCAGTCATTAGAAACAAGTGGGTCTTTAGGAATAAGTTGGATGCTCAAGGAATCATTATAAGAACTAAAGCAAGATTGGTAGCTCAAGATTATTCATAGGAGGAAGGCATAGACTATGATCAGACTTTTTCTCCTGTTGCAAGATTGGAGGCTATCAGAATTTTTCTTGCATTTGCAGCATTTAATAGATTCAAGGTATATCAGATGGATGTGAAGAGTGCTTTTCTAAATAGAGAGCTCAAAGAGGAAGTTTTTGTAGAAAACCACCAGGTTTTATCTCTCCAACTCACTCTTCTCATGTTTTTAGATTTAATAAAGTCATTTATGGTCTTAAACAAGCTCCAAGAGCTTGGTATGAGACCCTTGCTAGTTTTTTTTAAAAAATAAATTTAGTAGGTGCATAGTAGATAAAACATTGTTCTTTAGACATCATAAATCTAAAATTTTACTAGTTCAAATATATGTAGATGACATAGTTTTTTGTTCTACTAATTCCAAATTATGCAAAAGTTTTTCTATCACAACCCGCATTTTCACCACATTAAACAATATATCAGAGTAAGGGAAAATATGCGTCATGATGCCACGCTAGTAGGGGATAACTACGGGCACCCAAGCAAAACTCCTGCTTAATACATAAATAAAGATCTTTAGGTTATTTAGAGGAAAATCCAGTTTAAGTTAAGAAGTTAGTCGTATCCCTTGGCTTAGTGGATCAACTAGTCCACGAATCAAAATATAATTATACGTTGTGGAAGATACTTGTTTAGATTGACTCCAACATCCTATATGAGTATAAACGCCCCAAAGGACAACTCATGCTATGCAAGGCCCTAGATTTATAATAGTAGTAAAGATTGATTTTACGGTCGCTAAATGTAACAAGTTAGAGTTTTAGATTATGCAATGCATGAAGTACTAATAGTAGATTTTATACTTGAAAATACCTAACATGCATTCCTAGCATAAATCATCCCAGAGAGCAAGTAATCCATCATGTTGGGTACATTGGAAAATGTTTACCTGATTTGGAGAAGCCTCACTTAGCTCAATGATATACATCAAGGTGTATTTGATATTATTTTGAGTTTATATGTGCAGGTTAAGAATGTGCTAGAATGCAGGAAAAATATTCTAAGTCCAGATGTCGACACCTGAAGAAGCTGTGTCGACACTTCAGTAAGATTGTGTCGACACTTGGAAATAGCTGTGTCGACACTTCAGAGAATTTTTGTCGACACTGGGAGGCAGTGTCGACACACAGAAGATTATAGTCGACATCGACTATGTCGACACTGGGAGGCAGTGTCGACACACAGAGGCAGAGTCGACAAGAACTGTGTCGACACCTGGAGGCAGTGTCGACACACACTATGTTCTGAGTCTACATCAACTGTGTCGACACACAGGACTTGTGTCGACACACAGCTGAGTCTAGACCAAGTTGATTGCAGATGAATGGTGAAGTCTTTGTGTTGACACAAATAATCAGTGTCGACACATTCTCAAGATGCAGTATCAAGAAGCTGTGTCGACATCAAGACAGCTTTGTCGACATCACTAAAGGCTGTCTCGACACTTAAGTCACTTGTGTCGACACATATTGACAGATGGTCTCGACACTTTATGGCAGACAGACTCGACGCTTTGCTGACAGAGTCAAAGGCTCAAGAACTGTTTGAAGACTTGACAGTTGTGGGTTATGACAGGTTTACTGAAGCTATCAGACTTGTCACAAGTTAGTTATAAACCGGATTAACCGGTTACCATGGATGAAGTCTATAAATAGACAGATTCAGAAGAAGAAAAACAATATATATAGAGAAGAAGTATTGTCACCACTAACATAATTAGAGATTATTCTCTGATCAAGAAAGTACAAGTAACAAAGGAGAAGATCTTCGTGAGAAGATATAAGAAGACGATCTGAAGTAGTTTACTATTCAGTTTCTATCTAAGTTGAATTCAATCAAGAATTCAGAAGTATCTTCAAGAGATTTGGATAGCGAGAGATCCAGCTATTTGAAGACAAGGAGGAGACATTCACAGGTCTCTCAAGAAGCAGATACTGAACTAATCTGTCAAGGACATTCAGATCTATTTCTGAAGTCTAAGAAAGAAGCTGCCAGTCAGTTTTATTCAAAGGAAATCAACCCAATTAAGTTCAGATTCAAGAAGCTTTGAAGAAAGCTAAGATAAAGTTGATTTTCAGCCATCAGCCTCTTCAATAAGTTGATCAAGAAAGTTCTTATCCCTTCTCTCTCAACAGGGGTAAGGGATTACAAAAATCATTTATCAAATTCTGTAGGATCTATTCATAGATCTGAGTTGTAAGCCTATTTTATAAAGGCTGAGTGTAGGAGATTTATTCTCTGAGGTAGGGCTGTTTATGCCTGAGTTATAGGAGAAGGTATTCTCTGAGCTGTAGGCCTTGTGGCAAGGCTGAGGTAGGGCTTGTTATCCTAAGTTGTAGGAGAAGGTATTCTCTGAGTTGTAGGCCCTGTGGCAAGTCTGAGGTAGGGCTTGTTAGCCTGAGTTGTAGGAATCCTTCTTCATTCTGAGCTGTAGGATCTGGGGATCTGAGTTAAAGGAAGAAGTTAGGCCGACTCTAGCATACTGCTAGATAGGTGAAGGGGGAAAGTGGATGTACCCAGACCTTGGGGAACCACTATAAATCTGTGTGCAATCTGTGATGTGTGTATGATTGTGATTGTTGTGTTGTGTTAGCTATAGAAATATCTGATTTATTCAAATAACTGTAGTTATATTCTGCCTTAAGTTAAATCAAGGAAATGTACCTATTCACCCCCCCCCTTCTAGGTGTTTAGGTAGTCTTGAAATTAAAACTATCAAGTGGTATCAGAGGGAGGTTGCTCAAAGAAGGACTTAACAGTCTGAGTTAGATCCCTAAGGCAGAATCAAGAATCAAGAAAATGGGTTCTGGAGAGAATCACAAGGAATTAGGGTCAATGAAATTACCCATCTGCAGGAAAGAGATTTTTGGAATCTTGAAATAAAGGGTTAGATTGTTTATGGAGGCCTCTGACCCAAGGATATATATCACAGTAAAAGAAGGTCCATATATCCCAATGAATGTGTCTACTCTAGATGCAAATCAAAGAACTCCTAAAGATTTTTCTGAAATGACCAAGAATGAAATTATATTGGCAACTATGGATAAGAGAGCTCAGAATATCATAGTGAGTGCCATAGATGATTCTACTTTCCAAAATTTGATTCACTGCAATACCTCCAACGAAATGTGGGACACCTTGATTGTCTACATGGAGGGTTCTGAAGAAGTTAGACAAGACAGAAAGTCTATGCTCAATCAAGAATATGAGAGTTTCAGATAAGGGAAGTCTGATAGCATATCTGAATGCTACAAGAAATTCTACAGGATAGTGAATGAATTGATGTCCTATGGAAGGGTCTTCAGTACTTATGAGCTGAATGACAAATTCCTAAGATCCTTGACAAAGGATTGAGATACCAAGATTTGTGTCATTAGAGAAGTGGCCAAACTAGCTGACATTTCTCCTCGAACCTTATTTGGAAAGTTGCTATCATATGAAATGCAACTAATGGCTAGGAAGGAGGAAGAAAGAAATACAAAATAAGAGCATAGATAAAAGTCAGTGGCCTTCAAGGTTGAAGCCACTAGAAAGAGCAGGAAGATGTCTCCATCACCTCCTAAGGAAGTTGCTGAAGTTATCTCAGAAAATTCAAAAAATCAGAACTCAGATAGCAGTGATTCAGATGCAGATTTTGCTGCCTTTACAAAGCAGTTTCAGAGATTCTTGAAGAAGAAGCAGTGGAAGTCAAGGCCCTCCACATCACAGCCAGTTGATGACTATTATCAAAAGAGAAAATCATCAAGAAAGGAAAGAAGCAGGTCTAAGCCCAGCAAAGCTACAACATCAAAAATTGTTTGCTATTACTGCAATAGGCCAGGACATGTGGTGGCTGAGTGTCCAGAAAAGAGAAAGGAGTCAGCAGACAGAAAGAAAACTCAACAAAAGGGCAAGAAGGAGAAATCCTTTGTTGCTAAGAAGGAGAAGAGTCTTACAGATCAATCCTCCTCAGAGTCAGAATCTGAAGCTGAAGCATACATTGGACTGTATGCAGCTAGTGAAGAAGAGGAGTTTATGCAATTGCTGGACTCCATCAATGAACAAGAAGACCATCAGTGCATGGGACTGATGGCTGAATCAGAAGACAACAAGTGCCAGGATCAGCCTGGTCCCAGCAAGGTACAAAGTAATTCTAGAATTTCTGATTACAGTACTGGTTCAGAGTCGGATTCATCTTCATCAAGTGATAAGGATGGATCAGAATCTGAAGGAGATATTCATCAGTTTATAGATGAATATGGGGACTTATTGCAGGCACTTAAGAAAAGAAAAAACCTAGCCAAAAATCAGGCTAAGGAAATTGCAGATCTTAAGATGACTGCATCTGGTTTAGAGAAAGAATTGGATCAACAAATGAATGAGGTTGCCAAGCTGAAAACTATTACAGTTATTCATATGAGTACAATCACATATAAAAATGATCTAATTAAAAGTCTGGAAGTCAGACTTCAAGTAGAGAAAGATTTGGTGGCTAGTTACTCTAAGCCAAAATCATTCTTACCCTTAATAGATGAGTTTGTGGCTCAAAAGGGTAAGGTAGGAATAGGCTTTAAAGGTAACACCAGGGCTGCTAATTTCAAGAGAAAGGGCAAAGCACCAGTTCAGCCATTGAATTTTAAAGTCCCTGTAGCTTTTAGAAAGGTGCATGAGCCTTCTAACAAGTATGATCTTGAAAACATTCATGGTCATAATAAGACTGATGTTCTGAATAACAAGGGTGTTAATGCCAATAAGTCAGCCCATGTTCATAAACCCATGGTTATAAGAAACCAGTGGGTGTAGCTGTAGCAGCACCAGCACATAACAGAAATTCTTCTGTCAAAAATGTATCTAGACCTAGATACAACAAGTATGAATGTTGGTGCTGTGGCAAGACAGAGCATTTTGCCTTAGACTGCTGGCATAACATAAGTGTCAGGAAGAACAACAGTCTACCAGTTAGAAGAGCTGCTGGTAGTTTTGATATGAATTGTGCTAACTTGAACCAAGGACCCAAGACTTACTTGGGTTCTAAGGGAAGGTAATTCTGTATTGCAGGAAAGTCCAAGTTGTCATGCCCCTATATGGTACTTTGACAGTGGATGTTCCAGGCACATGACTGGAACAAAGGGGCTACTGAAGGAGTACACATCTATCAAGGATGGGCCTAAAGTAATCTTTGGTGGATCTGAAAGAGGAATCATCAAAGGATTTGGTAACATCTCTTCCAACCAAATTACTATCACTCAAGTGGCCTATGTAAAAGGTATGAAACACAACCTGATAAGCATTAGTCAGCTGAGTGATCTAGGATATGACATTTCATTTGTTAAGAATGGATGTCATATCAGAAGGTCAAGTGATTAAAAGGTCATATTGACTGGGTATAGAAAGAGAAATGTTTATTGTCTTGATTTTGGGTGTGAGAATAAAGGTTCTCCTATTTGTCTTGTAGCTGATGAGAGAGAATCGCATTGTGTCAAATGGAACAAGAGGCTGGCTCATCTTAACTGCAAGACAATTGGCCAACTCTTTAGTAAAGAGTTAGTGAGGAATGGTCCTCAAGTTAAGTGTATAAAGGAAGGGATATGTTCAGCTTGTCAAAAGGGCAAGCAGACAAAATCCTCCTTTCATAGCCTTGAAAACAAGGATTCAGTGAGCTGCCTATACCTCTTACATATGGATCTTTTTGGTCCTATGCCAGTTCATTGTCTAGGTAGGAAGGTCTATACTTTTGTGGTTGTAGATGACTATTCTAGATATTCCTGGGTGTTCTTTCTAAGACAGAAATCTGAAACCCCAAGTGTTTTATACAGTTTTGTCAGACAAATTCAGAATGAACTGGACAGTACAGTTGTCAAAATCAGAAGTGACCATGGCACTGAATTTCAATCTGAAAGTATGACAAGATTGTGTGAAGAGTTTGGGATTTTTCAAGAATTCTCCTCACCTAGAACACCTCAGCAAAATGGTATTGCTGAAAGAAAGAATAGGACATTGATTGAAGGTGGTAGAACTCTATTGTGTGACACTTCTCTCCCAGAATATTTCTGGGCTGAGTCAGTAAACATTGCATGTCATGTACTCAACAGGGCTTCTATCACTAAGTACCACAAAAAGACTCCCTATGAGATTATGAAAGGTAGAAAACCAAATCTATCCTATTTTAGAATCTTTGGTTGTAAGTGTTATATCCTTAACAATGGCAAGTCCTATTTAACTAAGTTTGCTGCCAAATCCCAAGATGGGATATTTGTTGGGTACAACAACAATAGTAAGGCTTATAGAGTCTACAACTTGATTACTCAGATTGTAGAAGAATCTGTACATGTTGTATTTGATGAAACAAGATTAATCAACAGTAAGTTATCTTATAGTTCATGCAGTCCAACAGGTATAAGCAATAGGATGGACAAGCTTTCCATTGCAAAAGGCTCAACTGTAGATGAAGTATTGGAAAATGATGGCTACTGTCCATGGGTAGTACAAGACTCTCTAGAAGCTGATGACAATCAAGAGGTGCAGCACAATGAAGAAACTGGAGGTGTTCAGCCAGAAGAAAGTCTTCCTCCAGCTGTAAGACATATAAAGGATCATCCAGCATATCAGATAATTGGTGATCTAAGACATGGAGTACAAACCAGAAGTAGAAATCTGAATACAGTTCTGCACTCAAGTTTTCTATCTCAACTGGAGCCAATGAAATTTGAAGAAGCTATCCAAGACCAACACTGGATTAATGCTATGCAAGATGAGCTTAATCAATTTAGAAGATGCAAGGTCTGGGAATTTGTTCCTAAACCAAAATACCACAACATCATTGGTACAAAGTGGATTTTTAGGAACAAATTGGATGAGAATGGAGTTATTGTGAAGAATAAAACAAGATTAGTTGCAAAAAGATACATGCAGGAAGAGGGAATAGACTTTGATCAAACATTTGCCCCAGTAGAAAGACTGGAAGCAATCAGAATGTTCCTTGCCTATGCAGCATATCAAGGCTTCAAGGTATATCAAATGGATGTGAAATCAGCATTCCGGAATGGTGATCTGAAAGAAGAAGTCTATGTAGAGCAGCCATCAGGTTTTGTAGATTCTCTTAAACCTGGTTATG
The DNA here is from genome assembly GCA_039513925.1 of Platanthera zijinensis. Lineage (NCBI taxonomy): Eukaryota > Viridiplantae > Streptophyta > Magnoliopsida > Asparagales > Orchidaceae > Platanthera > Platanthera zijinensis. The sequence goes on from CM077097.1 coordinate 45,763,138, forward strand.
TCTATAGACTTAGGAAAGCATTGTATGGGTTAAAGCAAGCCCCAAGGGCTTGGTATGAAACCCTGTCTACTTTTCTTATTGAGAACAAATTCTCAAGAGGTAGAATAGACAAAACTCTATTCCTAAGGGAATCTAAAGGTAAGATAATCTTAGTTCAGATCTATGTAGATGACATAATCTTTGGGTCTATAGAGAACAACCTTTGCAAGAAGTTTGCCAAACTTATGTAAGGGAAGTTTGAAATGAGCAGTATGGGAGAACTTAAGTTCTTCTTGGGACTCCAAGTAAGACAGACTGATGATGGCTTGTCCATATCCAAGTCTAATTTCACCAAGGAGTTAATTAAGAAGTATGGTATGGAGTCATCCTCCACCATGAGAACTCCTATGGGAACAAGTATGTCTATATGCAAAGATGATGCAGGAAAACCTGTAGATGAGTCTTTGTATAGAGGAATAAATGGCTCTCTATTATATCTAACTGCTAGTAGACCAGACATTATGTATGCAATATGTGTCTGTGCTAGGTACCAAGCATGCCCTAAAGAATCACATTATACTGCAGTCAAGAGGATTTTGAGATATCTAAAGGGCACACCTAATCTAGGCCTTTGGTACCCTAGGAATGGAGATTTTCTACTAACAGGTTATTCAGATGCAAATTTTGCAGGCTGTAGAGAAGAGAGAAAAAGTACTACAGGTACATGCCAATTCCTGGGAGGAAGGTTGATATCCTGGAGCAGTAAGAAGCAGACTAGTGTTGCAATATCCACAGCTGAGTCTGAATATGTGGCAGCTGGAAGTTGTTGTGCACAACTATTTTGGATTAAGCATCAGCTAAGGGATTATGGTATTCAGGTAAGTAGAACACCTTTATTGTGTGATTCTAAAAGTGTTATTTCTATTGCAAACAATCCTGTTTCACATAGTAGGACTAAGCACATAGAGATAACATACCATTTTCTTAGAGAACATGTAGAAAAAGAATACATCTCATTAGAATTTGTTAAAATTGATTTTCAAATTGCAGATGTATTTATTAAGCCTCTGGATGAAACTAAATTCAATAGATTTAAAATTGAATTAGGAATGCTGACAATAGGTTAGTTTACCAAAAATTGGCTAAGTAAAATGGTGTCGACACATTCAGTGATAAGGTGTCGACACAGAGAATTCATGTCGACAATTCAGGGAAATTGTGTCGACATAGAGAAAATGTGTCGACACCTAAGGGTCAAAGAGTCGACGCATCCAGAAATGTTGTGTCGACACAACCAGAGTAATGGTATCGACACTTACAGATTTTGTGTCGACACTTATAATAAGAGTCGACACAGAATTTCTGATGAACTACTAAGTATCTCCTATGTCGACATATCATCAATTGGTAGTAGTCAGCGCCGTGGTCGAGACAATAGAAGTTTGTGTCAACACATTTCAACAGTGTCGACACTTTTAGACAGTTTTTGCCCGCCTTTTGATCTTCTTTGATTAGAATGGTATAAATAGGTCAAGAACTTATTCTGTCGACACGCTCACCAGGGTTTCGAGACAAAAACCTTGTGTCGACAATCTTTCTCCTCTCCAATCAAGCTTTCTCTTCATTCCAATGGCGCCCAAGATTTTAGATGCAATCAACGAGGGATATGAGTTGGTTCGACATGCGTTCGACGATGCAGATACGGAGATCAAGCAAGTCATTTCTCTTCTCACAGACAATGGATTAGACTATCTTGTCTCTGAACCTACGAAAATATGGAAGAAAGAAGTCCTTGAGTTCTATATCGGTGCATCCGTGGATTCACCGGATTAAAGATCCAATCAACCGTCCATGGAGAACGAGTCAAGCTGACTCAGAAAAGATTGAGCAATATTCTACATATTCCCAGGGTCCAAGATGAGGAAGAGGTTCTACCCTCAAAAACAAGGGAAACACTTCAATGGTGTGGACTGGATCCAACCATAAAGATAGGATCTGCCATCAACAGGAAAGACATGAATCCTCAGGGGAAATTCCTGTCTGAAATTATAGGCAAAGTGATCTTATGTAAACCAGGTGGACATGATAGGATCTCAGCCTATATGTTTAGTCTGATGACAAGAATTGTCTTTAAAATTCCAACCAGTTGGTCAGTAGTTTTGTTTGATAAAATCAAAGAAGGAATCAAGAAGCCAAACTTGGCTAGAGTTTTGAGTCTGTACCTTGCTGGAATCATTCCAGAGGTAATGCAATAGATTCCTGGATCCAAGATCAACCATATGAGGAGAATGGACATGCGGTTATTATCTAGATGGGATAGAGTTCTATCAAAGGAGTTGCCTGATGTGGACAGGCAGGAGACAACTTAGAAATCACCAGGACATGACCTTCATGTGCATGATCATGGCAATCCACCAAATCAAGCAGAACAAGTTAGAGAGCAGACTGAGGACCAGACTGGGTCTACTAAAGTCCAGGAAGAGACTATACCAGCACAGGTGCAGGGGGAGCCAATTACTGCACAAGTACAAGAGGAAGACAGAATAAACTTATCAGAAGATTTGTACACAGCTAGAATTGATGATTCTTCTAGAGGAAACACTGTATCATCTCCTGCTCAAGCACAAAAGGAATACACTCTGGAAGAGTTGTTTCCTGAAATTGGAGAGGCAGCTGATAAGGTTGAAACCCTTAGGGTTGAGGGGGAGCAAGGTGTTGTTGAGGGGGAGCAAGTACATGTTGAGGAGGATGCAACATGGTGTTGAGAAAGAAATTCCTACCACTCCTCTAGAAAGAGTTCATATTGAAAGTACTTCAGAGTCTGAAAATGCAGAGGTCAGGGAGTCTAAGAAAATAAAGCTAATGGTCTTCAAGAGGATAAGTCACAGCTATAAGAAAGCTCTCCAGACAACAACTCACCAAGCTACTACTTATTTTGATTACACTAAATTTATGATAAATTTACAGGTAAAAATGGATGAGTAGAGATTGTTTCTTGAAAAGTATGTGGATGAAAGCAAAAAGGCTCTTCAATTTGATCTGGCACAAGAGATCAAATCTATAAGATTTGAAGTTAATCGAGACAAAAGAGAGATGACAGATTGCTTCCACAAGGGAGGCAATGCTGTGGTATTTCTTGCCAAGCAACAAGAAGAAATAAAGAAGCAAGTGGATGAGATGGCTGTTAAACAAGGATATGTCCTTGAGAATCAAATAAGAATGAATGAAAATCTGATTGGATCACATAATGTGATAGTCACTGAGTTCACAAACACTGTTGTTGCAATGACTGTTGCAAGGGATAAAGAAAAAGAAGAATATGATCAGAAGCTATAAGCTGCCCTAGATGAAGTTAAAACTGCCATCACTTCATCTGAGAAGTTGATTAGTGACAAGCTTCAAAAATTAAAGCCATTCTTTAAAGATGGAATCAACTATCTGGATGGACAAATCAGATTTAAGAAAGATGACTTGAGAGAGCATGTGGCTAGAGAAGTCATAAAGGTGGAGAGGGTGTTAGTCTATGCTGGGTCTGACCATGCCAAATGGGTAACTAACAACATAAGAGTCACTCTTGGATATCCACCCCTGTGTGATGATGATTATATGGCTGAGTCAGGGGTGCAACCAATTCTACTTGAAGGTAATCAACCTGAGGTTGCCCAAGTCATTTACCCTCCTGTAGATATTGGAATGATACATGAGCAGGTTCAGTCAATATACAGCCCTCTACAACCTATTACAAATGTGATTATTGAAAAGGTTGATATGCCAGATACTGCTATCAAGGCTCAGTAAGATGCTCTATTATCAAAGAAAAGATTTAGAGAGCAAGCAGAATTAAAGCCAGACTTTGAGCAGTGGAGCCCCACTTCAAGGAATATCATTTTAACTGCATGGAAGGCTGTAAAAGATCAAGTACATGAAAGGGGAAAATAGTACAATGAGCATGAATGGCAAAAGTATGAAGCCAGACAAGAAGCCATAGTTCAACACAGGAGAAAGGCTAAGATGGGGAAGCTACCTCCTGATACTAAGGAGCCTAGCAAGTATTTTTCCAAGCCCTTTCATTATTTTGAAAGACAAAGGATCAAGGCTGAAGCACAGAAGAAAGTTGATCTGAAAGGCAAGAAGTGTAAGACCCCCCCCCCTCCCGGAACATAAGACACGGCACGAGAGGGGTCTTATGCCAAGAACAGCTGCCTTGCGGTAACACTTACACTCGGGTCAGCCCATACCACAAGACGCCTATCCTGCCGGCTTCAACCAATATCAACATATAAACTGCCAACCCAACCATAAAAATAAAAGAAAGTCAATCAGCACCAAGCATAAGTCCATAAATATAGCAAAAGAGAAGCTAAACAAGCTTCTACATAATCAAAGTACGTAAATATAATTGCCCCGAAAGGCTACAACAAAATCTCTCTCACTCACATCTGTAACTGACGGTAGCGACGGTACCATCCCTTCAGGCCCTATCGTCCTGGCCTGGCTGTCCAGCTGCATAGCCTGCTGCTCCACCTGCGGGGTTTCCTCCTAAAAAGGAAGACGTAGCAACCGTTAGTCATAAAGACTAAGTGGCTTCACATCCGCTCCACCGGCAACTCCTCGGCACCGGGCGGAGAAAGGAATAGGTGTAATATATAAATAGCAGTAGTACAACAGGTGAAGTGAGTATACATATCATAAGCAGCAACAGCAGTAGTGTATAATAAACAAGCTCTTATTTTACAAATCTACTATCTACAGAAGCAAGAGAGTATATAGCTATAACAGTAAGTAACTCAACTTATATGGATGCCCATACAAGCATATAAGTTGAGGGTCGTTCAGCAATAAGTAACTCACCGTATAGGAGTGCCCATTCAAACTTATACGATGAGGGTCTTATGTATGCAATGAAGTGTAATGTTATGAATGCAATGCAATGACACACTCATGATCAAGCCCATGCAATCGCTATGTCGACACAGACTTATAGTTCCCACTATTCGAGCAGGTAGCTAACCTCTCAGGCGTCAACCGTCGTGGCCAAACGGTGATAGTAGAGCGGGCATCTCCACTACTAGGCTGGTCTCCACACTACCTGGCCTAGGCCTCCGTACGCCTCAACGCTAAGGACAGAACAGCGGATCTCACATACGTACTACGACTCAGCGGGTTCTCTTGGGTAAGTGAGCACCAAGATCCTAGCCCCGAACTGGCCTATGCGTGACACGGAAGGAGCCTAGGAAATGAACACGAGGACCAAGCCCAACCGTTCACTTGGCACGGAAGGAGCCTCGGGACATGAACACAGAGGACCAAGCCCAACCGTCCAAGGTCTAGCTGTCGACTCCCATCGATGTGACGATTGGCGAGCCCGTAGACCTGCCACACTATCCTTAACTCGGGATTACGACATCATGTGTCGACTCACACCACATACAATTTCACAATATTGTGGCATGGAAGGAGCCTCGGGACGTGAACACCGAGGACCAAGCCCAACAATCCATCAAATGCAGAAGGAGCCTCGGGACATGGACACCGAGGGCCAAGCCCAACCGTCCAACTTTACTCATCTCAATCTCATTCCAACTAGTGACAGTCAACACCGCACTTGTTACTTCCATAATGCTACCCATAGGGAGACGACACTCTAAGAATTGGATTACTAATTCCCTTTTATCCATTCAACATATATCATGGTCATAGTTAAATCATTTATACATTTATCCAATTATATCTACCCAATTATATCAGGTTCTTTCCTTCAATTAAACTTGTCCACAACTCGTTATATGAATTTAGATTTATAACCTCAACTTATCACGTCACTATGATGATTATGTCCAAAGAGTCCACCCAAGCCTCGAGTTGGATCGCAACATTGAATTCCACCACATCGCATTCGACGTTACACAGCCCAGAATTTAGGTGCAGCCTTAATCCGGGCAGTAACTTCGACCAAGGATTCCCGAGGCTACAGAAATATGATGAGTGCGTGTAACCACTCGTTGGAAATATAATTTCAAGGGCTACAACTTTCGTGTTTAGTTGAAATCTCAGATTTGATCGCATTACACCAAAAATTCACTCGAAGCCTGCTGCATACAGTATACAGATTTCCTGGGTGGAATTTCCCCCAATTGTAGCAGATTCGAACAGACTTTCCCGTGGCTACATGCATCGCCTTGGAACGTGCAACCACTCTTTGGAAAGATAATTTCGAGGGCTAAGACTTTCGTGTTTAGTCGAAAACACAGATATGACCACAACACCACCGAAATTTGCCACGAAGGTCGCTGCGTGCAGAAAACAGATTTCTGCACGCATCTTAAGGCGAGATGAACGGCATTCGTTCATCTTCCTCCTTGTACAAAACTCCCAAAATTTCCTCCAGAAAATCGTCCACCCTTATTCACCCTCACGAAGCCATATTTCTCCATGAATCCTTCTCTCATCTTCAATTGAAGGATGAAGAGGTTGGAGGGGGCTAAAGCCTAGAAAATAAACCTAGGCATGGCTTTCCTAGGAAATCTCCTCCTCACCATCAAGACTCTATGGAGTCGATATCTCTCCTAGAATATATCTACAGATCTAGCACCAAGGGAGAGGGGAGGAAGCTAACCTCGTTTCCAGCGGTACCACCGTTCTCGGCCATGGATCTAGTCATTCTTCTTTGTGGCATCTCTCGCTTGGTGCGGCCGCCTCCAAGAGCTCCGCCTGCTTTCCTCGGCTCCGTCGGTTTCGCGAGATCCACGATGACGGCAAGGGTCGATCGGCGCGAAAGCTAGGGTTCGGCTTTAACTCCCTTTTATAAGCCGATGTATTAGGTTACATCTTATGCCACGTGTCAACGCCTCATTGGACCGCCCATAATGGGTCATATTGAAGTGACCCGTTCCAAGGAACCATCCATCGTGAATACCGAAATCCGGTTCGGTCCGCCTGTACAAGCCGGCGAATCTGCCTGGGCGAAGAAAACGCACAAGTCAAATTCGGCGGGAATCATCTGTCATTCTCGACGATCGGCGAGAATCGTCAGGCATTCTCGACGAATTCGTCGGGTATCAACAATGATACCCGGCGATTTTACCTTAGCCTAACTTATCGGGAATCTGGCGTTGAGTGTGTTGAGTATTCTAAGCGATACTCGACGATCGGCGAGAATCACCAGGCATTCTCGACGAATTTGTGGGTATCAACAATGATACCCGGCGATTTTCCCTTAGCCTAACTTATCGGGAATCTAGCGTTGAGTGCATTGAGTATTCTCAGCGATACTCGACGATCGGCGAGAATCACCAGTCATTCTCGACGATTTTCCCTTGGGCCATGCTTATCGGAAATCTGGCGTTGAGTGCGTTGAGTATTCTCAGCGATACTCGATGATCGGCGAGAATCACCAGGCATTCTTGACGATTTTCCCTTGGGCCATGCTTATCGGAAATCTGGCATTGAGTGCGTTGAGTATTCTCAGTGATACTCGACGATCGGCGAGAATCACCAAGCATTCTCGACGATTTTCCCTTGGGCCATTCCCTTTCGATCCGTTGGATATCACTCAACTCTACACTCCATCCAACGCACTTGACACCTTTTGCCAGTGCGCCCCGAGCCCGAGTCAAGTCTCTTTACTCAAAACTCGTGCGAGTGTCCTAGCGCGAATTTGGACGTTACAAATCCTATAAATAAAATAAAAGATTTTGTCCCCGAAATCAAGCTAGGGCTATGGGGATGCGAGTACAAAATAATATGCGCAATAAAATGTTACCTTGGAAGAACAGCTACAGGTAGCGCTTCTGCATCAAGTCCACCGGCTCCCAAGTAAATTCTTCCTTCCCATGATTAGACCACAACACTTTTACCAGAGGCACACTTTTGCGGCGCAAGGTTCTTATCTCATTATCAACGATTCGTACCGGCTCAGTCGCACAGATCTGTCAGACACCACAGCACCATCAGTCGTGGGGATGTATTGTTCGGGCCGCAACAGTGCCTTCCGATGCGACGAGACATGGAACACATCGTTGATATTTCCTAACTCGGGCGGTAGCTCCAGCCGATAGGCTAAAGGTACAATCTTTTCCACTATGGCATAGGGTCCAACATACCGTGGGTTGAGCTTCTTCACTCCTCGTACTCGTGATACTCCATGCATCGGTCGGATTTTCAGAAACACCTTTTCTCCCACTTGAAATTCCACCATCCGGTGTTTAGCGTTATAATACTTCGCCTGCCGACTTTGAGCCTTTAACATACGATCCCATATCAACCTAACCACCGCATTCGTGTCATCTATATATTCAACACCCAAAGTCTTCGAGTCTTCATCTTGCACCCAAGACAAGGGGGTTCTACACCTCCTTCCATATAGGGCTTCATGGGGTGCCATGCCAATGCTAGCTTGATGGTTGTTGTTGTAGGAGAATTTCACTATGGGCAAGAGTCTTTCCCACGGCTCTCCCCTATCTATCACACACAACCTCAACAGATCCTCCAATGTTCGGATGGTCCGCTCAGACTGCCCGTCCGTCTGTGGATGAAATGCGGTGCTGAAGGTAAGGCGCGAGCCCAAATATGCTTGTACCGCCTTCCACTCCTTGGAGGTAAAACGACAATCACGGTCTGAAACTATCGTCTTAGGCACGCCGTGATACCGTACAAACTGTTCCACAAAAAGACGTACTAAGACGTCCACATGAGCCTCCTTCTTCATAGGAATGAACCGGGCAACTTTCGTCAGGCGGTCAACGATCACCCACACTTAATTATTTCCTGAGCGGGAGCGAGGTAGCCCATGTATGAAGTCCATGGAGATATCCTCGAACTTCCATTCGGGGATTGGCAACGACTGCAACAGGCCACTGGGGCTCCTACATTCCGCCTTCACTCTTTAGCAGGCTTCACAATGCGTGACAAAGTACCGGACATCCTTCTTCATTCCTGGACAACACATCGTCTTCCGTAAGCCGACGTACATCTTTGAAATTCCTGGGTGCACGGAATATTGAGAGCAATGTGCTTCTCTCATAATATCCTCCCGGATTCTGCCACCTTTGGGAATGTAGAGCAGGCCGCGAAAGTAAACGAGGTCGTCCTTTAGTGTGTACTCATCGGTAGTCCCGTCTTCGATTAACTTAATTGTCGGGGCCAATGTCGTATCCAATCCTTGCTCCACTCGGATCCGGTCCCGGATATCACAAACTATGCTCATGATGGAAAGGTACTCCGTATATTCCGAAGAAGCCTTAAATATTAAGGTGATGTCCATCTCCTCGATCATCCGTGCCAACTCCATGCTCATCAATCAAGATTCTAGGCTCGAGCCGGGTACTTTCCTACTCAACACATCGGCTACCGAGTTTGCTTTTCCGGGGTGGTAGTTCAAGGTGAACTCATAGTCACATAGAAACTCTAACCACCGCCGTTATCTTAAGTTCAATTCCTTCTGGGTATGGACGTACTTCAAATTTTTATGATCCGAGAAGATTTCGCAATGGATGCCGTATAGATAATGCCTCCATACCTTCAAGGCGAACACCACCGCTCCTAGCTGCAAATCATGCACCGGGTAATTGATTTCATGTTTATTCAATTGTCTTGAAGCATAAGCAAATACGTGCCCGTGCTGCATCAACACCGCTCCCAACCCCTGATAAGACGCGTCCGTGTAAACTTGGAATCCTTCCTTCCCAGATGGAAGGACAAGGATGGGGGCGGAGGTAAGTCTATCCTTCAATTCCTTGAATGCCGCTTCACACTGGCACTACAAGAAAACAGACATTTAGTGACGAAAACTTAGTGACAAAGTATATTTCGTCACTAAAAAACTATTTTTAGTGACTAAATATTATTAGTCGCTAAAGAAATGTTTTCTGTGACGAAATAAATAGTTGGTCACTAAATATATATTTTTAGTGACGAAATTTCAATTTTGTCACTAAAGTAAAAATTTTTAAAGTATTTAGTGCCTAAAAATAGTTTTGTCACTAAATTATTATTTTTAGTGACCAAAAGATCTAGTCACTAGTAATCAACATTTTGAAGATTCATTAATAAAAAAAATCATTTATTTTTTCCTAAATATAAATTATTTTATATTCCCTGAATGGGGCGAGGGCCAAAACCTTTGGACCGTGAAAGCACTAATTGACAATGTCTCCGAACACAAATACGAGCTGAAGTAGAAGCAGAGATGACTACACGTATTCAAGAAATGAACGAAAGAATGACTCAAAGAGAGACACAAATGGAGCAAAGAGAGGCACGCATGGAGCAAATGGAGGAGCAAAGAGAGGCACGCATGAAACAAATGGAGGCACGAATGATGGCCTTCATAGAACGAAGAGAACTAGAGGATCAGATGGACAGCAGCTAGAGAATCTTTGGCTAGTTATGACGATGACTAACTTCCTGTTTGGGTTAGTTTTTAATCTGCTTTGGTGTAATTTTGCATTTTATTGCCATTACAACAATTATGATTTATAGCCACGTTTTTTCGACAACATTTGTTTAAATGCGGCCATTATTTTTATTTTTTGCAATGTTTTTCATAAAAAAATGAATCTAATAATTCTCCTCCCCCATTTTATTAATTAATGGCAGCAAAATTGGCGGTTTATGAAAATTTGGGTGTTATTTCCCAATCATAACATTAATATTCTAACCTAAAATCACGATCCCCTCCCCTCCGCCCTCCCCATCTTCTAACCTAAACCCGCCCCTTCCCATTCCTAGATCAGGACCATTTTAGTCGTCGACGGAGCCTCCTTTCTGCTGATCGAGCGTCAGACTGCCTCCGACAGATCCTCTTTGCCATTGATTGAGCGACGACCTGCTCCAAATGACGGATTCTATCCACCAGAATAACGCCGGCAAACGACGACGACAAACAACCGCTCGATGGACGATGACGACAATGCCGCCTTGCCGTCTTCTACCGGCCATTCAAGTTTCATCCCTTTAAAGGTAAACACTCTGCTCCCAGTTCTTGTTGACGAAGACACTGTTGATAGATCGGCATGTTGCTCGACGACATGAGTGACGCAATTTTAATTTCATGTCTCCTGTGCAATATCCTTCAGGTTAACTCAAGTCTTCATTTCAGTCTTATCCTCAGGTTAATTCTTTATTTTGGTCATTGGTGCTAATTCTTGACAATACTCATTTCTCATCTGTCTTATCGCCACCATTGATTGAGTTTAGGATTGTAACTCTTATTATACTTTGTAGTATATACTCTTTTGTAAGGTTATATAGTTTTGTCCTTGATTACTCTATACTTAGAAATCATTATTTTGTTGTTTTGTTATGTAAGGTCATTGGCGCTTTTTCCTATATACTGTCTTATCGTGAGGCCAAAAAAATAAGTTCAAAGTTAGGTCACAATTATATTAAGATTGATGCTTGCGAAGATGATTGTTCATTATTTTGGGGCATACACAAAAGTGATAATGTATGTTATGTGTGTGGGAAGTCGCGATGGCTTGAAAGCAATGAAGAATAATTTAATCACAAGTCGAGGAAACGTAAGCAACATGATATGACTAGTATAAAGAAGATTCCTAAAAAAGTTTTTCGATATTTCCCATTGAAGGAACGCTTGGAGCGATTATTTCTTTGTAAAAAAGTTTTTCGACATTTGGTTGCAATTGATTTTCCTTTGGCTTGATGTCAATCTTGAGATTTCCAAAAAGTAATTGTTCGAGCTTCTGAAATCAATGGTTACAGAAAGCTGAGGTTGTAGATTAGTTCAAGCTGTTCAGTTTGAAGTTGTGAAGCGAATGTTTTAGTTTACAATGATAAGATTGATTTTCAATTTAGATTTTCTTTGGTAAGTGATGATTATGCGCACCTTTCTGATCCAGCTGGTTACACTTTTTTCGTAGAGTTCAATTGTATTTGTTTAATAGTTACCATTGTTCTGTTTAATTTTAAAATGTAGATTATCGTCCTTAAGTCTGATTTTAAATAGACCGGAGTCTGTCAATTGTTCTGTTTCTCCAACCATCATCTTTGCAGTTCTTTGTTTCTTTACTCCAGTATTTTATTTCTGTGGGAAGTTAAAGTTCGGCAAAACATCTAAATCAGTCCTCAAAGTTCTTCTACAATATGAAATTGGTTACTAAAGATTTAAATAGCTGAAAATTGGGTAATTGGCAAAGTTCGCTCCGGAAATTTTGGCTTTTTGCAAAAAATATTGGGAAAGTTTAAAATTACCAAAATGCATTCCTAAAAGTAGTTTTTTAATCTCAATTTTAGGATTTTGTTTGAGATTTGGGACTGCATTTGTGACCCATATGACTTGGTTCTCTTACGACTGGATTTGTCTTTCAATCGATTTTTGATTATCTAGGGTTTCTGCCGAGATGCAACGGTCCAGTCGGTTAATCTCTGATTGATGTATCATGTAGATATTTCTTATTCTTATCTCTCTCCCTTAATTAAATTTTCTATTAATACCAATTCTTCATTTTTTTTCTCAATACCACCATTGTTTTTTGAACCAGGTGAATGTTTTTCTTACATTCAGTGCTTATTGGTTGTTTTTTTACTTTGTGGTTATATATAATCACTTGCATTTCTTGATTACTCCCCTGTAGAAATTTATCACCAGAAGTTGAGGAGAGAATAGTTCTATGTTTATGATCCAAGGTACAAAATGATAGGATCTTTCCTTACAAGCGCCCTTGTGTAAGCAACTGATTGCCACTCTAATTTAACATTTTATTTCTGATGAGAAGAATATTAGCTCATTAAGAACAATCTGGACCCTAAAATATACTGCATCTATATTGGTAGATTGCTTTTTGGATATGCTTATCCAGCATATGAGTGCTTCAAAGTGGTGGAATTGAATCGCCCGGAGATTGAGCAGCTACTATTCTGGTGCACTGATCATCGACGGGTTTTGTTCCCTTAAATCTGAAAAATGATTTTTTTTCGAACACTAAATGAAGCAGGATGCGTAGATCATAATTTTAACTTTAGAGATGGTATAAAGAGACAAAAACTGCGCTCCTGTTGGACCCTACAAGACTATATGTTGAAAACTATTTTTAAAACTTAGTAAATGGGATCACCTCCATGATGATTGGAGGTATTTTTACGGTATAGCTTTGTACCTCCAAGTCAGCATTTTGTGTCAGGCACTCATATTTGTGACTCGCTCTCAAAGTTGGTGTTTCACGGAGCGCCGTGGACTTCTGCTGATGAGTGCTTTAGTCATAGCTCAACTTGTATGTTCTTGCATTTTTCTCCACTTTTACATGATCATAAATATTTTTGTTTGTGCGCATGATAGTCCTAATTTTTCCAACATTTTGTTAATGTCTTAATTCCTAGTACGACGGCGCCTCGCACAACGATCGGCGACGAGCCCGCACGACGACGATCGGCGACAAGCACGCACGACGAAGATTGGCGACGGCGCCTCGCACGACGACGAGCCCGTCCTTCCCCTCCATCTGATGATTCCAGCCCTCTGGACGACGATGACACAACATCTCAGGTATGATTGAATTCCTTCTTTGGTTCCACGACGATCGGCGATGGCGTCTCACATTTGAATTTTTGTACATTCTTGTTCTTTGCTTTCTTGTTTAGGAATAAGTTGGATGCTCAAGGAATCATTATAAGAACTAAAGCAAGATTGGTAGCTCAAGATTATTCATAGGAGGAAGGCATAGACTATGATCAGACTTTTTCTCCTGTTGCAAGATTGGAGGCTATCAGAATTTTTCTTGCATTTGCAGCATTTAAGAGATTCAAGGTATATCAGATGGATGTGAAGAGTGCTTTTCTAAATAGAGAGCTCAAAGAGGAAGTTTTTGTAGAAAACCACCAGGTTTTATCTCTCCAACTCACTCTTCTCATGTTTTTAGATTTAATAAAGTCATTTATGGTCTTAAACAAGCTCCAAGAGCTTGGTATGAGACCCTTGCTAGTTTTTTTTAAAAAAATAAATTTAGTAGGTGCATAGTAGATAAAACATTGTTCTTTAGATATCATAAATCTAAAATTTTACTAGTTCAAATATATGTAGATGACATAGTTTTTTGTTCTACTAATTCCAAATTATGCAAAAGTTTTTCTATCACAACCCGCATTTTCACCACATTAAACAATATATCAGAGTAAGGGAAAATATGCGTCATGATGCCACGCTAGTAGGGGATAACTATGGGCACCCAAGCAAAACTCCTGCTTAATACATAAATAAAGATCTTTAGGTTATTTAGAGGAAAATCCAGTTTAAGTTAAGAAGTTAGTCATATCCCTTGGCTTAGTGGATCAACTAGTCCACGAATCAAAATATAATTATACGTTGTGGAAGATACTTGTTTAGATTGACTCCAACATCCTATATGAGTATAAACGCCCCAAAGGACAACTCATGCTATGCAAGGCCCTAGATTTATAATAGTAGTAAAGATTGATTTTACGGTCGCTAAATGTAACAAGTTAGAGTTTTAGATTATGCAATGCATGAAGTACTAATAGTAGATTTTATACTTGAAAATACCTAACATGCATTCCTAGCATAAATCATCCCAGAGAGCAAGTAATCCATCATGTTGGGTACATTGGAAAATGTTTACCTGATTTAGAGAAGCCTCACTTAGCTCAATGATATACATCAAGGTGTATTTGATGTTATTTTGAGTTTATATGTGCAGGTTAAGAATGTGCTAGAATGTAGGAAAAATATTCTAAGTCCAGATGTCGACACCTGAAGAAGCTGTGTCGACACTTCAGTAAGATTGTGTCGACACTTGGAAATAGCTGTGTCGACACTTCAGAGAATTTTTGTCGACACTGGGAGGTAGTGTCGACACACAGAAGATTATAGTCGACATCGACTATGTGGACACCGGGAGGCAGTGTCGACACACAGAGGCAGAGTCGACAAGAACTGTGTCGACACCTGGAGGCAGTGTCGACACACACTATGTTCTGAGTCTACATCAACTGTGTCGACACACAAGACTTGTGTCGACACACAGCTGAGTCTAGACCAAGTTGATTGCAGATGAATGGTGAAGTCTTTGTGTTGACACAAATAATCAGTGTCGACACATTCTCAAGATGCAGTATCAAGAAGCTGTGTCGACGTCAAGACAGCTTTGTCGACATCACCAAAGGCTGTGTCGACACTTAAGTCACTTGTGTCGACACATATTGACAGATGGTCTCGACACTTTATGGCAGACAGACTCGACGCTTTGCTGATAGAGTCAAAGGCTCAAGAACTGTTTGAAGACTTGACAGTTGTGGGTTATGACAGGTTTACTGAAGCTATCAGACTTGTCACAAGTTAGTTATAAACCGGATTAGCCGGCTACCATGGATGAAGTCTATAAATAGACGGATTCAGAAGAAGAAAAACAATATATATAGAGAAGAAGTATTGTCACCACTAACATAATTAGAGATTATTCTCTGATCAAGAAAGTACAAGTAACAAAGGAGAAGATCTTCGTGAGAAGATATAAGAAGACGATCTGAAGTAGTTTACTATTCAGTTTCTGTCTAAGTTGAATTCAATCAAGAATTCAGAAGTATCTTCAAGAGATTTTGATAGCGAGAGATCCAGCTATTTGAAGACAAGGAGGAGACATTCACAAGTCTCTCAAGAAGCAGATACTGAACTAATCTGTCAAGGACATTCAGATCTATTTCTGAAGTCTAAGAAAGAAGCTGCCAGTCAGTTTTATTCAAAGGAAATCAACCCAATTAAGTTCAGATTCAAGAAGCTTTGAAGAAAGCTAAGATAAAGTTGATTTTCAGCCATCAGCCTCTTCAATAAGTTGATCAAGAAAGTTCTTATCCCTTCTCTCTCAACAGGGGTAAGGGATTACAAAAATCATTTATCAAATTCTGTAGGATCTATTCATAGATCTGAGTTGTAAGCCTATTTTATAAAGGCTGAGTGTAGGAGATTTATTCTCTGAGGTAGGGCTGTTTATGCCTGAGTTATAGGAGAAGGTATTCTCTGAGCTGTAGGCCTTGTGGCAAGGCTGAGGTAGGGCTTGTTAGCCTAAGTTGTAGGAGAAGGTATTCTCTGAGTTGTAGGCCCTGTGGCAAGTCTGAGGTAGGGCTTGTTAGCCTGAGTTGTAGGAATCCTTCTTCATTCTGAGCTGTAGGATCTGGGGATCTGAGTTAAAGGAAGAAGTTAGGCCGACTCTAGCATACTGCTAGATAGGTGAAGGGGGAAAGTGGATGTACCCAGACCTTGGGGAACCACTATAAATCTGTGTGCAATCTGTGATGTGTGTATGATTGTGATTGTTGTGTTGTGTTAGCTATAGAAATATCTGATTTATTCAAATAACTGTAGTTATATTCTGCCTTAAGTTAAATCAAGGAAATGTACCTATTCACCCCCCCCCCCTTCTAGGTGTTTAGGTAGTCTTGAAATTAAAACTATCAAGTGGTATCAGAGGGAGGTTGCTCAAAGAAGGACTTAACAGTCTGAGTTAGATCCCTAAGGCAGAATCAAGAATCAAGAAAATGGGTTCTGGAGAGAATCACAAGGAATTAGGGTCAATGAAATTGCCCATCTGCAGGAAAGAGATTTTTGGAATCTTGAAATAAAGGGTTAGATTGTTTATGGAGGCCTCTGACCCAAGGATATATATCATAGTAAAAGAAGGTCCATATATCCCAATGAATGTGTCTACTCTAGATGCAAATCAAAGAACTCCTAAAGATTTTTCTGAAATGACCAAGAATGAAATTATATTGGCAACTATGGATAAGAGAGCTCAGAATATCATAGTGAGTGCCATAGATGATTCTACTTTCCAAAATTTGATTCACTGCAATACCTCCAACGAAATGTGCGACACCTTGATTGTCTACATGGAGGGTTCTGAAGAAGTTAGACAAGACAGAAAGTCTATGCTCAATCAAGAATATGAGAGTTTCAGATAAGGGAAGTCTGATAGCATATCTGAATGCTACAAGAAATTCTACAGGATAGTGAATGAACTGATGTCCTATGGAAGGGTCTTCAGTACTTATGAGCTGAATGACAAATTCCTAAGATCCTTGACAAAGGATTGAGATACCAAGATTTGTGTCATTAGAGAAGTGGCCAAACTAGCTGACATTTCTCCTCGAACCTTATTTGGAAAGTTGCTATCATATGAAATGCAACTAATGGCTAGGAAGGAGGAAGAAAGAAATACAAAATGAGAGCATAGAGAAAAGTCAGTGGCCTTCAAGGTTGAAGCCACTAGAAAGAGCAGGAAGATGTCTCCATCACCTCCTAAGGAAGTTGCTTAAGTTATCTCAGAAAATTCAAAAAATCAGAACTCAGATAGCAGTGATTCAGATGCAGATTTTGCTGCCTTTACAAGGCAGTTTCAGAGATTCTTGAAGAAGAAGCAGTGGAAGTCAAGGCCCTCCACATCACAGCCAGTTGATGACTATTATCAAAAGAGAAAATCATCAAGAAAGGAAAGAAGCAGGTCTAAGCCCAGCAAAGCTACAACATCAAAAATTGTTTGCTATTACTGCAATAGGCCAGGACATGTGGTGGCTGAGTGTCCAGAAAAGAGAAAGGAGTCAGCAGACAGAAAGAAAACTCAACAAAAGGGCAAGAAGGAGAAATCCTTTGTTGTTAAGAAGGAGAAGAGTCTTACAGATCAATCCTCCTCAGAGTCAGAATCTGAAGCTGAAGCATACATTGGACTGTATGCAGCTAGTGAAGAAGAGGAGTTTATGCAATTGCTGGACTCCATCAATGAACAAGAAGACCATCAGTGCATGGGACTGATGGCTGAATCAGAAGACAACAAGTGCCAGGATCAGCCTGGTCCCAGCAAGGTACAAAGTAATTCTAGAATTTCTGATTACAGTACTGGTTCAGAGTCAGATTCATCTTCATCAAGTGATAAGGATGGATCAGAATCTGAAGGAGATATTCATCAGTTTATAGATGAATATGGGGACTTATTGCAGGCACTTAAGAAAAGAAAAACCTAGCCAAAAATCAGGCTAAGGAAATTGCAGATCTTAAGATGACTGCATCTGGTTTAGAGAATGAATTGGATCAACAAATGAATGAGGTTGCCAAGCTGAAAACTATTATAGTTATTCATATGAGTACAATCACATATAAAAATGATCTAATTAAAAGTCTGGAAGTCAGACTTAAAGTAGAGAAAGATTTGGTGGCTAGTTACTCTAAGCCAAAATCATTCTTACCCTTAATAGATGAGTTTGTGGCTCAAAAGGGTAAGGTAGGAATAGGCTTTAAAGGTAACACCAGGGCTGCTAATTTCAAGAGAAAGGGCAAAGCACCAGTTCAGCCATTGAATTTTAAAGTCCTTGTAGCTTTTAGAAAGGTGCATGAGCCTTCTAACAAGTATGATCTTGAAAACATTCATGGTCATAATAAGACTGATGTTCTGAATAACAAGGGTGTTAATGCCAATAAGTCATCCCATGTTCATAAAACCCATGGTTATAAGAAACCAGTGGGTGTAGCTATAGCAGCACCAGCACATAACAGAAATTCTTCTGTCAAAAATATATCTAGACCTAGATACAACAAGTATGAATGTTGGTGCTGTGGCAAGACAGAGCATTTTGCCTTAGACTGCTGGCATAACATAAGTGTCAGGAAGAACAACAGTCTACCAGTTAGAAGAGCTGCTGGTAGTTTTGATATGAATTGTGCTAACTTGAACCAAGGACCCAAGACTTACTTGGGTTCTAAGGGAAGGTAATTCTGTATTGTAGGAAAGTCCAAGTTGTCATGCCCCTATATGGTACTTTGACAGTGGATGTTCCAGGCACATGACTGGAACAAAGGGGCTACTGAAGGAGTACACATCTATTAAGGATGGGCCTAAAGTAATCTTTGGTGGATCTGAAAGAGGAATCATCAAAGTATTTGGTAACATCTCTTCCAACCAAATTACTATCACTCAAGTGGCCTATATAAAAGGTTTGAAACACAACCTGATAAGTATAAGTCAGCTGAGTGATCTAGGATATGACATTTCATTTGTTAAGAATGGATGTCATATCAGAAGGTCAAGTGATTAAAAGGTCATATTGACTGGGTATAGAAAGAGAAATGTTTATTGTCTTGATTTTGGGTGTGAGAATAAAGGTTCTCCTATTTGTCTTGTAGCTGATGAGAGAGCATCTCATTGTGTCAAATGGAACAAGAGGCTGGCTCATCTTAACTGCAAGACAATTGGCCAACTCTTTAGTAAAGAGTTAGTGAGGAATGGTCCTCAAGTTAAGTGTATAAAGGAAGGGATATGTTCAGCTTGTCAAAAGGGCAAGCAGACAAAATCCTCCTTTCATAGCCTTGAAAACAAGGATTCAGTGAGCTGCCTATACCTCTTACATATGGATCTTTTTGGTCCTATGTCAGTTCATTGTCTAGGTAGGAAGGTCTACACTTTTGTAGTTGTAGATGACTATTCTAGATATTCCTGGGTGTTCTTTCTAAGACAGAAATCTGAAACCCCAAGTGTTTTATACAGTTTTGTCAGACAAATTTAGAATGAACTGGACAGTACAGTTGTCAAAATCAGAAGTGACCATGGCACTGAATTTCAATCTGAAAGTATGACAAGATTGTGTGAAGAGTTTGGGATTTTTCAAGAATTCTCCTCACCTAGAACACCTCAGCAAAATGGTATTGCTGAAAGAAAGAATAGGACATTGATTGAAGGTGGTAGAACTCTATTGTGTGACACTTCTCTCCCAGAATATTTCTGGGCTGAGTCAGTAAACACTGCATGTCATGTACTCAACAGGGCTTCTATCACTAAGTACCACAAAAAGACTCCCTATGAGATTATGAAAGGTAGAAAACCAAATCTATCCTATTTTAGAATCTTTGGTTGTAAGTGTTATATCCTTAACAATGGCAAGTCCTATTTAACTAAGTTTGCTGCCAAATCCCAAGATGGGATATTTGTTGGGTACAACAACAATAGTAAGGCTTATAGAGTCTACAACTTGATTACTCAGATTGTAGAAGAATCTGTACATGTTGTATTTGATGAAACAAGATTAATCAACAGTAAGTTGTCTTATAGTTTATGCAGTCCAACAGGTATAAGCAATAGGATGGACAAGCTTTCCATTGCAAAAGGCTCAACTGTAGATGAAGTATTGGAAAATGATGGCTACTGTCCAGGGGGAGTACAAGACTCTCTAGAAGCTGATGACAATCAAGAGGTGCAGCACAATGAAGAAACTGGAGGTGTTCAGCCGAAAGAAAGTCTTCCTCCAGCTGTAAGACATATAAAGGATCATCCAGCATATCAGATAATTGGTGATCTAAGACATGGAGTACAAACCAGAAGTAGAAATCTGAATACAGTTCTGCACTCAAGTTTTCTATCTCAACTGGAGCCAATGAAATTTGAAGAAGCTATCCAAGACCAACACTGGATTAATGCTATGCAAGATGAGCTTAATCAATTTAGAAGATGCAAGGTCTGGGAATTTGTTCCTAAACCAAAATACCACAACATCATTGGTACAAAGTGGATTTTTAGGAACAAATTGGATGAGAATGGAGTTATTGTGAAGAATAAAACAAGATTAGTTGCAAAAAGATACATGCAGGAAGAGGGAATAGACTTTGATCAAACATTTGCCCCAGTAGAAAGACTGGAAGCAATCAGAATGTTCCTTGCCTATGCAGCATATCAAGGCTTCAAGGTATATCAAATGGATGTGAAATCAGCATTCCGGAATGGTGATCTGAAAGAAGAAGTCTATGTAGAGCAGCCATCAGGTTTTGTAGATTCTCTTAAACCTGGTTATGTCTATAGACTTAGGAAAGCATTGTATGGGTTAAAGCAAGCCCCAAGGGCTTGGTATGAAACCCTGTCTACTTTTCTTATTGAGAACAAATTCTCAAGAGGTAGAATAGACAAAACTCTATTCCTAAGGGAATCTAAAGGTAAGATAATCTTAGTTCAGATCTATGTAGATGACATAATCTTTGGGTCTACAGAGAACAACCTTTGCAAGAAGTTTGCCAAACTTATGTAAGGGAAGTTTGAAATGAGCAGTATGGGAGAACTTAAGTTCTTCTTGGGACTCCAAGTAAGACAGACTGATGATGGCTTGTCCATATCCAAGTCTAATTTCACCAAGGAGTTAATTAAGAAGTATGGTATGGAGTCATCCTCCACCATGAGAACTCCTATGGGAACAAGTATGCCTATATGCAAAGATGATGCAGGAAAACCTGTAGATGAGTCTTTGTATAGAGGAATAAATGGCTCTCTATTATATCTAACTGCTAGTAGACCAGACATTATGTATGCAACATGTGTCTATGCTAGGTACCAAGCATGCCCTAAAGAATCACATTATACTGCAGTCAAGAGGATTTTGAGATATCTAAAGGGCACACCTAATCTAGGCCTTTGGTACCCTAGGAATGGAGATTTTCTACTAACAGGTTATTCAGATGCAGATTTTGCAGGCTGTAGAGAAGATAGAAAAAGTACTACAGGTACATGCCAATTCCTGGGAGGAAGGTTGATATCCTGGAGCAGTAAGAAGCAGACTAGTGTTGCAATATCCACAGCTGAGTCTGAATATGTGGCAGCTGGAAGTTGTTGTGCACAACTATTTTGGATTAAGCATCAGCTAAGGTGTTGGTACCCTAGTTTGATTTGAGTTTAGTCGTGTCTTTGTTAGTCCCTTGACCCAAGAAATATCTATGGTCAATGGTTAGAAGTCTAGCTGTAGAGTCCTCATTTTTCCAGATTGAGAATTTGGTTAAGTAGTTTTTTTCGTTCGACTATAGTCGAACGCCGCTCGACTATCGTCTATCGGCTGATCGACGATCGTCTATCAGTTGGTCGACGCTTTGTCTGCGTTGATAGTTCGACTATCTGTTCTGATAGATCGACTATCTGATAGTTCGACTATCTGTTGATAGGTCGACTATCTGTTTTGCGTTGATAGTTCGACTATCTGTTGATAGGTCGACTATCTGCTTGGCGAGGTAGTTCGACTATCTGTTCTGATAGATCGACTATCTGATAGTTCGACTATCTGTTGATAGGTCGACTATCTGTTCCGCTTTGATAGTTCGACTATCTGTTGATAGATCGACTATCTGTTTCGTCTTGATAGTTCGACTATCTGTTGATAGTTCGACTATCTGTTGTCTTTGATAGTTCGACTATCTGTCCTGATAGTTCGACTATCTGCTGATAGATCGACTATCTGGTTTGGTTTGATAGTTCGACTATCTGTTTTCTGAGGTAGGTCGACTATCTGCTTGATAGGTCGACTATCTCTGTGCGCTTGATAGTTCGACTATCTGTCCAAGATAGATCGACTATCTGATAGTTCGACTATCTGCTCTGATAGTTCGACTATCTGCCGGGGTAGTTCGACTATCTTCTTCGATAGGTCGACTATCTGGATCGTTCGACTATCTGCCCGATAGTTCGACGATCTCCGTGCGTCGTTCGACGATCTTCGAGGGTCGTTCGACGTTTTCTGTCTGCCTTTATATTTTGTTTTTATTTATTATATTTAATTAATTAATACATTTTCGGGCACATCATTTTAAGCTGTATGATAAAATTACCAGGCAATATTTGCTCCATCTCTTTTGCCTGAGTCAAATCTTTTTAAGATAAAGTTGTTTGTCTTATTAGCTGTCTTTATAAATTACTTTATCTGTTGTCAGCCCTTTATAGCCGTTAGACTGAAAAGTCTTCTTTTTGCTATAAAGAGATTATTTCTGATGTGACTTTATTTAGTCCTTCTGTTATTTGATTTGTGCCTGCAGCTTCTTAGAAAGAGGTTTACTCCTTTTATAGAATGTTTTGCTGCAGAGATGGTTTTGTCTTCTTGATATTTACAGCCCAGGTCTCAAGGCTCAGAAGAAGACAAATAATTCAAATGGAAGAGAGCCGTTGCTTGCTGCTGTTATATAAAGGACCCTTTGAAGAAGGATTCAAGCTAGCTAAGAGCTAACCAGTTGTTCATTCAAGCTTTCAAGCCTTCATCAAGAAAAAGATTTCTGCTCTCAGCAATTTCCATCTAACTGAGAAGTGTTAAGATCTTCATCTCTTCTTCACCTGAGTTCTCCTGCTTTCAGGAAGTTCAAACTCAGAGTTCCTTTGAAGAAGAAGAAGAAGAAGATAGCTGCTTGAAGATCTTTGATTTTATTATTTACTTTCTTCCTGTAGCTTTTCCTTCAGAACTTTCTGAAGAGTTTTCTGCACTGAAGCAAGACTTCACCTGGACATCTTTGAGCCAGGGGGAGCCTTGATTCTTTAGAGCATTCTAGCTCAGTGCAAGTTTTTGTGCTTCTCTAATCTTTGTAAAATAGAGAAGACATCTTAACTTTCTTCCCCCTCCTATACAGGGTTATTACTCCCTTCAAAAGTATCCCTTGGTGGCAGGGCACCTGATCAAAAACCTGTGCTTGGTTTTTAGACACCTGATCAAAAGTCTAAAGGGTTTCTGGATCTACCTGAAGCAGATCCCGTTGGTGGCAGGGCACCTGATCAAAAACCTGAGTGGATTCCTACCGTGTGGGTAGAAGAATGGACGTACCCAAGTTGTTTGGGGAACCACTATAAATTTCCTTGTGTCGTCTGGATTCACTTGTTTAATTCCTGCATTATGGCTGTGATTAGATATAACTAGGATTGCTAGTTGCTGATTAGGTTTTCCAAGCTTAACTGTAATTACAGTTAGCTTGTGTTTGTACACATCACTTGTGTTAGGCTATAGGGTTAACTTTATATCTATAATCTTTTCATTCCGCACTTCACTCCAAGGGAGTTGGGTAGACTATTAAGTTTTGTCTGTGCAAAATTTGATAACTCTATTCACCCCCCCTCTAGAGTAGTATCTATCCCTTCACTTTCAATTGGTATCAGAGGGAGGTTGACTGACTGAATAGGCTAACACCTAAGTCATAAGATCCTGATAGATACCAAAGCTTATAGATATTCACTATCATGGCCCAGTCCAAGGATTATTCTAGCACCAGACCTCCAGCATGCAACTTAGCTAAGTTTGGCATCTGGAAGGCAAGGATTAAATTATATATGAACTCTATTGATGAAAGCATCTTTGCTTCTATTTTGTCAGGTCCCCCAAGAGCACCTGCTGCTGCTTCTGCCTCATCATCTGATATGAGTGCAGTGCCTCCTCCAGATTACAATGATGAATACCAGAAGGCCAAAATAGCAGATGCCAAGGCAATGAACATACTGGCTCAGACAATGTCTGATGAGGTGTTCCAGAAGGTGGCTGACTGCTCCTCAGCAAAGGCCATGTGGGACACACTGAACCAGATTGTAGCTGGTTCAGCTGATGAAAGGAAGGACAGAAGGTCCAACCTGATCTCACAGTATGAGAACTTCAAGAAAACTGATGCTGAATCAGTTGAAGCTATGTACACCAGGCTCAGCTCAATCATCAATGAGCTGAGGACCCTGGACAAGGACATATCATTGACAGAGGTCAATGATAAGATTCTTATGTGCTTCCCTAGCACATGGGATCTAAGAATCTGGCCCATCAAGGAAGCCAGAAGTACTAATGAGATCTCAATTGAAGCTCTCCTCGGCAAGCTCAAGTCTTTTGAGCAAGTGCTGAAGACCAGAGAAGCAGAAGCTGAAGCCAAGACCCCCACTCCAACAAGAAAAGAGCAATCTCTAGCTCTTAAGGCTGCAGATGTTTCTGAAGGCAGCCAATCTAATGAGGAACTTATGGTATTGTTTGCCAAAAGGTTTCTCAAGATGGGGAGAAAGGAGTTCAGAAAGAAGTCTTTACGCTATGAAGACAAACCAAGGTATGATCGCTCTCCCGCTAAAGAAATTATTTGTTATGGTTGCAGGAAGCCTGGACATATCTTGCCAGAATGTCCAGAGGAGAAGAACAAAGAAAAGAGAAAAGAAAAAGAACAACACAGGAAGCACTCCAAGCCATCCTCCTACAAAAACAAGAAGAAGGAGAGAGGTTTCATTGCTGAAACCTGGAGTGATTCTGATGAAGAATCCTCCTCATCAAGCTCCAGTGAGGATGAGGAAGAGAAGAAGGCAAAAGAAGTTTGCCTAATGGCAATAGATGCCTGCAGCAATCACTCTACTGCAGAGAGTTCTGATTCTGATGAAGAGATGCCTACAGAAGATGAGGTACTTTCTTCTTATGATTTTACTTCAGAAGAATTTAAATTAGATTTTAAATCTTTATGCTTAGATTTGATTAGCTCTGAAAAGGAAATAAAAGAACTTAGAAATAGGTTAGCTGACTCAGAATCAATAGCCTCTGAAAATGTTAGGTTAAAGGAAGAACTCACTACTTGTAGTGAAGAAATTAAATTTCTTAAAATAAAGTTAGCTAAGTCTAAGAGATTAGAAGAATCCCTTAATGGTAGAAGCCTTAAGTTGTTAGAAATTACCAGCATGACTAACACTAGGTCAGGTAATGATAAACTAGGCTTAGGAGCTTCTCCCAGTGAACCCCCAGTCCTTCTTAAAAATAATCTTTCAACTCCAGTGAACTTCATTTCAGCTAGTGGAAAGAAGAACACTAAGCAAGTAAATCTGGTTAATAAAACCTTAAATAAAGCTAAGAGAGAAAAGAGAAAGAAGTTCTTTAAAGAAATGCAAAGAGCTTCGAACGCCGCTCGACGATCGGAAGCTCCATGGTCGAACGAAGCTCGACGATCTGAGCGCCCATCGTCGAACGTCGATCGACGATTTCAACATGATTTTCAAAATCATAATCAATTCCATAGAAACCTAAATGAGAATAGAAACCCTAGGTTTGTTGACCCATCATCTGCATGGAGAATCCTACCTAGGAGATCTCACCCACTAGGTTATCACCCTCAGCCTGCATTCTCATATATTTCCAGTTTTTCTTATGTGAAAAACAAGGGACCCAAGGTTACCTGGGTCCACACTGTCTAAATAATTGTCTTGCAGGTGAAGGCCTATCCAATCACTCAAAACAAGTGGTATTTGGATAGTGGATGCTCTAAGCATATGACAGGAAATAAAGATCTTCTGTCAAAGTTCAAAGCTAAGCTCGGCTCAAAGGTTATCTTTGGAGACTCCAGCTGTGGTCAGACAGAAGGCTATGGCAAGATCACAATTGGAGCAGTTACATTCAAGAGAGTTGCATATGTCAATGGACTGAAGCATAATTTGATTTCAGTCAGCCAGCTATGTGATGCTGGCTACCAGGTTTCATTTTCTAACTTCTCTTGCAATATTACTTTAGATAATAATGTTGTTTTAGTAGGTATTAGAATAGGTAATATCTATTTAGTAGATTTCAACTCATCTCATTCTGAAATCTGCCTGTTTAATGAAGTAACCCTTAATAATAATTCCCTATGGCATAAGAGGCTTAGCCATGTAAACCTTAAAAATATATCTAGGTTATCTAAACACAACCTTGTCAGAGGTTTACCTTCTTGCCCCTACAAGAAGGAGAGCCTATGTAAGGCTTGTCAGCTAGGCAAGCAAACCAAGAATTCTTTTAAATCTGTAAATAAAAGTGATTCTCCTAGAATCCTGTATTTATTACATTTGGACCTTTTTGGCCCAATAAATGTACAGAGTTTAGGAGGGAAGTATTACACTTTAGTAATTGTAGATGACTTCTCTAGGTTCAGTTGGATTTTCTTTTTGAGAACTAAGTCTGATAACTTCAAAGCCCTTACAGACTTTCTATTATGTGTGCAGACTGAGTACTCTACTCATGTGGCCTTGATCAGAAGTGATCATGGTACTGAGTTTGACTCTCTTCTCATGCAAGAATTCTGTGAGAGAGAAGGTATCAAACATAGCTTCTCAGCTCCTAGAACTCCCCAACAAAATGGGGTAGTTGAAAGGAAGAATAGAACACTCATTGAAGCTGCTAGTACATTATTGGCAGATGCTAACATGCCTCTATCCTATTGGGCAGAAGCTGTTAGTACAGCCAACTATGTCTTGAATAGAAGTTTGATACACAAACTTAAGTGTAAAACTCCTTATGAGTTGTTTAAAGGAAAGAAACCAAAAATTAATTACTTTAGAGTTTTTGGGTGTATTGTTTATATTCATAATAATAATAAAGAATATATTAGAAAATTTGAAGCAAAAGCTTCAATGGGAATCATGCTTGGATATTCCCAAGTAAGCAAAGCTTATAGGGTTTATAACAAGTCTACCTGTAAAATTGAAGAATCTGTGCATGTATCATTTGATGAGCATCAGATGTTTTACAAGGAGAAGGAAAATTCTCCTTCCCCCAGCTCTTTGCAGGTACCTGATGTCCCTCAAGAAATTCTTCAACTGTCAACTCTTCAGATCACTGAATCAGACAGTGATGAAGACATTGCTGAAGCAATTGTTGTTCCACCAACAGTAGATCAAATTCCTCCTGAGGAATTAATCCCAACTGTTGTTGAAGATCACATCCCACCTACTGATATTGTCACACTTAGAGATCACCCCACATCTCAAGTGATTGGAGACATATCAGCTGGTGTGCAAACAAGACATCAATTAAGACAGGATGTGATGCATGCTTGTTTCCTCTCACAGGTTGAGCCTCTCACCTTTAAAGATGCAGAGCTAGATCCCCACTGGATCATTGCAATGCAAGAGGAACTCAATCAGTTTGAGAGATGTAAAGTTTGGACTTTGGTTCCAAGACCTAAAGGCCAACTGATCATAGGCACCAAGTGGGTGTATAGAAACAAGTTGGATGCTAATGGAATTATAGTAAGGAATAAAGCTAGGCTTGTAGCTCAGGGCTACAGACAGGAGGAAGGTATAGACTATGACCAAACCTTTGCTCCTGTTGCAAGGCTAGAAGCAATAAGGATCTTCTTGGCCTATACAGCCTTCATGAAGTTTAAGGTGTTCCAAATGGATGTCAAAAGTGCATTCCTAAATGGTGAGCTTAAGGAAGAGGTGTTTGTTGAACAACCACCAGGGTTTGTTTCTTCAACTCAGCCCTCACATGTGTTTAAGTTGCAGAAAGCTCTTTATGGACTAAAGCAAGCTCCTAGGGCCTGGTATGAGACCATAGCTAGTTTCCTGTTAGAGCACAACTTTACTAGGGGAGTAGTTGATAGAACCCTTTTCGTCAAGCATCACAAGGACACAATCCTGTTAGTTCAGGTGTATGTAGATGATATTATTTTTGGCTCTACTGATCCCAAACTGTGCAAAAAGTTTTCCAACTTAATGCATTCCAAGTTTGAGATGAGTAGTATGGGTGTGCTGTCTTTCTTTCTTGGTCTCCAAGTTAAGCAAGATGCTGATGGTATCTTCATCTCCCAATCCAAATATGCCAAGGAATTGGTAAAAAAATTTGGGATGGCTGATGCCTCAGCAATGCCTACACCCATGGCTACTAATGTAGTTATTGATTCTGATGATCACGGCAAGCCAGTTGATCAAAAGAATTATAGGGCCATTGTTGGTTCCCTATTATATCTAACTGCAAGTAGGCCAGATATAATGTTTGCTACATGCCTTTGTGCTAGATTCCA
Organism: Platanthera zijinensis; assembly: GCA_039513925.1. Lineage (NCBI taxonomy): Eukaryota > Viridiplantae > Streptophyta > Magnoliopsida > Asparagales > Orchidaceae > Platanthera > Platanthera zijinensis. The sequence continues at coordinate 45,791,636 of CM077097.1, forward strand.
GGTCAACCCCAAGGAATCTCATCTGACTCTTCTAAAGAGAATCCTGAGATACCTGAAGGGATGTCCAAATCTAGGACTTTGGTACCCAGCTGAGTCAGAATTTGAATTAATTGGATATTCTGATTCTGATTATGCTGGTTGCAGAGTTGACAGGAAGAGCACCTCAGGAACTTGCCAGTTCCTGGGAGAGAGATTGGTCTCTTGGTTCTGTAAGAAGCAGGCTTCTGTCTCAACTTCAACTGCAGAGGCTGAATACATAGCAGCTGCCAGTTGTTGTTCACAGATCCTGTGGATTCAAAACCATCTTGTGGATTATGGTTACTCACACAAGAACACCAAGATCATGTGTGATAGTACCAGTGCTATCTCAATTGCACAAAATCCAGTGCACCACTCTAGAACGAAGCACATTGAGATTAGGCACCATTTCCTGAGAGATTGTGTGGAAAAGAACAAGATCTGTCTTGAGTTCATATCCACTGAGTTTCAGAGAGGTGATATATTCATCAAGCCTTTAGATAAACAGAAGCATCTGTTCTTTTTAGTTCAACGAGGCATGATTAATGGACGAGACTAAGTGTGACTATATCTGCCTATGTTGAAATCTGCTTGAAGATCGTCGAACGATGATCGAAGATCATCGAACGGATTAAGCCTATCGTCGACCTCTGGTTAATGATAACTTATCTGTTTGAAGATCGTCGACCGGCGTTCGAAGATCGTCGAACAGATTGAGCTTATCGTCGATCTCTGAACGACGACAGCTTGTTGTTTGAGAAGCCAGAAATAGTCGAACGATGGCTCGACTACTCTGCTTCTGAGCCGATCGTCGAACGGCCGTTCGACTATCGGGTCTAGTATCTTTTTAATAGATCGACTATTTCCGGTCTAATATAAAGCCGATAGTCGACCTAGGTTAAAAGATCTTTTGTTTTATCGTCGACGGAGCGTGGCTTTTCGCATTCTGCCTTCCCGCTTGCGATTGTCTGCCGCTTCGTCTCCTTCGTCTTCGCCGTCCTTCTCGCGCTTCTCCAGCGAATCCATGGCGGTCTCTCCAGCAGTTCTAGCAGTTGTGAAGTTTGATGCAGGCTTTAGCGTGGATTTCGACGCGTTCAGTAGCTGCGATGCAGGAATCGTAGAAGTTCTACAGCTGTGCCGGGATCAGGGATTAGAGAGGTTAATGTCGTCAAGGATTAAGATAAACATCCCAGAAATCAAGGAATGGGCTTTCACGTCGTCTTCCACACACGATTCGATGACTGGTACCATCGGCGGAGAAGAGGTAATCCTTACTCCGGCCGTTTTGTCTGATGTTTTTGGATTAGTTAATGGTGAAGAGGATTATGAGCAAGATGCTCAGGAATTCGGAAGAATGTTAGTTGAGCTGGGACATGCTGAGGGCATTCCCACGAAGCTGCTCAAAGTAAATTTCCCCTTCAAGATCAAGTTTCTTGCTGAGCTGGTAGGAAAAGTGCTCCTCGGTAAGCACTCTGCTCACGATAATATAACAAGGCAGCAATTCGCACTGATGTGTGCGATTGTTAATCGGAAAAGGATAGATTGGGCAGCAGTTGTGTTTGATTTAATAAGGAAAAAGACTGGTAAGAAGGAAGTCACCCTAGGAAGGGTCATTGGAATTTTCCTAAAGGAAAAGTACCCCCAGCTGCTGAGTTCAACTGCAACAACAATCAACGCAAGCAAGAAGATGGATCCCAACCTGTTCTCTAAATGGAAGAGAACTTTTGTGAAACCTGCTCCAGCGACATCTGAGGACACCAGGACTGAATCAGTCACTCCTCACCATGTTGAAGCTGGCTCAGCTCTTCCATCCTCCTCTTCTGCTTTGCTGTCTGCCTCAGTTGAAGTACCATCAACTTCAGCTGAAGTACGACCTTCTCCATCTTCTGCTCCAGAAACAACCACGGTTGTTCCTCTTTCCCCTCCAGCTTCTCCTCTTCCTGCACATCAGACTAGGATATCTACTCCTAGCTTTGATTTGTTAGGATCTGAGAGAATTCCTACTCCTCCTTTGTCTCTCATTCATTTTCCAGTTAATTCCCCAATTAACTCTCCTGCTCCATCTCCTGTTCAATCCCCTGTCCACACCATTTCTCATCCCAGCACTACTACCATATCTGCTGCAGCTCCATCCACTTCACATCCATCATCTTTTGAGATTACTCCTGAACTCATCTCCCGCATTGTGGAGTTGATTACCCCTCAATCAAGACCATGATTGAAGAGGCAATCGCTCCCCTTGCATCCTCCATTGATATCTTAACTGCCTCCATCAAATCTCTCTCAAAATCTGTTGAGCCATCTTCCTCAAGGGGCCTGGTTTCAGTCTCCACTGAAATCAGGCAGGGGGAGATGTTCTATGAAGATGCCTCAGAACCTCCTGCCTCCCATCCAGCTATAACAGATACAGTCATGACAGCCCTGGAAGAGTCTGCTCCAGTTGAGAAAGAAATAGTTCCAGTGTTATCTGATAAGGAAATAGCTGATGGAATCATGTTATCTGAAATTGCAGTAAAAGTCTGCCTAGAAGATCTCACCACTCCTGTGGTTGCTAGATTCCTAGAAGGAATTATAACTTCATATCTAGATGAATCATGGGAGATGCTCAAGTATGAAGGTAACTCATTCATCCGTTTTGTTGATGAGTCAATTAATTTGTTAGTTTGTGAATTCCTGGAAGGAATGATTTCTGTTTATTTAGCAGATCTGTATTCATAATTCTACAGATGTTATTAGAGAAGATTTATCTGCTCAGATAATAGAAATTGTCTCAGAGGCTGCCCCAAGTGTTGATGATATCCAAGTAGATCCTGAATTGGAATCTTTTTTAGATAATAGAGAGGATGAATCTGAGAATCAAGATGAAGCCAAAAATGACAATCCTGTTCTGAATGTGGAAGAAGTTCAAGCAAGAGCTGCCTGGGATTTAAGAGTACAATCTTTAAAAGAGAAAGAAAAGGAACTGCAAGTTGAAAAGTCAACCATCTGGGATGACTCACCAGGGTTGGACTTAGATTCCCTTCTGGCTCTGGATGCCATTGAAGAGGAAAGAGAGAAATCAGATCTGAAGCTTAAAGAAAAGGCTGTTTCTGAAGCCTATGATCCGTATGATAATCCTCCCTCATCTCATTCTGATGATGAAGAGGATTCTGATGTATCTGAAAAGTCAAAGAGAAAGAAAGCTGCCCAAAAGAAGAGAAAAGCTGCTCCTCCTCCTCCTCCCAATAAAGATAATGAAACTCCTTATTATATTCTGAAGGGCATTGACCCTAAGTCAAAGGAATTTCAGCACTGGATGTGGTTTTCAAAGAATCAGCAGAAAGAAAGGAAAAGATCTAAAAGATATGATAGTCCTGATTCAAGACGGACTCCCAGAGGTCCTCCTTCTCCTCCTCCAGGTGCAGGAGCCTCTGGGAACCTATCAGCTAATCCTGCTGCTTCTTCTGGAAGATCTGCTTCTTTTCAGCCCCAGCCAAGAAAAAGTTATCAAAGCTCGCAAGGCAAATCGTTTTCTGGTTCTCAAAGACAAGTGAAGGAGGCTGTGGCTCAAAGACCAACCTTTTCCCCTCCTCCTTCTCCAAAGAAAAGAATTTCATCTCCAATACCAGTTTAGTCTGAGAAAATTGTTTCAAAAGGTAAATAGTTTACTTTGTTTTAAAATTTCTAGCAAGAACCTTTTGCTAAGTTTGCTTCCAATGTCTTATCTAGTTATTCAAGATAAAATAGCTGAGGCTGCTCCTCCTGAGCCTGTTTATGAAAATCCTGAGCTTGATCCTAATTTTAGGATGGCTCGTTTCCAAGAACTAGTTGGAGCAGCTCAAATAAGAAAAGCTAGAGCAGAAGGAAAAGATACGACTGGTCTAACTACCATGTCTGCTTATAGAAAGAAAGAGTTTGAAAAGTTCCAGGTTAATCCTGAGATTTTTGATCCATCAAAATATATGGAAAAGCATCCTGAAGCAGTAGTCCCAAGAGCTGCAGAATTGAAGATCATTGGTGCGCAGGACCTGAAGCTGTCAAAGAAAGAATCTGATGATCCTCTAAGGAAAATCTCTTTTGTTTCTAGCTCTTCTGTATCTAAGCCTGACTCTGTTGATCCATAGTTTGATTAACTGCTGTGCTATATTTGTTTATCTGTTTGATAATCTGCTAGTTAATTGTTAACTATTTACTGCATTATTTTATTGCTCTTTAGCTAGCTTTATGTTTTAGATGTTGAGAGACTTAACTCAAATAGGGGGAGATTGTTGGTACCCTAGTTTGATTTGAGTTTAGTCGTGTCTTTGTTAGTCCCTTGACCCAAGAAATATCTATGGTCAATGGTTAGAAGTCTAGCTGTAGAGTCCTCACTTTTCCAGATTGAGAATTTGGTTAAGTAGTTTTTTTCGTTCGACTATAGTCGAACGCCGCTCGACTATCGTCTATCGGCTGATCGACGATCGTCTATCAGTTGGTCGACGCATTGTCTGCGTTGATAGTTCGACTATCTGTTCTGATAGATCGACTATCTGATAGTTCGACTATCTGTTGATAGGTCGACTATCTGTTTTGCGTTGATAGTTCGACTATCTGTTGATAGGTCGACTATCTGCTTGGCGAGGTAGTTCGACTATCTGTTCTGATAGATCGACTATCTGATAGTTCGACTATCTGTTGATAGGTCGACTATCTGTTCCGCTTTGATAGTTCGACTATCTGTTGATAGATCGACTATCTGTTTCGTCTTGATAGTTCGACTATCTGTTGATAGTTCGACTATCTGTTGTCTTTGATAGTTCGACTATCTGTCCTGATAGTTCGACTATCTGATAGTTCGACTATCTGCTGATAGATCGACTATCTGGTTTGGTTTGATAGTTCGACTATCTGTTGATAGATCGACTATCTGTTTTCTGAGGTAGGTCGACTATCTGCTTGATAGGTCGACTATCTCTGTGCGCTTGATAGTTCGACTATCTGTCCAAGATAGATCGACTATCTGATAGTTCGACTATCTGCTCTGATAGTTCGACTATCTGCCGGGGTAGTTCGACTATCTTCTTCGATAGGTCGACTATCTGGATCGTTCGACTATCTGCCCGATAGTTCGACGATCTCCGTGCGTCGTTCGACGATCTTCGAGGGTCGTTCGACGTTTTCTGTCTGCCTTTATATTTTGTATTTATTTATTATATTTAATTAATTAATACATTTTCTGGCACATCATTTTAAGCTGTATGATAAAATTACCAGGCAATATTTGCTCCATCTCTTTTACCTGAGTCAAATCTTTTTAAGATAAAGTTGTTTGTCTTATTAGCTGTCTTTATAAATTACTTTATCTGTTGTCAGCCCTTTATAGCCGTTAGACTGAAAAGTCTTCTTTTTTGCTATAAAGAGATTATTTCTGATGTGACTTTATTTAGTCCTTCTGTTATTTGATTTGTGCCTGCAGCTTCTTAGAAAGAGGTTTACTCCTTTTATAGAATGTTTTGCTGCAGAGATGGTTTTGTCTTCTTGATATTTACAGCCCGGGTCTCAAGGCTCAGAAGAAGACAAATAATTCAAATGGAAGAGAGCCGTTGCTTGCTGCTGTTATATAAAGGACCCTTTGAAGAAGGATTCAAGCTAGCTAATAGCTAACCAGTTGTTCATTCAAGCTTTCAAGCCTTCATCAAGAAAAAGATTTCTGCTCTCAGCAATTTCCATCTAACTGAGAAGTGTTAAGATCTTCATCTCTTCTTCACCTGAGTTCTCCTGCTTTCAGGAAGTTCAAACTCAGAGTTCCTTTGAAGAAGAAGAAGAAGAAGAAGAAGATAGCTGCTTGAAGATCTTTGATTTTATTATTTACTTTCTTCCTGTAGCTTTTCCTTCAGAACTTTCTGAAGAGTTTTCTGCACTGAAGCAAGACTTCACCTGGACATCTTTGAGTCAGGGGGAGCCTTGATTCTTTAGAGCATTCTAGCTCAGTGCAAGTTTTTGTGCTTCTCTAATCTTTGTAAAATAGAGAAGACATCTTAACTTTCTTCCCCCTCCTGTACAGGGTTATTACTCCCTTCAAAAGTATCCCTTGGTGGCAGGGCACCTGATCAAAAACCTGTGCTTGGTTTTTAGATACCTGATCAAAAGTCTAAAGGGTTTCTGGATCTACCTGAAGCAGATCCCGTTGGTGGCAGGGCACCTGATCAAAAACCTGAGTGGATTCCTACCGTGTGGGTAGAAGAGTGGACGTACCCAAGTTGTTTGGGGAACCACTATAAATTTCCTTGTGTCGTCTGGATTCACTTGTTTAATTCCTGCATTGTGGCTGTGATTAGATATAACTAGGATTGCTAGTTGCTGATTAGGTTTTCCAAGCTTAACTGTAATTACAGTTAGCTTGTGTTTGTACACATCACTTGTGTTAGGCTATAGGGTTAACTTTATATCTATAATCTTTTCATTCCGCACTTCACTCCAAGGGAGTTGGGTAGACTATTAAGTTTTGTCTGTGCAAAATTTGATAACTCTATTCACCCCCCCCCCCCTCTAGAGTAGTATCTATCCCTTCACTTTCATAAGGGATTATGGTATTCAGGTAAGTAGAACACCTTTATTGTGTGATTCTAAAAGTGTTATTTCTATTGCAAACAATCCTGTTTCACATAGTAGGACTAAGCACATAGAGATAACATACCATTTTCTTAGAGAACATGTAGAAAAAGAATACATCTCATTAGAATTTGTTAAAATTTTTTTCAAATTGCAGATGTATTTATTAAGCCTCTGGATGAAACTAAATTCAATAGATTTAAAATTGAATTAGGAATGCTGACCATAGGTTAGTTTACCAAAAATTGGCTAAGTAAAATGGTGTCGACACATTCAGTGATAAGGTGTCGACACAGAGAATTCATGTCGACAATTCAGGGAAATTGTGTCGACATAGAGAAAATGTGTCGACACCTAAGGGTCAAAGAGTCGACGCATCCAGAAATGTTGTGTCGACACAACCAGAGTAATGGTATCGACACTTACAGATTTTGTGTCGACACTTATAATAAGAGTCGACACAGAATTTCTGATGAACTACTAAGTATCTCCTGTGTCGACATATCATCAATTGGTAGTAGTCAGCGTCGTGGTCGAGACAATAGAAGTTTGTGTCAACACATTTCAACAGTGTCGACACTTTTAGACAGTTTTTGCCCGCCTTTTGATCTTCTTTGATTAGAAGGGTATAAATAGGTCAAGAACTTATTCTGTCGACACGCTCACCAGGGTTTCGAGACAAAAACCTTGTGTCGACAATCTTTCTCCTCTCCAATCAAGCTTTCTCTTCATTCCAATGGCGCCCAAGATTTTAGATGCAATCAACGAGGGATATGAGTTGGTTCGACATGCGTTCGACGATGCAGATACGGAGATCAAGCAAGTCATTTCTCTTCTCACAGACAACGGATTAGACTATCTTGTCTCTGAACCTACGAAAATATGGAAGAAAGAAGTCCTTGAGTTCTATACCGGTGCATCCGTGGATTCACCGGATTAAAGATCCAATCAACCGTCCATGGAGAACGAGTCAAGCTGACTCAGAAAAGATTGAGCAATATTCTACATATTCCCAGGGTCCAAGATGAGGAAGAGGTTCTACCCTCAAAAACAAGGGAAACACTTCAATGGTGTGGATTGGATCCAACCATAAAGATAGGATCTGCCATCAACAGGAAAGGCATGAATCCTCAGGGGAAATTCCTGTCTGAAATTATAGGCAAAGTGATCTTATGTAAACCAGGTGGACATGATAGGATCTCAGCCTATATGTTTAGTCTGATGACAAGAATTGTCTTTAAAATTCCAACCAGTTGGTCAGTAGTTTTGTTTGATAAAATCAAAGAAGGAATCAAGAAGCCAAACTTGGCTAGAGTTTTGAGTCTGTACCTTGCTGGAATCATTCCAGAGGTAATGCAATAGATTCCTGGATCCAAGATCAACCATATGAGGAGAATGGACATGCGGTTATTATCTAGATGGGATAGAGTTCTATCAAAGGAGTTGCCTGATGTGGACAGGCAGGAGACAACTTAGAAATCACCAGGACATGACCTTCATGTGCATGATCATGGCAATCCACCAAATCAAGCAGAACAAGTTAGAGAGCAGACTGAGGACCAGACTGGGTCTACTAAAGTCCAGGAAGAGACTATACCAGCACAGGTGTAGGGGGAGCCAATTACTGCACAAGTACAAGAGGAAGACAGAATAAACTTATCAGAAGATTTGTACACAGCTAGAATTGATGATTCTTCTAAAGGAAACACTGTATCATCTCCTGCTCAAGCACAAAAGGAATACACTCTGGAAGAGTTGTTTCCTAAAATTGGAGAGGCAGCTGATAAGGTTGAAACCCTTAGGGTTGAGGGGGAGCAAGGTGCTGTTGAGGGGGAGCAAGTACATGTTGAGGAGGATGCAACATGGTGTTGAGAAAGAAATTCCTACCACTCCTCCAGAAAGAGTTCATATTGAAAGTACTTCAGAGTCTGAAAATGCAGAGGTCAGGGAGTCTAAGAAAATAAAGCTAATGGTCTTCAAGAGGATAAGTCACAGCTATAAGAAAGCTCTCCAGACAACAACTCACCAAGCTACTACTTATTTTGATTACACTAAATTTATGATAAATTTACAGGTAAAAATGGATGAGTAGAGATTGTTTCTTGAAAAGTATGTGGATGAAAGCAAAAAGGCTCTTCAATTTGATCTGGCACAAGAGATCAAATCTATAAGATTTGAAGTTAATCGAGACAAAAGAGAGATGACAGATTGCTTCCACAAGGGAGGCAATGCTGTGGTATTTCTTGCCAAGCAACAAGAAGAAATAAAGAAGCAAGTGGATGAGATGGCTGTTAAACAAGGATATGTCCTTGAGAATCAAATAAGAATGAATGAAAATCTGATTGGATCACATAATGTGATAGTCACTGAGTTCACAAACACTGTTGTTGCAATGACTGTTGCAAGGGCTAAAGAAAAAGAAGAATATGATCAGAAGCTATAAGCTGCCCTAGATGAAGTTAAAACTGCCATCACTTCATTTGAGAAGTTGATTAGTGACAAGCTTCAAAAATTAAAGACATTCTTTAAAGATGGAATCAACTATCTGGATGGACAAATCAGATTTAAGAAAGATGACTTGAGAGAGCATGTGGCTAGAGAAGTCATAAAGGTGGAGAGGGTGTTAGTCTATGCTGGGTCTGACCATGCCAAATGGGTAACTAACAGCATAAGAGTCACTCTTGGATATCCACCCCTGTGTGATGATGATTATATGGCTGAGTCAGGGGTGCAACCAATTCTACTTGAAGGTAATCAACCTGAGGTTGCCCAAGTCATTTACCCTCCTGTAGATATTGGAATGATACATGAGCAGGTTCAGTCAATATACAGCCCTCTACAACCTATTACAAATGTGATTATTGAAAAGGTTGATATGCCAGATACTGCTATCAAAGCTCAGTAAGATGCTCTATTATCAAAGAAAAGATTTAGAGAGCAAGCAGAATTAAAGCCAGACTTTGAGCAGTGAAGCCCCACTTCAAGGAATATCATTTTAACTGCATGGAAGGCTGTAAAAGATCAAGTACATGAAAGGGGAAAATAGTATGAAGCCAGACAAGAAGCCATAGTTCAACACAGGAGAAAGGCTAAGATGGGGAAGCTACCTCCTGATACTAAGGAGCCTAGCAAGTATTTTTCCAAGCCCTTTCATTATTTTGAAAGACAAAGGATCAAGGCTGAAGCACAGAAGAAAGTTGATCTGAAAGGCAAGAAGTGTAAGACCCCCCCCCCTCCCGGAACACAAGACACGGCACGAGAGGGGTCTTATGCCCAGAACAGCTGCCTTGCGGTAACACTTACACTCGGGTCAGCCCATACCACAAGACGCCTATCCTGCCGGCTTTAACCAATATCAACATATAAACTGCCAACCCAACCATAAAAATAAAAGAAAGTCAATCAGCACCAAGCATAAGTCCATAAATATAGCAAAAGAGAAGCTAAACAAGCTTCTACATAATCAGAGTACGTAAATATAATTGCCCCAAAAGGCTACAACAAAATCTCTCTCACTCACATCTATAACTGACGGTAGCGACGGTACCATCCCTTCAGGCCCTGTCGTCCTGGCCTGGCTGTCCAGCTGCATAGCCTGCTGCTCCACCTGCGGGGTTTCCTCCTAAAAAGGAAGACGTAGCAACCGTTAGTCATAAAGACTAAGTGGCTTCACATCCGCTCCACCGGCAACTCCTCGGCACCGGGCGGAGAAAGGAATAGGTGTAATATATAAATAGCAGTAGTACAACAGGTGAAGTGAGTATACATATCATAAGCAGCAACAGCAGTAGTGTATAATAAACAAGCTCTTATTTTACAAATCTACTATCTACAGAAGCAAGAGAGTATATAGCTATAACAGTAACTCAACTTATATGGATGCCCATACAAGCATATAAGTTGAGGGTCGTTCAGCAATAAGTAACTCACCGTATAGGAGTGCCCATTCAAACTTATACGATGAGGGTCTTATGTATGCAATGAAGTGTAATGTTATGAATGCAATGCAATGACACACTCATGATCAAGCCCATGCAATCGCTATGTCGACACAGACTTATAGTTCCCACTATTCGAGCAGGTAGCTAACCTCTCAGGCGTCAACCGTCGTGGCCAAACGGTGATAGTAGAGCGGGCATCTCCACTACTAGGCTGGTCTCCACACTACCTGGCCTAGGCCTCCGTACGCCTCAACGCTAAGGATAGAACAGCGGATCTCACATACGTACTACGACTCACCGGGTTCTCTTGGGTAAGTGAGCACCAAGATCCTAGCCCCGAACTGGCCTATGCGTGACACGGAAGGAGCCTAGGAAATGAACACGAGGACCAAGCCCAACTGTTCACTTGGCACGGAAGGAGCCTCGGGACATGAACACAGAGGACCAAGCCCAACCGTCCAAGGTCTAGCTGTCGACTCCCATCGGTGTGACGATTGGCGAGCCCGTAGACCTGCCACACTATCCTTAACTCGGGATTACGACATCATGTGTCGACTCACACCACATACAATTTCACAATATTGTGGCATGGAAGGAGCCTCGGGACGTGAACACCGAGGACCAAGCCCAACAATCCATCAAATGCAGAAGGAGCCTCGGGACATGGACACCGAGGGCCAAGCCCAACCGTCCAACTTTACTCATCTCAATCTCATTCCAACTAGTGACAGTCAACACCGCACTTGTTACTTCCATAATGCTACCCATAGGGAGACGACACTCTAAGAATTGGATTACTAATTCCCTTTTATCCATCCAACATATATCATGGTCATAGTTAAATCATTTATACATTTATCCAATTATATCTACCCAATTATATTAGGTTCTTTCCTTCAATTAAACTTGTCCACAACTCGTTATATGAATTTAGATTTATAACCTCAACTTATCACGTCACTATGATGATTTTGTCCAAAGAGTCCACCCAAGCCTCGAGTTGGATCGCAACATTGAATTCCACCACATCGCATTCGACGTTACACAGCCCAGAATTTAGGTGCAGCCTTAATCCGGGCAGCAACTTCGACCAAGGATTCCCGAGGCTACAGAAATACGATGAGTGCGTGTAACCACTCGTTGGAAATATAATTTCAAGGGCTACAACTTTCGTGTTTAGTTGAAATCTCAGATTTGATCGCATCACACCAAAAATTCACTCGAAGCCTGCTGCATACAGTATACAGATTTCCTGGGTGGAATTTCCCCCAATTGTAGCAGATTCGAACAGACTTTCCCGTGGCTACATGCATCGCCTTGGAACGTGCAACCACTCGTTGGAAAGATAATTTCGAGGGCTAAGACTTTCGTGTTTAGTCGAAAACACAGATATGACCACAACACCCCCGAAATTTGCCACGAAGGTCGCTGCGTGCAGAAAACAGATTTCTGCACGCATCTTAAGGCGAGATGAACGGCATTCGTTCATCTTCCTCCTTGTACAAAACTCCCAAAATTTCCTCCAGAAAATCGTCCACCCTTATTCACCCTCACGAAGCCATATTTCTCCACGAATCCTTCTCTCATCTTCAATTGAAGGATGAAGAGGTTGGAGGGGGCTAAAGCCTAGAAAATAAACCTAGGCATGGCTTTCCTAGGAAATCTCCTCCTCACCATAAAGACTCTATGGAGTCGATATCTCTCCTAGAATATATCTACAGATCTAGCACCAAGGGAGAGGGGAGGAAGCTAACCTCGTTTCTAGCGGTACCACCGTTCTCGGCCATGGATCTAGTCATTCTTCTTTGCGGCATCTCTCGCTTGGTGCGGCCGCCTCCAAGAGCTCCGCCTGCTTTCCTCGGCTCCGTCGGTTTCGCGAGATCCACGATGACGGCAAGGGTCGATCGGCGCGAAAGCTAGGGTTCGGCTTTAACTCCCTTTTATAAGCTGATGTATTAGGTTACATCTTATGCCACGTGTCAACGCCTCATTGGACCGCCCATAATGGGTCATATTGTAGTGACCCGGTCCAAGGAACCATCCAGCGTGAATACCGAAATCCGGTTCGGTCCGCCTGTACAAGCCGGCGAATCTGCCTCGGCGAAGAAAACGCACAAGTCAAATTCGGCGGGAATCATCTGTCATTCTCGACGATCGGCGAGAATCGTCAGGCATTCTCGACGAATTCGTCGGGTATCAACAATGATACCCGGCGATTTTACCTTAGCCTAACTTATCGGGAATCTGGCGTTGAGTGTGTTGAGTATTCTAAGCGATACTCGACGATCGGCGAGAATCACCAGGCATTCTCGACGAATTCGTCGGGTATCAACAATGATACCCGGCGATTTTCCCTTAGCCTAACTTATCGGGAATCTAGCGTTGAGTGCATTGAGTATTCTCAGCGATACTCGACGATCGGCGAGAATCACCAGTCATTCTCGACGATTTTCCCTTGGGCCATGCTTATCGGAAATCTGGCGTTGAGTGCGTTGAGTATTCTCAGCGATACTCGATGATCGGCGAGAATCACCAGGCATTCTCGACGATTTTCCCTTGGGCCATGCTTATCGGAAATCTGGCGTTGAGTGCGTTGAGTATTCTCAGTGATACTCGACGATCGGCGAGAATCACCAAGCATTCTCGACGATTTTCCCTTGGGCCATTCCCTTTCGATCCGTTGGATATCACTCAACTCTACACTCCATCCAACGCACTTGACACCTTTTGTCAGTGCGCCCCGAGCCCGAGTCAAGTCTCTTGACTCAAAACTCGTGCGAGGGTCCTAGCGCGAATTTGGACGTTACAAATCCTATAAACAAAATAAAAGATTTTGTCCCCGAAATAAAGCTAGGGCTATGGGGATGCGAGTACAAAATAATATGCGCTATAAAATGTTACCTTGGAAGAACAGCTCCGGGTAGCGCTTCTGCATCAAGTCCACCGGCTCCCAAGTAAATTCTTCATTCCCATGATTAGACCACAACACTTTTACCAGAGGCACACTTTTGCGGCGCAGGGTTCTTATCTCATTATCAACGATTCGTACCGGCTCAGTCGCACAGATCTGTCAGACACCACAGCACCATCAGTCGTGGGGATGTATTGTTCGGGCCGCAACAGTGCCTTCCGAAGCGACGAGACATGGAACACATCGTTGATATTTCCTAACTCGGGCGGTAGCTCCAGCCGATAGGCTAAAGGTACAATCTTTTCCACTATGGCATAGGGTCCAACATACCGTGGGTTGAGCTTATTCACTCCTCGTACTCGTGATACTCCATGCATCGGTCGGATTTTCAGAAACACCTTTTCTCCCACTTGAAATTCCACCATCCGGTGTTTAGCGTTATAATACTTCGCCTGCCGACTTTGAGCCTTTAACATACGATCCCATATCAACCTAACCACCGCATTCGTGTCATCTATATATTCAACACCCAAAGTCTTCGAGTCTTCATCTTGCACCCAAGACAAGGGGGTTCTACACCTCCTTCCATATAGGGCTTCATGGGGTGCTATGCCAATGCTAGCTTGATGGTTGTTGTTGTAGGAGAATTTCACTATGGGCAAGAGTCTTTCCCACGGCTCTCCCCTATCTATCACACACAACCTCAACAGATCCTCCAATGTTCGGATGGTCCGCTCAGACTGCCCGTCCGTCTGTGGATGAAATGCGGTGCTGAAGGTAAGGCGCGAGCCCAAATATGCTTGTACCGCCTTCCACTCCTTAGAGGTAAAACGACAATCACGGTCTGAAACTATCGTCTTAGGCACGCCGTGATACCGTACAAACTGTTCCACAAAAAGACGTACTAAGATGTCCACATGAGCCTCCTTCTTCATAGGAATGAACCGGACAACTTTCGTCAGGCGGTCAACGATCACCCACACTTAATTATTTCCTGAGCGGGAGCGAGGTAGCCCATGTATGAAGTCCATGGAGATATCCTGGAACTTCCATTCGGGGATTGGCAACGACTGCAACAGGCCACTGGGGCTCCTACATTCCGCCTTCACTCTTTGGCAGGCTTCACAATGCGTGACAAAGTACCGGACATCCTTCTTCATTCCTGGCCAACACATCGTCTTCCGTAAGCCGACGTACATCTTTGAAATTCCTGGGTGCACGGAATATTGAGAGCAATGTGCTTCTCTCATAATATCCTCCCGGATTCTGCCACCTTTGGGAATGTAGAGCAGGCCGCGAAAGTAAACGAGGTCGTCCTTTAGTGTGTACTCGTCGGTAGTCCCGTCTTCGATTAACTTAATTGTCGGGGCCAAAGCCGTATCCAATCCTTGCTCTACTCGGATCCGGTCCCGGATATCACAAACTATGCTCATGCTGGAAAGGTACTCCGTATATTCCGAAGAAGCCTTAAATATTAAGGTGATGTCCATCTCCTCGATCATCCGTGCCAACTCCATGCTCATCAATCAAGATTCTAGGCTCGAGCCGGGTACTTTCCTACTCAACGCATCGGCTACCGAGTTTGCTTTTCCGGGGTGGTAGTTCAAGGTGAACTCATAGTCACATAGAAACTCTAACCACCGCCGTTATCTTAAGTTCAATTCCTTCTGGGTATGGACGTACTTCAAATTTTTATGATCCGAGAAGATTTCGCAATGGATGTCGTATAGATAATGCCTCCATACCTTCAAGGCGAACACCACCGCTCCTAGCTGCAAATCATGCACCGGGTAATTGATTTCATGTTTATTCAATTGTCTTGAAGCATAAGCAATTACGTGCCCGTGCTGCATCAACACCGCTCCCAACCCCTGATAAGACGCGTCCGTGTAAACTTGGAATCCTTCCTTCCCAGATGGAAGGACAAGGATGGGGGCGGAGGTAAGTCTATCCTTCAATTCCTTGAATGCCGCTTCACACTGGCACTACAAGAAAACAGACATTTAGTGACGAAAACTTAGTGACAAAGTATATTTCGTCACTAAAAAACTATTTTTAGTGACTAAATATTATTAGTCGCTAAAGAAATGTCTTCTGTGACGAAATAAATAGTTGGTCACTAAATATATATTTTTAGTGACGAAATTTCAATTTTGTCACTAAAGTAAAATTTTTAAAAGTATTTAGTGACTAAAAATAGTTTTGTCACTAAATTATTATTTTTAGTGACCAAAAGATCTAGTCACTAGTAATCAACATTTTGAAGATTCATTAATAAAAAAAATCATTTATTTTTTCCTAAATATAAATTATTTTATATTCCCTGAATGGGGCGAGGGCCAAAACCTTTGGACCGTGAAAGCACTAATTGACAACGTCTCCGAACACAAATACGAGCTGAAGTAGAAGCAGAGATGACTACACGTATTCAAGAAATGAACGAAAGAATGACTCAAAGAGAGACACAAATGGAGCAAAGAGAGGCACGCATGGAGCAAATGGAGGAGCAAAGAGAGGCACGCATGAAACAAATGGAGGCACGAATGATGGCCTTCATAGAACGAAGAGAACTAGAGGATCAGATGGACAGCAGCTAGAGAATCTTTGGCTAGTTATGACGATGACTAACTTCCTGTTTGGGTTAGTTTTTAATCTGCTTTGGTGTAATTTTGCATTTTATTGCCATTACAACAATTATGATTTATAGCCACGTTTTTTCGACAACATTTGTTTAAATGCGGCCATTATTTTTATTTTTTGCAATGTTTTTCATAAAAAATGAATCTAATAATTCTCCTCCCCATTTTATTAATTAATGGCAGCAAAATTGGCGGTTTATGAAAATTTGGGTGTTATTTCCCAATCATAACATTAATATTCTAACCTAAAATCACAATCCCCTCCCCTCCGCCCTCCCCATCTTCTAACCTAAACCCGCCCCTTCCCATTCCTAGATCAGGACCATTTTAGTCGTCGACGGAGCCTCCTTTCTGCTGATCGAGCGTCGGACTGCCTCCGACAGATCCTCTTTGCCATTGATTGAGCGACGACCTGCTCCAAACGACGGATTCTATCCACCAGAATAACGCCGGCAAACGACGACGACAAACAACCGCTCGATGGACGATGACGACAATGCCGCCTTGCCGTCTTCTACCGGCCATTCAAGTTTCATCCCTTTAAAGGTAAACACTCTGCTCCGAGTTCTTGTTGACGAAGACACTGTTGATAGATCGACATGTTGCTCGATGACATGAGTGACGCAATTTTAATTTCATGTCTCCTGTGCAATATCCTTCAGGTTAACTCAAGTCTTCATTTCAGTCTTATCCTCAGGTTAATTCTTTATTTTGGTCATTGGTGCTAATTCCTGACAATACGCATTTCTCATCTGTCTTATCGCCACCATTGATTGAGTTTAGGATTGTAACTCCTATTATACTTTGTAGTATATACTCTTTTGTAAGGTTATATAGTTTTGTCCTTGATTACTCTATACTTAGAAATCATTATTTTGTTGTTTTGTTATGTAAGGTCATTGGCGCTTTTTCCTATATACTGTCTTATCGTGAGGCCAAAAAAATAAGTTCAAAGTTAGGTCACAATTATATTAAGATTGATGCTTGCGAAGATGATTGTTCATTATTTTGGGGCATACACAAAAGTGATAATGTATGTTATGTGTGTGGGAAGTCGCGATGGCTTGAAAGCAATGAAGAATAATTTAATCACAAGTCGAGGAAACGTAAGCAACGTGATATGACTAGTATAAAGAAGATTCCTAAAAAAGTTTTTCGATATTTCCCATTGAAGGAACGCTTGGAGCGATTATTTCTTTGTAAAAAAGTTTTTCGACATTTGGTTGCAATTGATTTTCCTTTGGCTTGATGTCAATCTTGAGATTTCCAAAAAGTAATTGTTCGAGCTTCTGAAATCAATGGTTACAGAAAGCTGAGGTTGTAGATTAGTTCAAGCTGTTCAGTTTGAAGTTGTGAAGCGAATGTTTTAGTTTACAATGATAAGATTGATTTTCAATTTAGATTTTCTTTGGTAAGTGATGATTATGCGCACCTTTCTGATCCAGCTGGTTACACTTTTTTCGTAGAGTTCAATTGTATTTGTTTAATAGTTACCATTGTTCTGTTTAATTTTAAAATGTAGATTATCGTCCTTAAGTCTGATTTTAAATAGACCGGAGTCTGTCAATTGTTCTGTTTCTCCACCCATCATCTTTGCAGTTCTTTGTTTCTTTACTCCAGTATTTTATTTCTGTGGGAAGTTAAAGTTCGGCAAAACATCTAAATCAGTCCTCAAAGTTCTTCTACAATATGAAATTGGTTACTAAAGATTTAAATAGCTGAAAATTGTGTAATTGGCAAAGTTCGCTCCGGAAATTTTGGCTTTTTGCAAAAAATATTGGGAAAGTTTAAAATTACCAAAATGCATTCCTAAAAGTAGTTTTTTAATCTCAATTTTAGGATTTTGTTTGAGATTTGGGACTGCATTTGTGACCCATATGACTTGGTTCTCTTACCACTGGATTTGTCTTTCAATCGATTTTTGATTATCTAGGGTTTCTGCCGAGATGCAACGGTCCAGTCGGTTAATCTCTGATTGCTGTATCATGTAGATATTTCTTATTCTTATCTCTCTCTCTTAATTAAATTTTCTATTAATACCAATTCTTCATTTTTTTTCTCAATACCACCATTGTTTTTTGAACCAGGTGAATGTTTTTCTTACATTCAGTGCTTATTGGTTGTTTTTTTTACTTTGTGGTTATATATAATCACTTGCATTTCTTGATTACTCCCCTGTAGAAATTTATCACCAGAAGTTGAGGAGAGAATAGTTCTATGTTTATGATCCAAGGTACAAAATGATAGGATCTTTCCTTACAAGAGCCCTTGTGTAAGCAACTGATTGCCACTCTAATTTAACATTTTATTTCTGATGAGAAGAATATTAGCTCATTAAGAACAATCTGGACCCTAAAATATACTGCATCTATATTGGTAGATTGCTTTTTGGATATGCTTATCCAACATATGAGTGCTTCAAAGTGGTGGAATTGAATCGCCCGGAGATTGAGCAGCTACTATTCTGGTGCACTGATCATCGACGGGTTTTGTTCCCTTAAATCTGAAAAATGATTTTTTTCGAACACTAAATGAAGCAGGATGCGTAGATCATAATTTTAACTTTAGAGATGGTATAAAGAGACAAAAACTGCGCTCCTGTTGGACCCTACAAGACTATATGTTGAAAACTATTTTTAAAACTTAGTAAATGGGATCACCTCCATGATGATTGGAGGTATTTTTACGGTACAGCTTTGTACCTCCAAGTCAGCATTTTGTGTCAGGCACTCATATTTGTGACTCGCTCTCAAAGTTGGTGTTTCACGGAACGCCCTGGACTTCTGCTGATGAGTGCTTTAGTCATAGCTCAACTTGTATGTTCTTGCATTTTTCTCCACTTTTACATGATCATAAATATTTTTGTTTGTGCGCATGATAGTCCTGATTTTTCCAACATTTTGTTAATGTCTTAATTCCTAGTACGACGGCGCCTCGCACAACGATCGGCGACGAGCCCGCACGACGACGATCGGCGACGAGCACGCACGACGAAGATTGGCGACGGCGCCTCGCACGACGACGAGCCCGTCCTTCCCCTCCATCTGATGATTCCAGCCCTCTGGACGACGATGACACAACATCTCAGGTATGATTGAATTCCTTCTTTGGTTCCACGACGATCGGCGACGGCGTCTCGCATTTGAATTTTTGTACATTCTTGTTCTTTGCTTTCTTCTTTTTCCATAAGGGTCCTTTTGTTTGGACACTATAATTCATATGAGGCTATCACTAGTTGTTTAGGGCACTCACTTGACTTTTGGGACGCTATCACTAGTTGTTTTGGCAAGACAAAGGTTATGTATGACAGCTACCAAGAAAATAAACTAATTTTGAGCATAAATTGCATGAATTTTTTTAGCTTTCTTCTTTTTCCATAAGGGCCTTTGGAACTACATTTGAATGCCAAATAAACTATGTTTTTGTTCTCTACAACAGGATTGAGCACAGAGGATTAGCAGTGGTTTGCCTTCGCAGATTGTGTTGTTGCCATATAGCTTGGAAGAGGATTAGGAGTGGTTTGCCTTCGCAGATTGGTTTGCTCCTCTTTTCTTGTGGTTTTGATCCAGTAATCTTCCTAGTTTGTGGCGCTGGCTTCCTTGAGTGTAAGACTGTCCAAAGCTCGAGCCAGCTAAAGACGGAATTAGGCTCACACCGAATGCTCACAGAATTCATTGTCAAATGTTGGCTTCATGCGATCGTCGGAGCTTTGAGTGTATGAAGAAATCAAAATATATTTATTTATTTTAGGGTTATATGTAAAGAAAGAAATATGTAATGTTTGTTTATTATGGAAATTTTTGTATGTATTGAGTTTAGTAGAGTGAAAAGCTCTATTGGTCTGTACAAAAGGGTTTGGGGCTATCTCCCACCTTTTTTATTAATAAATTTAAAAGAAGCATTGTCTTTATCGATTTTTTTAGCAAATAAATTTTTTATTGTTGGACAACCAGTTTTTAAATTTATATTATATTGTTTGTCACAAAAAATTTTAAAACTTGTGCAATGCAAATATTTACTAATAATATTCAATTAGTGACGAAACTGGTTGTCACAAAAAATGCACATTAGTGACGGAAATTAATGGTCACAAAAATTGTACATTTAGTAATGAAAATTAATTGTCACTATATATATATGTTTAGTGATGAATTTTTTTTTGGTTGCTAAAAACATTTTGTGACGCACATTTTGCAACCCCCTTGTGACAGATCAAATTTGATTGCTAAATATCTTTAGTGACCAAACCGCAAAATTTTGTGACCAAAAATTTCGTCACTAATTGTCAATTTTCTTGTAGTGTGGGGTGTCCACTCAAATGGCACTCCTTTCTTTATCAAGGAAGTAAGCGGAAGGGCAATCTTGGAGAATCCTTTTACGAACTTGCGGTAGTATCCGGCAAGTCCAAGAAAACTCCTCACATCGGCCGCCGACTTCAAAGGCGACCACTCCTTCACGGCACGCACCTTGGCCGGATCCACAGCTAGTCCAGCCCCACTGATTACGTGACCCAAGAAAGCCACCTCCCTAAGCCAGAATTCACACTTGTTAAACTTGGCGAACAGGGCATGCTCTTTTAGCTTCTCCAGAACTAAGGCCAAATGTCCGGCATGTTCTTCCTCCGTCTTCGAGTAGACTAAGATGTCGTCAATGAACACAATGACGAAGACATCTAAGTAGGGCTCAAACACTTTATTCATCAAGCTCATAAAGCTGATGGGGCATTGGTGAGCCCAAACAGCATCACTGTGAACTCATATAAGCCGTACCTTGAGCTGAAAGCCATTTTCTGTATATCATCCTCCTGTATTCTCAATTGGTAGTACCCCGAGCGCAAATCTAGCTTGGAGAACCAATGCGCTCCCACCAGTTGGTCGAACAACTCATCGATCCAAGGAAACGGGTAGGTGTTCCGTACTGTCAGTCGGTTGAGTTCACGATAGTCTATACATAAACGTAGGGTTCCATCTTTCTTCTTGATGAATAGAACAAGGGCTCCCCAAGGTGATGAGCTGGGGCGAACAAACCCTGATTCTACCAGCTCCTGCAGTTGAACTCTAAACTCTGTGAGTTCTTTTGGGGCCATCCAATAAGGGGTCCTGGAGACAGGCTTAGATCCTGGTACAAGCTTGATCTGAAAATCCACTTCTCTATGCGGGGGTAACCCTGACAATTTCTTAGGAAATACCTCAGGGAAATCCCGTGCTACCTGCACATCCTTCACATCTACCTTCATCTCTTTTAGTTCGAAACATATCATGCAGACTTCATTCCCTCTCATATGAGCCTTCAAGGTCTGGATTGAGGATAATAATATTCGTGGTGCGAAATTTATACCTTGGAAGACTACATCAGTATCCCCATGTCTCAAATAGATGCGCTTCTCCGCACAGTCGATTCTTGCATGGTGCCAATCCAGCCACGCCATACCCAGGATGAGGTCGAATTCTGGTATTCTCAAAATTATGGCATGGGTATCAAAGGTCTTTCCCCCAATGGTTATCTCTAACTCACACTTCGCGGTTTCCATCATCTCAGATTCGTCTGAGAGGCGTACTCTTCGGGCAATACCAGTGAAATATTGCACTCCGGGTATATTCTTGATGAAGTCTTCGGACATGAAAGAATGCGAGGCGCCGGTGTCAAATAACGTATAAGTCGGTTTCCCGCCGACCGTCATGGTGCCTAAGTGTCATTTAATAATACTCAAGCTAGACGTCTAGTATATCTTAAGCCACTAGAGAATATTAATGGAAGCAAAATGACTAATTCAAATCGTACCTGCAATCATCTCTTGAGGATTCCGCTCTTGAGTCATGTCCAAGGCATACATCTGATCTCGAGCGGGTCCGGGGTTTCTTCCTCGTGGTCCTCGTCCTCGACCACGCACATACCCTCTCCCCCGCGGGGCTGCTGGAGGGAGAGCGAAAGGCGCATCTCCAAACAGTTGCGGGTAGTAGCGTCGAATGTGGCCCGGTTGGTTGCATTCAAAGCACACTCGTTCCTGCCTTCCGCCGTGTTGCTGAAATTATGGAGGTGGAGGTAATGCTGGCAGTTGCGGAACCGGGCGCTCCTCTCTAAAGTTCTGGGGGAAACGCCTGCCACCCCTCCGATATCCTCTTTCTCTTTTATTGTCGAATCTCCTTCTGTTGCTGGGGTCGGCTTCCATCACTCCCTCCGCTGGCCTCTTACCACTTCTCAAGTGGTCTGCTTCCAATCTCTTCGCCATATCAATAATCTCCGCCAGACTAGAGTCCGCTATAAACAAAAGAGCTTGCCTTAGGGGATCTCGCAAGCCTTTGTAGAATCGTTTGGCGTACCCTCTATCATCCAGCTCATAGGAGTCAGCGAATCTAGCCAGGTGCTAAAACTCCCGTTGGTACTCCGTCACCGACATGGACCCTTGCTTTAGTTGAAAAAATCTCTCTTCCAGACCATCTCGAGCGGCCGAGGGGATGAAATGCTCTAAGAAGGCTTCGGAGAATTCTATCAAACTAATGTTTGTGTACACTCTTCCACGAAAAGTGGAGCCCATGAGGGACTTCCACCACCTTTTAGCGTGCAGCTCTAAGAGTGTCACCACAAGGGTCACCGTCATGTTGTTTGGACATCTTATTCCTGCCAACAACTCTTGTATAGTGTCGAGCCACTCTTCCGTACGCACCGTCGACTCTGTCCCAATATAAGCGGGAGGGGAGAGAGCTCGAAAAACGCTTAACCAACTAGATCCCGGACCCTGTTGTTATACAAGTGCCTGCTGAGATTGGGACCTAAAGGCGTCCAAAATAGCTGTGAGTGTCTGCCCCAACTCTGATTGTTGGAATTGTGTAGGTACTGACGGGGCGGGGGTGCCCCTTACTGGCTCAGCATGTGCTGGGATCTACACATAAGGTATAAACCTAGGGTTAGGTTGGTTAATCTAAGGTTAAAGATGGACAACTTAGTGTGAATTACATATGGGCACACAACTGCTTCCGCTAAGTCAGTTTGTCCCCAAACTGACTAATCAAACGGGAGGCACCATTGTTAAGTGACTTTCGCCTTGGAGGATCGTAGCAAGCTGATACAATTTGTAAGACCCCCCTCCCGGAACACAAGACACGGCACGAGAGGGGTCTTATGCCCAGAACAGCCGCCTTGCGGTAACACTAACACTCGGGTCAGCCCATACCACAAGACGCATATCCTGCCGGCTTAAACCAATATCAACAGATAAACTTCCAACCCAACCATAATAATAAAAGAAAGTCAATCCACACCAAGCATAAGTCCATAAATATAGCAAAAGAGAAGTTAAACAAGCTTCTACATAATCAGAGTACGTAAATATAATTGCCCCGAAGGGCTACAACAAAATCTCTCTCACTCACACCTGTAACCGACGGTAGTGACGGTACCGTCCCTTCAGGCCCTGTAGTCCTGGCCTGGCTGTCCAGCTGCATAGCCTGCTGCTCCACCTGCGGGGTTTCCTCCTAAAAAGGAAGACGTAGCAACCGTTAGTCATAAAGACTAAGTGGCTTCACATCCACTCCCCCGGCAACTCCTCGGCACCGGGCGGAGAAAGGAACAGGTGTAATATATAAATAGCAATAGTACAATAGGTGAAGTGAGTATACATATCATAAGTAGCAACAGCAGTAGTGTATAATAAACAAGCTCTTATTTTACAAATCTACTATCTACAACAGCAAGAGAGTATATAGCTATAACAGTAAGTAACTCAACTTATATGGATGCCCATACAAGCATATAAGTTGAGGGTCGTTCAGCAATAAGTAACTCATCGTATAGGAGTGCCCATACAAACTTATACGATGAGGGTCTTATATATGCAATGAAGTGTAATGCTATGAATGCAATGCAATGACACACCCATGATCAAGCACATGCAATCGCTATGTCGACACAGACTTATAGTTCCCACTATTCAAGCAGCTAGCTAACCTCTCAGGCGTCAACCGTCGTGGCCAAACGGTAACAGTAGAGCGGGCATCTCCACTACTAGGCTGGTCTCAACACTACCTTTCCTAGGCCTCCGTACGCCTCAATGCTAAGGACATAATAGCGAAGCTCACATGCGTACTACGGCTCAACGGGTTCTCTTGGGTAAGTGAGCACCAAGATCCTAGCCCCGAACTGGCCTATGCGTGACACGGAAGGAGCCTCGGAAATGAACACGAGGACCTAGCCCAACCGTTCACTTGGCACGGAAGGAGCCTCGGGACATGAACACCGAGGACCAAGCCCAACCGTCCAAGGTCTAGCTGTCGACTCCCATCGGTGTGACGATTGGCGAGCCCGTAGACCTGCCACACTATCCTTAACTCGGGATTATGACACCATGTGTCGACTCACACCACATGAAATTTCACAATATTGTGGCATGGAAGGAGCCTCGGGACGTGAACACCGAGGACCAAGCCCAACCATCCATCAAATGCGGAAGGAGCCTCGGGACATGGACACCGAGGGCCAAGCCCAACCGTCCAACTTTACTCATCTCAATCTCTTTCCAACTAGTGACAGTCAACACCGCACTTGTTACTTCCACAGTGCTACCCGTAGGGAGACGACACTCTAAGCATTGGATTACTAATTCCCTTTTATCCATCCAATATATATCATGACCATAGTTAAATCATTTATACATTTATCCAATTATATCTACCCAATTATATCAAGTTCTTTCCTTCAATTAAACTTGTCCACAACTCGTTATATGAATTTAGATTTATAACCTCAACTTATCACGTCACTATGATGATTATGTCCAAAGATTCCACCCAAGCCTCGAGTTGGATCGCAACATTGAATTCCACCACATCGCATTCCACGTTACACAGCCCAGAATTTAGGTGCAGCCTTAATCCGGGCAGCAACTTCGACCAAGGATTCCCGAGGCTATAGAAATCTGACGAGTGCGTGTAACCACTCGTTGGAAAGATAATTTCAAGGGCTACAACTTTAGTGTTTAGTCTAAATCCCAGATTTTATTGCATCACACCAGAAATTCACTCGAAGCCTGCTGCGTACAGGATACAGATTTCCTGGGTGGAATTTCCCCCAATTGCAGCAGATTCGAACAGACTTTCCCATGGATACAGGTATCTCCTGGGAACGTGCAACCACTCGTTGGAAAGATAATTTCAAGGGCTACGACTTTTGTGTTTAGTCGAAAACCCATATATGACCAGAACACCCCGAAATTTGCCACGAAGGTCACTGCGTGCAGAAAACAGATTTATGTACGCATCTTAAGGCGAGATGAACAACATCCGTTCATCTTCCTCCTTGCACCAAACTCCCAAAATCTCCTCCAGAAAATTGTCCACCCTTATTCACCCTCAGGAAGCCATATTTCTCCACGAATCCTTCTCTCATCTTCACTTGAAGGATGAAGAGGTTGGAGGGGGCTAAAGCCTAGAAAACAAACCTAGGCATGGCTTTCCTAGGAAATGTCCTCCTCACCATCAAGACTCTATGGAGTTGATATCTCTCCTAAAATATATCTGCAGATCTAGCACCAAGGGAGAGGGGAGGAAGCTAACCTCGT
Organism: Platanthera zijinensis; assembly: GCA_039513925.1. Classification (NCBI taxonomy): domain Eukaryota; kingdom Viridiplantae; phylum Streptophyta; class Magnoliopsida; order Asparagales; family Orchidaceae; genus Platanthera; species Platanthera zijinensis. Next base: position 45,817,268 of record CM077097.1, read on the forward strand.
TTCCAGCGGTACCACCGTTCCCGGCCATGGATCTAGTCGTTCTTCTTTGCGGCATCTCTCGCTTGGTGCGGTTGTTCTTCACGGCAAGGGAAGGAGAGTGAGAGAGAGAAAGAAGGCCGCCTCTAAGAGCTCCGCCTGCTTTCCTCGGCTCTGTCGGTTTCGCGAGATCCACGATGACGGCAAGGGTCGATCGGCGCGAAAGCTAGGGTTCGGCTTTAACTCCCTTTTATAAGCCGATGTATTAGGTTACATCTTCTGCCATGTGTCAACGCCTCATTGGACCGCCCATAATGGGTCATATTGAAGTGACTCGGTCCAAGGAACCATCCAGCGCGAATACCGAAATCCGGTTCGGTCCGCCTATACAAGCCGGCGAATCTGCCTGGGCGAAGAAAACGCACAAGTCAAATTCGGTGGGAATCATCTGTCATTCTCGACGATCGGCGAGAATCGTCAGGCATTCTCGACGAATTCGTCGGGTATCAACAATGACACCCGGCAATTTTCCCTTAGCCTAACTTATGGGGAATCTGGCGTTGAGTGCGTTGAGTATTCTCAGCGATACTCGACGATCGGCGAGAATCACCAAGCATTCTCGACGAATTCGTCGGGTATCAACAATGATACCCGGCAATTTTCCCTTAGCCTAACTTATCGGGAATCTGGCGTTGAGTGCGTTGAGTATTCTCAGCGATACTCGACGATCGACGATAATCACCAGGCATTCTCGACGATTTTCCCTTGGGCCATGCTTATCGGAAATCTGGCGTTGAGTGCGTTGAGTATTCTCAGCGATACTCGACGATCGGCGAGAATCACCAGGCATTCTCGACGATTTTCCCTTGGGCCATGCTTATCGGAAATCTGGCGTTGAGTATTCTCAGTGATACTCGACGATCGGCGAGAATCACCAGGCATTCTCGAAGATTTTCCCTTGGGCCATTCCCTTTCGATCCGTTGGATATCACTCAACCCTACACTCCATCCAACGCACTTGACACCTTTTGCCAGTACGCCCCGAGCCCGAGTCAAGTCTCTTGACTCAAAACTCGTGCGAGGGGCCTAGCGCGAATTGGGACGTTACAAGAAGCCCATGGAAGATACAGAACCTCCTGCTCAGGCTCATATAATGTCTGGAAAAGGGATAGTCATCAATGAGCCTGCCCAGCCTTAGTCTTAGCTTTATTAGTTTTTGTTCAAGAACTATGTAATTGTTAGTTTGTTAAAAGAAATCAATGTAAACATTTTGTAACAAACTTTTTGAGCTGATATACAAAACATTGTTCTGTGATCATTTATTTTCACATCTTTATTCTGTGATGTAACTATGATATGTGTTTTGTTTATATAGTACTCTGTCATATAATACTTATATACATCATCATGTTTATTTTATAAGTGGTGTATATCATTGGCTAAAGGGTTATGACTTCTCCAAATAAGGGGATATTGTTGGGTACGTTGGAAAATGTGTACCTGATTTGGAGAAGCCTCACTTAGCTCAATGATATACATCAAGGTGTATTTGATATTATTTTGAGTTTATATGTGCAGGTTAAGAATGTGCTAGAATGCAGGAAAAATATTCTAAGTCTAGATGTTGACACCTGAAGAAGCTGTGTCGACACTTCAGTAAGATTGTGTCGACACTTGGAAATAGCTGTGTCGACACTTCAGAGAATTTGTGTCGACACCGGGAGGCAGTGTCGACACACAGAAGATTATAGTCGACATTGACTGTGTCGACACCGGGAGGCAGTGTCGACACACAGAGGCAGAGTCGACAAGAACTGTGTCGACACCTGGAGGCAGTGTCGACACACACTATGTTCTGAGTCTACATCAACTGTGTCGACACACAGGACTTGTGTCGACACACAGCTGAGTCTAGACCAAGTTGATTGCAGATGAATGGTGAAGTGTTTGTGTCGACACAAATAATCAGTGTCGACACATTCTCAAGATGCAGTATCAAGAAGCTGTGTCGACATCAAGACAACTTTGTCGACATTACCAAAGGCTGTGTCGACACTTAAGTCACTTGTGTCGACACATATTGACAGATGGTCTCGACACTTTATGGCAGACAGACTCGATGCTTTGCTGACAGAGTCAAAGGCTCAAGAACTGTTTGAAGACTTGACAGTTGTGGGTTATAACAAGTTTACTGAAGCTGTCAGACTTGTCAGAAGTTAGTTATAAACCGGATCAGCCGGTTACCATGGATGAAGTCTATAAATAGACGGATTCAGAAGAAGAAAAACAATATATATAGAGAAGAAGTATTGTCACTACTAACATAATTAGAGATTATTCTCTGATCAAGAAAGTACAAGTAACAAAGGAGAAGATCTTCGTGAGAAGATATAAGAAGACGATCTGAAGTAGTTTACTATTCAGATTCTGTCTAAGTTGAATTCAATCAAGAATTCAGAAGTATCTTCAAGAGATTTGGATAGCGAGAGATCCAGCTATTTGAAGACAAGGAGGAGACATTCACAGGTCTCTCAAGAAGCAGATACTGAACTAATCTGTCAAGGACATTCAGATCTATTTCTGAAGTCTAAGAAAGAAGCTGCCAGTCAGTTTTATTCAAAGGAAATCAACCTAATTAAGTTCAGATTCAAGAAGCTTTGAAGAAAGCTAAGATAAAATTGATTTCAGCCATCAGCCTCTTCAATAAGCTGATCAAGAAAGTTCTTATCCCTTCTCTCTCAATAGGGGTAAGAGATTACAAAAATTATTTATCAAATTCTGTAGGATCTATTCATAAATCTGAGTTGTAAGCCTATTTTATAAAGGCTGAGTGTAGGAGATTTATTCTCTGAGGTAGGGATGTTTATGCCTGAGTTGTAGGAGAAGGTATTCTCTGAGCTGTAGGCCTTGTGGCAAGGATGAGGTAGGGCTTGTTAGCCTGAGTTGTAGGAGAAGGTATTCTCTGAGATGTAGGCCTTGTGGCAAGGCTGAGGTAGGGCTTGTTAGCCTGAGTTGTAGGAATCCTTCTTGATTCTGAGCTGTAGGATCTGAGGATCTGAGTTAAAGGAAGAAGTTAGGCCGACTCTAGCATACTGCTAGATAGGTGAAGGGGGAAAGTGGATGTACCCAGACCTTGGGGAACCACTATAAATCTGTATGCAATCTGTGATGTGTGTATGATTGTGATTGTTGTACTGTGTTAGTTATAGAAATATCTAATTTATTCAAATAACTGTAGTTATATTCTACCTTAAGTTAAATCAAGGAAAAGTACCTATTCACCCCCCCCCCTCTAGGTGTTTAGGTAGTCTTGAAAGTAAAACTATCACATCACAAAGAAAAATAACTAGCAGCTAGCAAGGTATCCAAAACCGTCTATCCTGTGGGCGTCAACAATTTGACACGAACCCCCATAAAATAGAAGTATGTCTGAACTAAGTAAGCAAACTAAAATAACAAACTACCTCGCTACGGCGAGGTGAAAACCACAGACAACACTGCTGCCCAGAAACTCCAAAACCAGCTCCGATATCTGCTACTGCTCTGAACCTGAGGCATTCCAAAGACAGAACACCTCAGCAAGAATGTACAAATGGTGGAAGAAAAATAAGCCAAAAAAAATAAAGGTCCAAAAGGGGTACCGACCCAAGACCAATAATACTGAAGTAGAGTACAAAAGTAAAGCATCAAACATGTAAAGAACACTTACGTGGATCGTCACGTACATCAAATATGCACCATATGCACAAGGCAATAAGTTGACAACCATGAGTAAATCACAAGTAAGAAACTTCATAAACTTTATTAGCCACATGTGGTCGCTCTACCAAAAACACGGGCGAGGTGGTCAATAAACTGGACACACCTCTCACGAATATAATATCCGTCTAACTGTGGGGGAGACTCATACACTCCACCATACACCGCAGATGCCCGAAAACCCGGTAGACTTCCACGAGTTACTAATAAAGGAAACAAACCTTGCGGGATTGGTTATGTCCGCTAACTCCCGCAATTAATAAAACCCAAAGAAACCACAACACATATATCTCGAGACTTCGCACATCAGATTCTAATCAATATTTCTAGATTAAAGTCACGGTTGATCGACCTCTAGGAAGTGTTACAAGTCCTAGACCACTTCTAACACGATCAACAACGATGGATAATGCGATTAGAGCCGCCAATAAAACACTTCAAGAATGATTAAACATGCCCTGACAAATTTTATATTACCATGACAAGATCTTACCACATCAAGTGATTATTAAGGAAGATTAATTACTATGATACCTTGGGGGGTAAAAGTGTAGAAATTAACAAACATGAAGAACTTAACAGTTACCATTAACCGAAGAAGAGAAAACGAGGGTAAACCACCACTTTCCTTGGTTTTACCGAAAACGTTCACCGAATCACTCCACGTCGCAGATCGGGGCAAAAGAAGACGGGGGGAGTCAAAATCTGAACAAAAATGGCCGAAATAGAGGTTAAGGCCGAAAAACCCTAACGCGAAAACTCAAGGAATGGGGAAAGTTTTACAACGATTGCGTAGCTCTCGACGAGCGCTTTCTAAATCTATACTCGGTCGAAGATTTCGAGCACCGGAGCACCGTTGGCGGCCACCAGAAGGTTCACGAAAAAACTCTCTCTCTCTAACGCCGCTCTGCTTCGGGAGGTAATCCGGAGAAGATGAAGTGTTTTATTTCTTTTTATCTTAAGTATAAGAGTATATATATATATATATAAGTATTTATAAAAAAAATTTGTCTAAGTAGAAAGAAATAACGGATTATATACGAGCAGTTGCGTGGAAAATGAAAATAGAGGTCTAGGATGGCTTCAAATTGAAAAGTGCCCAACATGAAAGTTAACCATTTTTCCATACAACATTGTTTTGACCCGCAAACCGGCGCCCAAACATAAATAGGAATAAAATTCTCGAGACGAACAAACAGTACTCAAGAAGGACGGCAGAACACTCAAGATGGACCAACAGTACTCAAGAAGAATGAACAGTACTCAAGAAGAACAATAATTTACTCGAGAACTCAAGGCGATTACTCGAGAAGCACGGTAATTTACTCGAGAAGCCCCCCAAGAACTCACGCGAGATGTACAGAGGAAGCACTCGAGAAGCTGCAAATTCACTCGAGACTAAATTGCATGAGTAGTGCTCTTTTTACAAATATATCCAAAAAATCAAACTATAGAGATGAATAGTAAAAGATATTTTTGAATAGTACTTTAATATTAAAATATTCATATTTATATTTTTGAACAAGGAGACACGAGTTCAAAATGGAGGCTTAAACGATTGCCGAATTAAACGAAACTAACACCGTAGGTAAACACTGACGCTACGAACCCAACGGCGAAGTCAAAACCAAAATCCGACGAGCCATTCCCGAGATATAAATTTTCAAAGTTTACGGCGAACATAAATTATACAAAACTTCGGAAAATCGCCGAGGCCCGATATCGCTCGGATCGCAATGAAACTTGACGAACAAGTCCAAAATTACTTAAATTAATTTCCAAATGCAAAATTTTCCAATTACAACAAGAATTTGGCCGACTCGACCGCACGGACGCGAAAATGCCTTAATGGCGATGCGTCATCAACTCGACGTTTAAAAGTAATGCCATGATGTCATAAATATGACGATACCAAATCAAATAAAATCATCGAAAAATCGGGGGGCGTTACATTTTCTGACCTAATGCATTCTAAGTTTTAAATGAGTAGCATGAGTGAGCTATCCTACTTCCTTGGTTTACAAGTGAAGCAAACTCCTGATGGTATTTTTATATCCCAGTCTAAAATATGCTAAAGATCTAATTAAAAGATTTGTGATGTCAGATGCCTCAGCTATGAAAATACCCATGCCCTCTAATGATATTATTGATAATGATGAACAGGGCAAGCTTATTGATAATAAAACTTATATGACTATTGTTGGGTCCTTATTATACTTAACAGCTAGTAGACTAGACATAATGTTTGTTATATGTATTTGTGTTAGGTTTCAAGTAAATCCTAAAGAATCTCATCTAATTTTAGTAAAATGGATTTTAAGATATATAAAAGGTTGCCCAAATCTAGGACTCTGGTATCCAATAGAGTCAGAATTTGAATTAATTGGATTCTCAGATGCTGACTATGCTGGATGCAGAGTTGACAAAAAAGCACATCAGGAACTTGTCAGTTTCTTGGTGATAGGCTTGTGTCATGGTTTTGCAAGAAGCAAACTTCTGTCTCTACTTCAACTGCTGAAGCTGAATACATTGCAGCTGGTAGTTGTTGTTCAAAGATTTTGTGGATTCAAAATCAGCTACTGGATTATGGATACAACTTAAATAATTCAACCATATTTTGTGATAATACCAGTGCAATATTAATTGTACAAAATCCAGTCCATCATAGTAAGACTAAGCATATAGAAATAAGACATCATTTTATTAGAGATAATGTAGACAAAAATAAAATAAATCTTGTTTTCATTTCTACTGATTCACAAAGGGAAGATATTTTCACTAAACTCTTAGATGAAAAGAAACATCTTTTCTTCTTAAATTAGTTAGGCATGATTAATGGCGAGTAATTAATTTGATTTTTGTTTTGAGCTCGACGAATTGGACACCTCTCGACGAACAGAGATCGATGAACTGTGAACTTTTCGTAAGACATTCGTCGAACGGAGATCGACGAACTGTCTTTGTGAAACTTTTTTCAAACGGAGATTGATGGATTAGTTTCAAGTATTTTTCGTCAAACGGAGCTCGACGAAATATATTTCTTTCACAAAACTTTCGTCGACCGGAGATCAACGAAATGCTTTTCTTTTGAGAATTTTTCGTCGAATAAGAGTACAATGTTTTATTTTTTTTGTCAGACAGAGTTCGCCTTTTCGACTTCTGAAAACTTATATTTAGGTTTTCATCGAACTCTATCCCGCGCTTTCTTCATTTCCCTTCTCTTGCGCTTGAAATTTTCTATGTTGCAGGAAAATGGCGGTGTCGCAGGCGATTCTCTCAACAATGAAGTTTGATGCAGGATTTGATATAAACATTGACTCCTTCAGTCATTCTGATCAAATATTTAAGGATATTTTGCAACTATTCGAGATGCAACATCTGCGAAACTTTATGTGCACCAGAATCAAACTCCCCGTCTTGGAAGTTAAGGAATGGGTCTATACTGCAAAGATTCAAGACCCTACAACTATTATTGGATCAGTCACAGGAAATCAAGTTTCTCTAACACCTGAAACTTTATCTGAAATTTTTGGTTTCGTTAATGGAGAAGATATTGAACTGTCTAGTTTAGAATTTGATATAATGTTAGAAAGGTTGGGTCATACACAAGGAAACCCTAACCATCTCTTGAAAAATAATTTTTCCATAGAGTATAAATTTTTGGCTGATGTGGTCGGTAAGGTCCTATTGGGAAAACACTTTGCTCACGATTATGTAACCATGCAATAATTTATGTTGATGTGTGCTTTGGTTGATAAAAAAACCATTAACAGGGGAACAATCTTATTTGATTCAATAAAGAAGAAGATTAATAAAAAAGATGTTAGTTATGGCAGAATTCGGGGTATTTTCCTCCAAACAAAATGTCCAAAAGTTCTGGTTTCTCTGACTGTGCATATCAATGCATCCAAAAGGATTACTTCTGCCTTGTTTGGAAAGTAGGACAGGGTGATTAAAAAGCCTTCCAGGGCTGAATCTTCCAGGACAGCTTCCTAAAGCACAAGGACTATTTCAGCCACTCTCCCAACCCCAGCAGAAGTTTCTGCTCCTTCTATCTCTTCTCCTCTACCATTTCCACATCATTCTCCTTTACCATATCCACAACATTCTCCACTACCTTCCATATTTGAACAACTTCCATCATCAACTCCATATGTTGATGATCCTATTCCTCAATCACCTATTCAGTCACCACCTACATCACAACCTACATCTCCACTACTCTCTTCTCCTCCTCACTTCTCTTTACTACACTAATCTCCACCTCAATCTCCTATATCTCCACAACACTCACCAATCCAGGAAATCATTCCTGATGACACTCATACTGACATTCCATCTTCATCCATTCTTCAAGCATTCTATCTCTGCTCAAACTGTGCAAACAGTTCCATTCCCTCTTCTTCAATTCCATCCTCTGCATCTACTCAGGCTCCACCTGAGTCTATGTATGTTGATTTCTCTTCCATTGCTTCCAACATTCTTGATTTCATCACTCCAACCCTCAAGAAGCTGATAAATGAAGCAGTGGCTCATGTTGGGTATTGTATCCACAATGTACCTGATTTGAAGAAGTCTCTGAACAAACTAAGGTGAATAGATAATGTATTTGATGATTTTCTTCAAGTTGTGCTTGCAGTATTTCCACGCTAAGTACACACCAATGTCAGGGTGCAGTAGGTCAATATACACGGGTCTGCGCAACGTAATCCCTCGTTGAGCAGATTAGTGTGTTGGCTCACGTGTACTCTCTCTATTGGAGTGTACTTAGTTTCAAGTATAGGGTTGAGATTGATCGAGAGCTGAAGAGGAGCAAGGATGGGTCAAAGACCAACTCATGGGAAGAAAGACGAAGATTCTTCTAAGTTAAATTCGACAGGAATCACTAAGTGATTCTCGCCGATTCGACGGGAATCACTAGTGATTCTCGCCGAATCGTCAAGAATCACTCGTCGATTCCCGTCGACTGCATCCGGCTGACTCAACGCCTTCAAGTATTCTGTTAAGTCAGAATCGTCGAGAATCAATAAGTGATTCTCGTCGAGTCATCGAGATTGACTCTGCATTCTCGCCGATTTGTCGAGAATGGTTTTGATTCTCGCTGATTCACTCCGGATGGCAAGCTTTTCAGCTAAAATTCTACCAAGGATAATTCGACGGGAATCATAAGTGATTCTCGCCGATTCGGCGAGAATCGCCAATGATTCCCGTCGAATTTGCCTTGGGCGATTTATACCTGCTCGCAGGACCGAACCAAGATATCAGGCGCTGTTTGGACCGGGCTTAGGGTTTCTTCTTGTGGGACCCACAACGGTCTTTTAGGGTTGATCTACAGTATAAATACTCGCGTTTTCTCAGACTCCAAAGTAATCAATCACGAAAAATCAAAGCCGCCGAGAGTAACCTTGCCGATCACAAAACTCGTTCTGTCGCCGTCGCCGCTCGCAAGATAGTCGCCGCCGCTGATCTTAGAGGTCATCTTTAATCGTCCGGCGATAGGACCGAGGCAAAGCTTAGTGTCTCACATTTCTATCTTGAGATCCTTTGTCTCTTGATTTGTAGAGCGGGAATATTTCTCCCCTCCGAATCGATTGAGACGATCAATCCAAGTAAGATCGTTGGTAGACCTTGTTGGCTTCATCAAGAAGTTTGGATCTACAAAGCATTGCCGCCGCCGATCTCGGGAAGATCCTCTCCAAGAGAGTGCTCCGATCGTGGACTCTTCGTCTTCATCAAGAAAGCTTCATTGAATGAAGAGGGACATCGGGTTATCCAAACGTAGTTTGTATTCCTTGTACATTCTACTTTAACTTTGTTGTAAAGGAACTTTGATTCCTCGTTGTAGGGTTGGGTGCAACCCGCGGTGGAGGAGTAGTGACTCCTTCGGGTGGAAGGGTTTCTTCCATTGTGTGAGGATTGGATTTCAATCCGTTTGGTGAAGTGACCGAGTCGTCCCTGTTTGGGAGATAGGTCGAAGGGGGAGAGTGGACGTACCCATATCGGGGAACCACTATAACTGCTTGTGTGTTTCTGTGTTGTGGTTGTTTTTGTTTTCTTGTGCAGGTTAATTTTAAATTCCGCAAAAGACTGCAGATCACCTATTCCCCCCCCCCCCATGGGTGAAGATAGTTGACACTAGATAACTTTCAAGTGGTATCAGAGGGAGGTTACTCGTCAATAAGGTTAACACCTTGAGTAAGTTCCCGCATCTAATGTCAAGAAGAAAGAAGATCTCTGAAGTGGAAGGACTCAAGTATTCAGGGAAGATCCCAGTGTGCACCAAGTTGAACTTTCCTATCTAGAAGGAAAGGATCAGGTACTACATGGAAGCAGTCGACCCACGACTCTTCATGATAGTGAAGGAGGGACCTTATATCCCCACTAAGGCCTCCACCATTGATCCTACTAAGAAAGTGCCCAAGAAACTTTCTGAAATGGATAAGGATGAGATGGTACTTGTCGGACTAGACAAGAAAGCTCAGAACATTCTGGTAAGCGCCGTCGATGATTCCATGATGCAGGTTTTCTGCAACTGCAGGACTGCCAAGGACATTTGGCACTACCTGATCATCTTGATGGAAGGCACTGATGAAGTAAGGGATGATCGAAGATCCCTTCTGAACCAGAAGTACGAGGCCTTCAGGCAAGGTCCCAAGGAAGAAATCGGAGTGACATTCGAGAACTTCCTGAAGATCGTCAATGCCCTGAAGGGCTATGGCAGAGTGTTCACCGATGGTGAACTAAATGACAAGTTCCTTAGATCCCTTACTAAGAAATGGGACACCAAGATCTGCGCCATCAGAGAATTTGGCAGGCTGGAAGAAACAGATCCCATGATTCTGTTTGGGAAACTTCTGTCCTATGAGCTTCAGCTGAACACCAGAAAAGCGGAAGAAGAAGCGGATAAAGCCGCTGCCAGAGAGAAGACTGTGGCCCTAAAAGCCAATCACTCAAGGAAAGGCAAGGGTGCAGCCTCATCCCGCTCTCGAAAAATGGATTAGGAAGAAGAATCTGAGCCATGCTCTTCCGGCTTAGAGCTATCTGAAGAAGACTTCTCCCTCATTACTCGGGAGTTCAAGAAGTTCCTTAAGTTGAGGAATCAAAGAAAGAGAGACGGCTCCTCCTCCAGACATCAGAAGAAGAATTATTCTTCTGACAGGTATGAATCCAAATAGAACAAACATCGCTCTAATGACATTATTTGCTTTGGATGCAATAAGCCAGGTCACGTCATCGCTGACGTCCACCAAGGCAAGAGAGATAAGGGGAAGGGAGAGGAGCACAAGTCCTCTAGAGATAAGAAGAAGGAGAGGAGCTACATCACCAAAAAGCCAAAGACACTGAGTGAGTCTGATTCCTCAGACTCCAGTGATGATGAGGAAGCCTACTTCGGGCTAGTTGGTCGCTCTGACTCAGAAGGAGACTGCCCCCCCCCCATTTACTGGGAAGGTAAAAGCTCAGACCCCCCTCTCTGACTCTGACTATGAGTCTCCTGATGATGATCTCGAGGACAGCCCATCTGCCCGTGAAGCTGAGCTCCTCGAAAAGTATGAGCTTCTGCTCAATACCTTTGAGGAATGTCGTAAGAGGTTGAGGGCTCAGAAAAAGGAAGTCAAATTCCTTAAGACTGAGGGTGTGTCTCTAAGAGAAGAGATCACTAGCTTGATCTCTCTCCGACAGGAATACCTGGGCCTGACTTCTGAGCACTCAGAGTCTCTAAGGCTCCTTGACCTTAAACAGGAAGAAGTCAACAAGTTGGAAGAACAACTTGCGATAGAAAGGAAGATTGTCAAAAGCTTCTCTATGCCAAAGAATGTTCTTCCACTGGTTGATAACTTCTCTGCTTAGGCTAAGGGGGCTGGCTTGGGGCATGTGGGTGTGCCTGGTAAATCATCCAGGAGAAACAGAAAGCAGAGGAAAAATAAGGCTGCTAAGAAGGCCTCTGCTGCAGAAAAGGGAAAGGCCCCACTCAACCCTGTTAAATTCAGGAAGCATGGCTTTCCCTGCAATGAACAGGACTTTTAGTCAACCTATGGCCACTTCTTTCGGCCCTCGGTTGAAAAGCCCAAGGGCCGGTATGATGGTTGGGCCTTCCCCCGCAACTACGGCGAGAGTGTCTTCAAGGCACTTTATGAGGAAATCCAAGTGGACAATTATGGCCACTTCTCTAGCGGCCATAATAGGAAGCAGACACCAAAAGTCAAGCCTGTTATACTGAAGGAACGGGAAGTGAAGAAATCATGTGATTGATGTCATCATGATGCCTCTACCTCCAAATCCAAGGCCCCAGCTGGACCCACCGTTCCCAGGGTGAAGCTGGAGCCTAGGAAGCGGTACAACAGGTTCGACTGTTGGTGCTGTGGCAAAGTTGGTCACTTTGCCGTGGATTGCTAGTTTAATCCAAGATTCAACGAGAATCCTCATGTTAGCAATGCGAGGCCGACCACTCGTAGGGTTAACCACCCGAGGGGGAGTATGCTAACAAGGAATTTAGGACCCAAGTTCGATTGGGTTCCTAAGGGAAACTGATTCTGTTTTGCAGGTATGTCCAAAGGCCACAAAAACGCATATCTTGTACTTGGACAGTGGATGTTCCCGGCATATGAGTGGGACAAGAAGCCTGCTGCGTGATTACTCTCCAGTCGAAAATGGACCCAAAGTCATCTTTGGAGGATCAGATCGAGGAGTCACAAGAGGTTACGGTATGATTTCCAACGGTATAATCTCTATCACTGACGTGGCCTATGTTGAAGGGTTAAATCATAACCTGATCAGTGTAAGTCAGTTGTGTGATAAAGGTTATGACGTTAAGTTCTGCAAGGATAAGTGCTTGATAATATCGTGTTCCTCTTCGGAGACGGTATTAACTAGCATTAGGAGCAGAAATATATTTTATTTAGATTTTCTTAGCATAGATTCTTCTACCCCCCCCCCCCCCCCCGTGTGCCTAGTAGCAAAAGGTAGTGCATCTCATTGTGAACAATGGCACAAGAGATTAGCACATATTAATTTCAAGACAATTAATATGTTATTTTCTAAGAACTTAGTAAGGGATGCCCCTACTATTAAGTGCATCAAAGATAGCCCTTGTCCTGTATTCCAGAAGGGCAAACAGACTCGGGCTACCTTTAAGGGCATTGCAGACAAAGACTCCTCCAGATGTCTTTATCTTCTGCATATGGACCTATTCGGTCCAGTGCAAGTTCATAGCTTAGGAGGCAAATCGTATACGCTAGTGATGGTTGATGATCACTCTCGGTTTACGTGGGTGTTCTTTTTGAAAAGAAAGTCAGATACGTTTGATATCCTCACAAGTTTTGTCAAGCAGATTCAGAACGAACTTAACTGCTCAGTGGTAAAAATCAGAAGTGACAATGGAACAGAATTCGAGTCTGGTGCTATGACATAATTTTGTGAATAACTTGGTATCTTTCATGAGTTTTCCTCCCCGCGTACTCCGCAACAAAACGGAGTTGCGAAAAGGAGAAATAGAATGCTCATTGAAGCATGTACGACAATGTTGAATGACGCCTCTATTCTAGAGTACTTCTGGGCAGAGGCTGTCAATACGGCTTGTCATGTGCAGAACCGAGTGTTGATCAACAAGAATCATCGTAATACGCCTTATGAGCTATTGAAAGGCAGGAAACCGACCATGTCCTATTTGAGGATTTTTGGCTGCAGATGTTATGTACTCAATAATGGGAAGTACCCGCGTACTAAATTTGGTGAAAAATGCTTCGAAAGCATATTCATGGGCTATAGTAGCCATAGTCGGGCATATAGGGTCTTTAATAAGAAAACTCTAGTGGTAGAGGAGTCCATTAATGTTTTTTTTTATGAAGGAAGCTTCCTTCATAGCAATTCTTCTAGTGGCATTCTTGAAGATGCAGGTGCAAGACTTGAATAGCTAAGTCTCGATGAGACCGCTAAAGATGTAACTCCCAAGTACTTCAAGGTTTCCACCTCAATGCCAACTGGAGAAGTTGAAGATCAGGATGGAGAAAATCTCCTAGAAGAAGGAGATGCCCGAGAAGATGTCAGAGCTCCTGATGCCAGACTCCTAGAGCTCCGACACGTGAGGGATCATCCCAGAGATCAGATCATCGGAGATCCTCGTGACGGTGTCAGAACTCGAAGAGGTACAATTAATGAGATTTTGCACCTTAGTTTCCTGTCACAGGTTGAGCCAAATAAGTTCGACGAAGCGAACAAAAATGCAGCATGGATATTGGCCATGCAAGATGAACTACATCAATTCGAATGATGCAATGTCTGGACGCTTATTCCCAGACCAAAGAACCAGAATGTGATCGGCACCAAGTGGATCTTCAGAAACAAACTGGATGAACACGGTGTCATCATAAAGAACAAGGCCAGGCTGGTTGCTCAAGGTTACAGACAGGAGGAGGGGATTGACTTCGACCAGACCTTTGCACAAGTTGCAAGGCTCGAGGCGATCAGATTGTTCCTGGAGTATGATTCGCACAAAGGATTCACTGTCTATCAGATGGACGTGAAATCTGCATTCCTCAATGGAAAATTGAAAGAGGAAGTATATGTCGCGCAACCCCCAGGTTTTGTTAATCCTACATTCCCTAATCATGTTTATTTTCTTAATAAAGCGTTATATGGCTTGAAACAAGCTCCTCGAGCTTGGTATGAGACTCTGTCTAGTTTTCTTCTTGAGAACAAGTTCTCGAGAGGAAAAATAGATAATACATTGTTTCTTAGGGAAGTCAAAGGCAAGATATTGCTGGTGCAAATCTATGTCGATGACATAATTTTCGGCTCTACGGAAAACAATCTTTGCAAAAAGTTTTCTAAACTTATGCAAGGAAAGTTTTAAATTAGCAGCATGGGAGAGCTAAAGTATTTCTTGGGACTTCAAGTGAAACAGTCTGAGGATGGAATTTTCATCTCTCAGACGAAGTTCACAAATGAACTCCTCAAGAAATTCGGAATGGAGAATGCAACCTCTATGAGGACTCCAATGGGATCCACTGTGTCTCTGGACAAGGATGAGAAAGGCAAACCTTTTAATGAAACCAAATACAGAAGCATAATTGGATACATGCTCTACCTTACTGCTAGTAGACCGGATATTATGTTTTCCACATGCGTATGTGCCAGATATCAGGTGAACACTAAGGAATCTCATTATGTCGCTGCAAAGCGAATTCTTAGATACCTTAAAGGTACACCAAATCTTGGCTTGTGGTACCCAAGAAACAATGATGTCGAGCTGATAGGCTTTTCAGATGCTGACTTTGCAGGAAGCAGGGATGATAGGAAAAGAACTTCCGGGACCTGCCAATTCCTCGGAAGAAGACTTATTTCTTGGAACAGTAAGAAGCAGAATTGTGTCGCAACCTCCACGGCTGAATCTGAGTACATCTTAGCAGGCAGCTGTTGCGCACAACTTCTATGGATCAGAAATCAGCTCAAAGACTATGACTTGCAGTTCAGAGAAGTTCCGATGTATTGCGACTCCTCGAGCGCAATAGCAATTGCGAACAATCCTGTGTCGCACAGCAGAACGAATCATATTGAAGTGCGCTATCACTTCATTCGGGAGCATGTGGAAAACAAAGAGATATCTCTCTACTATGTCCCCACGGATAAGCAGGTTGCAGATATCTTCACAAAGCCCCTAGATGAGGCCAAGTTCAGTCTCTTCAAAACTGAACTCGGCATGCTAAACTATGAAGAGTGAAGACTGTACGGCTCAAGGCTCTTGGATCAAGGGGGAGCATCAGCAAGGAACTCAATCTCGAGCATGGATGCAAGATCTGACGGGGAGCATGTGGCTCCAAGTGAAGTCCCAGATTTGCAGAAGCCGAAAAGGGGGAAATTACCCTCTCGGCTAAGGCTAAGGTGGCTGCCAACATTAAGTATGCTCTCAGGAAAATGGTAATGAATCTCACTCTCAACTGAATTCTTAGGTTATAATTTTCATTCCCATATATTCTATTCACCGTAGCTTGTAGGGTTTTGGCTTCTTCAAATATGGGGAGATTGTTGGGTATTGTATCCACAATGTACCTGATTTGAAGAAGTCCCTGAACAAACTAAGGTGAATAGATAATATATTTGATGATTTTCTTCAAGTTGTGCTTACAGTTATTCCACGCTAAGTACACACCAATGTCAGGGTGCAGTGAGTCAATATACACGGGTCTGCGCAACGTAATCCCTCGTTGAGCAGATCAATGTGTTGGCTCATGTGTACTCTCTCTATTGGAGTGTACTTATTTTCAAGTACATGGTTGAGATTGATCGAGAGCTGAAGAGGAGCAAGGATGGGTCAAAGACCAACTCATGGGAAGAAAGATGAAGATTCGTCTAAGTTAAATTCGACGGGAATCACTAAGTGATTCTCGCCGATTCGACTCGCCGAATCGTCAAGAATCACTCGCCGATTCCCGCCGACTGCATCCGGCTGACTCAATACCTTCAAGTATTGTGTTAAGTCAGAATCGTCGAGAATCAATAAGTGATTCTCGCCGAATCGTCGAGAATGACTCTGCATTCTCGTCGATTCGTCGAGAATGGTTTTGATTCTCGCCGATTCACTCCGGATGGCAAGCTTTTCAGCTAAAATTCTACCAAGGATAATTCGACGGGAATTATAAGTGATTTTCGCCGATTCGACGAGAATCACCAATGATTCCCGCCGAATTTGCCTTGGGCGATTTCTACCTGCTCGCTGGACCGAACCAAGATATTAGGCGCTGTTTGGACCGGGCTTAGGGTTTCTCCTTGTGGGACCCACAACGGTCTTTTAGGGTTGATCTACAGTATAAATACTCGCGTTTTCTCATACTCCAAAGTAATCAATCACGAAAAATCAAAGCCGTCGAGCGTAACCTTGACGATTGCGAAACTCGTTCCGTCGTCGTAGCCGCTCGCAAGATAGTCGCCACCGCTGATCTTAGAGGTCATCTTTGATCGTTCGGCGACAGGACCGAGGATAAGCTTAGTGTCTCACGTTTCTATCTTGAGATCCTTTGTCTCTTGATTTGTAGAGCGGGAATATTTCTCCCCTCTGAATCGATTGAGACGATCGATCCAAGTAAGATCGTTGGTAGACCTTGCTAGCTTCGTCAAGAAGTTTGGATCTACAAAGCATCGCCGCCGCAATCCTTTGCCGCCGCCAATCTCGAGAAGATCCTCTCCAAGAGAGTGCTCCAATCGTGGACTCTTCATCTTCATCAAGAAAGCTTCATTGAACGAAGAGGGACATCGGGTTCTCCAAACATTGTTTGTATTTCTTGTACATTCTATTTTAAATTTGTTGTAAATGAACTTTGATTCCTCGTTGTAGGGTTGGGAGCAACCCGCGGTGGAGGAGTGACTCCTTCGGGTGGAAGGTTTCTTCCATAGTGTGAGGTTAGATTTCAATCCATTTGGTGAAGTGACTGAGTTGTCTCTTGTTGGGAGATAGGTCGAAGGGGGAGAGTGGACGTACCCAAATCGGGGAACCACTATAACTGCTTGTGTATTTCTGTGTTGTGGTTGTTTTTGTTTTCTTATGCAGGTTAATTTTTAATTCCGTAAAAGATTGCAGATCACCTATTCCCCCCCCCCCATAGGTGAAGATAGTTGACACTAGATAACTTTCAGCTCATTTTGCTGCTTCTATAGCTAATCTATGTTCTAAGTTATCCTCTTCCTCCTTTGTCCCTTCTTTTGGGGGCCTAGATTCAGGTCTCTCTAGATCTAGGAAGGGGGAGATTTTTTATGAAGAAGCTCCAGTTTTTGATCCTATTCTAGCAGCAGCAACAACAACAGTTTCAGCAGCAGCAGTTTTTGATGATAATCAGGATTCAGAAATGCTTGCAGTTGCTTCAGTTGAAGATCAGTTGATAGAAGAATTGACAGCAATAATTCCAGAAGTTATTATTGATGGTGATGTCTCTATTCATCCCACAGTCAACTTGCATTCTTTATTATCAATTTTTGATACTCTGCATAGTTATTCTCCAGTTTTTGAGCTTGATTTTTCTAAGGATATAGTATGTTATACTGCTCCAGTTAGTCCTTCAGTTCTAGAACAACTAAGGACTAGCTTTTCAGTTGTTTCTTCTATCATTTCTCAAATCTCTCAGTCTTTAATTTTTGAGAATTCAATGGATATTATAGAGCAAGTTTCTTCCCCTCCTACTTATGTATAGGATGAATCTCCAATTCCCAATTTTGATGATATTCTCTTTCAAGATATGGAACAAGATGATCACAGTGCACATACACAAGTTAATACAGATATTGTTAATACTCAACCAGAAGTTCAAGTACCTGCTTAGTCGGATTTGCTTAAATAGTTAGATGATTTATATGATCATCCAGAGGATGAATCTGATGATGACTCAGAGCCAGATGACTCAGAAGATGTTCGCTCTAAGAAAAGAAAATTCAAGAAAAAGAAGGCTTCAGCAAAGGTTACTCCTAAACCTTCCTCTACTGCTGATATCCCTTATTATATTCTGCATGAGATTACTCTCACTCCAGATCTCCCCAACTGGATGAGATTCTCTAAAAATG